>CM060846.1:236590511-237268011 GCA_030762175.1 Metallyticus violacea
TTGGCTAAAAGGTTGGTACAGAAACTTGCAATTTTGGAACAGTTTGAAAGCAGAAGCATCAACAATTCCTATAAATTGGAGGAAAAAATTAACAATGCAGTGATTTTGCTGGATGATTCCCTCGTCTCTTTTGATGTTGTATTTTTGTTCACTTGCTTTCCAAAACAAAGACTGCTCCTTAAACTGCAGAAATGGCTACAAACATATCAGTAGACAAAATTAAGGATTACACCAATTTTACAAAATTGTGTACTGACCAAAATTTTATGTTCAACATAAAAATTTATCAACAGAACCCTGGTTTAGCTATGGGTAACCCGCTCTTTCCATTTCTGGTAAATTTATTCATGAGCTCAGTAGAAACACACATTATTAAGTCATTTGCATTTATCTTTAAAATATGGTTTCACTATGTGAATTACATATTTGCAATAGTACCAAGAAAACAAAGAGAGAATGTCTTAAAATTACTAAATCTGCAAGACCAAAGCATTAAGTTCATTATGGAAATGAAAGAGGAAGTATGCTTGCCCTTTTTGAACCTTAAAATCTACAGAAGAAATGACATAAGTCCATTTGGTATATATAGGAAATCCACAAATATTGATAGCGTATAAAGAATAATAGCGTGAACCCTACACCTCACAACACACTGTTATAAAAATCCTTGCTCATAGATTAGTAAACATCCCACTCAACAACAAATAATACACAACAGAATATCATTACATCATTGATACTGCCCTTAACAATGGATTTAATCACTCATCACTCATTTAATCACTCATTTCAAAAGACTTAAAGATATTAAAAATACCACCACTCTCTCCACAATAGAGGAGGACTTAAGTTTTAAAAAAAATTCACATATCATCCATGGGCAAACAGAGCATTCATGAAATTTTTTTAAAAATCTTATAATGTGTTGGAGGCACAAAATAAACTTAAAATTGGAACCTTTTGAACAGAACCATAAAGAATGTTATTCCATCCATTCAAAAGGCAGGAGTGTATCAGATAGATTGTTTGGATTATGATCAGATATACATAAACAGAACAATAAGAAATTTGGAGACAAGGACAAAAGAATACCTTAAAAATGTAAGATATAAACAGGTAGATAAATTGGCAGTGGCAGATTATTTTTGAAATCACAATCATAATATTACAAAAGAAACAAAACTGTTGAAAGCCACCAATAATCCCAGGGAATTAGCAATATGGGAAAAGATTTTCATTTTAAAGAATAAGCATCGCATTAAGAATTTTGACATCCCACCAAAGGACTTCCTGTTTCACTGTATATTGGAACCATCACAGGTCAATCTTCACTGACAAACTAATCAATTAGTGAAGTAGTGTCACATAATACCAATCTATTTGTGTGTATAAGCAGTGAAATTCTGCTTGTCTAACTCAATATTCAAAGACATTTCCTATGACCATCTGTTAAGCTTTTACAGCCTATTCTTATTAACATAATTTATTTCAAAGCAAAAAAAAAGTATGTGCAAATATTTTATAGATATATTCTACATCTATAAATATTTACTCATTATGTAACAACCATGTTCACTGCAAAATACCATTTTATATTATACTATATATTTTACATTATTATATTTGCCATAAGCACATTCTTCAAGTGCAATTCACATGGTTTCTAATTATCAGCTGTACCAGTCTACCCTTCACAGAATTGTTCTTTACAGTTTCTTCTATTTTTCTCTTTGGTTACATTATATATACTTAGCTTACTCATGCTCACTTTTTGTCCTAGCTATGAATTGGACTCAATTCCTGATTTTCAGGAGCGAGGCCGGCAGTTGACCAGGAACTGACAATAGGAGCTAGGGCTCCCGAAACTAGTCTTCCATTCTATTGAATTTTAGTGATGTGTATGTTACAATCTTGACTCAGTTTTTTTAAAATGTTAATATTTGATATCACTGTTACATTTTATACAAGAAAGAGGTAGTTTGAATTTTCCTTCACTGGATGTACATATGGTAGTTCAGGAAGAAATAGACCTTATTTTTATTACATTCCTTCTTAATGTGGATAATCTGTAGACAAAAGCAATATAAAATGACTTGTCAGTTGGAATTTTAGTAGTGCCTGACATCATGTATGTGGTATAGACAATGTATAATCTAGGTACTTTTCCAAGTTTCTAAATGAAGTCTGAGGTTTAGTCATAATCTTTTCCATCTGTATTACATTTTTATATCTAAGAAAAAAGTGTTTAGTTCTAATCAATATTTCCTATTGAGAGCACAAACTCATTTACAGGGTTTTTAATTAGAACATGTTTCAGGAATCATTGTTCCTATCTTTAGCTGTTGACTGACTGCTTGGCAAGTTTTGGGTTGCTTGATATGGTCATGGCTGGATTAGAGTTACTACTCTGTTGACATCTGTTGGATGAAATAGGAATTTACTGAATTTTTCCAGAGGTGGGATGTCCAAATTCATGAATATTTCTCGATTTTTAAGAATGAAAACCATGTGGATAGTTTAATTGGAGAGAGCATTTCTTTTAACAAAATGGTTTCTTGCTTAATTTCATGGTTGTGTTACCAAAAATGAATTACCACCAACTTTCAACTTAAGGATATTTCAGTTGCCCCACTGTCAATAGCTTCTAAACATATTAAATATTAAAATCATTACTATTTATGATTAAGATATCAAAAGTTGCAGCATTAGTGGCAAACATCTGACTTAATCTGACACATTAGTTCATCTTCTGACTTCATGTTCCATTACAAAACCATTGTTTGCTCAGAATGAAGGAATATAACAGATTTCCAAGGATTTTAAGAAATAAAAAGAAAATCTTGGGATTTCATATTACATTTGTTACTGTATAACATTCATTTATTAAGGATGAGGGTTTATGTTTTACAAAATTTTAATTGGTGTGTTTCAGTGCTCTTTTTACTTACTTATTGGTAGTTTTAAACTTGAACTTATTAAATTAAAAAATTTAAGCCCTTTACCAATAGTAATTTAAAAATAGCTGTAAATGCTATTTGTAAAAGGTTTATTATTCTGTAGTATTTATTTATAAGTAGAAACATGTATTTCTTACCAGATATTACTTTGTTCATCAGTAAATATTCTTAACAGAAATTTGCCATCACAGTTAGGGATATTGGTCTGAGGAACCACAATATAATCTCCAGGTGGGAGAGTGAAGAAAGTTACTACTTCACGTGCTGTAGAATGATTTGTTACATCCAGTGGCTTCTGTAAAATATCATACATCATTAGTGCTTATTGTTTTATTAGAATACATTGCTAATTATATATTTAATAAACATTACAACTTCAGTTCCATCATTACCTGCTCAACTACAAAAGTTGGTGTTAGTCTTGTTGTAGCATGAGGCACCTCATATACAGCAAAGCCAATGGCAAAGAGTGGCTTTCTCTTTTTGGCATCAGGTGATGGACGCATCTCATAATACTGTGTCACACTCACCACAGCATGGCACTTGCTGCTTCCTGAACGAGGAATCTGGATATGAAATTGAGGATTCATTGCTGTTGTTTCTGAAACACAATGAATAGTTTTGCTTTAACAGTAAAACAGATTATTAGAGAAACAAACATTTTTCTGAAATTGAAACCAAATAGTTTTATATATTTGATAAATAAACCTCATTCAGAATAATGACATAGCCAACGGATTTGCCACTCATTACAAAATTGCACATAAATTGAATAGAGACAATGGGAAATTAATCCAGAAATTAAAAAAAACATAAGCCCAAGGTATTTTCTGGTCAACAACATCGATTTTATGACAACTTCACAATTCAAGAACTCAACCAAATACAACAAAAAGGGTCCTGGACCAGACAAAATTAATAGTGAATGCATCAAGTATTTGGGGTACAGAGCCAAGAAAGAAAAACAAAAGGCAAGTTAGAGCCTTTCTACTATAGCATACCATTTATTCAGTAAGTGAATATATGATATTTTGTTTATAAATAATGTATATTTTAAATCCAGTATAATTAATTAAAATTTAAATTGGAACTTGCACAATGAAGCCATCATATATTTGATATTATTATATGATTTAGTTGGACTACACACTCTTAATGCTTCACTTACTTGTCATAATGTATAGAACCAGTTTCGAGAACATTTGATTCTGATTCATCAGCTAAAATTCAACTGTCGGATAATTTGTTGAACTGTGGGAATGTGTATTTTGCTCTGGTGGCAGTGTGATAAACTTGTAGTTTATGTTTTCATCCCTGGCAGTGTCAAAGTTCATTAGACTGTCTCTATATTTGTAGATGTAGGTTTTCTTCCAGGTTGCTAGTCCCATAGATCCTTGTACTGATTTTAATAATTTTGCTTTATTCACTATGTTGTAATTTTGTGTCCAAAAACATGCTACTGCTGATTTCTCTATTTGCTTATACTTTATGTCCCTGAAATGTTCCTTTCATCATATGCCTATGTTTCTCTTTGTTTTTGCAATGTAGATTTTTTCACATTCTGCACAAATTATTTTGTAAATACCTGCTGTTTTCTCTTGTGGAATACTGTCAGTATCATTATCAATAATGATTTTAACATTAAATTTATTTACAGGTGCTAGTCTAATATTAAAATCTTTAAAAATATTCCAAAAATTTTTGTAGCCCATGGATGATATGTGAATTTTTTAAAAATTAGATAATTTTTTTCTTGGAGAAAGAGTTTTGGTTTCTTTGATGCATTTTTGTCTCTTGAATTTCTGCACCTTTTTGTGCACCAGTGCTTTTTAAAACCATTTTTAACCGCTGTTTCTTCTATTTGTTTGTATTCATTAAAATGTTGTTCTTTGCTAATTTGTAGGTTAGCTAGCCAGTGTGTTTAATGTTGATAACTGCATGCTTGTAAGCATGGGGTTAAAACTGTCAGCCATGTTTTTGGACACAAAATTACAACATAGTGAATAAAGCAAAATTATTAAAATCAGAACAAGGATCTATGGGACTAGCAACCTGGGAGAAAATCTAGATCTACAAATATTAAAACAATCTAATGAACTATGACAAGGCTGGGGATGAAACATAAACTACAAGTTTATCACACCACCCCAGAGCAGTATACACATTCTCGGGGCTCAATGAATTATCAGACAATTGAATTTTAGCTGATAATGAGATCAAAATGTTCTCAAAACCGGTTCTATACATTATGACAAGTGAAGCATTAAGAGTGTGTACTTTAATTAAATCATACAATAATACCAGTATAAGTATTCTAGTATGTTGTATACATTATATTTCTGGATGAAGCCCACATAATGTACTATGATCCAAATGGTGATTAAAGAATTAATATTAATATATTATCATTATTATTGTTGTTGTTGGCAGCCTATATCCTTAATCGCAGTAAAGCAATCAATAAATTTTTACACAGGATATTAAAAATGCCTTCAACAAAAAGAAACAACACTTACTCTCTTTGTTGACTTAAAAAATGCATACACAAAGCATAGAGAGAGAAGATGAGTAATATTGGGATAAGAGGAAACATGTCGAGATGGTTCATGGATCTATTATCACAAAGGTATATGGATGTAAAATGGAATAATGGAATAATGTACTCTCTAAATTGCACTGAAAGTAGGCCTTTCTCGAGATGCTGTCTCCAGTCCAATTCTTTTTGATATTTTCTAGATTACATCCACAAAATATTAGCCGACTTCCTAAAGGCATATATGTGATTATTTGCAGATGATATAGCCATATGGATTAGCCCAAAAAATAAGCAGAATAAATAACATTTCCAAAAACTAGAAAATAAAGTACAGAAAATTATCAATAGAATGGAAAAATAGGCTACCACCAATAATATGGAAATAGACACAAAAAAGACAGTTTTCCAGCTTATCAGTCTTCAACACACTACAGAAGATTTACAATTTAAAAATATTAATGAACTACTACAATAGAAAGAACACACTAAATATCTTGGTATAACACTTGACAGAAAACTTTGTTTCTCTAAACAGATTGACAATATAACTAAGAAAATGAATAAGAAGAATAACATATTAAAAAGGCTAACAGGTGCCAAATGGGGAATCTCCTTAATGACATGTACAAAAGATAACAAAGCCCAATTTGCTCTATGGAAGCCAGATAATATCCACAATAAACAACAAACTTAAAACTAAACTGGATACAATATACAATCTAGGTCCTTAAGAATAATAACAGGAGCCATAAAAACACCACCAATTGCTGCAATGCAGAGCATAACAACCTGCCAATTAAAATAGAGCTATATATTAAAATGGGAATACTGGGACAGAAACTGAAAAGTAATCAACACAGGAATAAATGGTTCCAAATTCCTGACAGCACTCAATGATTAAAAACACAACAGACTTTTAAAAATTACATGTAGAAAGAAGATTTGGGCAAAATTTTAAAAATAGGCATCAAACCTCCATTATACTAATTGACCCTTTACAATATATGAATATCAGCTTGAAACTAAATCTGGATACAATGATCTTCAAGAATTTCGTTGATTTGGTTTATTTATGGATGCTCTTTTAACATCTTAGGTCTTCAGAGTTCCATTCAATTTAGGGCATAAAACTGCTCATAAATTTTGCACAGAGGCCTATTCTTTCAGACTTGAGGTTTTTTACATGCCGTAAATCTAGGACATGGGACCACAGTGTTACTTCCCTTCCAAAGAAAGCCATACTTATGATTTTTACACCTGAAAAAATCCATTGATCCTGGCTGGGATTGAACCTGTGATCTTGGGTTTAGGAGGAAATAGTTTTACAATGGATCCCAAGCCATGTGGAATTATCGGGGAATGAGATTTCTGATACATTAGCAAAAAATGCCACTATGAAATTAAAACCATCTTTTGAACTAGAAACCCTTCTAAATCGAAACTCATAAAAGATTAATAACTGAGCAAGAACAACAAAAATTTAAAAGTTAAACCATATGAAGATATATATTAAGACATTCAAACCTCTTTTATTGAAACCAAGAAAAATTGCAGTTGGCCAACTCTGCTTAATTGTCCAGCGTGATTGCCTGTTTGATCATCCCTTCAGGATGAAATTAATCATGGACAGCTACTCCCCATTGCATATAGACTTGTATACTATTTTAATCAAAGAATATCTACTGAAAATAAGCCAACTTGATAGTAACAAACAGATGAAAAATAATTTGGAAGCTAGGGAAAAAAGTATATCAGTATCCCCAATGGCCACTAGCAACCAACCTATTTGATAAAAACTAAATGTTCAAAATACTGTAAATTAAACGCTAAAAGTTTGTACAACACACATTAAATTTTAAATAGTTAACATACCATACTGATATACAATTTATTTTTTCCCACCATCTATGATCTCCCATTTGATTTGGGATGACAGTCACTGGTAGCTGGTACAGTGATCTACTTACCTTGTGTTGGCAGCACAGGACAGAGGGTTGCACTCTGAGTATATCTCAATGCATTTCTCCAAATGCTGTCATTATATGGGCAGACACCAAGGAGTGTGATCAACAAGGGCAGTGCTGGACATTTGTGTTTCTCTGTAAAGAGGGTGTTACCACTGCAGAGATTCACAGGCAATAGGTGGCTGTATGCAGATAGCATACACCATCACAGGAAACAGTTTATAACTGGATGAAAGACTGCCAACTAGGTAAAATGCTGCACATCAACAGAGAATGAAACCATTTCTGGGGAAAGAGTGACAATACCAACCATCATCCCGTGAAACTTGGCTCCATTACCATGAGCCAAAGACCAAAGTTCAGTCAACGCAGTGAAACCTCCTTTGACTATAATTTTGCTCACTTCACAGGAATAGAAGATGTCCTGGGGTGGGTACAATGCACTCGGAAAAAGTGGTTCCATTGAGGTGTGAAAAGACTGCTGCATCATTGACAAAAGTACATACTGCTCAAGGGTCAATTATATAATTGTGGATAAAATATAAAGTGTAAATAAATATGGTATGCCACTCATACATATCCCTCTTCAAAGACAAGTGAAGTGGCAGTAAATCAAGTAAAAACAAAGTCACATGATGCCTGAGGCAACAGATACCAGCCACATAGTGTAAAATGGGTGACGGGGAGAGAGAACGGAAATTAAGTTAGTGTTCTTATAAGCACACATCCATATATATGCTTTCGAACTTGCTCCCTCTCTTTGCCTCTTATATGACAGATAAGTCATAAGTTATGGCAACTATTTTTTTTCTCTTGAACAAAGGAAAACAAGAAAAATGTACGAATATGATTGAAAGTGCACCCAATATACTTTCAAATGAAGCCAATAGAGGGTATGTCATTAGTGCTGCATGTCTCAGCAAGCTCTGAATTTCAGTTGGTGAGCAACAGTGATCAGGAATGGAGGTCAAGAAGAGTTAACAACATGCGTATATGAAAAGAGCATTTCTCTGTGGCAAGAATGCACGAGAATGCCATACAGGTATACGCGAAGCACTGAGTACATATGCCCTGCCCTTTGGGACAGTGGCGAGGTGAACATAGGCTTTCAAATGGGGCAGAATTTTCACTATCAATCTGCCCTGTATCCATGACAAGAATGTATAAGCAATTATGGTGGAACAATGCCTATGCAATGATAGGCACTGGATACTGTTGGAATTAAAAGAGCAAACAGAAATAGATATGGAAGTGGACTCACTACGAAACATGTTGCATCATTCTGGCGAGATTTAATGGAGAAATCCACCTCGCCATTGTTCAATAGGGAGGCATATACACAGAGTGCTTCCCATAGATCTGGGTAGCATTCTTGTGTATTTCTGTCCAGGACAAATTCTATTTTCTCATATGCATGTTATTCATTCTTTGTGACCTCCATTCCCAGTCACTGTCACCAAATAAACTTCGGAGTGCGCTGAGACAGCAGCTCAGCTCACATACACTAGTTGGTGGCTTCATTCTAAGTATATTCCAAACACTTTCAATTGTATGACTTAGATTTTTCATTTGTCCCTTGTTTGCAAGAAAAAAATAATAGTTGCCATGACTTATGAATTATCCCACATTATAATACTTTTAACTTTGGCCATCTTATTATCTCTTTGAATGCTTTTTTGGGTATGGATGGGCAAGGCTTCCAATTACATATTTCATCATAGTCTTTGTTATAATTATATTGCAATATATGCAAATTTCTATGCAGTACACCAATGTAATAAGAATTTTAAAATAAGTAAAGAAAAATGTAGTATTCAACTGTAGAGCATGGATCAGTTGTATAATTACTACAATCTACTGTTGGAAAGCATGCCTAACCTTTTAACCTATAACAAGGCCAGCCATCCCATCTGGAACAAAAAATTATAAAAAGGCAAACATCACCAATCATTTTCTGTTCAATTTTACTGTATGGATATATTGTTTGGATCAATATGAATAGATTGTAATTTTACAAAGGATGCAAAATCTTATTCCAAAGTATAGAATATATTGCAACTATCATCATAATCATAATCATAATCATCACAATATTATATTGGTTCAGGCATTTACAGTATAATCATTTTACTTTAAAAAATAGATCCATACTGTAACAGAAAAAACAAATAGATATCATAAAAAAATGTTTCTCACTGTTTGTACTTTGAACTCAATTATATAACATGAGTTTTATAAATACATCATTCCACATAATAAGTTAGTGTTTTATCACTGTTTGATGGGTGACATTTACTATGTGCATGTTTCACATTTTCCTAAAGCTGTAGACTCTAAAACTGCAGACATAAATAGAATTTTTTTTAATATTTTTGCAATTCATAATTCTTAATTTTTGGAAAATGTGATCTTGATGTAACACATTCGTTTATCAGATAATTTTTAAGTTCTTCTAAGAATATTCCCCTTCTTGTCAATCTCTTGCATTTCAATTTGTGTCCATGGAAGTCCACTATATTGTTAACAGAAACATCAACTACGTTACAAGAGATAACGAATGACCTTTATTTGTTTTTCTTTTACAGGTATATGTACTTGTTACCGGATAAGAATGTATCTACAACTAATTATGTGCGATTCCTACCCTTCCTATTCCTAATTTTTATCAAGATGTGGCAAACTCATAAGTATAACTTTTATAATAAACTAATGACCTTCGACACTGTTAGGGATGAAAACATAAACTACAAGTTTATCACATTGCCACCGGAGTGGAATACATATTCCCACAGCTCAACAAATTATCGGATAGTTGAATTTTAGCTGATGAATGAGAACCAAATGTTCTTGAAACTGGTTCTATACATTATGATAAGTAAGTGAAGCATTAAGAGTGTGTAGTCCTACTAAATCGTACAATATATCAATTATATAACTTTTATATTTCTCTTTGAAACACAAATTACCATAAAGTATCATCTGTGAAGTAAAAGGTAAAACTATGTACCTCACTGTTAGTCATTTGCTGTATAGCTTCTAGGTTATTTTTCTATATCACTCCAAACATTGTCAATTATTTTTCAATACAATTCCAAAAATTAACAATTTTTATTTTACCAAATTATAAGTAAAAAGATTTTTGCAAATTACACCCTGACCTTTTAGCTCAAAGGTAAGATAAAACACCAGTCTCATACTCCAATTTCTTTTCTGGCACTGCTCTGTATTCTTTTCCTGTATAACCATGTGCTCTTGGTACATATTTCATTTTATTTATTTCAGCTTTATATGGTGTTATACACAATCAAGTCATATCAATACATGAATAACAAAATTTATAATATGCGGGAACTTATAAACTAAATAGTAAGTTTCACTATGACAAAGTGTCCATATGTTCATCCCAGCCAGCAACATGTCCCTTACAATAATCTATTTTATACATAGCATTGCATAAAGGTAGGTTTTCCCCCAAGGGTATGTGCTAGGTTCATTTTTATTATATATCTGAGATTTTTACCATCCTCAAAAACTGCCAATATCATTTATATGCAGATGATATTCAAATTTACATGCACTTTGGGCTTGCACTGTTTAATCACTATTTATCCCTATTTAACAATGATCATGAATCAATATAACATTAGGAAAGAAAACTCAGGTTAAACCTAAATCCAGATAAAACCCAAGCCATTTTGTTCAACCAGTAAAGATGTTATCTTCCATCAGTAAAATTGTATTCCAACCAGTGACCCTAAACTATAAAAGCATTACTTTCAGTTAGACTATAAAAAAAAATTTTGGTATATACTTCAACTACTTTATGAAATAGAATTCCCAAGTAAGACATAGTTACGAAAATGTCTTCTTAAGCCTGCACCTTTTAAAAAACTGAAAAATTTCCTTTCTTAAAACTTAACAATCTTCTAATTCAGATTTTGGTGAGACTTACTTTCATTATTGCAATGTACATAGTTTTTACAGAAATTCAGGATATTCAAACACTTGTATTTGTTTTATTTTTAATCCACTGCAATAATCATTTTTCTGGATTCTTTCCAATAGCATTCTTGGTTTTGTTTAAAGAACAGGCAATTACTCCACTCTCTCCATCTGCTGCATCATCAATAAATTCGAGCTTAAGTATCTTGTCTCTTATTTTATCCTTTTAACTTCCCATCACAATAGTGATATATGCTAGCAAAAAACCCCCATCCTATCAATCCATATAATCAGACATCTCTATTCTCTGCCTCTTTCTCATTAGGCATTGCTCAGTTTGCAATCCTTGTTACAAGATTCAGGGGTTGTGAAAGTATGACGTACATTCAAATATATGTTATTCATCTATTAAATTAGTAAGCAGAAATAGGCACTTCAGTTTAATTTTGTTCATTAATTATTATTTCATATCCATATTGAAAATGCTAAGAAAGTTATCCCTGCCAATATCTCTGTCATTTCATGTAATACCTCATATATCTCTGGTCTATCTTATATTTGCTTTACTTATATTATTTTTACATAATATACATATTAATATTTGCTTTTCTTTCTCTGTATTTTTCATCATTTAATATTCTCAGTGTTTTCTTTATATTCTTTCTTATTAATTTATGTATGTATCATATTTTCTACTTTGTACTTACCTATATATTAATTAATTTATATACGCGGGCCATCCAGAAAGTAAGTCCCAATCGCGCCTGGAGATGGAACCATTTGTCGGATAGGAATGCGCATGCGCAGGAGTAGAGAGGAAGTATGGGGGAATAATGCAATAAAGTTTCAGCCTTGTGACGGCCGTGGTTACCGCGCTGTGCTAGGAGAACATGGCTGCTCTGATATTGTTTCCCGCCAACTGCGAGGTTCGTGCAGTCATCCGAGGTTTGCTCGCTCAAAAGCAAAGTCCAGCAGAGATCCATCGCCAATTGTGTCAAGTGTATGGACACGACATTATGGTAAGACGATGGTGCAGGCAGTTCACTGAAGGACGAAATGATATTCACGACGACGACCGTAGTAGTCGATCGTCCCTGGTGACGGCAGAAGTGTTGGAAAGTGTGCGGCAAGCAATTGAGCAGAACCGGCGCTTCACAATTTCAGAACTCTCTTGTCAATTCCCCAGATGTCTCGCTCCCTTGTGCACGAAATTGTCTCCCGGAAGCTTGACACAATTGGCGATGGATCTCTGCTGGACTTTGCTTTTGAGCGTGCAAACCTCGGATGACTGCACGAACTTCGCAGTTGGCGGGAGACAATATCAGAGCACCCATTTTCTCCTAGCACAGCGCGGTAACCAGGGCCGTCACAAGGCTGAAATTTTACTGCATTATTACCACATACTTCCTCTCTATTCCTGCGCATGCGCATTCCTATCCGACTAGCGGTGTCATCTCTAGGCGTGATTGGGACTTACTTTCTGGATGCCGTAATATTTGCCATTTTAATGTAATTGAAAGCTAGAGAAGACTTTATGACTTAACCTTTCATGCAAAATAAACTATTATTGTTGTAGTTTTTTGTATCTGGGATTTTCACAGTGAAATATATTATAATATGACAAATAACTGTTAGGAAATAACTCAAATTTCACTAATTTTGTTCTACTTACTTGGACATGTTTTAAAGGTGATTGCCTACATCTTCAGCTTGGTCTGACTGACCACTTCCTAGTGTGGTATTAAGATGTTGCTCTGTGGCTTTAATGGACACAGAGTAACATCTTAATACCACACTAGGAAGTGGTCAGTCAGACCAAGCTGAAGATGTAAGCAATCACCTTTGAAACATGTCCAAGTAAGTAGAACAAAATTAGTGAAATTTGAGTGATTTCCTAACAATTATTTGTCATATTATTATTAATGTTATATTTTGTTGGTTTTCTTGAAATTGCTTGAAGAGATGTTAACAACCTTGAAATCCTATAGTTCCAAGTCTGGGGAACTCCCTAGCATTGCCTGGATTTGCGATCTACTCTGCTTGCTCAAGTCCCTTTCCTCTGCATGTTGGTTTGTTGTGAAGTGAGTGCAGCACTTCTCTTTAAACATGAGTTTTAAGTTCATATAAGCCTCCTACCTTCAACTCTAAAGTGAGAGGAATGATATTTTATGGTTCTACAAGATGGAAATGCATGCTATTTAATATGTGAAGCAGTAATTAGATACATTTCACATCACAAAATAAAAAAAAAATCATTAGCATTCATAATGAAGATTATGGTGAGAAAAAATTAACTGAAATAGCCCAAGAGGAGATCCTAAAACATCTGTAATAATGAACAAAATACTTTGAAGTGAATTGACTGCTGTAGTTTGTGTAAGCTATAGAATTTCAAAACAAATTGCTGAACTATTCAAACATTTTTAGTATGATAAAGATTATTTGATTATAGCTGCTGAAGGGTATTACATAAGTCCCATCTTTTAATGCAGCAAGTTTATTTAGCAGGACAGTAACTAAGTGCATCATAGATTTAACCAGCAATGAGAAAGAGCAATTGAAAGTAAAACTTCACACCTTGGTAGTTTATTCATTAGCACTTGACAAAACTACAGATGTGAAAAACAATGCAGTTAAAAAATCTTCATTTATAGGGATAGATAGCAAATTAAACACTACTGAAGAATTCCTGGATCTTTATTTCTTTGAAGAGTCATACTACAAGTCACAATATATTCAAGCCTGTGATATAAGTAGCTGCAAAATTGGAACTTGAGTGGCCAAAGCTACTTTTTTTTTTCCCCCCGCTACAGATGGAGTTCTTAAATGATGGACAAAGTGGATGGGTTCACTGGAAAGGTTAAACAAAGAGAGAGAATAAATACTAACAGTATTTAGAACAGAAGGGTATAAATCTTGACTGTGTTCTTTTTGGACACCCCTTCATTCACCATGAAGCACTGTAAAAAAGCTGCCTCATATTTATTTTGTTTATAGTTGTGAAGATAATAAACCTCATAAGGAAGCATGCTCTTCATCATAAACAATCCCAAGAATTTCTGAAGGAACATTATGCTGATTATTTACATGTTCCTTACTATTACTATTAAGGCTATATGCTTTAATGACTTTTTAGCTATGTCTTAAGTAATAACTTTTCTGAAAGGGCACAACTTAGAAACTGCAGAGCTATCCAATAATGGTTGGATATGTGATTTGGCTTTCCTAAGAGACCTCGTACAATATCTGAATAATTAAAATGTAAAATAATAAGGAAAAGACAAATTAATTATTGCATTAGTAGACCACCTGAAAGTGAACATGGACTAATTGTGGCTATGAATGTATCAAATTGAACATGATAACTTCTACCCATTCCTTCTCAGGAGAGAGAAAAAAAATTTTCATTGAGGTATAAGCACATTATAGGAGATTACTAAACTGTTAGATTCCAAGATCAGAAAGCAATGCATGAAGAATGGAAGCTCTTTCACAACCTCTTCAGCTACAATTATGTTGATACTCCTAAGATATTGGAACTTACAATTATCAACCTGCAGGACAGTACTCCTCTGCAAATAATAGGATATATAGGTTCATAATTCTTTCATATGCAGCAAGCACAAAGCTATCCACAGCTTCTTCATTTTGCAGGTCATATCTTAGCATTTTAACAGTTTGTGAACAGATTTTCAGAAGAATTATGTATAAAGTAGCATTAAAGAAAAACAGTGTGTTCATTGTATGTAAGTTGTTCCAACATATAGCTATGAATTGATAAAATTATAAACAGAAAAGATGCCAAAGTTGAGAAAGCTTCTTGTTTTAAATATCTTTATAAAATGCAAGAAATCAAAAACTCTTCCTCTTCCTCTTCGTCCTCTTCCTCTTCATAAAACTGATGTTTTGAATAGCTCCATATAAAAAAAAAGGCAATGACACGGCTAAAAGAGTTGCCTATAAACGCGATATCAATTTGTAAGTAAAACTCATTGCTGCAGTGAAAATATTTAGTGGAAACAGCTAAAGTTTCGCTCAGAAATATTTTTTTCCGTTGCTAATGGATTCATTAACAAAGTCCACGGTGTAAAAGGGACAACACATCAAAACTCACAAGTACATCTCAAGGTTGAAAGTTAGTGTTGGGTTTTTCAATAAAATGTAATCAATATTTATGTGATATTTTATTAGTATTTAGTCGGTCTTGGTGGTGTAGTGGTAACCATACTTGCCTCATAAACTCCTGGGTGGGTTCGATCCAGGTCAGGAACGATGGATTTTTTCGGGCGTAAAAAATCGTAAGTATGGCTTCCTTCGGAAGGGAAGTAAAGCCGTGGGTCCCGTGTCGTACATTTACGGCACGATAAAGAACCTCAAGCCTGAAAAAAGAGGTCTCTGAGCAAAATTTGTGGGCCATTTCACGTAGTGATTTGAATGGGGCGCTGATGACCTGAGATGTTAAAGAGCGTCCGTAAATAAACCAAATCAACAACGTACTGGTTTTTAATTTATTTAAGGCG
The DNA here is from genome assembly GCA_030762175.1 of Metallyticus violacea. Taxonomy (NCBI): domain Eukaryota; kingdom Metazoa; phylum Arthropoda; class Insecta; order Mantodea; family Metallyticidae; genus Metallyticus; species Metallyticus violacea. Next base: position 236,606,431 of record CM060846.1, read on the forward strand.
CTCTTTAACATCTCAGGTCATCAGCGTCCCATTCAAATTCTGGGCGTGAAACAGCCGATAAATTTTGCTGAGCGCCCTCATCTTTCAACCTTGAGATTCTTTTACATGTAAATCTACGACACGTACCCACGGTTTAACTTCTCTTCCGAAATAAAGCCTACTTAGAATTTTTAAGCCCGAAAAAATAAATCGACCCTGACCGCCAGTGAACCCTCAAACTTGGGTCTACGAGGCACGTATTATTACCACTTGACCACGAGGACAGACTCTTTTATGTGTTTTTAATAGCGTTTAACGCCCGTTTTTACTACTGAGGCACCACAGGTGGTGGACATGGATGATATATGAGATGAAATAATAAACTGGGAAAGGATTTTTTTAAGGAAGGAAACGTTCAAGACCAAGTTTAGAGTATCTCCCCGGCATTTGCTATATATGAGGACTGAGGAAAACCTGGATAAACCCCTGTCAGGGAGTAAGGTCCTGGCGAAATTCGAACTCCAGACCTCCCGCTCTCGAGCCCGCGCCTTAATAACCTCGACCAGTGAAGCTCCCTTTGTCTGTGAATCGATTTTACCCATATAATGTTTAAACATGTTGGTTAGGTACTGGAAAACAAATGTGTGAAGAAGCTATTAGCAGTGAATATAGGGGGTTTAAAAGGAAAACTCTTGCTTTGAAAGTTCGGTAAGCCATAAAGCCTAGGAGGAAACGCTTCAGTTTTCTTGATATTATACTGGTCCTTTGGAAGTGTGGAAGATTGTTTGATGAATAAGTTAGTTTTCCGTGGAATCCGCGAAGTGGGAGTGGAGTAAGCTTTCGGTATATTTAGGGGTTAAGAAAATTCTTGATCTTATTTACGCGATCTTGAAAATCCAAGATTACCGTTGATTTTACTTTATCAGCAAGGGCGGCAGCAGCAGCAGCAACAACAACAACAACAACAACAACAACAGCTATATTCGAATCGAGCTTCTTCAGTGCTGCGCCTTCTTCTCTGGTTAGATTACTTTTCGGTGGCTAGGCTCTCTGTAGAATCTTAAGAGGTTTCTGGGCGTATCTCTTTCGATTTGGTTGGCTGTAATTCCTTTACCCGGCTTCAATGCTGGTAATAATTCCTCCTGGAACAGTTGAAGGGATAACGGCAATATTGCCCCCTTTTGCAAGGACAAACGTTTTTTCTCAAGACAACTGGTAACTGGAAAGGTACATCACGGTGTGGCTAGTGTCTACGGCACAAGTAGAAAGGCCATCAACGTTGTGGTAATGACATGTCTTCATGTGTTTCTCAGAGGGGAGAAACACAGATCTTGAGATGACAGATAGTTCTTAGCAGTGAGACCAAAATTGGAGACATCTTCCATTTCAAGGTTAAAATGTTGCGCATAGAAATATTACTGAATGAACTGTGGTCGGCGTTTGGAGACAGCAAAGACAGGTGTCTGACGGTGGTTCGCTTCATGCTTGAGATCATTGAGAAAAAGGTAATTCTGTGAACACGATCCCAACTACTGTAATGAAGTATGTAGATAATGTGAAAGTATATGGGAAGTGACTGGCCAGTTTCATTGGCCAGTTACGGGCGTATTTGGTTTATTCGTTCTCGTTCCGTGCGATGGTAGATGCGGTGGCAGGAAGCATTGTTTCTGGCATAAAAACCACGAAATATTGCCCGTGTCTCGGCATGGGGATAGAAATCAGAGTGAATACAAAAGCTAGTCTTTCTTCTGACGAAGCATCTCTAAGTCCAGAATTTATATAAGCATTTTCCGCGTTGGGGAAATTAATTGTAGAATGGTTTCATGGCCGGTGTCAACTATGCAAACTGAGTTTTTCGGGCTGTAAGACGTGATCTAATGAGAATATTCTCCTTTATCATTCCAAACGTTTCGCTCACGACTATGGTCACCAATGTTGGTGTGCTCGACATAATCTACTTTTAAAGACGAGGCAGTGACAGACTCAGATTCAGATTGTTTATTCAACAATGTCGCCTGTAGCCTACAATGGACGGCCTTGCGGGCTTATTTCATATGAGTGTACAATTTTTAGGTTGATTATTCCTTTTCTGCTTTAGAGTGGAAACTCATACACAATGGAGGAATGTCCCTGCCATCGCGATAAACCTGTTTGCATTTGTCATTTTTGTGTGTTTCTTATTTGTTAGCATGTAATGCTTAATAAAAAGTACCCGAAACCTTCTTTTATGTTTTCGGTGCATAAGTTGGCCACCTCCTATGTTCTGGATTACCATGCTCGGATGGACCAGAATTTTTGCCCAAAGTCTACGAGCTTTATGGATGGATGGTGACATTTGTAGTTAAAAAATGGAAAGCACATAAATTTTCTTAAACTTAAATTCTCAGTCGGCTGAAGTTTGCCCATAGCTATCTTTAAGATGTTTGCCCACGCAGCACTTGCATAAGTGAGATAGCTCAAGATGAACATTTTGTATAATATCAATTTCGTTTTCAAAGTAACTAACTTACTTCCAGAACAGTCTCGAGTCGTCCTACGGACGGGTGTTAAAGGCCACAGTACCTAGCCGCACCTGCGACTTTACCTGTGAGGTCTATAGGTCTTCGTGGGGTTTAATGTGCTTTTCTATAGTGTATTTTGTCGTCTAAGGTAATTAGGAGAGGATTCCGCTGATGTGTTGTCGGTTAAGCACTTTGGCCTCTATCCAAGTAGTGACCAGGGCCAATGCTGCTTAATATGTTACAGTAATATTGGCCATCTATTTAAGCTGTGATCAAGGCCAATGCTGCTTAACCTCAGCATGGTATAGTCACCTCTTTAAATGGCGGTGAAATTCCTTTGCTTATCTCCCCAAGATGTCTTTTGGGAGTTCGTATGAGGAACGGCATCTGGTCGCCCTGTGATCATATTGTCTCAGGAGACGAGCCAGCTGGTTCGGGTGATAGGGGAGTTTATCATACAAGGTCTCTGCCCTCGTACGAATGGCATCGACAATGTATGGAATCCCGGAATGATCATGCAGAATGTTAGACGGAAACCTGCGCCAGTATCGTAGATCATCCTGAGCGTCCTGTTCTGGACGCACTGGATGCTGCGGATGGTGGACTTGGCCACCACTCCCCAGACCTCGCAGCCATACAGAATCAGGGGCGGCATGATGGCTCGATAGATTCGCAGTTTTAGGTGAGTAGGCAGTGCTTTGGAGAGGAAAATAGGATACAGCTGCCCGAGAGCTGCATGGCCTAGCTTTATTTTGCTCTTTGTGTGCGGAATGAAAGTGAGACGCTTGTCCAGCAGACCGCCCAGATACTTCGCGTTCGTGACCCAGGGGATCGCTCTGCGACGCAGCCGGAGGGGCTACTGGTCAAGCGGCAGTCTGGTCTGAGCTAGGAGAATGGCAGAGCTCTTCTCCGGGCTGATGGCCATACGCCATTTCTCGCTCCATTCCAAAATAGATCATAACTATCTTTGGAGAGGTCGGTAGAAGTATTGTAAATTCCTGTTTTGTGCCAGTAGTAGGACATCATTAGCGTACTGACACATCGTAACTTTTGGCTCTGTCGGGAGATGGGCCATGTAAGGAGCAAAAAGTAACGCGGAGAGTACAATGCCCTCCGGTACTCCAGCGCCAATGGTCCTTTTGGTTGACATTGAGCCCTTCATCCTTACACGGAAAGTGCGGTCCTGGAGGAGCCCAGCTATCAGTGCATTGTATGGGGAAGGGATGCGCGCTTCTGAAAGCTTATAGAGTAGTCCCTCGTGCCACGTGGTTGCAAAGGCCTTTTCCACATCCAGCAGCACTGCCATGGTCTTCGCCTTCTCTTGGTAGCCCAAGAAGGCCTATTCCGTTACTCGCAATAGCTGCTGGGTGGTGGAGTGTCCCTATCGAAAACCAAACTGATGGTCCGGTTGGAGGTGCTTCTCCTCAAAAATAGGAGAAATGCGGGCTAGAACCAGCCATTCAACACTTTTGAGACGGCTGGGAGCAGACCAATGGACTAGTAACTGGATGAAAAAACTGGGTTCTTGCCAGGTTTAAAATACATACCATTCTTGCCTCGATCCACACCATGGGAAAGTGACGAAGATAAAGGCATGCATTATAAATACGAGTCAAGTGTAGCACAGCTTTTAGGGGAAGGTGCTGGAGCATGGACGCTGTAACGCAGTCATGTCCAGGGGCTTTATTGATTTTTAAGCCTTGGATGAGGGATACAACATCTTTCGGGGTTGCAATGAGGATAGGACATCAACTGGGGGGAACGGCGGCGGCCTTTCCTCCACGATGTCAGTAAAGTTTTCGTCCTGCGGGTCAACGAGGGGTTCGAACTGTGACTCCAGATAGTCTGCAAAAGCCTCCGCTTTCTCCCGGGGAGTAAAAGAAAGCTTTCCGCGAGTGCCATGTATGGAGTGTGCGTGCATTTTCTTGTCCTTACGCAGACTCTTGATTATCCGCCATGGTTTCCTCTCTTGGAGGTCAACCTACTTCATTTTCTTTTGCCAGGCCGCTGTACGGTGCGCTCTGAGCAGCCTTCGCACCAGGGACTTGAACCGCTGATGTACTGCCCAAATCCTGGGGTGACGGAAGCGCTGCCATAGCTTGAGAACTGTGCCTTTTTAACTTTAATGAGCTGCCTAAGCTCATTTGGGATTGTCACAAGGTTTGGGTGTTCACGAGGGATGCAGTAGGTGTTGGCGCTGACCGCTGTAAGGACTCGGTTGGAAAAAGCTGTAGCCGCCGCCTCTATTGCCTCTATCGAGTCAATTCCAGGTTGGGGTCTACAGTTTGAGTTAAGTGCTGGATTACTGCGTCCCAATCGACCTCTTCATTCCACTCTGGGAAGTGCAGAGCGGCCATGGCCACGTCTGTATCCACCACGACCGGGTCTTAATCGGAGTCCAGCTCGTTGACCACCTGTGAAATGTTCAAGTGAAATGGAATGTTTTTGGTGATCATGATATCGAGTACATCTGCCACCGTAGGCCGAATGAAAAGTAGGGTCTCTCGGGCCGTGCGCGATGAGGGCCGGGTCTCCGCTTATGAGGCTGTAGAGCTCTCAACCTCTGTTGTTCTGGCGGCGGCTATATCAATGCTGGTGCTTCGCGTTCAGGTCTCCTTCGAGCAGACGATTGGGTGCATGTTGAGTATGGTTTTGTAATCCGCTTCTATGTAGCGGTGGTTAGTCGTATGTCACAAGCAGCAGGAGGTCATGCCCTCCCAGCATAAACCGGATGGCAAATGCTTCAACCTGCTGTAGGGGCAGGAGATGCATAGGAGTATGGGCTATGTAGTCTTTAATGAAGATAGCTGTACCTCTGCCCTGTCGGCCGATTGTATCAGCTCAATGGTTGACGTAACTTGGCAGAGTGAAATGCACGCCATTGGTTAAATGGGTTTCGCAGACCTTTAGGATGTCAACTCCGTGGTACTGTACAAATCCTATCATGTTGGGACGTTGTTCCCTTATGCCAGTCGCGTTCCAGAAAGCTACTCTCAATGGTCGACGGACACGTCTGCCTGCCATTACGATTGAGCATTAGGGAACAATGTTGCCAACGTGCGAAGCATCGCTCGGGTTTTTTTCAGCATGGGTCACACCGCGTTCTCGTACACCGCCTTGCATTGCCTAAGGGGGGGGGGGTAATTGAACTTGAATAATTTCCAGGAACCACCGCATAAGAATGTCGTATTCCCTTAAATCTGCCTCCCCAATAAAATCAGGAGGGGCGTGGGAGAGCTTGGAGCTCTGACAGCAATTAAGTTAATGGCCGGCCGCGTAGCTGGCGCTGGCTGACTGGCAGTTGGGCTTGGAGCTGCTGTTACTGCTGCAGTAGCTTGGTCATTTGCAGTCGATGCCACTGCTACAGGTGCTATCGGTCTACTTGTGGCGCTAGTTGCCGCTTTAGTTGCCTTCCTCTTGCGGCTTCGATGGAGTTTAGGCAAGGGCATCTGTGGAGTGGTTATTGGCTTCAGTTGCACTAGGACCAGGCTCGACGCTGATTGGCTCGGCTGCTACTAGAGCTACTTCCACCCCCTGCAGCGCTAACGAGAATTTCAGAAGCAGTACCAGACCATACAAGGCCCCAGGACACGATGGAATCACATACGCTGCCCTCAGGGCCCTGCCCGGTGCATGGATTGAGCTTATTGTGCACCTCTACAACAGCCTACTGAGAATAGGCCACTTTCCCAAGTGCTGGAAACACGCAAAAATTATAACAATCAAAAAGCCAGGTAAGGATCCACAAGATCCCCAAAATCACCGGCCGATTAGCCTGCTGCCTGTTCTCAGTAAGCTGTTCGAGAAGGTGCTACCATCTCGACTACAGAAGCCGCTCGACCTCCATCAAGTGCTGCGACCTGAACAGTTTGGGTTCAGGCGCCAGCACTCCACAACCCACCAACTGCTCCGCATGGTGGATGAGATAATCAAAGGATTCAATAATCAACACTTTGTACCGGCGTTATTTTTAGACATCACGCGGGCCTTTGACACTGTCTGGCACCAAGGTCTCCTACACCGTCTCATACAATACAACATACCTTCTTACCTTATACATCGAATCGCATCCTATCTCAAATCCCGAACCTTCGCCGTCTCAGCCGCAGAAGTGCTATCCTCTCCCCGACCTATAGGTGCAGGAGTTCCGCAAGGCAGAGTCCTCGACCCGATTTTATTTTTGGCCTATATTAATACCTTGCCATCCTACCCAGGCTGCTCACTGTATCTCTTCGCAGACGACACCGCAACAACAACCACCTCTACACGTCATCACGTTGCCATTAGAAGGCTGCAATTTTATGCAGACCAACTAACCACGTGGTTCAACACCTGGAGATTGGCTGTTAACGCTACCAAATCCCAGGCAATCACTTTTACCAGACGTAGCATTGCGGATGTACCCAACATCACAATTGCGGGAGGCTGCGTACCATGGAGCACACAGGCAACATAGGTGTGCGCCTAGATATGAAACTTACGTGGAAAGCCCACATCAGTGAGCTAGCCAACAAAATTAATCGTAGGATGGCCATGCTTTACCCCCTTATTGCAAAATTCTCTCCGATGTCCGTCGGCAACAAAGCGTTGATATATAAACAGGTACTCAGACCAGCACTCACATATGCCTGCCAAGTCTGGGGCATAGCCGCCAAATCCCACCTCCATCGCCTGCAAGTCCTTCAAAACCGCTTCCTGCGTACTGCCACTGGCGCAGGGTGGTACATCCCCAATACCAATATCCATAACGAACTAAATTTCCCAACCATAACCGACTACATCCTACACATTTCAAAACAATTTTATTCCCGACTCCCGAACAATTTCAACTCCCTCATCCGCGGCCTAGGGGAGTACAACATCGATCCCGGAGCCTCCTACAAACGCCCCAGACTAATGATCGTAGACTAAGATTAACAAACACTCCATCACCATTCACACTAGCGCACATCCACAAACATACACACCCCATCATTACTATCAATGCCACCATTTACCCGCAATTTCCTCCTTATGTAACCATACCTCAGCCAGAAAAGGACATTGTCCTGGCATGGCAAAAGCTTGGAGATCCCCTCCCCTCCGGGGAGAGGTTCTCCTTCCGCTCAATTGCTGTGCTGAGAATTTCAGGCCATCTCGCACAGGAGCTGGACTTTTATTTCTGCTTTATTAAATTATTTTTTGTCGAACTGGGCAGCCGCTGTAAATGCCAATGTGCTGCTGGCCGCAGTTGGCGCATTTTCGCTCTTCGAGAGGGGAAGGGCACCCCTTCACAGGGTGGGGCCCGGCACACCGTAGGCAAGCAAGCTTGCGCTCACACGCCATGCTGGAGTAATGGAAACCCAGGCACCTGTGACAATGTGCCGGTTCCTTCTGCCCATAGTACCGCTCTATGGTAATTATTGTGTGGAAGAGCACCTTGAGAGTGTCAATGGACTGCATTCTATTAGCCTTCCCTTTGTTGGTTAGGACTAAAAATAAAAGCATGGGCACCTTAAGTACGTCCTCCTCGGTCCTAACATGCTTTTTAATTGCACCACAGTAATGGGTTCGATGCCATGCTCGGTCATCAGCGCCTCCTTCAGCTCCTCCACCGTGCATTCGGAGTCGAGGCTCCGAATAACACGGCGCTCGACCTTAGGGCGCTGGATGGAAAAAATGTATAATTCAATCCCTTCCTCTCGGAGTACGGCCCTTGCCTCCTCATGGTCTTCTACGGAGGTTTGTATTTGGACTCGCCGAGGTTTGTGTTTGGCAATGAAGGAAGGTCTGCGAGAGTTTCACCTCCAGCTCGCACATCACCCTCACGTAGCTGGTAAAGGGATCCGCCATTATGGGCGGGATCCTCTCCCTCCTTCTGGGTGGAGGTGGTGGAGCTTCTGGGGCCGGTACAGAAGGCGCGTCAGTGCGAACCCTGCTACTCCTGTCAGAGCGTCACTTACGCCAACTTTTAACCTCAATAAATCCTTCCTGGTCTGGGTCTGAGCTAGAGCTTGAGGTATCGCTTGTCTCAGGCAGGGGAGGGAGAGGGGTGCGATAGGAGGTGGAGGGGTTATGGCATCTCCTGGAATTCTCAGGCTTATTCCGCCTGGTTCTAGTTAAAGGCCGTGAAGCGGCCACAGTGCCATTATTGCTGGGCCCGGGTCCGGTTAGTTCATCCTCGGAATCCTCGCTCAGAGCGTGCGTCGGCGCGGGTTCCCTACGGATACATGCAGCGGAGAGGACCCCTTTATAGGAGGCGCCCACTAGAACCATTTTTCAGCTCGAGGGCTGTGCTCATGCAAATCCCACTGTCACGTCGTCTGTAAGTCGGTTTTGGTCGGTCTAATAGATTTATAGTTAAAGGCAGAAAGATAGTTGGAAACCCCTAAGAAGGCCTATAGTTCTTACCTTCAACTGGCAGGTGATGCCAAAGCCCTGGTCTGGCCGAGCGGGGGAGAGGGGGGGTGCGAGGACAGTAGGCTATCAGGGGACCTATGTCCACTTCCTACAGCTAGCACCTCCGCTAAGTAGAGGCTCAGGTAGGGAGTAGCCGGCTATTAGGGGGCCAGTGCCCACTGCCGGCGATCGTTTGTGCGTCGTCCTACTGTTTTGGCTGGCCACGATGGTCTGCTCGCAGTGCTGCCAAAAAAAGAGAGTGAACCCGAGCCGAGCCAACTTACTTCTGAAGAGTGGGTACACATTTGTAGGCACTGCCGCCCACCGGTGGCGGTATACGTAGTACGGATGCCTGGGGAACTGACCACTAATTGGTTCGCTCGTCTGAGGGGGTTGGATTTGCGCTAGTGCTCGTGGGTGTCTCCAGCGGTGCGGGCACCTTGGATGACAATAGCTTTAGTCCCTACTACTGAAATTACTAAGCAATTTCAACAATAGCACTTATTAAAATACACTACAATTCAACAGCAACATGGGCATGCTAAAAACCGGAAGAAGCTTTTAGAACATGCCTATATTAGCGTAAACGTCTGGACACTAGATCCACTCCTTTTGTCAGGAGAAGTGATAACAGTGTCCCCTAATAAATACATACCTCTACCCCACAAAAACCTACATCCCTCATCCAACTCTATGGTTAAGCCCACACGTGGGTAGGAACATAGCAACTTTACACAGGCTGGATACTAACCCAGCCTGCCACTCTTCGTCTGCGTCTGCGTCTGCGTCTCCAGCGGCGGGCGGGCGGCAGACGCATCAAGATGGGCAAGAAGAGGCAGCATAACTCCGTCGGTTCTCCAAAGGCCAGCTCCGGCAGCATCACCGCAGACACCGGGCTTCCCAGCACATCACCATTATCGAAGAATCCTCAACCTGCCAGCCCGCCTCTTAACATCGCTGCCAACACAGCTCCTAAAGTGGGCAACCTCGAGCTCGATAGGGCGGAAATCGATCGGATGAAAGCTGCTCACAAGAACAACGAAATCCGTAAAGACTTCCGCTTCCTAATGTCCTTACAGGATAGCATCTTCACCGCAGAAATTACTCCTTCCCTCGTCTCACCAACTGAACCAAGCAACAACAACAACCCTACCCCTGCACCTCCAAAACCCCCTGCACTCCTGAACCACCAGCAGTACCAATATCAGAACCTCAACAAAATATCACAGATCTTAAACTCTTCATCCCTATCTGCAGCTTCGTCGCCATGGGGGTCCCTACGTGGTCAAAGCCGCACAGGGCCACTTACCCTCATTGTTAGAGCCGTGAGAATAGATCTTCGAGGGGTCCAACTGCGCTGATGCGTTGGACAGCAAAGACAGCGCCACTGCCATCGCCTCTGGTCAGCTCCTTGAGGGCAGACTGCTAAAAATTGAAGCCACCAGTAGCACACGCGTGTCACCATTTCGATGATGCTGCGGATATGGGCACGATCAGAGCAGCAGCACATCAGAAGTAAGGGTGCCACTACTGTGGTGCCGAGCAGCTCACATTCAAATGCCAACGACACAACCTGTCGCACCGCAGTCTATTTTGCTCCCCCTGCGGTGGAACGGATCATTTCACAGGACAGGTTCGTCGCCCGCCGCACCTGCATCATAATCAGCTGCAACTCCCGAGACATCCTTGCACTCGGGAGGAAACACACTGAACCAGCAAAGCAAGAAAACCTCGCGCCAAAACCAGGAGACAGAATCCTCAGAAACGAGAACTCTGGCAGTGGCAATCAGCGCCTCCGTCGAGGCGCTGAACACTGAACGCTGCTGTACAGAGCCTCGCCACCACCGCTGGGCAACTGGCAAAGACGACTTTCGAACATTGAGGAAGCACTGAACCACAACTCACAGAACCTGCTTCGCAGCATAAACAACTTGCAAGCTCTTAATTCTTTCACTCTGCACGATACCGGACAGCACCCCAAAAAGAAGAATTCTAGAACCTAACCTCAAGGAATAGCATCCCCCTTGAAAACAGCCGTTTTCTACCTTCCAGAGCTGCCAGCGGAAGATTAGAAGATCACGGAAGCGAAACCTGCGGCCTAGGCCCAGGTTAAGCGGCCGTGACCTTGGTCGGATGCTGGATGGGTGGCCTGTCCACATAAAGGAACCTCAATTTTCCCTTATACAAACCATCAATAGTGACACAACATCTTCTATGAACCTGACAGGTAAAGGCATGTTACGGCTGGGTATTGTCGTCCATGAATACCCACCTGGTAGAACAACCAGTTGATCTGAACTGGCTTCTGGCTTCTGTTCCAGCATGTAAGCAGTCTGCCAGTGCCTGCAGTAGCAGCGCCAACTACTGAAGTTAACAACTAACTAGCGTCAGCTATGCGGTCTGCTACAAATTTGATTACAACTAGCACTAAATTCTCCTATGTTACTGCCAGACTTCGTAGGCGAGGCTGACCTGCAGGAATATGGCACCCTTATGCGGTGGTTCCTGGAGGTAATTCAAGTACAATTACCTGTCCTTATGCCATGCAAGGACGATGACGCCAATGCGGCCCATACAGACAAGTCCCGGGCGATGCTTTGCACGTTGGCTATATTGTTCCTTAATGTTAGATCATAATGGTTGGCAGACATGTCCGTTGATCATTGAGAGACGCGTTTTGGAAGGCGAACGGCATAAGGGAGCAACGTCCCAACGTGCTAGGATTTGTAGAGTACCATGGAATTGACATCCTGGTGGTCTGCAAAACGCACTTAACAAAGTATGTGCATTTTACTATGTCCAGCTGCATCACCCACCGAGCCGATACATTCGGTCGGCAGGGTAGCTGTACAGTTATCTTCATAAAAAAAACCATATAACCCATATTCCCGTGCAGCTTCCGCCCCTACAGCAGGTAGAGGCTTGTGTAATCCGACTTAAGTTGGGAGGGCAATACATATTCCTGGTTGTGGCATATGACCCGCCAAACAATCCCCACATAGTAGCGGATTACAAAACCATACTCAACATGCACCCAATCGTCTGCTCAAAGGAGATCTGAACGCGAAGCACCAACATTGGTACAACCGTGTCCAGAACAGGAGAGGCCGAGAGTTCTACCGCCTCATAAGCGGAGACCCGGCTCTAATTGCGCACGGCCCGGGAGGCCCAACTTTCTATTCGGCCTATGATGGCAGATCAGATGTATTTGATATCATGAACCCCAAGAACATTCTATGTCACTTAGACCTCACGGTGGCCAATGAACTGGACTCAGATAATGTCTCTGTCATGGAGGATACAGACGGCTCTGTACTTTCCATAGTCGAGTGAAGAGGTCCACTGGGACGTAGCAATTCTGCATTAAACCTAAACGGTATACCCCAACCCTCGAATTGACTCAATAGATACACAAAGGCTGTGGCTACAGCTTTCTCCAACCTAGTCCTAACCGCGGTCCACGCAAACACCTACCGCATACCTCATGAACACCCAAACTCTATGACCATCCAAAATGAGATTAGGTAGCTCATAAAAGCTAACGGTACAATCCGTAAGCTATGGCAGCGCTTCTGTCACCCGAGGATCTGGGCAGTACACCAGCGGTTCAAATCCCTGGTCAGAAGGCTGCTCATGACGCACCGCACAGCGGTCTGGGAAAACAAAATGAAGTAGGTTGACCTCCAGGAGAGAAAACCTTGGCTGATAATCAAAAGTCTGCGAAAAGACAAGACAATACATGCACATCCGATACACGGCGCTCGCGGGAGGCTGTCGTTCACTCTCCGAGAGAAAGCCGAGGCTTTCGCGGACTATCTGGAGTCTCAGTTCGAATCCCGCGTTGATCCGAAGGACGAAAACTTTACTGAACATTGTGGAGGAAAGTGTGGGCGCCTTTCTTGAGGTGCCACCCAACCCCCGCGTTTATGTCCACATCCCCGTTGCAAACCCAAAGAGGTCGCATACCTCATCCAAAGCCTAAAATCAAACAAAGCTCCTGGGCATGACCGCGTAATAGTGACCATGCTCCAGCACCTACCCCTAAAAGTGCTGCCGTATTTATAATGCATGCCTTTACCTGCGTCACTTTCGCATGGCGTAGAAAGAGGCGAGAGTGGTAAGCATTTTAAAACCTGGCAAGAACCCAGTTTTCCCACCCAGCTATAGGTCCATCAGTTTGCTCCCAGCCATCTCTATAGTTTTTGAGCGAGCGAGATGGCAGGCTGGGTTAGTGCTCAGCCTGTGTGGATTTAACCGCAGAGATGGGATGAAGGTTGTAGGGTGGTGTTTTGTGGTGTTTTGGTTGTGAGGCAGACGGATTGTGCTAAAGCTTATCCTAATTGTAGCAGGCGGATATGACATCCTTGGAGTATGCTTGCTATGCGCATGCTGTTCTCTGTTTTGAGAACAGCATGAGCATACCGCTATCCACTATTTTGTATTGCTATTAAGGCTGATGGAAATTTGGAATGTTTTCCTGTTGCTAGGTTATGCTCCTTTGTTATCCAAGGGGGCCACACGCAAGGCGCGGCACCTTGAATTTGGGCTTAGGCCTATTGCGACAGGAATAGCTGCGGAGTGATCGAACGAGAGCGCTCTCATGATTAGGTAAAATGGCGTAGAATTTAGATGCCCGGCGTCTGATTTCCTCCTCGATATATGGGAGCGAAGAACTCTCATGTAGTGGCCTAGTTGGAAAGCAGCGATATGCAGAATAAATGGTCCGAAGACTTTTATTCTGTACCCTTTGCAGAAGTGCGAGCCAACTGTCAGCTGCCATACCCCAGATTTCACAGGCGTATAGCATGACAGGGATGACCAGGGCTTTGAAAAGGTGTAATTTCAGGTGAACTGGCACAGCCTTGGAACTGAACATAGGGAACAGTTGAGCGATTGCTCCCTGTGCCCTATGGGCTGTCCCGGCTATGTGTTCCCTGAAGGTTAGTCCTTTATCTAGGTGCACCCCCAAGTAGGTTATGGAGTTGTTCCATCTGATCATTTGCTGTCTGTATGTAAATGTCGGGGCGTTTGCGGGTACGTGGCGTTTTGTGAAAATAATGGCGTTGCTCTTTGCCGGGTTGATTGACATTCGCCAACGCCTACACCACCCTTCGATTAGGTGTAGTAGTCTTTGTATAGGAGTGAAAGCTCTGTGTAGGTTTCTATTTGTTTTGTATAGTAAGACGTCATCCGCGTATTGGGCAGTGTTGACGTCTGTTGCATGTGGAAAGTCTGCCATGTATATGTTAAACAGAATTGGGGATAGAACAGAGCCTTCGGGGACTCCGCCGCGTATCGGTCTTAGTGTCGAAGTGTTTCCCGCCACTGCTACTTTGAAAGTGCGGTGCTTGAGGTATGAGTGTATGAGTTGTATGTAGTGTTTGAGAAGCTCCAGTTGGATGAGTTTGTATAAGAGCCCGGCGTGCCAGGTCGTCGAGAAGGCCTTTTCCACATCCAAAGATATCGCTGGTGTGAAGGACCCCTCCTGGAAACCCATGGCTGAGGCCTCCACAACCCTCAGCAACTGTTGGATGGTAGAGTGCCCAGGACGGAAACCGAATTGGTGAGGGGGGATGGCTTGAATGTTTCCCAGCAGGGGAAGCATACGGGATAGAAGTAATCTCTCAAACACTTTTGAGAGTGTAGACAGGAGACTAATTGATCGGTAACTGGAGGGGTGGGTTGCGTCTTTGCCTGGCTTCAATATGCATATCACCCATGCCTCCCTCCACTCTCGTGGAAAGTGGCCCAGGCTGAAGCACATATTGAACACTTTGGTGACAAAGAGCACAGCCTTGAAAGGAAGGTTGCGGAGCATGAGGGGGTTAAACCGTCTGGTCCAGCAGGCTTTTTGGGTTGGGTAGAAGATAGGAAGATAGGAATCCGTAAGTCGTCTTCATCCGGCGGCCGTCGAAAGTATCGGCGGACGTCGCGACGAACCTGACTTGAAAATGTATCGTCCTGGGGGTCAACTCTCGGCCTAAAAAGACTTCCAAATAATCTGCGAGCGCATTGGCTTTGGCTCGAGGATCATACACGAGACGTCGGGTGCCATGGATTGGTCGGGAGGCTTTGTCTCTTTGGCCACGGAGGTTCTTAGCAATCCTCCACACGTCGCCATCGACCAAGTTCTGTCTAGCCATAGTGTCCTCCCACTAGAGCTTCTTGTGCTCACGAAGGCGGGCTCTAACTTGGCGGCTAAAATTCTTAACAGAGCTCGATGATGTGGCGTGCGGTGACGCTGATGGAGTCTGCGGGCGGCCCAGGAGCGGCGGATGAGGAGCTCAAGGTCCAGAGGAATGACATCTGGATGCAGGGGAAGGGAGGCATGGATGGTGGGACTGTGGGTCACTTTGGTGACTGTTAGGGAGAAGGATGAGACTGCGGTCTCTAGGGAATGGGTGTCTGTGATTTTGGGGTTGGGAGGGATGATAGTGCCGAGGCATTCCTTAACGCCTTTCCAGTCGATCTCGCGGTTTAGACCTGCGACATCTTGGCTGGTAATCCTGGTGGTGATTTCGGCCAACACGGGGTTATGATCGGAATGAAGTGCGTTGATTGAAGTGAGTGTGAGATGGTGAGCGAAGTGCTCGAGTATCGTAAAGTCGACGACAGGTGGCTGTCCTTGACTATACGGATGATGGGTGGGTTGCCAGGGACCCTGTACTCTGAGCTGAGGGTCTCGATCGATTAAGCGAACAATTTCTTTGCCTCTTGCATCCGCGCGTTGAGTGCAATGCCAACGAGAATGTTTGGCATTGAAATCACCCGCGAGGATGACACTGGGGTGTAGGGCGAGGAGGGATTGGTAGTCAGTCACCACGAAGGCTCTGGATGGAGAGTGGTATGCAGATACTATCAGTACCTCCGTGCCACCAAGTTCCACAAAAACAGCTACGGCCTCTAGGGTTTGAAGTTGTGGGATCTGGAATGGGCGATGGACTACATTCCTCCGGATGTAGATCGCTGTGCCGCCACCAGGGGCACCTCGGTCGGACCGAAGGCAAGTGTAGCCCGGAAGACGGGAGTTGGAGTGTTGGTGGAAATGCGTCTCGCTGACCAAACTGGCGTCTAGGGCAAACCGGGCTGCAAAATGATGTAGCTCGTCCCTCTTGTCGGCAAGACCGTTAGCGTTCCAAAATGCGAACCGGAAAGAGGTACGAGACCTAGTTCCGCTCGTCATTCTGGGTCGCCTGGTTATTGTCGATAAGAAGGGCGATAGCTTCAAAAACTATCATCATCTTGCTTGTGGAGTCTGGAGCTTGGCGGAGTGGGGCGAGAAGCTCCTGTAACTTCCTGCCATATGTCTGCCACAGTTGTGACAGACATTGGAGCAAGTCCAAGGTGCTTTCGCCTTGTTGGGTGTGGGAAGAGGTGGGGGAAGGCCCTGGAGGCATTTGCGTCTCCTGTGTTCCCCCCTGCTGGGAAGTGCGTGGCCCCTCAGCAGCAGGAGTCCTCCTGGGAGGGCGCGGTTGCCTCTGAGGCTTGGGAGTGGGATGAGGTGGTGCTGTAGGTGGAGTCTGTTTTAGTTGTGTAGGCTGTTTCTTTGCTCGAGAAATCCGCCGAGCATCAGAGGGCTGTCCTTGCACTGCTGCTGCGTAGTGGTTTCCAGTGTCTGTAGTTGTGGCCTTGACAGGGATGGTGGCTGTAGTGCCTGGCGTCGGAGCTGCTACAGGTGGTGCCATCGTAGTATTTGGCGTCGAGTTGTCCGGTTGGGCTCTGCCATTGCTGGTGTTATTGATAATTCTCAGTCTTGTGGGGCACCCTCCGTAGCAGGCCACGTGGTCCCCCTTGCAGTTAGCGCAAGTTGGGATCTCCGTGGGAGCTCGCTGACAGGCCTCACGGGGGTGGAGACCACCGCAACGTAGGCATCTACGGTTCCGGGAGCAGAACTCGCTAGAATTGTTGAATCCCAAGCAGCGGTGGCATTGAGAGGGGCCGCCAGGGCGTCGGGGTGTTTCAATTTTAATGCTGAGATAGCATAATGATCTAAGCTTGTCTATTGCTATCTCAGGATCATCAGCCCGCTCTACTATTACTAAGAATAGGGGAATGGGGACTCTTACTGTGGCGTTTTCACCTTGAGTGGGCTTGGTGAGTTGTTTGACAAGCTTGGAATGTATACCCTGGCGCTGATCTTAACCCGCATTTCTCCTCTATTCGAGGAGAAAACCCTCCTACCGAATCACCAGTTCGGTTTTCGACCTGGATACTCCATCACCCAGCAGTTGCTGAGAGTAACGGAAAATGCCTCCTTGGATTACTAAGAGAAGGCCCAAGCCTTGGCAGTGCTGCTGGACGTGGAAAAGGCCTTTGTCACCACGTGGCACGAGGGGCTACTTCAGTGGCCGCAGCTTCCGTGTAAGGGTAGAGGGTTCAATGTCATTCAAAAGGCCAATTGGCGCTGGAGTAGCGGAGGACAGCGTGCCGTCCCCGTCACTCTTTGAGACTTACATGGCTGACCTCCCAACAGAGCCGAGAGTTACGATGTGCCAGTATGCGGATGATGTCCTACTACTGACACAAACAGAAGACTGCTCTTCATCTTAGACGGCGTGTCAATCTGTTCCTGTTCTTTCTAGAATGTAATGATATTATCACTTCCTTAGCTGTGTACCCGTTAGCATGTAATATTTGTTTCAGGTGTTTTTTTTTTTATTTCCTCTCGGGAGGCTCGATCAAGACGAGGTTTAATCATTGAGCAGTTTTGCCGATTAGAAGCCTAGTGAAGATATCTGTCTATGTGTAGGATTCCGGTAAAATGTGCTGAGGGCATGACCAATATTCTTGTTGATCAAAACATCCAGGAAGGGCAGTTTATATACTACGGGGTGTGTTCAAGTTATAAGATATCGAATCTCTTTTTCTCAGAAACTGGGACAGGCAGCAACGTACGGCTTAGCTTAAAATACACTGTCACGCTTTGTAAATGTGACAGATATGGCAGCACCATAAGATGTACAAAATCCAAGCAGCTGCAACTAGAGTGAGGAGTGGTTTCTACACTTAAAATTTTTCATTAAAAAAAACATGGAATAATCACCCGTTTTCTCCATTTGAGTCGTGTGAGACTAATTAAAATTCATCACCAGTTGAGTGAGACATGCGATGATGGTATCATGAATGTGAAAAATGTATATTCGTGGGTGCAACAATTCGAAGAAGGCTGAAAGTCGTGCGACAATGAATCGAAAAAACCTCAGCCTTGAACTAGGAGATTTAGACATTAGGGCTGCGCGAGTGGAGAAAGTTGTTTTGGAGGATCGCCGTTTAACTGTGGCAGATATTGTCTCCAAAATTGCCATTTCCGGGATATATGCACACATAAACCTTGCACAAACACCTGAAGTTGCGGAAAGTGTCCTCCAAGTGGGTGGGAACATGACGCAGGAGTTTCTTTGTGAAAGTAACTTTGAAGTGGTTCCTCATGCTTCCTACTCACCTGACCTAGTGCGTAGTGATTTTTTTTTTTTTTTTTACTTTTTCCAACAATGAAAATCTTTGTGGTTGCACATTCTTCCCTATTGCATCTGTGATTTTCCAGTGGTCAAAAAAAATTCATAAAGCAGCGTTTGTAGCGGCGATGGAACCATGGCGTCGCCAATGTGAAAATGTGTAAATCCTCTGGGAGATTGTATTGAGAAGTGACATCAGTTTCAAAATTTTGGTATAAATAGTTTGTGAGAAAAAAATAGGAGACCTTAGAACTTTAGTACATCTGTATCTCCATCTCCATTGTAAACTCAAATCGTGATTTGATTTTATTCAGGTACTTCAGGAACTCGTGAAGAGCAGGCGCCCCTTGGTTCCAAACTACGAATTTGTCTTCCATATACCGATACCAACAGTTCAGTTTATGTGCAGCTGTCTTTAAAGCTGCTGTTTCGAATAGCTCATGTAAAAATGGCCAATGACAGGACTAAGAGAGCTGCCCATAACCGCAACATCAATCTGTTTTTAAACCTCCTTATTCCAATGAAAATATATGGTGGTAAAAAGTTGGTGGAATAAAGCTAAAGTTTCGCCCACACATATTTCAGTTGCGTAATGGGTAATGAACGCATTAACCGGAACCGCGGTAAAAAGGGACATGACATTGAAACCCATCGATAGGTCCATAGATTGAAGTAGTTGTTCAATAAAATGTACTGAATCTTTATATGTGAATCGGTACTACCCACATGGGGTTTAAGAATATTGGCAATATAACTGTCAAACGACTGAGTGGGAGATTATACTCATGTGAAATTTTGGTAAGCCATAAAGTCCCGGGAGCAAGCTTCAGTTTTCTTGATGTTGTAGTAGTTCTTTGGAATATTTGAAGATTTTTTGGTAAGCAGGATAGTTTGCCGTAGAATTACGAAATGGAATTTCAATTAAGCTTTCTGAGCTCGTGTATTTGGGGGTCAAGTAAATTATTTGCTTTATTCACAAAGTAAGATCTAATTAATATTACAATTAAGTTTCTTCAGTGATGCTCTTCCTATTTTATGCGGAGGACGCTAATAGACTGATCCGGCACTTAGAGACGCTACGTAAGAACACCACTCAGCTTTGGTGTTTACTTAGTTTTCTACTTCGATGCCGAGACATCGAAATAATTCCGCTTATTTCTGCAACAAACGCTATTTCCACACGCTTCCTGCTAATGCATTTTTTTTTCCACAACCGGCTCTACTAAGAAACTGGATGCACCATATACTCTGGAAACTGGCCAATAAAATTACCCACTTATTCCCCTTACACTTTCGCATTAACTACATACTTCTTTAGAGTAATTGGGATCGTGTTAACAGAATTACCTTTTCCTCAATGATCTCAAGCATGAAGCGAACCCCCGCCAGACACCTGTTTTTGCTGTCCCCAAACGCCGACCAAGTCCATTCAGTAATATTTCTATGCGCAACATTTTAACCTTCAAATGGAAGATATCTCCAATCTTCGTCTCACTACTAAGAACTATCCATCATCTGTCTCAAGATCTGTGTTTCACCTCTCTGAGAAACACACGAAGACATGTCAGTACTGCAACGTTAATGGCCTTTCCACTTGTGCTGTAGACACTAGCCACACCGTGATCTACCTTTCCAGTTACCAGTTGTGTTAAGCAGAAACGTTTATCCTTGCAAAAAGGGGTAATTTTGCCATTACCCCTTCAACTGTTCCAGTAGAAATGATTGCCAGCATTGAAGTCGGATAAAGAAATTATATCCAACCATATCGAAAGAAGTACGCCCAGAAACCTCTTAAGATCCTACAGTGAGCATAACCACCGAAAAGTAATCTAACCCGAGAAGAAAGCGCAATACTGAAGAAGCTCGATTCCAATATAGTTATCATCGTCGTCGTCGTCATCATCATCGCCCATGCTGATAAAGGAAAAGCAACGGTAATCTTGGATTTTCAAGATCGCGTAAATAAGATCAAGAATTTTCTTAACCCCTAAATATACCGAAAGCTTACTCCACTCCCACTTCGCGGATTCCGCGGAAAACTAACTTACTCATCAAACAATCTTCCACAGTTCGAAAGGACCAGTGTAATATCAAGAAAACTGAAGTCTTTCCTCCTAGACTTCATGGCTTACCGACATTTCATACGCACTTTTCCTTTAAACCCTATAGTCACTGCTAATAGCTTCTTCACACATTTGTTTGCCAGGTACCTAGCCAACATGTTTAAACCCTATATGGGTAATATTGATTAACACATAAAGATTCAGGACATTTTATTGAAAAACTCTATTGTTCAACCAGGAGATCTACTTGAGAGTATCGATGTCGTGTCCCTTTTATACTACAGACCTGGTTAATGAGTCCATTATGCAGTTCAAAGAAATATTTCCAGGTGAAACTTTCGCTTTGTGTAATCACGTTTTGGATCACCACATATTTTTAGTGCAACAACTAGTTTTACAAACAAACTAATGTTGTGGCAAGCTTTTTTACCCCTGTCATTGCCAATTATTACATGAAGGTGGTGATGGGAAGATAGTGCTGGTGAGATGGTGATTTTAACATCTGCGTGGAACTTTATGGTCGTAGAGCTTTAGAGCTTTTACCAATTCACATGGATGTGTAAGAATTTTGGTGTACAGAGTTCGATCTAATTGTCGAATTGTGTCGAAGATGCAGAAGATGTAATAGTGTAGGACATGGGTAGGGAATCTACGATCAGTACCGTAGATAGTCCTTAGCATCTTGTTCTGCAGGCAGTGAATTTTGCGGACTATGGACAGAGCCACAAACCCCAGAAGCAGCCGTACAGAACCAAGGCCGGAATTATCGCTCAATACACCCGTAGCTTTGTTCGGACTCGTAGTTTCGGAAAATAGAATGGGATATATGTTACGGATAGCAGTGTGCCTTGTTGGACTTTGGTCATTATATGTTGGCCGACCGTCACGGCTGGCCGAGGTGGTTAAGGCCCGAACTCGTGAACGGGAGTTTTGGAATTCGAATCCCGCCAGGACCTTACCTAAAAAATTCCCAATATCTCATTTCATCTCGTGTACCATCAGTGTCCACCGCCTGTGCTGCCTCCGTAGTAAAAACGAGGGCTAAAAAAATTCACAAAAAAAATGTTGACCGAGAGTGAGTTTCCATCTACTCTTGAAGCATTGGATGCTGGAATACACTTTAGCAGACCTAACTTTGCCTCTGCATATAATATTTATTTGTCCACTGTTTTGGGCCTTCTTCCTGTTCTGAATTTTGTTTTTCTGCATTTCTTTATTTTATGATTTTTTTTTTGTCCTTACAGCACACCAACTCTGTCAATACCGCCACGGGTGGCCGAGGTCGTTAAGCCGCAGACATGTGAGCGGGAGATCTGGGGTTCGAATCCCCCTAGGACAATTCTCTCTGGCTTTTTTTTTCAGGTTTTCCTAAGTCCTCATAACTGGCAAATGCCAGGGAGATACTCTAAAATTAGGCCTGGAATGCTTCCTTCCTTAAAAAATATCCTTTCCCAATTTATCATTTCATCTCATGTATCACCAGTGTCCTCCGCCTGTGGTGCCTCAGTAGTAAAAACGGGCGTTAAACACTACTCAAAAAAAAACTCTGTCAATATCCGGCTTGTTGATTGGAAACTGAAGGGAAGAAAGCTGCTCTCCCATTGGTAAGTTAAATAAGAGCTGGGTTATCAAAACTAAGGTATTAAAAAGCTTTGGGATACCTCCTTATTCCACTCAGAATTATGAAATCACTTAAAAGGCAGTTTATATGTAAACATTACAATGGGGTGTGCACTGTGATAGTGCAGAAAACAGACAGTATATGGACCCAGATTACCTAATATGCAGCTAGTTAATTATTTGCAAAAATATGGGATACCCATTATTTAACTAAGCCCTAATTGTTATATTTATAAAGTATATATTTAAGTTAGTCTCATGATAGGCAAGTGGCAGGGTGTCAGCAAGTTGATCACATATCCTCCTGAAATATGCCCTCTATCAATGAAGTCATAAGACAGAGGTAGAGGAAGCAATGGTAGCTGCAGCAGGCCACGGCCCAATCTCAGATTGTAGTGGCGTAGAAAAGGAAGAGGAGGAAATAGAGGAATAAGAGGAAGAGGAAGAGGATGTGGAAGAGGAAAAAGGAGAAGAGGAACAAGAGGAAGAGGACAAGGAGGAAGTGAAAGAACAGGAACAGGAAGAGGAAGAGGAGGAGGAGGAGGAGGAGGAGGAGGAGGAGGAGGAAGAAGAACAAGAACAAGAAGAACAAGAACAAGAAGAACAAGAAGAAGAAGAAGAAGTTGTGTTACATTATGTTATAATAATTAATTTCACTTTAATAGGCACTATTTTTCCAAAATGTTGAACATTGAAGTCCTCTTCAGTCAACTATGTATAATAATGATATAGCATCAACTTCACCTGCAAATATGGTTCTGTTTGCTGATGATGCCAATCTTGCATTTAGGAACTCAAGAAAAGTTACTGTGCAATCCTACATCAGTGATGCACTGCAAAATTTAAATAATCGGTTAAAATCTAATAAGTTAATATTACATATCAACAAGACCAACTAATAAATTTCAATAAACATACTTTTCTTGATAATTCATATTGTGCAGAAATTGAAAAAAACATGTATAAAAGCCTTAATAGTGCAAAGTTTTTAGGTGTTGTAATTGACTCAGATTTATCTTGGAAAGATCATATATTTACTTTATGTAATAAATTAAAACTAATATCTTATGCAATCTGCATATTAAGTAGGAGTTGTACTAAGATATTTTGAGATATTTTGGATATGATATTAGCTTATGGTATTCCCTCCTGGGAAGCAGCAAGTTCATCATCTATGGCTTTTAAATGGCAAAAGAAAACATTAAGAATAATGAAACAATTACTATAAACCCAGTAAACCAATTTTTAAGGAATTAAATTTTCTATTATTACCATATATATTTGAAATTTGAAATTTATTCAAAGTGCCAAGAAAAATACATACTACAAACGGTCTCCACCTATCTGGTCCAGGCCATTTCAGGTGTACCTCCTCACGATTACAGGAATTTAATACAATACTGATTTTATACTAACCCTTTATCTAAATAGTAAATAATTAAAGTGCAAAATTTCCACCCTGATTATATCACACCATGATTCCTGGTTCATCAGCAGAAGCCTACTGGGATTCCAGTGGGCTAGGCTCCAACCGAACCCAGGGGACTAAAATAAAATACTTCAATTATTTTATCAGCTAGCTTTAGTCTCTACATACTAGTAATTCTTTTGTTTCTTAAACATCTACTATAATGAAATTTGAATTTTATAAAGTGCTAAGAAAAATGTAAATTCAAACTACAATGGCACCTCCATCTATCTTTAGGTCTAACACAATTACAATTGTTGATACAATAATACATTTATATCAACATCTTTACCTAAATTCTAGATAGTTAGACAAAGTACAAAATTTCCACATTGATTGCATCAGTTATCAGACCCCAGTTCATCAGCAGCAACCTACTGGAATTCCAGGGGACTAGGCTCCAACCCAATGAAGGCACTAAAATAAATATTTCACTTGCTCTACATGTACCAATTATTTTATCAGCTAACTACAATCGTTACAAACTACTAATTCATTTATTTCTCAAATACATACTATAATGCTACATTTATTCACTTTATAGAGCAATTTCTAATTTGCAAGGTCAATAATTCAATAAACTTAATATAATTTCACACCCAACCATTCCCAGATCAATGACATTTTTCATAATCATACAGGTATTTCTTTATCATCTAAGATTTTCTTAATTACATATCTTTCAACTGACCATTTATATTTTCCTAAAAACTCCCCTAATCTGGGTATCTGCTCACCATCTTCAAAGATCTTTCTCAATTCAATTCCTTTATATCTCATTAACCATTTCTTACTAATAAACTTCCCCTCCAAATATTTGTGGCTTTACATTGCAAGACGGGGTGTGTGTGTGTGTGTGTGTGTGTGTGTGTGTGTGTGTGTGTGTGTGTGTGTGTGTGTGTGTGTGTGTGTGTGTGTGTGTGTGTGTGTGTGTGTGTGTGTGTGTGTGTGTGTGTGTGTGTGTGTGTGTGTGTGTGTGTGTGTGTGTGTGTGTGTGTGTGTGTGTGTGTGTGTGTGTGTGTGTGTGTGTGTGTGTGTGTGTGTGTGTGTGTGTGTGTGTGTGTGTGTGTGTGTGTGTGTGTGTGTGTGTGTGTGTGTGTGTGTGTGTGTGTGTGTGTGTGTGTGTGTGTGTGTGTGTGTGTGTGTGTGTGTGTGTGTGTGTGTGTGTGTGTGTGTGTGTGTGTGTGTGTGTGTGTGTGTGTGTGTGTGTGTGTGTGTGTGTGTGTGTGTGTGTGTGTGTGTGTGTGTGTGTGTGTGTGTGTGTGTGTGTGTGTGTGTGTGTGTGTGTGTGTGTGTGTGTGTGTGTGTGTGTGTGTGTGTGTGTGTGTGTGTGTGTGTGTGTGTGTGTGTGTGTGTGTGTGTGTGTGTGTGTGTGTGTGTGTGTGTGTGTGTGTGTGTGTGTGTGTGTGTGTGTGTGTGTGTGTGTGTGTGTGTGTGTGTGTGTGTGTGTGTGTGTGTGTGTGTGTGTGTGTGTGTGTGTGTGTGTGTGTGTGTGTGTGTGTGTGTGTGTGTGTGTGTGTGTGTCTCTCTCTCTCTCTCTCTCTCTCTCTCTCTATATATATATATATATATATATATATATATATTAGAAACTGTATCTTTTGTGCATAATAATAAACAGCCTTTTAGAAATAACAAAGATTATATGTGCATTACACTAGATCAGTGGGGTGCAATCCTGTATAACTAAATACCAAATTCATTAAAAGCACTTCAAGCACAAAATTTAAAAAATA
Organism: Metallyticus violacea; assembly: GCA_030762175.1. NCBI lineage: Eukaryota > Metazoa > Arthropoda > Insecta > Mantodea > Metallyticidae > Metallyticus > Metallyticus violacea. Next base: position 236,631,631 of record CM060846.1, read on the forward strand.
TGTTAAAATCCTATTGTTATTGTACTGTGGAGGAATTGTAAGAGGCTAATTTATAGAGTTAGACACGTATACATGTATAATTCATTTGCAATTATGTGCTGATATTAATTGACAAAGCCAATGTACAAACTAGAAACATAATCACAATATCACAGACTTGAAAAAGCATCAATTATATATAACATAGAGGTGCAATCCTGTGTAATGAAATACCAAAATCCCTTAAAAATGCTTCAAGCACAAAATTTAAAAAGTGTGTTAAAAACCTATTGTTAAAACACAATTTTTATACTGTGGAGGAATTCTTGGAAACTAAGTTATAGAGTTAATATGTGTATAATTAATTTATAGTTAGTGTTAATATTAATTGATGAAGCTAAATGTGCAAACTGAGCATAATCAGTGAACCTTGAACTATTCACTAACTTATAATTCCTTCAGAATTATGATGTGCCTTTACTAGCACAAATTAAAGAATGCTGTACACATTGCATCCTTTTAATGTTTTATTTTTGGAACAATAAATAATGAATTTCTAAACAATATAATTTTATAATAAAACAGCTTTGATCAAGATAAATGTCATTTCCTTTTTATGTTTAAAAGATGTAACTAAAGAGAGGGCACAACAGATAAACTAAAAAACTAAGACACTTATGAACTTATACTCTTGAAGTTATTAACAATAGAGTAAAATAATTAAGCTGATGATGCTGGAGAAGGCATATGAAACATGTTTTGCATAATTCAATGGTAAGCCCAGCTTATATTAAATTGACTCATTAGCTAGTTAAAGATAGTAAAATAGTGTTGATTAAATTTGATTTGATGAAACTTATACTTCATTTACTTGGTTTTTTTAATTGGACATGTTTCAGGAACATTTGCTCCCATCATCAGTAGAACTGGATAAGCATATTCTGTCAGTGGTCTGAGAAATTTTTCAAATACATTCAATGATGGTGTCTTAAGTTCATGATGTGGTTCTTATTTTTAATGATGGAAATTTTTGCAATGAATAAGATTGATTTTTGATTTTGATTTTGAAATTTGCCTAGAGAAATGAAAAAGAAAGCAGAAATTCTTTCATGTTTTATTTAGGCACTATTTGTTCTACATGAAAGCAATCACTGTTCTATGCCCAGTGGGTTGAACATTCCCGAATAGAAACATATATAATAATGGATGAGGGAGAAAGAAAACAAAAGCATATACAGGGTTATTCTAAATGATTGTCGGGGGTTCGTGAATTTTTTTTAGAAAACGTGGAAACTATATGATTTTTATTGTTGCAGTAATGGTTAGACAAACTGTCAAAGTTTTGTTTTACATCAACTGTAGTGATATCAGTCACCACCAGATGGCAGTAACAGCAGTGTTTAACAAAATGGTGGTTAGCGGTAAGGAGAAAACTTTTTGTACTCTTGAATATCATCAACACCGATCCGTTACCATAGTTCAGTGCCATTTGCGGACAAAATACGGGAAGGAGCCTCCTTCCAACAACTCTATTCACAAATGGTATGCACAATTTGTGGATACAGGTTGTTTGTGCAAAGGGAAAAGCAGTGGGCATCCCGCTGTGTCAGAAGCGGATGTGAATCGGATTAGGGACATTTATCTCCAAGTCCTAAGAAATCAACCACAAGATGTAGCAGGGAACTGTAAGTTCCTCAAACCACAGTATGGCGCGTGTTACAAAGGCTCCTAAAAGTAAAGCCATATTGCCTATAATTGCGTCAAGCTCTAACAGCTAATGACAAAGTCCTACGTTTCAACTTTTGCATGGCAGTGTAGGAACGTTTTGAAGAAGATGATGGTTTTCTTGACAGATTAGTTTTCAGTGACGAAGCTATTTTTCATGTGAATGGAAAGGTGAACAAGCAACAGGTTTGCATTTGGGGTACAACGAACCCCCATTTTTATGTAGAACATGTGCGAAACTCCCCTAAAGTGACTGTGTTCTGTGCCATTTCAAACACGAAGGTCTACGGCCCGTTCTTCTTCAATGTACAGACAGTGACAAGGCTGACTTACCTGGACATGCTCACAGAATGGCTGTTACCCCAATTGAGTGACAACAGGGATGATTACGTGCTGCAACAGGATGGTGCACCACCTCATTTCCACAGGAAGGTCAGAGCATTTTAAACCAAGAACTTCCACAACTATGGATGGGATGCAGAACTGAAGGTGATCTGATGTTCTTATCCTTTCCACCTTGTTCACTAGATCTTACATCATGCGATTTCTTCCTGTGGGGATATGTTAAAAATCAGGTATTTGTTCCTCCTCTACCAGTGGATATTAAGGAACTGAAGCAGTGCATCCGAGCCACCTTTGAAACCATCACCGTCGGCATGTTGACTCGGGTGGGAGAAGAGATGGACTATCGAGTAGACGTGTGTAGAGTTACAAAAGGCACACATATCGAGCATTTGTAATGTATGTAAAATACTTTATGAACTACAGTACACAATAAAATAAGATTCATATTCCTACGTCAATTTCACTGTGAGTTATGAATTTTTGTAACCTTGACAATCATTTAGAATAACCTTGTATTTACTGTACCATTCACTTGTGTTACAAGCTTAGCTCACCAATGTATGATGGTCCACCACCAGCATTATAGCCTGATCGCCAGCGTCGTCGAGCTAGTACTGCCCGCCATGGTTGCTTTGAATGAAGAGCAGGCTCACTCATCCAGTCATCTGGTCCTATGTGAACCAGATCCAAATGGGTGAAGTGCCTTGCAAAGTCTTCAAATGACATCCTGTAAACAAGTTTATATTTTTAATTATATTCTTACAGTCATAGAAACATAGGTGGAATAATGATAAAACTATATGGAAGGATTTGAATGTAATCCTCTTTGGATAAATAGAAACAAAAGAAAATAAAGCTAGAGTATTAAGATCCACAGGAGTCTCTTTAAGTAAGAAAATAAAAGCTTAATTGGAGAAGATAAAAATTTATTGATTTTAATGCTCAGGATAGCAAATCAGCAAAAGATAGTATCCCAGGATCTAATCGAGGTGTCCTTAACAAATATGATACCATTAAGAAAGTTTATAATTTTCAGCAATCTATAACTACTATTCTTTTCAAGCATAAAGATATTCACCAATATACATGAACAGCAAGAAGTTTCAGATAAATAATAAATTAAAAAGAGTGATAGAGAAGTCAGTCTGCAGCCATTGTGTAGCCGAGAATTCACTAAGGAAGCAAATTTTGGTGAAAGCAATGACCATGCATTTAGCATGTTATTGTGTTCACTTAACTACCCAAGGCAAGCACATGCTCCAAATCTACACCTTAGCAACAGTGAGCAGATTACCTGCTGAAAACCGGTTTCAAAGGGAGGAATTTCAGATATGTAGGAGTGTATACTTTCTTCTGTGTAGTGCTCATCACCCAAGTGCAGAGGAACTTATCAATGGTCCATTATCAGCAAATAAAATATCTTTATTTATTTTAGATACTTGAACTTATTGAAGAGCTGATAACTAATCAGATCATTATACAGAATATTTCAGAATTCAACTGCTCAAACCTGAAATATTGCAGAGGGATCATAGAAAAAAAAAATTAGATAAGGAACTTATGGTCTTTGGGCTCAAACTTGAAAATATGTGTAATGTATGGCACTGTATGATAGTCAGAGATACATTGAATTAAAATGACGCATGCCTCAGATTTACTAAAATGGGCTCCTGGCCGCTACCATTGAACTGGCTTCCTAGGACCACCCGGTGCTGATGGTCTTTTGCTTTAGGACAGTTCCTAGATAGCCTGACTTGCAAGTAACACTGACCAGACACCAGCTACACTGGTCAGTCAACCTGACAAAGCCACGGGTCTGCTCATTCGTTAACTGAAGTTAACTGGCAAGTGACCAGAGTATTTAGGAAGCTCACCACCCTCCCTAAGACAAACAGTGCTTGAGGACTTAACCTCTCCATCATGGTACATGCCAGAGGCACTCCCAAGGGGCAAGCTGCAGCCACAAGTATCCAATTTCCTGTGGATAGCGGATTCACATACTCCACAGAGTCCAACCCATCCAGACACCCCCCCAAAGGGAGAGGTTTGAATAGTCCCATCCTGTGTTCTTCTAGTAATGTCAGAGGTACCATGGGCACTCAGGGTCTGCAGACTACACATTTGGAGCATCTGAAGAGCAAAGACCGAAGCCTTCCCTTACGGAGACCTCAGATTTATTGCGGAAAATGTTTGTTAATATCCCCTTGGTGAGAAATCCTGGATTCATGGTAAGTGGTTATTAATTTTCAAGGATATGGGCATCGCTGTTCTGCTAACAATTTATGTCTGGCAAAGGTATGCATGCCACTGATAACACTGAAAAGCATTTGTGACTATACAAGCTAATCATACAGAAATTCCTTGTTCTCTGTTTAGCTCAGTTGGAAAAGTGTATGGCTTCTAGGCAGACATACCTCCTTTGTATTTTTCTTATATATATATTTATTTGTAATTTTCTTAAGGTCAAAATTTCGGTTTATTCATTTTAGGCCTACTGAGTATACATTTATCCTAACTGCTTATTCACATTAGATACAACAATTTGTGACATTAAAATGAATATGATATTGAATAATCCTATAACTTTCTACCCATATTTAACTTCAAAAATAGGAAGAAGGAAAAAAGAAAAAAACTAACCAGAAATTGCTAAATATTACATTCTAGCATCTAGTAGGATAGTCAAATTAACAACAAGAAACTTTAACACTATCCCAGTAAAAGTGTTCAAAGTACTTCGCTGGCAGTATTATCAGATAATGATGGCCCACCAAGGTCTTAATTGTGGAAGAAAACAGGTCAGAGGGAGACGGCAAATCTTTGCAAATGTGAACAAGTTTCCCAATTCAGTACTTTGTACACTTGCCTAATATGAGCTGCTTATCATTCTTTGCATCCCTTTGAATTTGTGCAGTCAAATGCTGAAACACCTTGTATACTAATGTTAAAGTTAAGAATACTACTGCAATCGGTGGAAATTAAAGAGAAGAAAAAAATGTATTCCAAAATTGTCACAGAATATATTTTATTGCAGCAGAACAGTTTATGGAAACCATACTGCACCAGATTAAGCAATTATATTTATCAAAGATCAAATGTAAATTAAATGGAATGATCTGAAAGTCTAATATTACAAAAGCTATAATGACTTTCAAATGAGAAGAGCCATGAGTAGTAACCAATGAGAGGAACTGGGAAAGTGTTGCCACTTTGCTCATCTGCACTCTTTTTATAGTTCCCTCTCAGTCACATACTAGCTACCTATAGTAGCCTCATCATGTAACTTATGCAACAAAACTGATAAGTTGGATTTAAACACTTGCATAAACATAAAATGCTATCTAAATGAATTATACCTGACATTTTAATCCAAAGGAACTGCTAGTAGTTTGTCAATGTGTTCATCATCCGAGTCTTAAAAATTTAAAATAATAGGATCTAAAATTTCATTTTGACCTACTTCTTTCATGAAGTCATCCTCTTGTAAATTTTCAGCATATTGCAAACAGGATTCCCAGTCTTTATGTGTCACTTTGTCACTTTCTTTGAGAATAAGTTATTCTATGTCTTTAAGTTTAATATTGGTATTTCTTTTTGCCATACTCCACTTTGTTCCAGTCCACAAAAGCTCAATTGAATTATACTGGCAATGGTAAGAAGGGAGGCACATTTCCTCATAGCCACTTTCATTAGCAAGTATATAGAGCTGATACATTTTTTCCTGGTTTTTGAAGAAAGCCCTGTTGCAATAGCTCAGTTTTAGTTTCCTATGCCAAAAAATCAACTCCTCTTTTTTGTAACCATTCCATAATTTGGTTTTTTCTGCTGGCTGTTTTGGAATTTTATTTTGAATAACTGAATGGCAACAGTAACACCAACAACAACAATAATAATAACAATGCACTATATTATTATTATTATTATTATTATTGTTGTTGTTGTTGTTGTTGTTATGTTTCCTACTTTTAAATAATTTAAGAATCTGTTCAAAAACTAGTCTTTACATTTTATCAAATATCACTTCCTCATTACAGTCCGAGATGTTTTGAACTGAAAAATTCTTTGGCTTTCAGGTGGGAATCCTCTATTAGCAGATCCTACATAACAAATCATTGCTTAAGATGCAACATCACCTGTACACATATGCCCAACTTAACAGGAGGAACAAAAATTGTTGATTTGTTTTATTTACGGATGCTCTTTAACATCTCAGGTTATCAGCGTCCCATTCTATTCACGGCGTGAAATGGCCGACAAATTTTGCTCAGAGGCCTCTTCTTTCAGGCTTAAGGTTTTTTTTCGTGTCGTAAATGTACGACACGGGACTCACAGCTTTACTTCCCTTCCAAAGGAAGCCATACTTAGGATTTTTACACCCAAAAAAATCCATCAGCCCTGACCGGGTTCGAACCCGCGACCTCGGGTTTAGGGGGAAAGTATAGTTACCACCACGCCGCGAGGACGGACACGAACAAAAATGTCTTCACTTATTAATTCAAGTAAGAAAGAAAGGATAAATGAAGGAAAGGTTAAGTTAATTTTAGTTTTTGATAATGTAACAATTTTATTTATAATGTTTATTTATTTTATCATAGCATACAAGTAATTGGTATTATATAAATGCCAATTTTGTGTGGCTTACAAGTTTTTACCAAATGTTATATTCTGTATAAGACACTGTTATAAAGGGAAACCAAAGCAGGTTTAATGACACATTTTTCAACAACTTTTAAGAAATTGTTGAACTTAAGTAAGCAGAGGCTTTACAAATGAATTTCTTTCAAACTGCAAAGGATTTATGAAAAGTATTTTAATATTTTAATATTAACACTCAATATAAAAATGAACACTGGAATGCAAAATTTTCTTTGTTTAATTACAATTATTATGTTTCATATTCTAGGTTGTCATAATAGCTGTGACTATGGGGTGGTATGATGTACTTAATACTTTGGAGATCTTCCCACTTTTGAAACTGAATATTTCCTTTTTGGGGATTCAGTACAGGAGGCAGCTGCTGGTTATATTTCTTTGCAGAATGACTTTCCATTCTTCATCAAAACTAAGTTTGAAATAGATTTTGGCATTTGCCATATATTTCAGGGCCTTAATATAAGTAAAATTATTATTTCCTGGTCAAATGCTGGAATAAGTGTTTTGGGGAGTAATTTTTAATTTGTGAAAATCAAAGCATATTTGTTGGTGATATAGTCAGCTATACAGCTTGCAAAAGAAATAGTCAAATCAGGGTCCACTTTACTGAACCAGTAGAACACAACATGCTATGATGCCACATTCATAACAGTGAAGCTGTGACAGCACAATTTGTCTTGTAATAAACTACACTGGCGTTAAAACTAGGACACACTTTCACTACTTGTAAATCCCTTGTGAAGACATTGCATTTGCCTTTCTAGCAAGATTATTGTCACAATCATTCTCCTCTGTTGCTCTGTTCTTTCTGTCTATATGATTCTTATACTGCTCCTCATTCAGGTTTCCTGTCTGAAACACATCACATTTTTTCTTGGGTTTTAAGATGGCAATGTTGTTCTTTTCCATAATCTCATCAAATGATCTTCTGGATAGAATCATTTTGTGGTTTTCAGAACACCTGTTAACACATATGGTGTAGAATTGATTCACAAGGGCTACAGTGTGGTCCAGGCACAATCTGTTTGTAGTCTTTTGACAACAATGAGAGGGTTGCTTCAACAATTCATCAAAGAACTGAATAAGGCATTTCATTGCAGTCTGAGAAATTGGTGGATTCTTTTTAGCTCTTGTTTCATTCAGAGAATCTTGAGATTTGTACATCCATCTGTGTTTTTACCATATGGATATTTGAAACTTCCAAGGAAAAAAATAGACAGGAACATATATTTGAACACCTGCAGATTTTTAAATCAATCAATAGATTATAAACAAGTGATGTACTTATCCTGGAAAGAGCAATTTTAGTATACCACCTCTTTGGCTCAACACAGCACACACTATTAGCAATAATGCAGATTATTCATGGAACTTGAAGATACATGCTGGCCCTAAATGCTTCATATTTCTAGATGCTACTTGTTCATACTTTCCACTGTTTTCATTTTTTCTAAATTCAATTTAATCTTCACCTGTTCATAAAAGTATATTGTTTTCTCTCTTCCATAACTTTAGCATTTTCTTCCTTTTTCCACATTTTAGTATTCATCTGCTATGTTTATGATGTCTTCTTCTTGCAATTCACAGTCAGGATCCGCATCATTATAATAAGTGTCTAAGTGATGATCATCTGGTAAAGTTACAGTCCCAGCAACTATAACACCACTTTAAGTTCATGTGTGTTTCTTTTCCAAGCTGATGCTGCAAATCTTTTTCAAAAGCGAAATGTTCTACTGTAATACCTGCCATGTTGAAAACAGCATTAAAATTAACATCACTCACAGAAGGAACAGTGATGATCTGCTTTTTAGCACCCAGATTATTAAATACATTATCATCCTTGCTGATATAAAAGGTAGTACATCCAACTGTGAACTTTATCTAATTCTTGTGGGCTGATACCCGAAAAAGAATTAATCTTCACAGTTTTGTGTGAAATTATTCTGCTGTGGAATGTTTCAGGATAAGTACCGACTTAATGGTCTTCCTTTATTTAAACTATCAATGTTATGCATAAAAATTAAGCTTTGCAATAAACTATGTTCCAAAATGATTCTTTCTATTGTAACATAATCTACCAAAATGCTTTAAATAAAATGGAAATATAACTTTAATATTATACAAATACATACTTTTGTCCTTATTAAGATGTAAATCTGGCATACTCCTTCCATGATGCAGTAAGAAGATAATCATACTTTTTTGCTACTCACTTCTACTGTCAGCAGTAACCTACCTTTGCAGCTGAAAACTGAAGCTTACAAAATCTATGACATAGAAAGGCTGGGGAGTGGATTATTCAATAATGATAAAAGGTGCAAATTACAGATGAAAGACATGTCAACATTTCATAGTTATTTAATTTTATGCCACTAATGTTGTTTATAAGAAAGTAGGTTCTACTTTATTACTAGAAATGTAAAAATCTTATTAAATCACAGCTGTTTGCTATTATTTTCTTCAGAGACAACAACAACAACAACAACAACAACAACAACAACAACAACAACAGTAAAGGTTTTAGAGAGATCTAAGTAAATTCCAGCTGCTATTTTATGGATCTCTTTCAACTGCAACAATTCATGCATGTATTCTGCTATAACTGTGATGGTCGATAATTTATTCCTAAAGCCATGTTGAAAATTATTAAGGATGTTATTGGAATCCAAAAAAAAAACTATTTATTCTATTCATTAGTACTTTTTCAATTAATTTGCTGAAAACAGATGTTTGAGTGACTGGTCTGTAGTTGCTAACATCTGCTTTCGATCCTTTTTCGTTAATTTGTCTTACCACACTGATTTTTAAAACTTCTGGAAGAAACCCCCATCTATTCAGTAATTTATTGGAAATGCCAATATATTCAGCAATACTTCATTTGCAGTGTTTTAGTACTACAGGTGACACTTCATCCTACCCAGAGGAATGTTGATTTTTAAAACTGTTTATTATTTTGTGAATTTCATTAGCATTTGTCTCATGTTAGTACATGCTATTCATAACAGTTTCATTTTTAGTTTTATTATTGTCTTGGTCCCTAATTTTAACATTGGCATTACTATTCAGAAAGAAGCTGTTAAATAGTATATAGATATCAGAAGGATTGTGTACTGCGTGTCCATCTTGACTGAAACTTATTTTTGTCTGCTCATTTATCTGGGGTTTAGCTTTCTTGTTTATAATATTCCACATGGTTTTTGTAGTATTTTTGAAAGCTGTTATTTTCTATCTTATTTGCTCTAAAATTAATTTAAGCAACACCTTCCTGAATTATTGTAAGTACTCAGTTTAGTGGTTTGGAAGAATTCATACATACTTTACATTTTACTTTTTAGATTTATTAGTCCAGGTGCCAAAGTTAAAGTGTCAGTAATTTTATCCTGGGTCAATCTTTTAGATGATTTGCCATTTTTCATGTGTATGCATTGTATACTTCTGCCCATTCCTCTTTGGCAAGCATATGTTTTAGTTTATCTAGATTACATTTTGGTGTGTCCCTAATATATCTATAAGGACCATCTTTTGTTTGGCTATGACAGTTGTAAATATTTATAATTTGTCCCTTATGATCTGATACATGAAATTCATTATTTATTGCAGAAAATATGTCTTCATTTAGATTTGTTATTATATGATCTATTGTGCTAATTGAGTGATCTATGATTCTCGTAGGCCCTTCAGAGACAATTTTTAAATTGAAGCTACCAAGGATGTCATGGAGTTCCATATTGTCCGCATCAACATTAAAGTAGCCTAGGGTTATGATATGTTGGTTAATTGCAATTTTATACATCATGTTTTCCAGGTGAAGTAGGAACTCTTTCATACTTGAGTTAGGGAACCTGTAAATGTCTATAATGAGTATTTTCTCCATTTCAGTGTTTAGTTTTATTGCAGCTACCTCAAAGATCATCTCTAAGCTGATACCACCAGGGTGGCCCAGGTTGGTAAGGCGCAGACTTGTGAGCGGGAGGTCAGGGGTTCGAATCCTACCAGGACCATCCTCCCTGACTGAGGTTTTTTCCAGGTTTTCCTCAGTCCTCATAAATGGCAAATGCTGGGGAGGTACCCTAATTTTAGGCCTGGAATGTTTCCTTCCTAAAAAAAAAATATCCTTCCCAATAGATCATTTCATTTCATGTATCATCAGTGTCCATTGCCTGTGGTGCCTCAGCAGTAAAAATGGGCATTAAAACACTATTCTATTCTAAGCTGATGTTTTCTAACCACTCGACTTTATTGCGAATAATAGCATTCCTGGCACACAATAAAACTTCTCCACTTCTATGTGTCATAAGGCTATATTGGGAGATTAGTTTATAATTGATAAATTCCACAAAATGTCGTTGTTCCTGCCATAACCCATGTTCTGAAAGTTCTACAACTTCAGGATTTGTATCATTTAGTACTGTTTCTAAAATATCAACTTTGTTGGAGACATACTATGTATGCTGATGGTATACTCTAAGGGTGTAGTTACTATGAATGTTATTTATATCATAATCATAGGATGACAGCAAATTTGCAATTTTTCTTTGAACATTAACTACATTCCCTGTAGAGTTAAGCAGATGAGGTTTGGATTGACAGTGTTTTTTATTTGCTCTGAGAGAAGTGATCTTAAGTACTTCTTTCCTTTATTGTTTAAATGTAATCTATACCTGGTAAGGTATTCACGCTTGAGGTTGCCGATTCCACTATACTTACATTTGTGTTCATTGAGAATAGTAATTTCATCTTTTTATTTGTTTTCCGAATTTCTTTGTTAATTCACAAGTTATAATTAAGATGATACTTGTCAGGAATGTTTACCACTATTATGTTCATTTTCCTCATTTCTTCTCTTTGCAGAATTTTTTATAGTGTTTATGGCACTATTTACTTCATTCTTATATACATTACTTGCACCAGGCATGATAATTTTCACTTCTTTTCTTTCACTTTCACTTTCATTTTTATCACCATTGCTAGATATATTTGCTGTAGCATCTATGAGTTTCACATTAGGCTTTACATAACCTATAACTTCACAATTAAAATCACTAATATTTTCATACCTTTTCTGAGTGAGGCCTCTTGCATGACTATTTCCATAAATTGAGATTTTCTTGCTCTTTTGTTTGGTTGACTTGTTTTCATTTATGGTTTTTATTCTAAGGTTTTCTGGCACTGGACGAGTTCCCCCTTCTTTTGTTGCTAGAGTGATGAATCTATTTTAGACCACAAGCATGTGCTGTATCTTGGCATTTTTTGATTTTCTGGCTGTGGTATTGTGCTTCCATGCTGCTTAATGATGAATTCGGCTTTTTATTTGTATTTTTTCTGCCATGGGTATTATTATTTTTGAGCAGGCTTCATTTAAATCTTGTTTAATATATCTATCTCCTTGTGTAATGATTTTATGCAATCACTCTCACATCTCGTCCATTTGCACTCTTGAGATGTGGTTTCTTTTGTTGCCCACTTTTACCTCCATTTGTAGATTTGTTGCACTCTTGTTTAAGCTCTTTTCTGTTGATTTTTTTAACTTTAGCATTAATTCCATTAGGTTTTAGCAAATTATTTACGGTACTACTATGGAGAGTCATACTTCCAGCCACCATCTTGAAACCAGTCATGGACTGTATTCTTTGGATTTGTCAAGAGAGCTCTGTATTGATCAAAATGGGGGATATCATATAATATTGCCAAACTCAGTGTATACCCAGTCAGTATCAAAAGAGACAGCAAACTTTTGATATATGATCATTACTCAAATTCCCAATAACAAAACTAATAAACTCTCCTGCAGCTGTAGGTTTGTTTGCTCTTAGCCCTAGACTGCCTGATGCCAAAGTAGTAAATATTGAATGTTTATATCTTATTTTTAGGTTTATCTCTATCTGTAACATTTGAACTAATTGAAGCCCTTAGTATCCAAGTAAGCCAAATGCAAACAGAAGCTCACCAGGTTGTGAGTGATGTAACAGTGTTTTCTTGGGTGGAAAAGCAGTAAACCTAATCTGTATGTTGGTATTGCCAGAAAACAGGGCACAATTCCAGTGTTCTAAAAAATTAGCAGCTTTCAGCAGCAAAAAGAAAATGTGATCACTATGTCTGTACATGTGCAACTGGCCACTGGAGTTTCCTCTTCTCTACCTCTTGACTGGAGCTGCAAGTACATAGTTTGACTGGTACATAGCCACCAGCATGTAGCTGAACAAAATTGCCTTTTGTTTAACAGTAATGGATAAGCTGCCTACCCTAGCCTTGATTGACTCAGGTAGTGATTTCTGCTTATTTGGTACAAAATTTTAAGCTCACATTGCAATCCATATCTGTGCCTTATATTAAGCATTAACTTGCAGGCAGTTAAAGCGGCCATGTATTTGTCTATTAAGGTGGGCGTATTTTGTGGTAAGTTTAAATTTTATGTTGTGGCTAATCATTCTTGCCAAGTAATATTGGAGTCAAATTTTATGAGTCATACCAGCATGTTTTTGGATTTAGCATAGATTTGCTTCTAATCATTTTATACCTTTGCAAGTACATATTGTGATCATCCACTTGTTTCAGATATAAGATATAAATAGTTGGCTGATGATTTATTAGCTGTTGTTGAAATTTCAATTGTGTCAACTTTCTCATACTTGTCAGAGGATAGAATTGTTCCTATTATAGAATTGTGTCATGAGTTTTCTTACAATCTTACTTCTAAGTTAGTATGCACTAGAATGCTGGAGTACAATTCTTTTACAAGATGTAGTACTAGTAAAATTATTACTATATCATTTATTGCCTCAAAGAATGACTTTAATGAATAAAAATATTCATCAGATGTTGGAAAGCACATTAATAGACTATCTAATTCCAAATATTTTAGCCCTATATTTATGGTACCCAAATCAAATTATATTTGACCAATAGTGGATTATCAGATCTTAAATTTAAGGATATTCATTTAGTTATATTCATCAATGTTTCTAATGGTTTGTGTGATCTAAATATTTACCACATTGGATTTGAATAGCACATATTACCAAATATCCTTACATGAGAATTTGGAAAGGTACACAGGGTTTTTCTCAGATTTGAACTTATAAATGTTTAATTGTTTACCTTTTGGTTAGGCTATAGGTGCACAAGTCCTAATGTAACTTTTAGATTAGATTTTCAGTGTTGTCAAGTTCAAATATTTATATTATTATTTAGATGATTTATTCAGAATCGTTCGTACAGCACTTTGGTGTGCCCATGTGTCTCAAATGCATTCATAATATTCATGATATTTCATACCCCAAGCTACCTAAGCAAGTTTCACAATTTGTTGGCATGATTAATTATTTTGCTAAGTTTATACTTTTTATACCTTTTATACTGGTAAATTAAATTTAATGTGTAAGAATGAATTATTTTGCTAAGTTTATACCTTCTTATTTCTTTTAGGATGGTAAATTAAATTTTTTGTGTAAGAAGCAGGTTAATTTTGAGTGGGGCTAGAACTGGAACTGATATTTGATTTGCAGATGGAATGCATGAAGTAGAGCCGTCTATGCTGTATTGTTGCAAGAGCATCCTGAATGTAAGAAAGTTGTTGCATATGCTTCACGAACATTGTCAGATTCAGAAAAGAAGTATTCTATATATGAATTGGATGCTCTTGCTGTTTTTATGGTTTGAAGAAATGCAGTTTTTACCTCCAATGTATACATTCACTCTTGAAATGGATAGCCAAGCTTTTGCAAGGGTTTCGGCCACCAAACCCCATAAGACAGATGGGCATTGATAATTTGCGAGTACCAGATTAGATTTGTGTATATAAAATGTGTAAATAATTGTGCGACAGATGCTTTCTAATCATCAACATATTTGCAAGAGTGAATCTAGCCCCAAAATCTTTGAATGCTTGTCTGCCTATAATGATTGTTTTACCAGATGGTCCTCCAGCTTTTGCAGATTTGTGCCATCACCAATATGACTATTTTATATACAAAATTATTAATGAGGAAGTCACTCAAATTTCACTAGTTTTGGAATAAAAATAGTAAATAAAACTAGTGAAACTTGAGTGACTTCCTCATAAATAATTTGTTATATAGTACTATATTTCACTGTGAAAATCACAAAATATTCAAATTTATGACTCTTTTAATTAGTTTCCTCTTATTCAGAGATTGTGAGCAGATGAATAATTGTGGCCCTATAGATTAAAAGATGATCTTTGTATTGCTCCTTGCAGCCAAAATAGAAATGAAGTTCCTAAGAATTTAGTTTCACTTTTACTTCACTATTATCATGTATCACCCACTGAAGTTTACTTCCATATATATAAAACTAGACAAAAGATTTGCCAACATTTTATTTGGAAGGTCATTGATAAGGTTATAAGGGTGTTTATTAAGGTCTGTAAGACATGTGCCATAAGTAAGCTAGCTCAGAATTTTAAAGTAGAATTTTTATCCTTTAAAGCTGCCCATAAACCTATGCAAAAATGTTTATAGATTACATTGGGAAGGCACCTCTGCCTATGGAAGAAAATTAATTTTTGATAGTTTGTGTGGATATCTTTTCTAAACATGTTTGGTTATTTCCAGTTTATGAGGTAAGTGCTAAGACCACTGTGAAGTGTTTCAAACCTATTTTTGGGGATTTTGGGATTCCCCATTTTATTGTTTCAGATAATGCCACATATTTTGCTGAGATTCATGATGTTGACTGAAAGGCTATGGGGACCATTGTCATGTTTATGTTTACTGTGGCTAAAAGTGATTCATCAAAACCATTATAGTGGAAATGACTCCAAGCAAGGCATTTAGGAACTAACCAAATAATCACAGTAAAATACATGTAGTGCATATTTACTGCAGAAAAACAATTCTGCTTATTCTTCATTATGAAGTTTATGAACATGGTTAAATGGAACAATTACAAAAGAACACAAAAAATATATATCAGAGAGATACTTACTCTGTTTAATATGAGCTGTTTATTTGGTATCATAAATAACATAACACACCAATTTTTATTGGTACCTAGAAGCCACTTAGATATTAAGCATATTTCTAAAGGTAAAGTTGATGACTCACCAGAATTCTCCCTCGTTTCGTACACGAACACTAAGGAGATCTTTATCACGTTGAGAAAGACCATCCCATTCCCATGAATGCTCACTCCATGGCCCAGTCCATTCCCCTCGACCCCAGGGGTTTCTTAGGCGTACAAGTGGCGTTTCTCCTAATGGACCCCTTACCCTGGCAAGGCCTGTTACACTATATGCATGTGCTGTGATTAGTCCATTTCTTAGCCTCAGTTGTCTTTTACTCTCCTTCTCCTGAAACAATTGTTTTTACATTCACATTTATGCTTATTATATTTCAGGACATTATTGAAATCTGTAGTGGTGAATGGTGAAACTGAATAATTGCTATATGGGTCATTCCATGTCAAATCAAACAGTGCTGTCCACCATGATGTCATCAAAGTAAATTACTTTAATTTGAATAGTGTACAATATTGAAATAATATGTTATTCATAGTTATTATGACTCCACAACATTCTGTATTATTGAGGGAAAACATTTATAGAAAGTCTGTCAAATTAAAGTTCTCATTATCTAATTTTACAGAAAAATATCAATTTGTCTATTGTTAAATATCTCAGTTATTATATTTGGTATAAAAGCACAGTGTATTACTATAAGTAATGCTAATTATAACTTGTTATCTCATTTACTATCTTAATATTAACAATTATACACTTCCTCATAAATAACAGATTCAATATAACAATAACAATTACAGGATGATCTAAAAATTAAATAATTCTTGTAGCACTAAATTTTAAGAATTTGAATAGTATCAGTAAAGAGCAAAAACATTATGTTTTATGGAAAAAGATGAATATTGATGGACTTTTACTTCATTGTAGGTATATTGTAATTCAAAGTCACTGATATGATATACCTCCAGTAATTAACACTGATATGATTAGCTGCTGGGCAATGATCATGACATATATATGTTTTCTCTATGCAGTTAAGATAATCTTTACAACAGAAATATGAATCATATAATGATTCATATATATTTATTAACAAAACAATAATGGCTATTTGACATTGTGGGCTGCCACAATGGATGGAGTATAGCAATACATGTGAATAAATTTAGAAACAACAAATCAAATTGCAAAATTGAGAATGAATGCAAGCAAATTTGTATAAAAGGAACTTGAACAGAAAAAGGAGACCTTATTTAAAATTGTTGTATAATAATTTTTGGTTAATGTACAGGTGGTGGTGAAGTAAAAATATAGATTAATTTAGAGCAAATATTACAGTTAAGTGATATAAAAAGTGAAAACATATTATGATTTAAATGTCACCTAGATTCATGCAAAAATTTTGTTCTTCATAGTTTGAAGAAATGTTAGATTGTGGTTAACTATGAAGTAAGAGTTATCTTATCATATTGTTATTATAAGGTTTATTGCTCTTTAACATCTTTGATCATTATCATTTTATTCCATTCAGGGCATGAAATGGTTGATAAATTTTTCTCAGAAGCCTCTTCTTTCAGGCTTGAGGTTATTTTACATGCCATAAATCAATTACATCTAAAAGAACCAATAACTTTACTTCCCTTTTAAAGAAAGTCATATTTGGGTTTTTAAGCTGTAAAAACATCTATCAACCATGGCCAGATTTGAAACTGTGACCTTACATCTACAAGGCAAATATGGTTACCAATAAACCACCAGAACTGGCACTATTACATTATTAAGACACGCACTTTTAATAATTAATGAGAATAATTATATTTCTCATATTTACCTCACAAAATGAAAACACCTTCTGAAAATTACCTCTGTAACTTTGGCAAAATACACTTAATACTTTAATGTGTACTTTGAAACAAAACCTCCATGCTGTTTTACATGTATTTTCTAGTGAAAACTGCTACATAATATTTTCCTTAATGTTCATTGTTGACAGCATATGACTGTGTTTTGCATGCATGTATAACAGAAAAAACTTTTTCTCTCAATTATTACTTTGTGTCTGTAGAGTCAGCATACTGAAAATAATGGCTTGGTTAACTTTGGAGCTTGAGCCAAAACTTCTCTAAGGTTTTGAATAGCCTCTTAGGGATAAAATCTCCAAAACCAGAATAACTTAGAGGTCTCCGAAGTTTAATAGACTCAAATGAGGGAGTTTCACAGCTGTAATCAGGCAAGGCATTGTAGCTCAGATGGTAACAGCATTAGCACAGTAACACAAAGATCTGGGGTTAGAGTCCTGATTGGGACCTAAAATTATCTTATATGATTCTGATTCCAAGATTTAGCCTAACATACAACATGTATGGGAAAAAATCTCATTTTATATCTGCCTTTCTGGT
Organism: Metallyticus violacea; assembly: GCA_030762175.1. Lineage (NCBI taxonomy): Eukaryota > Metazoa > Arthropoda > Insecta > Mantodea > Metallyticidae > Metallyticus > Metallyticus violacea. The sequence goes on from CM060846.1 coordinate 236,649,712, forward strand.
TTATTTCAAAATTATTGATTTTCCTTTTGGCCTAATGTTCTCAATTTATGCCTCATATTGGAAGTATTCCAATGCTTAACTACAGAATTCTTATACCAATGATCTTCAGGTCCACATATATTTATCTAATTTAAATGAAACATACAGATTGAGTGAAATCAATTGAAATTCTAAAAGATTATCACAATAAAATGACTGAAACCTTGAATCAAGGAGAGCCACAGCTAAGGAAGTTTACAATGTTATTTTAAATCAATAGAATTTGTGTTTTCAGGTTATATAATACCCATTTAAGTCTTCAGTGCTAAAGGAAAGTAACTTTAATGCATTTAATGTCAGCATTCCAGAGAACTTGTTCATTGAATTTATAAAAGTATTTTTCCATCTTTGAAAATTAAGAACTATTACCAGGCATAAATTAACTAGTACCAGGGAACTTTGCAAAAATAGTTAACATTATTATCATTATCATCATTATTAATTATTATTGATAGAAAAAGTACTGATACTACTGGTATTTTTTATAAATACCAATTAATACACAAGTTAGAACATGGCGGTGGATAGTAGTCATGCTTTCAAACAGCTTTCAGCAATAAACAACAGAGATGAAGAAAAAGAGACCCAAGCATAAGTGTAACCCATAAGCAAAACTGTCCAAACAAGAAAAGGTAATAAAGATAGCATAAGTTAATATGTAGATATTAATATGCATGCATTGCAGTCCAGTGCTGTGAACTAAATGCAGAATAGGGACACCATAACAACAGCATCACAGCATGTAATAAACATATTCAACAAGATTCTAATAAGCGCATAGAGGGAAGTATGTGCTACATATATATTATCAAAAACTGTATCAAAACAGTCCCATAATAAAAACTTTGCACTCCAAAACCATTTTGGGGCATTAAATAATGTGGAAGCAGCTAATGTGAAAACTGTCAATCAGTGTAAGCCAAAAGTCAATGTAAACAAAACAAAAAATGGGTGCTTGTAATAAGCGATTCTCTTTTAAAATTTTCTGGTGAAGAATGCAAAGAGAAAGATAATGAGATGTGTTCCTTTCCAGCATAAATATTAGGGAATTGCATGGTAGTATGAAAGAAATGAACTTAAAGGAAGCAAATGCAGGTGTTTTGCCATGGGTGGCTGAGGTGCCCAGACTCATGAGCTATAGTCCTGGGGTTCAATTCCTGCCAGGACTGTCCTTCCTCACTGAGGTATTTTCCAGGTTTTCTTCAGTCCTCATAAATGGCAAATGCCAGGTAGATACCCTTAACTTAGGCCTGTAATGTTTCCTTCCTTTAAAGAAAAAATCCTTTCCCAATTTATCATTTAATCTCATGTATCATCAGTGTTCACTATCTATGGTACCTCAGTAGTAAAAAACTGGCACTAAATCATTAAATACTATTCAAAAAATAAAAAAATCCAGATGTGATATTAGTGCATTCTGATACAAAGAACATTATAAATGCGGTAAGGGCACAGGAAATAATGAAGGAAAAAATAGGCCTAGTAAACACTATTAGGTCTCAAGCACATGGTACGAAAATTATAATAAGTGGCCTAATTAATAGGCATGTTATAGGCATTAGGAAAATTTTCAAAATCAATCAAGAATTAGATCAGCTCTGTGCTGCCAAGTACTGATTAATAGTGGGTGGTAATTATAGGTTATATGAAAATAACTTTGGTAGAGATCACCTAAATAGTAGGGGATCTTCTAAATTTGGGAAATTGATATGTAGTGACATACATTCACTGTTAAAGGGAAATGAATAAATAAAATCGTGGTAGCTGAATCATTTAATAGTAGAAGTAATGAACTTAATATTGTACCAGTTTTAAAATACATTCAAATAAGTGTAACTGTCACGTTGGTCTTACAGTCGTACATGCTAATATCATACTTGTAACAATTAAAATGGTCATACATACATGCATTACATACATACCTACTTACATACCTACTTACATACATACATACCTACTTACATACATACATACCTACTTACATACATACATACATACATACATACATACATACATACATACATACATACATACATACATACATACATACATACATACATACATACATACATACATACATACATACATATGTACTTACATACTTACCTACACATATATGTACATACATATAAATTTTGAAAGTATGTTGTATTTTACTACCCACTGCCTAATTCTCCCATATAAAATTATGCAATAAATTTTTCCCATTACCAAAAGAAGTGCCGCCCCTCTATAATTATCTGGTACTTTTGGGCTCCCTTTTTTAAATACTGGACACATAATTGCCAATGTACATTTCTCTGGATATGCCCCCCAATGAAAACATCATTCATTATCTATGTAATCATATTTATAAATTTTAAACATCTTAAACCCTCCTTAAATAGTTCTGAGGCAGTCCGTATTTTGTTGTTTTTTAAGCTTTTTATCGCTTTAATTATTTCCCCTACCATAATGTCACGGTCCATAATTATGATTTTGGTGCTAATAGTTGCATCTTGTTTAGTGCTGATCTCTGTCAGTTCCCCCTCCACTGAATACTTCTTGGAAGTAATTTCTCCACTGCTCTGGAGTTATGCAGTTATGAATATAAGGTTGCTTCCTTACTCTTTTCAACAATCTCCAAACACTAGCATCCTGCCTGCAGGATGCTGTCTCTGTAAGCTCTTCCACTAATTTGTGGTTCCATTGCTTCTTTTTACAAACCAGTAGCTCCTTGACTTGTTTCCATGACCTGTGAATACCTGTCTCCTTTCATCCGCTCCTTCCTATCTAATTACTTTAAGTGTCTGCCCCATCACCTTCTTTGCATCTCTATATGCATTGCTATACCACCTGTCAGACCATTTAATAAGTATTCAATGGCTCAATTAGAACAAAGGTCTGACATAAACATTAGTAAAATAAATGATCCATTAAATAATATTTTAAATTATTGCACGAGTTATTTCTATATTAATGCATCAAAATATTTAATACATACCCAACAAATCTTAGGAAATTGCATGGTTAAATGATTGTAAACATAATATTTTGGTGTTGAAAGAACATGGACTACATGAAGTACAGATAAAGTACTTTAAGTTGCAGAGATACAAGCTAGCAACAAGCTATTATAGGCATAATCATAAAGATGGGGTATATGAGCTAAATTTTGTCACAAATTTGAGTAAAGGAGTTATGTGTTGTAATGAATTTTGAAGTTGCAGCAATAAAATTGCAAATTAAAGGGGAAAGTTTTCTAATTGTTGGTTTATACAGGTTGCCAAATGTAAGGATAGATGATTTTCTCAATTGTTATGAAAAAGTTTTGGACAAAACATATGTTAACAAGAAAAATAATAATAATAATAATAATAATAATAATAATAATAATAATAATAATAATAATGGGGACTTAAATATAAAAATTTCCTCAAATACCCCAGATTATAAGGCCTAAGTGATTTTATATAACTAATTTTAAGCTGTAAGATATCATTAAACAGCCAACTAGAATCATACTTACAGCATCTGCAATTTACCATATTATAACCTAGACTGCAATAGATATTTAGCAATAGTAAATAAATTCTGTAGCTCAATATCATTGTGTTTAATTTAAGGATTTTGAACAGTGAGGGTAATTCCTAAAGAACCAAAGGACTGACAGTAATGTAAATGGGATATTTTACTCTTATACTGATTAAATTGGGCAACATTGCCTAGTAAGGAAAGTCAAAATTTTTTTTGAGTAGTTTTTAACATCCGTTTTTACTACTGAGGCACCACAGGCGGTGAACACCGATGATACACGAGATGAAATGATACATTGAGAAAGGAATTTTTTATAAGAAGGAAGTGTTCCAGGCCTAAGTTTAGGGTACCTCTCTGGCATTTGCCAGTTATGAGGACTGAGGAAAACCTGGTAAAAATCCCAGTCAGGGAGGACGGTCCTGGTGGGATTCGAAACCCAGACCTCCTGCTCATGAGTCCGTGCCTTAACGACCTCGGCCACCTGTGGCGGTGAAGGGAAAGTTAATAAATGGGAAAGTCTACATATACCAGTTAAATTGAAAATTAGATAGCTAAGGGAAAAATGAAAGACTTCTACATTATCTATACATCCACAAATTGAAACATTTCAAAAAATAGATGTAGAAATGTAAATATGTAATACTCTCTATCCCTAATTAATAATAAAATGAGGTATTACCACAATGGAATAGTAGAATCACATAAAAATTAAAGAATGTTTGGGGGATTATCAAAGATTACAATGAAATTGAAGTTCTGCCAAAAAAAATATAACTTTTAGAAAATAATCGCCAAATATTTTATAGTTCTCAGAGAGTATGCCAGTTTTTTCATAGTTTCTTCATAAATATAATGAAAGATAAATTATTAACAAGGATATATCATAAGGGACAGCAGTAATTTTACCTACTATACATTTAAAGGAAACCTTAAGAGAAGAATTTGGGAAAATTATAGATGAATTCAAAAATAAATTATCATCTGGGTCCGACAATATACCAGTGAAAATTCTGAAGTATTACAAAAGTGACTTCATAACAGTTATAGTACCTTTGAAAAATGTGCCACTAGATGAAATTTTCTCTGACACAGAAACTCAGTATTGCTAGACCAATCTGTAATAATAATAAAAAAAAAAAAAAAAAAAAAAGTGACAAGACCCAAATGAATGCTATGGGCCCAACTTCTATTTTTGTATAAAAGTGTATGAAAAAGTATTAAATTTCAGATTGCTGGGTTCTTCAATAAATATAAAGTCTGAATGAATCACAGCATAGTTTCAGGAAAAAAAAAAAAAAACTTATAATATTGAAAGTGCTTGATAAATACATTAAAATTACAAAAATACTTCTTGACCTATTCAAGACCTTTGATAATGTATCACATGAACAACAATTACAAAAGCTGAAAAATTTGGCATAGGCTTTGAAATTTAGAATTTTTGTTCATAATAGGAAGGAATGTACTGAAATCCATTATATATAGGGGTACATAATAAATCCACCAAATTAAATTATGAAACCGTAAAATTAGAATGCCAAAGGGATTTGTACACTCCTGTTTTTAATTTATGTCAATGACCCACCAAAATCTAAACATTACAAAACTATATCAAATGCAGATGACACCTTAAAAACAATTTCAAACAAACATACACATAATGGAAAATCTATCAGCTGAAAAAATATTTACAACCACCTTATAAAAAGTAATCTTCATGTAACCTGCAGAAAACAAAAGCAATAATGCTCCACCATCAAAATAACAGGTATAAGAATATGGACATAAGTTTAAAAAATGTGACAAAAAATCCATTGAACAAATACAAATTAGAAATTTCCTAGGAATAATCATAGATAAAATTTGACATTTAGGTACCACATGGAACACATAAGTAAAAATGTTAATTCATATCTGGTAAGGAATTTGGAAAAATATTTGTGTTCAATAAAATATTGACCACAAATAATTTAAAGCTACCTTCCCTATTATGGATTAATTTTTACAATATGCAATAGAGAAGTAGGTAAGTACATGCATAAGTAGATAGTACTACAGAAAACATGTTTAAGGTGTATATATAAGGCTAATAATAATAATAATAATAATAATAATAATAATAATAATAATAATAATAATAATAATAATAATAATAATAATAGTAGTAGTAATAATAATAATAATAATAATAATAATAATAATAATAATAGAGTATCATATAGAAAACAGAATATAAAATATTAACCATTGTTGCATTATATGTATATAAAGCAATTATGCTAGTACCAAATATGGAAAATTCAGTAAATGTAAGCAAAAACTGCTGTAAGCATTATACTAGAATGCTAAAGAATTACCATTGGACCAATGTTAATAAAAGGGCTATGGATAGAGATTCTTGAATAATGGGCAACATTTTATATACCAAATTATCAAGAGAACTCAAAACACTAAATGGGAAAATTTTTCAAAAATAACTTAAAAGTTTCCTAGTGAATAACTCTATTTATAGTATAGATGATTTGTAATATTCATGCTGTGAAGATTTATGTATGTATTTATTGGCAATGCTGTAAACTATATGTGCTAAGTCTATAAGCAAATAAAGATCACAACCATCAATCCTCAATTATTACATGCAAATTGAGAAAATAATGAATGAATGAATTTATTTACTTATTAATCACTAAAATATTTACATACACAAATTCAAAATTTAAAACTTAAAATGTAAATTGGAACTTGCACAGTGAAGCTAATCATAATAATTGAATAATTGTATGACTCAGTTTGAACTACACACTCTTAAAGCTTCACTTACTTTTCATAAATGTATGGAACCGATTTCCAAACATTTAGTTCCCATCTTCAGCCAGGCTAAAGTTCAACTGTCAGATCATTCGTTGAGCTCTGGGAATGTGTATTCTGCTCTGGTGGCAGTGTGATAAACTTATAGTTTATGTTTTCATCTCCAGCAATGTTGAAGTTCATTATGCTGTATTTGTATTTGTAGATGTAGATTTTCTCCCAGGTTGCTAGTTCCGTAGATCCATGTACTGATTTTAATAATTTTGCTTTATTTATTATGTCATGATTTTGTGTCCAAAAAAGATATGCTACTGCTGATTTCTCCATTTGCTTGTACTTTATGTTCCTAAAATGTTCCTTTAACCATGTGCCTATGTTTCTCTTTGTTTTTGCAATGTAGATTTTTTCACATTCTGCACAAATTATTTTGTAAATACCTGATTTTTCCTCTTGTGGAATACTGTCATTAACAATATCTATCAGTAAGTGTTTAACATTAAATCTATTAATTGGTGCCAACCTGATATTAAAATCTTTAAGAATATTCTGAAAATTTTTGTAGCCCATGGATGATATGTGAACTTTTTTAAAATTAGTGTATCTTTTCTTGCTGAAAGTGTTGTGGTTTCTTTGATATGTTTTTGTCTCTGGAATTTCTGCACCTTCTTGTGTAATAGTTCTTTTTTAAAACCATTTTTAGCTGCTGTTTCCTCTATTTGTTTGTATTCATTAAAATACTCTTCTTTGCCAATTTTTAGGTTAATTAGGCAGCATGTTGAACTGTTAATTACTGCATGTTTGTGCACTATGGGGTTAAAATTGTCAGTTTTGATGTGATTATCAGCATGTATATTCCAAATTTAAGATTTTCTTGATATTTCATTATTTTAATATCTAAGAATGGCAACATGTTATCTGTTTCTATTTTGTATGTAAATGATATGTTTATATCTTGTATATTCAAAAGTTTTAAGGCATTGTTAATGAGTTTTTTGTCAACTAATGCAGATATATCGTCTACATATTTGTACCATTTAAGGTATGGTCGATGGGTTTTTTCGGGCATAAAAAAAATAAGTATGACTTCCTTCAGAAGGGAAGTAAAGGCATGGGTCCTGTGTCATACATTTAAGGTACAAAAGGACCTCAAGCCTGAAAGAGGCCTCTGGGCAAAATTTGCCATTTCATGCTGTGAATTGAATGGAATGCTGATGACCTCAGGTGTTAAAGTGTGTTCATAAATAAACAAATTAAAAAAAATCATCATACTCATCATATAATTAATAGTAATAGTAACTATAACAATATATCATCATCAATAATAATAATATCACTTAAAATATCCTATTTTGATCTTAACTCTATAATTATATTATAAACTTGAATTGAAGCCCAACCTGTTGAAAATCCTTAAATTTTAACAGGAAACATTTAAAATTCTATTTTAATATCACTGTAGAGGTTAAAGACCAAAATAGAAATTGGTTAAATGGAGATAAAAGTGAAGTCTTTGGATTTTGAATTTATTAAGTGATATTAATAATAATACGGAAAATGATTATTTCAATTACAGTAATAATTATAATTTTTATTAGTGTGAGACTAACCCTCATGATAAGCACATATATGTTTAATATTAAGAAAGGAAAATTGAAATTAAGCACAAAAATAAGAAATAATTCAGAAATTATTTAACCCATTATAACTGTTATTCTTTTCAGTAAATGTTTTTGGTGCATAGAATGTTGCAAATTACTCTCATCCATTCTTAAAATAAAAAGGGGGGTTATTTACATACAAGAATGAATGTATTAATAAAATGAATTGATTGTGGCAATTCTTCATTTGAAAATATTTAATACAAAATATATCAGTTTTGACAGATTGAAATAAGTTTTTACTATAATAATAGCTTCCATTATTTCAAATCTAGGCTCACCATAATTTTCTTACTTTCTCAATTCAGTGCTGCTCATAATGGTAAAATAAAATATTATTAATTGAAAATTATTGATTCTTGTCTCTTGATAAAAACCATGATAATTGTGTGTCTTGACTCTCTCCATCTCTCTCCCTCCCCTGCACATTGCTTTTTCTTGGCGACACACAAGCATGAGGGTAGGTCAATTAGTTTCCAGCCTCACGGATAAAGATAATTGTCTTAACAAAAGCCTTATCTGGTGTCATACCTTATCTGTTAAGTAAATAATTTCAGCTGTAACTTCTGCTCTGCTGCGTTCACTTGTTCAGATATAGTTGCATAAAGAAGGCTATGTGTACAAGATTGTGACATTTTCAAAATGGGGTATCGAGCTGTTATTAAGTTCCTCACAAAAGAAAAACTTATTCCAAATGAAATTATACAGCAATTGGACAGTATATATGGGGAAGCATCCCCCTCATATTCTACCATACAAGAATGGGTCAAACTTTTTCAAATGGGTTGAGAAAGCATTGAAGAGGAAGAGCTTGCAGATCGACCCTTGGAGGTGCTCACTCCTGAAAATATCGCTCTTGTGGAAGGAGAAATTATGGAAGATCGGCAGTTCACAGTTACAGAAATAGTAGCAAGGTTAGGGCCTTTCTAAAACAACAGTCCTTTGAATTACTCATGAACATTTAAACATTAATAAGGGGGAGTGAGTAGTAGTGTTTAACGCCCGTTTTTACTACTGAGGCACCACAGGCGGTGGACACTGATGATACATGAAATGAAATGATAAATTGGGAAAGGATTTTTTTTTTTTTTTTTTAAGGAAGGAAGCATTCCAGGCCTAAGTTTAGGTACCTCCCCGGCATTTGCCAGTTATGAAGACTGAGGAAAACCTGGAAAAAACCCCAGTCAGGAAGGACGGTCCTGGCGGGATTCGAACCGCAGACCTCCCGCTCACGAGTCCGTGCCTTAACGACCTCGGCCACCCGTGGCGGTAAACATTAATAAGGTTAGTGCAAAATGGGTGTCTAAATTTCTTTCCTAAATCCAAAAGCAGCAACGAGTAAACTATTGTCAAACATTTTTGGAGGTCTGCCATGACAATGAGAGAGAAGTTCTGTAAACCAATATAACAGGAGATGAAACTATGGTCCTCTACTATGTTCCCTTGTCCAAAAGAGAAATAATGGAGCGATGTAAACTTGTCAAAACACTGCCTTTAAAGGCCAAGGTCACTCAGTCAACCAAGAAGATCATGGCTACAATCTTTTGGGGCTTTGAATGACTAATCTTCATTGACTTCAAGGAGAGGAACACCACAGTAAATGTGGAGTACTGTGCTGGCCTACTGCACAGAATATATGCTTCCTTCAAAGAGAAAAGGAGAGAAAAGCTGAGTGGTGAAGTGCGCTTTCTTCATGATAAAGTGCCTGTACACACATCTCTTGTTGCAAAGGAAGCTGTGAAGACGTATAGCTTCAAGGGATCAGCCATCCATCCTACAGTCCAGATCTAGCTCCCAGAGGCTATTTCCTTTCCTCAAAACTGAAGAAGAAAGGAAATTTAAGTGTGACAAAGAAATGATAGAATGCTGTTTATGCCCGTTTTGCAGACAAGACTTCTAACTATTTTGGGGGGGGGGGGGTTTGAAATGATAATTCAAAGTTGTGAGAGATATATTGCAATGATGATTACCTATATTGAAAAGTGGAATATAGTTTTCATCTTTATCATACCTAGGAAATGGTTAGGCCAGAAACTTATGAACCTACCCTTGTATGCTCTAAGATATTTTGTTATTTATATGCCTTACACTTCAGTGGTAACTATAGTATGTATAACCAACATGTGGGAGTGTGGAATCCTCACATCTGATACAGTGGAAACAGTAGGACAATGTCCACTATTGGATTACAAAAAAGAACAGGAGGATGGCTTAAAAAGTGAAAATATAAAGCTCTCAGAAAGATGACAGCAGAGGAAGATCAAAATCTAGCCATAGCTGGTTGTCAGAATCCTTTCTCCACTGCAACTTCACTGGGGAAAAACCTCATCTCTCCAAGTTAGCATGCAGACTTTAAGGAAGAGACTCAATGCTGCTGGAATCCACCATAGGTGGCCTGAGAAGAAAAATGTGTTCAAAATTGAACACTGTGAGGCTTGAATGCTGTTTGCAATATCTACCTGTTCCTACAGAATCCTGGAATACTGTAATGTGGACAGATGAGAAATTATTCTTCCCAGATGAGGAGAGAAGACTTGCTTTTGCAACCTGAAAATACCAGACACTCTCCTGAGCATGTTATTGCAAATGCAAAAGTGGCAGGTTAACTCTCACTTTCTGGGGATGGATAAGCCATGAATGCAGCAGAATACACTGAAGTGTTGGAAGGCTTTATATTACTCATTCAAGCTCTTCATCCAACTGAGGAAATGCCAGTCATTGATTATGTGCATAATAACAGGAGTTTGCACATTCAAAAATTAATGAAAGCATTATTTACTAGCCATTTTAAAATCCATTCCATTGAATAGCTTACCATACCTCAGATCTCAATCCATTAGAACATATATGGGCTATACAGTTCATGCAGTTCTACAGGGAAGAAAGGATGGCAGCTACTCTTAAAACAGTCATGTAAGAGAGGTATGAGAAAACACCAGAAGGTGCAAAGAGTTGGCTCCAGCCCATGCCTTGATGAATCAATGCTGTAATTGATGCAGAGGATGGTGGACTTGACATTGAAGTTAACAGTTTTTATGTTAAAAAGTTCTGTTAAATATTTCCATGCATTTTCCTTTCTATTAATCTTATTCTTATTGAGAGTAAATATACTTTACTTTGCTTTATTAAGCAGAGAAAGCCTATGTATTATTACCCCATATTTTCTGACAAATAATACACATTTTTTTCCAAAAGTCTCTCTCTCTTTTACCTTATTTTTCCTTCAATCTTTATCCTATCATTCTGAATGTAATCACAATGGTTAAAATATATCTTTTTCATAGTTAAGGAAAGAAAAGGTATTTTCCTACCTTGAGGCCCTAACATACATTGCTTTGAAAACTTTAATCCCTTACTATGTACCTGTTGAATAAACAATGTGAACGTTATATTATCTTCTTCCAGCAAAAGAGCTATAAGTCAGCATGCTTTCTATATCCATCCTTTCTTTTGATTTCAATGTACCTACATTCATCAATACAGATAACTCCAGGTTGTTGACTGTAAGGATTTAAGACATTATATACTTGTCTTTAATTCTACATTCACTGGAATGTCATTTAGTAAGCCCCCAACTCACAACTTAGTTATTCTTATTCACAATCAGAAAATTCCCCAAATTTATAAAATATGATTTTATCATTCATTTAGCTCTTACTTTCCCAAATATTCTCTTATCTTTCTTTATTACCACTTGAATCAATTTAATACACTTATGCTCCACTTACCACTGAATTGTAAAGAACCTGTTTCACAGGCTTTTGCCTGCATCATGTTCTTTGCATGTTCTGCATAATTCAATAGTAAGTGGAGCATAAAAGTATAAAATTGATTCAAGAATAATTCATTACTTCACTGTATTAGTTCTGACAGTAAATTAATTTTTAATTCTCCTATCTTTTTTGTTATTTTCTCCTTCCATATTTAATATTTTATTCGATCTCATTTCTAATATTATCCTATTTTCTTTTGCATATCTTTTGCCTACACCTCTTAGTGGCTTCACAGTGTAACAAAAAATGAAAGCTGTTATATATTTCTCCACACACAAGACAAATACCTAGATTTCAATCATCTCTCAGATCCCTTAAGTTTGCAAATCCGTACTCACTTTTATCACACAAATATATATATTTTTCTCTTCTCCATTTTTGTTTCATAACTTTATATGATTTGATTTCTTATCACTCAGGCTATCAAACCTGCCTGTTTATATCTATGATTCCATCTTACTTCTTTCCAAAAGCCCCTCATATTATATTCTTTTGCTTCTTGTGCATCACCTATTACAATTCTTTGTAAAATTTTCATCATTTGGTGAACCCAAGATTTTTGACATAAGCATTTTTTCTGTATATTAAAACCTTTTTTACTACACTTCCTTCCTCTAAGTCTATATTCTATATAACTATTACATTATTCTTTCACCTCTCCTGCCCTAGTTGTAAACCTATCTAATTCCCTTAGGTGATGCTCTGAGTAAACCTATAATTTGCTCACCAAAATCTTTGTGCATTTGCTTAGCATGTTTCCATCCCTTATCTGGACCCTAAATTTCTTCCCAAATAACATTTTGCTTCCCACTATAGCAGTATATATTCTTTCCAGCCAGTTCATATCAATTTATAGTGTTTTCCTTAAACAAGTTCTTATTACTCTCACAGCCAATTTTCCTTTTATCTACTGTCATTTTCTTCCGCTCATTGCTTTCCCTGTTAGAACTCAACCTAAACCCAAAATAATATTTTCTTACTACTTGTATTAAGGTTTTTATAAAAAGGAACAAACTTGGAAAAGAAGAAAAGTATCCAGATTGCCATAAGGTTTATATATTTGGAAATAAAGCTTAGCAGCTCAAGAGAATGGGGAGAGAGAGAATCTGCACTAACTAAAGGAAGGCTGGCTATGAAATTATAAATAAAAATTTATATTTTGGACCAAATAAGAAAGTAGTTTGTTTTGAGAGAGTAGAGGACAGTTGGAAAGAAATGGATAAATTACTTAAAATGTTTTGTAAAATAATGCAAGATCAACAAATACTGCCAATGCTACTAATGTTCTGTTAGAAATATAGAAAGTAATTATGAGATGAAAGTGAGGAAGGGAGTATTAAAATATTGATATAGTGTGTATCAGATGCCTCAGGAGCATATCCAGAAAGAAAGATAATTTCAGATATCCTCCATAGGAATAGGTAGCTGGGTTGGAAAACTAGTACATGAACTGATGCAGAATGGTATGGGGGAGATTTGATCAGGTGGAGTTAATTTAATGGAAGATGATCAGAATCAGAATTCAGGACACAGAAGACAAATTTTGCATGCTGGTATAGAGTTCCACGACATTATATCAGGAACTAAAAGAGGAGTGTATTAGTGGGCTTTATAGTGAGAGAGAGGGAAGGATTAGAAGGTTTAGATTAGTAATTTGAAACTAAAAGGGATTGGAAGAAACCTGGAACAGAACATCCTATGTGTTGGGGTAGTGAAAATGCCATTCATATTCTCTTTGGATGCCTATGAACAACAGTATGGAAAAAGTAGTTGATAAAAGAAACATGGATTTGATTAAGCTGTGAGATAGCAATTAAACAAATTTTCAGAAATAAACTCCAGGTAAGATTGATTCGTTTTATTTATGAACTCTCTTTAACATCTCAGGTCATCAGCATCCCATTCAATTCCGGGGATAAAACAGCCGACAAATTTTGCTAAGAGGTCTCTTCTTTCAGGCTTGAGATTCTTTTTTGTGCCATAAATGTACGACACGGGACCCACAGCTTTACTTCCCTTCCAAAGGAAGTCATACTTAGGATTTTTACGCCCGAAAAAATCCATTGATCCTGGCCAGGTTTGAATGCGTGACCTTGGGTTTAGAAGGCAAGTATGGTTACCGCTACACCATCAGGACTGACAAACTCCAAGTAAGGAATTTAGGGGAGTATTATTTGTATCCAGTTAAAAACAAATGTATAAGACATGTCAGTAAGTAAACAAATTTTGAAATATATGGGTGTATAATTATGGTGATATGAAAACTGAACTATAGCTTGAGAAATAATGTACTTAGAAGAAAATATAGTTATTGAAAATATAGTTATTGAAAATGACGTCTATGATTTGGGATAGAACGAGGAATGAAATTAAATTTGTAATATTGGAAATTGGTTAGTATGTGAATAAATCTATTATTATGGTAGGGAGTATAGAAATGAGGGAATTAGTGGATTGTAGGAGTTGTAGAAATTTATATATATAAAGTTATTAAAATACTTTATTAGTGTGGTTTTTGATGTATCAGAGCCTGGTCCCCTGAATATGCCAGAGGGCAAATGCTGATGAACTGGGGACTGGAGTCTGAAGCAATCCAAGTGAAAATTTAATAGTTAATTAGAATATATAAAAGATGTATCAGTGTTTATAAAAATTGTTTCAATAAATCTATGTATTGGGGAGAGTCACATCTATATAAATTGCCTAAGCCAAATGGGTGAAGTCTCCCTTGTATTTTGTATTTTGATTGTTTTAGTATTTCAGTAAATTTCATATTCAATTTACTACTTGTATTCTTCTCCTTCTAATTTCCAAATTTCAACCATTCTTAACCTTTAAGCAGGCATGCTTATTCTTTTTCCAAAAGCAGGTGCACACAGCATTTAGTGCAGCATTTTTACAGTTTCCTTTTTTGGACATGTTATGTATTAAAAATAGATGGGATTAATAAATAACAAAATTAAAGTCAATAAATGTTATATTCTAGGTTTTTTTCAAATATTGCATATAAACATTAATTAAAAGAATGGTACAAATGTACTGTATCTATTTGCTTGCTAACAATTCTTTTCAAAAGGAAAAATGAATAGAAACAAAATATTGTGTTATAACATGTAATAGTTTGTTAGTAAAATATTTATATGTTATTTTTTCAGTGTCATTTGAGAATTTTTTGCATGTGACATGTCAATCACTATGTATTCTTCTGTGCAAGATTAAAAATGCTTGGTGGTTTTGTTGTTGTTCTTCTGTCCGCAACATTGATGACATGGCCGTTTTTTCTATAGATTCCAATCAGTATTTGAATGAAACTCCACTATGTCTTTTGGAAGGGAAGGGATATGTGCCCTCATTTTCATGTGATCATCAATTACAGAAAATGCCAAATTAGTCATAAATATTATTCTGATACTGGTTCTTATGAATTGTTGGCAATGAAAGTAACATGGGCATTTATACCAGCAATGTCAAGTTGTCTAAAAAAAGGTGAAAGGAGACATCATCTTGTTTTCCATGCTGTGGAGTAAAATGCACACTTTTGATCTCATATCACCCTTAGTTCTATTATAATTCAGAAACACTGTCTGTTTCTTTATCTCATCAATCTCCTTATTGTTGTCAATATTCGACAGCAGTAACACAGTTTTATTCCTTTTAGGTACATGTGAAACCAAAGAAAATTCTTCTTGGAAACCAAAAAGGCTAGAATAAACTTATTGCGATTTAATTGTATGAATTTTGCTGGAATTTCTCTCTTATTTACTTTGAGGGTTCCTAAAAATGTGATGCCATTTTCAAGGAGATACTCCGCCAAAGGATAACTATTGTAAAAGTTGTGTGTCAATTTCCTGTGTGAATGTTTGATGGGTTCTGTTAGTCTTTTCACAACATCATAAAGTTTGTTCATTATAAAATATGGTCTTCTCTTTGCTTGCAACTGTAGATATAGAAGGGCTGCTGTCAAACAATGCATACAATTCTAGGTCACTTGCTGGTTTTTTTGGCATATACTGAATAAAATGCCACCCACCTTGAAAGGGGTGTAGCATCTCATCTATAGTCACAAACTCTCCGAGGATACCATTGTGCTCACAATTCTCAAAAAGATTGTATAAAATTCTCTGACTGTTACTAGATTATCAGTTTTTTTAGATGGTCATATAATTATGTATGGCACAGCATAAAATCTGATACACAGCTTTTTTAGCTGAAAGCAGCCCTCAAGATAACCATGCCAGTGCCATCTGTGTTCCATAATTCCAAAGCATTTGCATGACTGCCTTTTTTGACAGCTATGAGGAAAAGTATGCCAAAAAGAGCCATAAATTCTGCAGGATTTGTAACTTTACAATTCCTTTCTATTTGTCAGTTGATACCTGCTCTTCTTTCATAATATATACACATATATTGTATAAATCATATCAAGATTTATGAATCTAAGGCTTCTAAGTGAGTGACTATATTTCTGGCAATTCTTATAGACTCTGACAAGGTTTTTATTATACTTTTAGACTTAATCTTACCTGAAATTCCCCTCAGAGTGCTAATCCAAATAGTTTCATCATCCTTGCCTATGAAAAAGTTATAATCTAAATATTGTTTCTCAACATTTTTAAAGTCACATTCTTAGTCACTATCATGGTCATCTTATGAACTACATCTTTTCTATCAGATTTTCCTGATAAATCAGCTAATTCTTCTTCCTCCTCCTCAGTACCTCGATAATAGCTGCCTTGATTTCTTCTGATATATAAAGTCTTTTGACCCTGAAAATAAAAAAAAAAAGTATTATTTCAATCTCAAACTGAGTATACTAAGTACTAAATACTTCAGATAATTTATATATGTCAAAATATAAACTAACATTACACACTCAAAAATACTTACATATCTGAAAGTATGCAGTATGTAGTGCTGCAAAAATATAATGTTCACTTTACAGGTCAATTATAAATGCAAGCGATTCTTTGAAAAAAAAATAATTACCATTCGTTAAATGCCTTCAAAGGAGAATACATGAGTGGGCTTCTGGAAATGCCCAGTGCCCTCATTTTACTCCATACACAAAAAATGTGGCATGCCGGCTTAACAGTTAATTAAAATTTCTTTTTAAAGATCATAATTGTATATGCTTTTCTTATTTATGTTCAGATACAACTCTCTATAATAGATAGGTATAATCACTTCAATTGTTCTCTTCACCCCTTTACTAGATACTGATCAGAATACCAAACCATCTGCAAAAAGTAAATCTGGAATTACTTTCTGTATTATTAACTATTGACAAATGCATGTTTTCTCAAGTTATCTCTTCTAAAATATCAACTCTGAATAAATTAAATAAAACTGGACTCTCATTTCTATCTCATTCCCCTTTTATTCTGCATGTATTCTGTTACTGTGTCCTAAGAATATCTTATACTAAAACGATTCTCATAATATATCCTTTGCAGCATACGTAAAATTCCTACAGACTCTTTATATATATAAAATTTTAACCATACAGCATCTCTGAAAGCCTTCTTTAAATCAATAAATACTACATAAACTTGGGCCCTTTTATTACTTAAATACTAATTACAATAGTTTATCATAAAAATGTTGTTTGCTGTTCTCACTTTTCCAAAGCCTGCCTAAAAATTATAAAATTTGTTTTCTTTCTCTGCCCATTTCTTTAATCTAATGGACAAAATTCCAGTGAATACTTTTCCTATTACTGATAAGATGCTAATGCCTCTGTGATTAGGTTATTAATATACAATTACCTCTATAAATTGGTTTAAACAATCCCATTATTCATTTTTTTAAACACTCCCCCTTCCTGTATTTGATTAAATAATTTAACTAACATTAATCATCTATTAACAACCTTATGCCAAACCTTCCAAAACCTAAAACTCTCCAGGAATTCCTTTAACCCACATGCTACATCTTTCTTTATTTTCTGAATTATATAACAAACTTCATTAGCTATAATTTCCATATCTAAGGCACCAATATACTGCTACCCTGCAATTTTTGTCTGGAAATTTTATTTACCTCCATTTTGTTCATTCCTAAGAGGGCTCTAAAATAAATTAGTCACTCTTCAGGGAATACCAAGAGTGCCAAAAAATGTATACACATTTTCACAATAGATATCTATTTTTTAATATATTTCAAAGTACAACCAAAAAACAACAGTAATGTTTAGTATGATGTTCTGTAAACAGATGTCACTCCCACTCATTATGATGGCATTGTTATGTGACAGATAAATCAACAATGAACAAATGAAGCCAAGATTATCATATGATGTTCTGTAAACAGATGTGACTCACATTATGTTATGCTAGCATTGCTACAACAAAATTGAGCCAATATTATAATTTGAACAGTGGAAAGCAATTTTGAAGGGGTATTGGAAAACTGAGAATGACGAAGTTCAAATGCAATGGAGAATTGTGTACAGAGCAGAACTGTTCTCCAAATGTAAACCCATTGGACTTCTTTCTATGGAGAACTTTTAAGGATATTCTGTACTGTAGAAAACCAGATACACTGGCAGTACTTAGGGAAGGAGGTGAAATGGCATGTGCTGCAATCACCGAGGACACTTTCGCAAACATTGCTCAATCAGTAGTTCAATGTACTCAGAAGTGTGTCAATGGGCATTTTGAGCAACTGTTGTAATTGTAAAGGTCTAAGATAATTAGTGCCTATTATTTTCTTTTTGTGTGAATTCAGTTTTGTTATGTTAACACAGATTTTTTCTTTGCTTGAAGTGCATATACATTTTTTGGCTCCCTCTGTATGTTACTACCGCCACAAGTGGCCGAGGTCATTAAGGCATGGATTCGTGAGCTGGAGGTCTGGGTTTGAATACCACCAGGACCGTCCTCCCTGACTGAGGATTTTTCCAGGTTTTCCTCAGTCCTCATAAATGGTAAATGCTGGGGAGGTACCCTAAACTTAGGCCTGAAACGATTCCTTCCTTAAAAATAAATCCTTTCCCAATTTATCATTTCATCTCATGTATCATCAGTGTCCATCACCTGTGGTACCTCTGTAGCAAAAATGGCCATTAAACACTATTCATTGTATCTTACTATATTTAATTCCCATCTTATATAAGTTTTTCATTATCCTCAATACTTACTATTCTCATGTAATTTTAACTTCCTCAAAAATCCAATGGTTCATTTTGACACACCAATCATTCTTTTCTATTTCTATTAAGCATCTATATCCTTATCTGATTAACAAATATTCTCCCTCTCTTCCTAACTACCAGACTGTCTTCACCTCATCTTCCTCTCCACCCTTCTTCTTGCTAACATATACTCCTCATCAAACCAAAGTTTTTCTTGCTGATCATGGAATGTTTTACCTCGATACTTTTTCCTGTACATCTAATGCCTTGTTATAAACTATTCATAGCTTTCTCCACTTTACCCTTCCCTATAACCATACCTGAGAAGCAAATGAGCTTATGTTCAATTTTTTCAATTTTGAGTTATTAATCTTTTTGAAACCAGCATAATAAAGTGCACAAATAGAAAAAAATAAAGGTAGTTGTCCACATTCTCTATTATGTGATAATGTGTTACAACAGTGCTCGTCCACAAAGCATTCAGGAGGAAAAGGGTTCAAGTGACACATTTGCCTTTTCTCACTCAACTCCACAATTAACCATTGAGTTTTGGTGGGTGTATGTGAAATATCCAGCCATTTTCTTCATAAATAATTTTATAACAATAATTAGAATGAAACATACTATGAGTTTCCTTATCCAAATAATCCTTTTCTATGCCTTTGAAAATCAAAATGGTCAGTTCAATGTATGGCCAGCTTTGAAGAGCATTACATGCTTTTTTATAACAAAATTAGCTTTTCTAGACAGAAGATGATGGCACAACTTGCTCAAGGTTGTGGTACTGAAGATATTAGAAAGGTATTGTATTGTTTTATTTTATTAAATATAAATAACTGTTATTTTGGTGTTTTAGTAATGTGATGTATCTGATACCTGAGCACACTTATTTTGCTTAAGTTTTTTTTCTTCTCCTTGTTTAATCAATAAAAATACATTCACTCTACATATACAATTTCATATAATTTCATATGCTTAAATATTTTCAGAATCTGAAATACCTGAAACAAGTAAATCTGCAAATGAGGATACCTCCTGTGAACACACTGATATCCAGCAACCAGAGATATTAGAAAATATTCCGGATGTTTTCAGATCTCTGTTTTCCTTGATGCAGACGTGGATCCTGGGCCTGAAAGCAGTAGGAGTTCTGGGAAAGGTATGTTTAAATGTATTATTTTTTTTATTTATGATATAATATTTCCGAGTCTTAAATTCACATGAAATAATAATAATAATAATAATAATAATAATAATAATAATAATAATAAAACTAATACAAATCAGTAAAAATAATCGTAATAAATATTAATACAATAATCAGTTTATTATTCATAAGCAATCTATTATTGGAGAGATGTTCCACATATCCAAGATAGATTGACTTTATGTTTTAAAACTTAGTATTATTTCTTACATGATATCCTTTTCTCCAGTTATATTTGAGGAAACTGGTTTCAAAATTGCTATCCAATTATCATAGGAAATTCCATTCATATGGACTAGATCTAAATCAATCATCTTCACAAAATACACAGACCTCCAGACAATGATGCATTCCAATGAATGCAATGAATATGCAGTGTTGTATAGAGATATTCCACACGAAAAAATAACAGAATGTTTCCCAGTTGGTATTTTCTATGTTAGCTTTTAGGACTTTATAATGTTTATAAAATTTTTCTTTGTTATTGTAGATGTAATTGGTGTCAAAGTAGCATAACTCTTTAATTTTTTGCCTTATATGCATGACTTTCTGAAAATGTTTTTCTTCATATTGTTTTATTTACTAATCTGTGAAATCAATATTTATAAATATGTTCTCTAAATTGGACTGAATAAATATACTTAGAACCTTCAAACAATTTGCCCGCAAATCAAAACTAAATTGAAAGCAGTTTCAAAGCATTTTGTGGAAAAGGGGCAATGTTATGTAATTTATTTTATATGTAATTAATTTTGGAAGGAACTATTAATTAAAATCTTATATAATTCAATCTATATAAGGATACCCAGTTTCTAAATAGCATATTCAAAAATCACAGTTCTTAGTTTTACATGTCATGTGTATGTACAGTTATAAATCATTAGAAGCAGTGTTTTGCTTCTCCTGAAAAGTTATGAAAATGGACATATGCCTTTTTGCTTCCCAGGTATGGAAATATTGTTCTTTATTCACCAACTTTCTTCTAGTACTCTCTGAACTTAAATCTAAACTAAATAACTCTCCTGCTTGCTGTCTCTATTTATATGTGTGTAATACCATCATTAAACTTTGGGTAAAATGCTTGCTTGCTTCCTTCCTTCCTTCTGTATTTCAAGGTTCAAAGTTTACATTCACTGATTATGTACAGTATGCGAATTTCATTTTGTCAATTAATATATAACTATAAATTAATTATATACATATATACATTTCTAACACTATTACTTAATTTTCCAAGAATTCCTCCACAATAAAAAAACTGTGTTTTAACAATCGGTTTTTAACGCATTTTTTAAATTTTGTACTTGAAGTGTTTTAAATGATTTTGATATTTTATTATACAGGATTGCACATCTATGTGATACACATTTGACACAAGTATGTGATATTGTAAGTGAATTAGGCCAGTGATCTAATGTGACGCACATAATAATTTTCATTGTTGCTATAAAGATGTTTATTATTATGCACAAAAGATACACTTCTAATATATATATATATAAAGATAGAACATTTAGTTCCTTTAAAATTGGTTTACTGACAGCTTGAGATGGTAATTGCTGCATTATTCTTAAAAGTTTCTTTTGCCATTTAAAAACCATACATGGTGGAACTTTCTGCTTCCCAGAAGGGTATACCAAAGCTAATATGGAATATACATAGTCAAAATGCACTATTTCCAATAATTTTAGTACAACTCCTATTTAATATGTACATTGCATAAGATATTTGATTTAATTTATTACATAAGGTAAAATGTATTCATCCTAAGATAAGTTTGAGTCAATTATAACAGCTAAAAATGTGGTACTATTAAGATATTTATAGGCAAATTTTTAATTTATATGCTATATGAATTATCAACAAGATGGGTTTATTGAAATTTATGTAGATGGTCTTGTCAATATTTATCATCTTAATACATTTTGACCAATTATTTAAATTTTGCAGTGCATCACTGATATGGGATGCAAAGTAACTTTACTTGGGTTCCTAAATATAAGATTGACACCATCAGCAAACTCAACCATATTAACTCAATAGTACTCCTTACTTAACTCTCATCAGGAAGTGATAACTACTCAATATTAAATTTGACATCTAAAAATTTATTAGCAAGCAGTCTAAACCTACTGAACATAAAGCATAACCTGCAACACTTTGTTCATTCAAATTTATAAATATGAATTCTCCTGAATTATTTTTACATCTCATTCTTTTACGCATAATGAAGTTATTAACCTCCCAAAAATCTAATAATTTTTATTTTTACTATTACAATTTTTTCCTTATCACACCTTATTCCCAATTTACTTTCCATATCAAAGTCTTCCTTCAGACCAATTAATTGTGGTAGGTGCTACCGCCAAAGCACTAAAACCATCAATTAACACAACTAATACATCTGAATATTTATTATGCAGGAAATATTTTGCTATAGTTTTTAAGTGTGTCCACATAATAATAACTAATATAGACCACCACAGGTGGCCAAGATTGTTAAGATGCAGGCATTTGAGCGTGAGCTCTGGGGTTCAGGACCATCCTCCCTGACTGAGATTTTATATAAGTTTTCCTCAGTTCTCATAAATGGCAAATGCCAGGGAGGTATAATAAACTTGAGCCTGGAACACTTCATTCCTTTAAAAAATAAAAAATAAAAATAAAATTTGAAAAAATTATCCTTTACCAGTTTATCATTTCATCTGGTGTATTGTCAGTTTCCACCACCTGTGATGCCCCAGTAGTTAAAACTGTTGAACACTTTAATATTTATATAAAGAGAAGTTTAGCAGATTATGTACAACTCCCACACAAAACAACTACTAACTATTGGTATTCCATCAATTGTACACCACATCACTAATGGCTTATTAAATAACAGATACCAACGGAAAGAGTCACCACATGTTCCTTTCATCTTGTTTTCTTTCTGTTCATTGCCATGATCAGTGGTCACTGTTGAGCAGTGATATAATAACCATGACTTAATGCATGGCTTTGCATTCCTTCTACAAGCTGTTGATCTATTGAGTTTTATGAATGTCACAGATGAAAAATTGCTCATCAACAGTTTTGTTCTAAGTTCATTGATGATAGTAGTCATAGCACTGAAACCACATTCACATTAAGTTATGCTGCATGGTATGGAGTCATTGCATATTTTGTTAAGGGGATCAAGATGTTAAGAAGTTTCTTGCCACCTTTGAGTAAATAGTTATGCAATTGCTCTAAATAGTCATGGAAACTATTTAGTATTATAAGTTAGCAATCTAAATTTTAAGTACATTTTATTATAATTTATTCTTCATATCTCGCATTATTTTCTCTATCTTTAGACCAAGTGTCAGGATTTAACATTTCAATATTTTTCTAAATCTTATTACATATTTGACATTCCTTTCACCTCTTTTAGTTGGCCTTGATGTGATGCTGAGGCAAGTGGTGATGCAATTGGTACTTAAATTATTGAAAACACATGTAATGGACTGCAAAAAGTTACTAATTATTTCATTATTTTTTTAAGCAGAGTCCTAAAAATGTCATATTCTCTTCTAAAACTATGTTTCCTTATTTTTCTTTTTCTTCCTTTTAATGTTACAACTTGAATTGTTCTTCTGATGAATTTGTCAATCTGAGTTATTATAATCTCTCTTTCCTGAAGCTGCCAGGACAAACTCATGAGGTCCACTAACACCATACATTGATGCTAGAGATTTCAGGAGCTCAAAGTAAGTTATGGAATACTTTTATAAAGATGGAAGAATCTATAATGTATTATGGTTAATAATTAAATTAGCTGGAGGTTTATTTAACTCCAAGCATAAATGGATTCCTTTAATCGCATTGCTTTCTTTACCTGATCTCCCTAAATCACTGGCACATCCTTTGAAATAAGCAACTAATTCTACATAAACATTCCACATAGCACAAACAAACCAAAACTATTGAAACCCAGCATATATCTAACGGTTTACCAATTTTATTTAATTGTACACCTAAAGAAGGTGACTCTTTTTTTTTTTTTTGTGACTAACTGAATAGAGCATACAGAGTATCTATAAAACTTTTTAAATGATTTAAGGCATTAATGCCAGCAATAGAATTGTGAAAAGAAGTTTGAGAAGATGATTAAGACTATGTCATATGATCTTACCAATGCAAAATCAAGAATGTGCAAATCTTATTTTGTGAAAAATGCATTTCAATAATCAAGGCATTGGGGAAAAAACTAGTTTTGGATTTTAACATATGTTTTCTTTGCTAAAATGTGCACATGTTTATGTTCTTTCATATGTCAGATAGTTATCTTTTTAATTTTTTTTTTTTTTTTTTCCACCATTTATTTGAATGAACGAAATTTTAAGATATGGTAAGAAAAAATACAAAAATAGAAGTACATATGCTAAGGAAAAATACATAAATACAAATACAAACTACCAGAGAGCCTCCACCTATCTGGCTCAGGCAATGTTAGGTATAACCCCTCACAGTTACATAAATATAATTACAATAATTGGTCACCTTAATCTAAGTTCTAATATAATTAAACAAATAGAATATTTCCACCTTAATTGCCTCAAACCCCTGTTCATCACCAGTCACTGTTTTTTTTATGATGGGAAGATTAGGGTAATAATAATGTTTATTTCTAGACATTACAAATAAATGTTGAATTAAGTCGTTCAATGATAGTATGGCATTTTAAAAGCTTTTTAACAGTGTACTAAATTTTACAGTTTTTTCAAGTTGTTACTATCTATTGATTAATACAATAATTTAATTATTAGTATCTCAAAGTAGAAAACACTTAATGAAGGTAATTAAAAGAGTAAACTTTGACATAATATTATGCAAATAGCTTTTAAGGTATTATTAAAAATTTATATAGAAAGAACTAAAGAAAGTGTCATTATTCAAACTTTTAATATTATTTGGATTCAGTTAAGCCATCGTGGACCATTTTTTTTAGTTTTCAGTGACTTGAAAAGCACATAATACCCTCTTGATGTTATTAGATCACACATTTTTTGAAATCCTGAAATTTGCCTTTAGTCATTAGTGTAGTCTTTAGAGAGTGAGTGCTCACTTGGCCAGTATCTTGAATGTTCAAGATTGACTTCATGGAATTTACATTTGCAATTATTAAATAAATTGTACTTACAAAGCTGTAGACAATGAAATGGTAATATATCCTGCACTTATGTATTCAACTTGTTTACACTGAACTCCACTTACATACATAAACCTAAGACATGTTTCGGGAGCACTCACTCTCATCTTCAGTTGTTGACCTACTACTTGAAATGGTGGGTGGATACCTAGATGCTCCTGTGCAGTGTCTGGTGGTTGTTATAGTAGTAACTTGCCAAGTTCATCCATAGGAGGAAAATCAGAGTTATATTAAGTTTTCTTTATTTTTTTATGATGAAATTTTTTTCCCAAGTGGATAGTTCCATTGGGTTGTGAAGTTGCTTCAACAGATTAATTTCTGGTTTAATTTCATGATTTTTGGTAAAAAAGTGAGCTGCTACCACTGATTAATCAATCTGCTTAAAGTGAATATTTCTAAATTGTTCTTTTCTCCAAATTTCCAAATTTCTGTTCGTTTTTCCAACGTATCACAATCTGCACATTTGATTTTGTAAATCCCTGATTTCTGTTCTGTTGGTATGGTGTTTTTTACTGAGCAACCTAATAAATTATTGATATTATATTTGTTTTTTGGGGCTAACATTATTATAAGTTCTTTGAAAATCTTCCTAAATTTGTTTTACTGTGTAACTTAATAAATTCTTGATTTTATATTTGTTCTTTGGGGCTAACATTATTCTATGTTCTTTGAAAATCTTCCTAAATTTCTTTTACCTTATAATTTAATAAATTCTTGATATTATATTTGTTCTTTAGGGACATTATTCCATGTTATCAGAAATTTCCTTAAATTTCTTATGGTAGGTTGGTTGATTTGTGAAACTTTTGAATTTATATCTTTCCTTGGAGTTCTTTAGTATTGAAATTTCTCCTGTCAATTTAAAAGGCAAAAGTATTATCCAAGTGTTTCTTATTAACAATCGCAAAGATATCATCCATGTATCTGTGCCACACTTGGATGATGCTTTGAAATTGCTAAACCTACAAGATAGGGAAATTAAATATTAAGATCATTGTGTGATTCAGTCGAACTAACACTCTTTTGCTTCACTTACTTGTACACACACAGACAATCACATCAAAGCTGACAGTTTTAACCCCATGATGCACAAACATGCAGTTATTAACAGTTTAACACACCGGCTAGTTAACCTACATATTAGCAAAGAAGAATACTTTAACGAATACAAACAAATAGAAAGTACAGCTGCTAAATATGGTTTTAAGAAAGAATTAGTACTCAAAAAGGTACAAACATTCAAGAGGCAAAAACTTATTAGAGAAACCACAACACTTTCAGCAAGAAAAGATAAGCTAATTTTTA
This sequence comes from Metallyticus violacea, assembly GCA_030762175.1. Classification (NCBI taxonomy): domain Eukaryota; kingdom Metazoa; phylum Arthropoda; class Insecta; order Mantodea; family Metallyticidae; genus Metallyticus; species Metallyticus violacea. The sequence goes on from CM060846.1 coordinate 236,676,323, forward strand.
AAAAAATCCACACTATCATTCATAGGCTACAAAAAAGTTTCAGAATATTCTTAAAGATTTTAATATCAAGTTAGCCCCTGTAAACAGATTTAATATCAAAAATCTTCTGATAGACAATGTTAATTACAGTATTCCATGGGAGAAAAAACCAGGTATTTATAAAATAAGTTGTGCAGAATGTGAAAAGGTCTGCATTGCAAAAATTAGAGAAACATAGCCACATGGTTAAAAGAACATTTCAGAAAAATTAAATATAAGCAAATGGAGAAATAAGTTGTAGTATTTCATTTCTGGACAGAAAACCACAACATATTGAATAAAGCAAAATTATTGAAATCAGTACAAGGACCTATAGAATTAGTAACTTGGGAAAAATCTACATAATACAAATACAAAGACAGTTTAATGAACTTTGACACTTCCGGAGATGAAAACAAACTTTCAGTTCATCACACCTCCATCAGAGCAAAATACCCTTACCCACAGCATAAGAAAGTATCCAGCAGTTGACATTCTAGCTGATGATGCAAACAAAGGTTCTTGAAATCAGTTATAATAAGTGAAGCAAAAGAGTGTTATTTAACTCAATCACACATTAATCTTGGTATATGATTAGCTTCACTGTGCAACGTTCCAATTAACAATTATAAGAAAATTAAATTCACTTCTGAAACAGAACAAGACAACACCATTCCTTTCCTTGACTTAAAAGTTTATAAGAACAGGCAATAATTTGAAATTTGGAATATACAGAAAGGATACACACACTGAAAATTACATAAAGGCCAGTGGCTTCAATCCCAAAGCACACAAACATGCAGTTTTTAACAGTTTAGCACACAGACCATTCACATACCCATGAATGAGTCTGAATACAATTTAGAGTACTCTCACATAATACAAATGGCAAAAATCAATAAGTATGGCCAAGAAATTATAGACAAGTAAATAAAGAAATTCAAACAAAAGAAGAGGTTAAATCAGGTTACAACATTTTTGGCAAAAAAAGAAACTACCATTCACAAGAAATTTAACTATCATCCTTGGGTCACCAAAAAATTCCAGAAAATACTCACGACAGTTTTGGATTAATTTGTTCTAGTGAACCAATTCAGCGTAAATAATCTGCTCAACTCCAGTGATAATAATAGAATAGCTGATAAGAAGAAGTCAGGAATATACCAAATCAACTGTTTGGAATACAACAGTATATATTGCCAAAACAAAAAGAAGCATGGAACTAGACTAAAAGAACACTGGAAAACTATCAGGTACAATCAGATAGATAAATCAGCAGTTGCATATTACTTTTGGAGATATAAATATGATATAGAAATGAAAATCAAATTATTGAAATTCGTAGATAGATCTTTGGAGCTGGGAATATGGAGGAAAAAAAATTTCATAAAATAATGTAAGATAACATTATGAACTTCAAGATCCTAAAAGAAGACAAATTAATTCAAAAGTTCATAAAATGTCCAAAAGAGCTACTCCAAATTCATTCAACCACAACAAATCCAGCAGTCGATACACAGCTGCTGATGCAGGTGAAGGCCTGTGAAACATGTTCTGTATAATGCAAAGGCTGATGACCTGAGATGTTAAAGAACTGTAAATAAATCTAAAATGTATAATTCAATAGTAAGTGGAGCATAAGAGTATTAAATTGACTCACAGTCTAATTAAGAATAAATTAATTGGTTCACTGAACTAGTTAGGACAAAATTTATTTTGAATTTAAGAAATTTGAAAATTCAGGGAAAAAAAAAATTTGGAATATTTGGTTTAAGCAGGTTGATAAAACAGCAGTAGCAGCTCACTTTTAAACCAAAAATCATGAAATTAAACCAGAGGTTAATCTACTGAAGCAACTTTACAACCCAATGGAACTATTCACTTGGGAAAAAATTTTCATCATAAAAAAATAAAGAAAACTTAATGAACTTTGATTTTCCTCCAATGGATGAGCTCATTCAAGTTCCTACCACAACCACCAAACACTGCCACAGGAGCATCTGGGTATCCATTCATCATTTCGAGTAACGTAGTCAGTCAACAACTGAAAATGGGAGTGAATGCTCCTAAAACATGTCTTAGTTTTATGTAAGTAAGTAGAATTTTTTTTTTGAATGATTTATTTATGAACGCTCTTTAACATCTCAGGTCATCAGCGTCCCATTCAACTCAGGACGTGAAACAGCCGACAAATTTTGCTCAGAGGCCTCTCTTTCAGGCTTGAGGTTCTTTTTCGTGCCGTATTGCATTCATTCAAAATTTGTCTATATTCTCCAAACGAACTGAATTATTATTGTTTTCCATGTATTGTGTTCTGTACATTCTAAAAATTATATTTATTTCTTTGAAAATTGGGTGTTTATAATTTAACACTATACAACTAGGGGAATCAGATGTTATTATAACCTATGCATTTTTATAATCTTTTTACATCTTTTTAAGTTTTAAGAATCCAAGATTGCATTCATTCAAAATTTGTCTATATTCTCCAAATGAACTGAATTATTATTGTTTTCCATGTATTGTGTTCTGTACATTCTAAAAATTATATTTATGGGCAATAATGGTCTTCAAAAGACCAAACAAAACTAAGTCATAATTCTTCTGCACATTCATTTATATTGTCTCACTGGATTGATATTGTACTCTGTGGCAAAACCTTGGATGTGTTACATTTGTTGTTATGACACTGAAAATATTAATCTGTAAGCAGAATAGTGTTTTAAGAATTTTAAATATCTTGGAATTTAATGATTTTACAAGTATGTGACTTCGGCATAAGAACTTGCTTATCACTATTCAATAGTGTACTTAAGTAACAAATACAAATTTTGCACATTCATGGGTTTTGACATTGGAAGAATGATATGTTGGCTGTTGCACTTAAGCAGTTTTGAAGCATCAGAGTTTTTGCCAACCATGACACTAACTCCATCACATACTATGCTAATAAAATTTTTTTGAAGAAAAATATGTCAATCCATTTGAATGCAAGCAGTTTAATAGTTCATTTGTAATAGTTTTAGCTCCCTGGTTACTGAGTGTAACTAAATTAAGAAATGTAATTTCTTTTGCAAATAAAGCAGCTATTTATTATTAATTATTAGTCTACAATCTTTTGCTAAATAACAGGCAGTAATAAAGAACTATTCATCAATGTTGATAACATTAGCCTCATGAAGTAGAGAGGTATTTTCTAGCTGCTGTTTCTAGGAGTAAGCAAGAATTCTTTTCACCTAATACATACTGCAATCCCTGACGGGCTGAAATTTTTAGTTGTAGAAACTTCAATTGTTGTGATTTATCTGTACCACCATAGGGTACTTGACACCTCACCCAATCATTACTTAACAACAATCCCCGATATGTTTGTGGTTCCAAATAATCATCATTACACCCTAAACACCCATGTTTTGCTACTAACCATTTATGTTTTCTGTGCACTCTAATCATTGCTGTTAGGAACATAGAGGCAGATAATCTGCATCAGAACCATTAATTGTATTGATTTTCTGCTATGTTATTGTTGATCATGATGATGGTGATAATGCAATGGTTTGTTGAGAATCATTCTGTGAATTAGAGAATAAAACATTGTTCAATATCACCATCAACTTACAATTCCAATGATTTCCATAATTACACATTATAATTTTATATTTTTATATTCCAAATAGTTTATAACCTTGCTTGAACCACCTTTTCATTTTCAATCACTAAACATACCATAGACAGCTTGTATTTGTTCATCACATACAGAAGATGATGATGATGATTAATGCTTAAGGGCGCAAAACTTCTATGGTCATTAGCGCCCAAAATATAGAAGATGAATTAAAAAAAACAACAGTATGTGAATTTAATACAATTTCAGACAAAGTAATGGATAGTATGGTATCCTTTCAAACTTAGAAGTTAGAAATTTCCCTTCTAAACTAAAAACAAATATATTGGAAAGTTAGAAACCTGTGGCTGAATGCAAGCGGTTGATAAAACCTAATTCTTATAAGACTGCAAGTGCCATTTGTTTGGCCTCTACATACAATCTATGAAAGAAGAGAATTTTTCTTTCAGCACTTGATTTTAGTTTTGATTTACAAATGTTTTAAATTGTCTGGTCATGACAACATCTATGTATATTGCATAACTTCCTGTAATAAATCCAAGAGCAGAAATATTTGCAGTGCTGCAATTTGCTTCAATAGCTTAGAGTTAACAAGCTTGTACAATTTCTAAAGTATTGCAAATTCTGAAAATACCTATACTACAGCTTCTCTACAGTTAAAATGGTTAAAGTCTCATTTAAAATAAAATTAAATAAGAATATTGTGGAAAATGGAGGGCCCAATAATGGAAATTATGCATTAATAATAAGACTTAATTATTAAAACACTACAGTACTCTTGAAGTCAACAATCATGAGCCATTTATACCCTCATTTGGCATGTGCAAAACATAAGAAAAAGCCAAGATTTGTGCATATGTATAGCTGAAATGTTTGGAACTTTTGGTAAGGAAAAAGAGTCGATTTTTTGAAAGATGAGAGCATGTCAAGATATATAACTCCTCTCCCTGGCTATCATAACAGCATCCTATAGGCAATATTCTTATTGTGATACCATGAAGTAAAACCATTAAATGGCTTGGCTTGGCTTGGCTCAGCTCTCAGTCCATGTATTATTAGTGTTCCTGAAACTTAATCTTAATTTAATGCAATTTGTATGTTGATTAAAAGCTTCTCAACCAAAAAATTACTTATGTCATGTCTCTACCAATGCAATGCCATGGGTGGCCGAGGTCGTTAAGGCACGGACTCTTGAGCCGGAGGTCTGGGGTTCGAATTTCACCAGGACCGTCCTCCCTGACTGATGTTTTTTTCAGGTTTTCCTCAGTCCTCATAAATGGCAAATGCAGGGGAAGTATCCTAAACTTAGGCCTGGAATGCTTCCTTCCTTAAAAATTTCCCTATATATCATTTCATCTCATGTATCATCAGTGTCCACTACCTGTGGTGCCTGAGCAGTAAAAATGAGCATTAAACACTAATCAAAAAAAAAAATCTACCAACATGACTTAAAGGTCACAAATTAAAACACACTTTCTGCTTAAGAACTGTTTCTTCTCGGATAGGAAAGGTGTTACAAATCATTGACAGTGTCAGTGATGAACATATTAATATTTTGCTAGATACAGTGAAGAACCAACTGCAGGGCACTACATGAGAATTTTTTTTTTTTATTTGGTTTATTTATGGACACTCTTTAACATCTCAGGTCATCAGCGTCCCATTCTATTCAGGGCGTGAAATGGCCGAAAAATTTTGCTCAGAGGCTTCTTCTTTCAGGCTTCAGGTTCTTTATCGGGCCATAAATGTACGACACGGGACCCACGGCTTTACTTCCCTTCTGAAGGAAGCCATTCTTAGGATTTTTATGCCCTGAAAAAATCCATCGACCCCGGCTGGGTTTGAACCCACAATCTTGGGTTTAGAAGGCAAGTATGATTACCACTAGACCACCAGGACCGACTATACATGAGAATGAGTAGTGCCATGGATGGAAAAATGTATAGAGGGTAAGGGAAAATATGTTGAGAATATGTGATGGAAGTTTTGAACTAAATATTTTGGAGGACCTATGTCTAAAAACGTTCTGAATGACCCTCATAAGAAATACACATTTTTTGTTACACATGAAGGACAGTATGGATTTGAACATGTTTCTTTTGTTCTTGCTGATGCCCCTACATATTTCAGTTATGTTGCTGAGAAACTATTAAGTGATATTAGAATTAAGAAAGCCTTAGCTTATCTTAATGACATTGTCATGTTTGCTAAGTCATTTGAAGAACTCTTGGAAAACCCTGGAGCTCCTTTTTGGCATTTGGAAATACATAATTTTAAATTGAAACCAGAACATGTTCCTTTGCTTTGGAAAGAATTAAATTGTGTTTAGAAGTTTCTAAAAATGGAATTTCTCCAGATTCTGATAAAATTACAGTTATTAAAAAATGTCTATATATTAAAAATGTCAGGGATATTCAAAAGGTGCTAAGCCTTTTTAATTTCTATAGGAAATTCAGCAAGACTTATTCTAAAATTGCTCAGCTGTTCAGTCAATTGATGAGGAAAATCAACATTTTTCTTGGAGTCCAGAGCAGCAACAAGCATTTCAAACATTAAAAGATTCTTTAATATCGGCCTCTGTCTTGACCCATTATACTTTAGGTGTACTTCAGACTGATACTAGTGGTTTAGGCATAGGATGCATTTTGAGACCCATTTGCTTATGCATCTAGAATCTTATCTAAATGTAAAAAGAATTATTGTCTTTGACTTATCTCATTTCAGAACTTTTGTGTACGGTTATAAGTTACACATTATATCAGAGCATCCCACTCTTTGTTATCTAAATAATCTTAATAAGACATTTGGCTCAAAGAGCCCTAAACTATAAGAATTTTATCATACTATTTGCTACAAATCTGGCAAGAAATATCACAATGCTAACTTTTGTCATGATTTCCTATTTTGCAGCCAGAGGAGCATTAAATTATAGAAATGAATGATTTAATTACTTGCCTTCTATCTCCAATGAAGTTTCAGGGAAACAAAGAGTTGACCCAATTTTACCTTTTATTATCAATGCTCTTAAAGACCCAGAATTGGCTCCAGCCATAGTTCAAAGGTAAGCATCTGTATATGCCCTCAAATATTTTATATAGGAAAAAATGCTGATTCATTTGGTCCCCTGCATTTACTGGTTATACCAGAATCTTTCAACATTATATTCTTTCCTCTTTTCATGATGATCCTCTTTCTGGCCATATAGGTTTTTCAAAAACCTTTCATAAGATTAACTCATGATATTGTTGGATTGGTATGAAGAATGATATTGAACACTTTGTACATACTTGCCAGAGTTGTAAGAAACGGTATTAAAAATCTGCTGGTCTTTTACAACCTATCCCTGTAAATTCTATTGCTGAGCATTTTGGTATTGACCATCTGTGACCCCTTCTTGTTCAAAATGGAAATAAGCATATCACCGTTATTGAATATGCATCTTGCTGGGTCAAAGCAGCTGCACTTTCATTTGTCACAATTCAATAGGTAGCCAAATTGCAAAAGATTATTTGCAAACATGAATCATCTGCCACTCTTCTGTGTGATCAGGTATCAGTTTTCTATAGTGAAATTATATAGAACTTCTAAAATCTCTTTCAGTTTCTTCTAGCTTCACTAGTGCATATTATCCAGCCTATAATGACCTTACTGAACATTTTAATCAAACACTATTGAATATGAATAAATTCATTTTATATATGTTGTACCCTTGGCCGAAGATGAGTACACAGTTCTTCGAAACCGATTCCAAATATCACACAAGTAACTGAAGCAATTAGAGTGTTTAGTATGACATATATCACATGAACTTTTTCATATGACTTGGCTTCACTGAGTTAGTTCTATATATTTTTTCAAATAATTTCTTTTTTAAAAGATATGTTTTAATTATTGAATATGTTGTCATTTTGTCAATACCAATCAGAAAAATTGGAATGCCACCCTGTCGTCATTCATTTTTTCTTATAATCTGTTCAGGAGTCAACCAAGTACTCTCCTTTCTTTATGATCTACAGTCATGAACTTTCACTATCAAATTAGGTACAGATAGAGGTTACTTCTAAATATCCATTTGTTAGACAAACCTTATAAGATACTCAGTAGCATGGAGGTTGCAATCCATAAAATAAATTAACAACAAATTAAGCAAAATTCCTAATATAATACAAAACATAGAGATGTAAAGTTTAATATTGGTCAGCTGGTCAAAGTTTTTGTGCCAGTCCAGAGAAACAGGAAATTTATTGAAAAAGAAATAGACAACATCTAAGCTGCCATTAGGCTTTGTTGTACAACATATTGAGGCAAATTCACCTTAGGTATTACTTGTAGTTTGACTTGATAGTGTAGCATTAGCATATACTAGTGATAATGAGTTCTTAATTTCTTTACCCATATTTCAGCTTTTGTGTATAAATATTTTATTTACCACATTTTTTAACTTTTCAATATTTATCCCCTCCCTCTTTTCTTTTGAGTGATGACCAAGCTAGTCCAAAGCCATTCCTACAATCCTGAGAACTGATGATTTCCATGGTTAAGGTACTTTCATATATTCTGCAAGGCAATGTTGCTAAAATCATGTTTGCAATTGATGGTAGATATAATGTTGACTCAGCGAGGATTGCTATAATGTACCTGCCATAGCAAGGATTTAAATTAAAAATTATTCATTTTTATGGTTATGCTATAGTGTTGTCTCAGCAAGGGTTGCTATAATGTGCCTGCCAAAGTTAGGAGTTGAATTTAATGCGAAATATCTTGATGATTCACTCTATAATTGTGAAGTATAAGAAGCGTAGTCTGTAGGACTGTTGAAATGTGCCTGATGATGATGATTATTGCTTAAGGGCGCAAAACTGCTACGGTCATTAGCGCCCAAACACATCAAGTACTGTGTCAGATATAAAAATAAATAAAGAACGCAAATCCTGCGCATAACGAACGGACAGTAGTACTGGTGCAATAAAACTTATACCCCAAAACAAATAACAAGGGTATAAGGCGCCACAAACATTAGGGTGTTACTAAAACACAGCCACAAGAGCGGAAAACCAAAACAGTCCTGTAATGGACTAAAAACGTGCCAATAAAAGCACAAAGCAAACACAGGTCAATAAACAAAGACCGGTAGCAAAATTAATCAGCAAGAGCTGAAAACAAACCAGTCTGATAAAAGATTAAAATGGTAACAATAAAACCCCAAAACAAATAACAAGGGTAATGTGCAAAACAACAATTAGAGACTAGTTAACACGATTCAGCAAAAGCTGAAAAAACAACAGTTCTAAAAGAGTCTAAAAATGCCGTCAACGGTAAAAGATAAAACCTCACACCTTGCTCCAAAAACCCACAAACACGGATAAAACGGAGCACGCGCTCAACAGCAACCACATCATCTGCGAGTAAGTCCTCAATAGATGATGATGATTGTTGTTTAAAGGGCGCACAACAGCAAAGGTCATTAGCGCCCAAACATACTAAAAACTGCGTCAGAACTAAAATATAAATAGTTAACACAAATCAAGTCTGAGCAGCACGTTGGGCAACAAAATAAAAGCCCATAACAAATAACAAGTGGGTGTAATGGTCAACAAAGGACTGGTATTAAAATAGCCGCAATCGCGAAAACAACAGTCCTATAATGGTCTAAAAAGGGTCAATAAAACCCTGTAACCACCAACACTAGAACATAAAAACTGGTATTAAAAAACATCAGCAAAAGCTGAAAATAAACCAGTAATGTAAAAGTCTAAACTGGTAACAATAAAACCCCAAAACAGTAACAAGGGTTATATATAACAACGCAATAAAAGACTGGTACTAAAAACAATGCATCAAATGCTGAAACAACAACAGTCTTAAAAGCGTCTAAAAATGCCGTCATGGATAAAAAGAGAACACCTCACACCTTGCTCCAAAAACCACAAACACGGATAAAACGGAGCACGCGCTCAACAGCAACCACATCATCTGCAAGTAATTCCTCAATAGAGGAGGGCAAACCTAGTCTATGTCTAAAAGCTGCCAGATGATGGCATTCAATTAAAATGTGACGCACTGTAAAGGGGTGGTCACAGTGGGGGCAAGCTGGAGCGGGTTGACCATTAAAAAGGTGAGAATGACTAAAACGGCAATGCCCAATTCTAAGACGAGCTAAAATTACTTCTTCGCGACGAACAGCGCGAGAAGAAGTCGACCAGTTAAAAGGGGCGCATTTACATTCACGGAGCTTATTATTTGGGAGTAATTCCCACTCCTCGCGCCAGCGCGAAAAAATGCCTCTACGTAATGAATGTATAAAATCCCCGAAATAAAAACGCTGCTCGTACTCAGCAGGGTCTAAAAGAGCGGACTTTGCTGCAACATCTGCGGCCTCATTACCTGCGACTCCGACGTGCCCAGGCACCCATAGCAGCGTTACCCTGACGCCAGCGTCGTAAAGGGTTAAAACTGCATTCTGGACCATCTGCACAAGTGGGTGGAGGTTGTACAGATTTCTAAAACTTAAAATTGCACTCAAAGAGTCGGAACATACAACACTGTTCCCTAGCCCCTGTTCAGAAATAAATAAAAGCGCCCGATAGATAGCATAAAGTTCCGCCATAAAAATAGATGTTGCAACGTTAAGACCGTACGTAAAACTTGCCCCATTTAAAACAAAAGCACATCCTACACCTGTGTCACATTTAGAGCCGTCCGTATAGATAAAATTCCAGCCATTAAAAGAGGATTTGATCTCGCTAAAAGAACAACGAATAATATGTGCTGCGGTCGAAGATTTCGGACAGGACGTGAGCCCGAGATGAACGGGGGCCTCTGCTAAAATCCAGGGGGGAGAAGAAGTTTCCCCAGCTAAGAAAAAAGCAGGTAACTCCATGTCCAACGTCCGTAAAATCTCCCGAAAACGAAAGCCAGCGGGCTTAGGAGTAAAAGACCGAGCAGCATAAAAACGATCAAAAGACACATTAAAAACCGGCCCATTCGTGGGATGACGAGGTTGCGCAGCCAAGCGACAACCGTACGCGGCCAGTAAAACATCCCTACGATAAAACAACGGAGGTTCTCCAGACTCCGCACATAAACTCAACACTGGACTGGTGGGGAATGCTCCAATGCCAACACGGATACCCCGGTGATGAATCGGGTTAAGGCGACGAAGCACAGAAGGTCGCGCCGAGCCATAAACCACACAGCCATAATCCAGTTTCGATCGGATTAGAGATCGGTAAAAACGTAAAAGTATAGTCCGGTCAGCTCCCCAAGATGTGCCACATAAAACACGTAAAATGCAAAGAGAACGTTCACACTTGCCTCTGAGTTGCGCTATATGTGATGACCAGCATAATTTCCTATCGAACACCAAGCCAAGGAACCTAACTTCGTCTGCGAAAGAGAGTGCGTCTGGGCCAAGATGGAGCGAAGGTGGAGGATACTCCTTGTGGCGCCAGAAGTTCATGCAGACGGTCTTCTCTGCGGAGAAACGGAACCCGTGAGAGACACTCCAAGCGTGAAGGCGGTCGAAACAGCATTGTAGGCGGCGTTCCAAGAGACAGGTTCTCCGAGAGGAAAGATAGATGGCAAAATCGTCCACAAATAACGACGATTGTATTCCTGGCGGTAAACACTCGGTGATAGAGTTAATCGCAATGGCAAATAGTGTGCAACTAAGCACCGAGCCCTGAGGTACGCCGTTCTCTTGAATAAAATTAGACGATAAAACTGATCCCACGCGAACATTAAAAACCCGGTCCTTCATAAATTCCTGAATAAAAACAGACATACGCCCATGTATGTTCCAATCGTGAAGCGTTCGGAGGATACCGCCTCTCCAGCAAGTATCGTACGCTTTCTCCAGGTCAAAAAATACGGCAACCGTTTGGCACTTGCGCACAAAACCGTCCATTACATGGGTAGTTAAAGACACCAGGTGGTCGATTGAGGAACGATGACGCCGGAAACCACACTGGGCGTTCGTTAATAATTGCCTCGACTCCAACCACCACATGAGCCGTCCGTTAATCATGCGTTCCAACACCTTGCAAACGCAGCTGGTGAGGGAAATCGGACGGTAACTGGAAGGAAGATGTGGGTCCTTTCCAGGCTTAGGTATGGGAATGACGGTAGCCAATCGCCAAGCGCAAGGAAATGTGCCGTTACACCAAATAAAATTAAAAGTTCGTAATAAAAATGCTTTGCCTTCTGCTGGTAAATGCTGCAACATGGCAACATGAATGTCATCAGGTCCCGGTGCGCAATGTCGAGAGGTAGAAAGGGCATGCTCCAGTTCCCTGGCGGTAAAAGGAACGTTGTAGCTCTCCTGATGGTCGGAGGCAAACGAGAAACCTTTCCTCTCAACCTGCTCCCTTAATGCGCGAAATGTAGCCGGGTAATTGGCGGAACTAGAAACATCAGCGAAGGTACGCCCTAAAACATTGGCGACGTCAATCGGAGTGGTGAGCACTCGATTTAAAATCCTAAGACCGGGTATAGGTGTAAACCTTGGTTTGCCAGCAACGCGGCGTAGCCGTTCCCAAACTACGGATGAAGGCGTTGTGCGGTTAAAAGAAGAGGTAAAAGAAATCCAAGAGGCCTTTTTGCTATCCTTAATGACTCGGCGGCATTTGGCGCGAAGTTGTTTGTAGCAGATCATATTTGCTGAAGTAGGGTGGCGACGAAAAACTCGGAGAGCACCTCGGCGTGCACGCAATGCATCCCGGCATTCATCGTTCCACCAAGGAACCGGTAAGCGTCTGGGGTGACAAGACGACCGGGGAATAGCCTTATCTGCGGCTGTTATGATGACAGTACGGAGGTGCTCGATCGCGACGTCGATAGATGGAAAGGCACACCCTGAAAATTCGGCCAAAGATCGATAGAGAGTCCAATTCGCCTTATCAATGAGCCATTTTGGCGTGCGCTGTGAATGTGCGTTCGGAGAGAGTACATGGATCTGACACGGAAAGTGGTCACTGGAATGTAAATCAGAGATGACGTTCCAGGTGAGATGTACAGCAAGCGAGGCAGAACAAATGGATAAGTCCAAGTGCGAAAAGCTATGAGTGCTGTCAGAGAGAAAAGTAGGTTGACCAGTGTTGAGAAGTATAAGATTGTGATTTAGCAAAAAGTCAGCTAAGAGGTTACCTCTTGCACACTCCGTGGTGGAACCCCATAGGGGATGGTGTGCATTGAAATCCCCCAAAAGAAGAACAGGGGGTGGTAGCTGAGACAAAAGATCGTCCAGGTCAACTGTGGTGATGGTTCCGGACGGAGGTAAATAAACATTGCAGACAGAAAAACTAAGGCCAGAAAAGTGAACTGTAGCTGCGGCAGCTTGTAAAGGAGTCTGGAGCTGTAGTGAGGTGCTGTACACGTTATTGCGAATTAAAAGTAAAACTCCGCCGTGAGCGGGAGTGCCATCTTCGGGAGGGAGATCAAATCTCACCGAAGAGTAACCGCGTAAATTAAAAGAATCGCTTGGGCGAAGCTTAGTCTCTTGGAGACATACAAGCAAAGGGTCAGTTGAACGTAAAATTAACTCCAGGTCAGGTCTGCGACTACGGAGACCACGCACATTCCACGAAAGGATAGCCATTGTTAAAATTAGATAAAAGAAGCTAAAAATTTACCACCTTACTTTTTGGACGGTGCAGGGCGAAACAAACGTCCTTTTTTCAGTCGCGTGGGACTCGGTGGTTTTGAAGGAGCAGGCACATCCTGCTCCATCACTTCCTCAGAGGGAGGGCTCTCCCGCTGAGAAGCATCCACCGATTCCAACGCCTGGAATCGGTTGGATGTAGGTATAGGCGGCGACGGCGACCGCCTAGCGGGTTTGCTCCCATCATGGGAGCGTGACCTCCGAGGAGGAGAAGGGCTCTTTTTCTGCTCTACCTGAGTTGATGACTTTAAAAAATCTGTTCGCGTAAAACTCGTCCTGAACTTAATATCAGGGGCATTAAAAACAACCGCTTTGGGCTTCACGGTAGAGCGCTTTGGAGAACTAGGAGTAGTTTGGACCCGTGTAAAAACAAGATCGCAGGTCTGCGTACTGCTATCGCACTTCTTGGGCGCAAAAGAAGCTGCTGCGCTGTAGGTGCCGGTCTTAGGCACGACAGGTTGGCGAGACTGGAATCGCTTCCGGGCTTCAGTAAAGGAGAGTTTTTCCTTCACCCGGATCTCCTGGATACAGCGCTCCTCTCGAAAACGAGGGCAATCGCGGGATGAGGCTGGATGTTCACCGCGGCAGTTGACGCAGACAGGAGCGGATGGGCATGCTCCCTCGTGACTTGCTTGACCGCAGGTTGCACAGATGGAAACGGCAGTTTTACATGATATGCGAGTGTGTCCAAAACGCTGGCACTGGAAACATCGCAACGGGCTCGGGATATACGGGCGCACTTCTATCACCTCGTAACCCGCCTTTATCTTCTGCGGCAAATCGACCCTGTCGAATGTGAGGAAAAGAGTCCGGGTGGGCTGTAATTCCCCCTCTTTCCTTGCCTGCACACGATATACTGAGGTGACCCCTTGGTCTTCCAGACAGCTCTGGATTTCCGGGTCGGACATTCCGTCTAGAACATTTGTGGTGACAACTCCTCGCGACGAATTCATGGTCTTATGTTTCTCGACACGGACGGGATATCCGTGGAGTAGCGTCGCCTTGAGCAACGAGTTGCTTTGAGACAGGCCAAGTGTCTCCACCAAAAGTGATCCGTTGCGTAGACGGGTACAGGACTTAACGGGTCCAGCTATGGCATCAATGCCCTTCTGAATTTTAAATGGATTTACGGTCGTAAACGACTGATTCTCTTCAGTACGACTAATGACTAAGTAACGAGGGAAAGACTTCTCGATTACTTCTTTTGCATCAACTCTTTTACGTTTAAAATGTAAAGGATTATTTTCAAGTACCATAGCGATTTATTCCTCCACCATTGCAACCGTCTCCGATGGCGGGCTGCTTCCTGGGCGCCACCCCGGCTTAGGTTACTGGCTCTGGCCTGAACAAAGTAACCTCAGGGTCACACCTTCCTGTGGGCTGACGAAGGGACCCAATCGCCTGCAGGAAGTCTACAGCTCATGCAATGGCCCTTCCCCGGGCCTGGCCTTTACCAGGGGATACGCTCCCGTCCTGTGATATATATATATATCACAGCGTGCTGGGAGTTACGCTGTTACCCAGTCACTTTTTACCGTGTCAAATACGGGGGCACCCATCAGACAAAGAACAGGGAAGTAGGACAAATAAAACAATAAAAGAGGCGAAATAAAAAGGAGTCAAACGCGCTAAGCGCGGACCTGAGGGAGCAGCTCGGGTGCCTCGGGGTCGCTACGCCCCGTACCCAATAAATTGGGCCCCTGAGGGGTTGAAATGTGCCTGCCTTGATAGTAATAAACAATTATTATTGCAGTATGTTTTATGATTATCCTTTAATAAATAGCCATGGATTTTAATGCTTTTACTTTATGATCTTATTAGCTTGATTCAGATTTTTTCATATCTGCAACATCACCATACCTTGGAATTATTATTATTCTATGGAAAACAAAATAAAATAAAAAGAGGAATGAGAGGAAAAGAACAAAAAAATAATACTCATGATATGTGAAAGAAAGGAAAAAAAACATGACTAATTATGTAGCACTAAATTTCCTGCACTGCCAATAAAATCAGTAGTTTTGCATGTCGAATGCTAGTATGGGTATGATTGTAGTTGAATAATGTACATAACTTAAATGTATGGATTGTTTGAACATAATTCTAATCATGAAATATTCAGATTTATCTTTATTTTGGAAGTTTACATAATAGTAACTATGATTTATGTTATGTTTTATGTGTATGAGTGTGTGTGTATCTACATCTGAAAAGGCCTATATATATATATATATATATATATATATATATATATATATATTAATGAAACATAAAAATAAAGAAACACTATTAACAATGTAACAAATTAACACTAAAATAAAAGTAGATAAAGATAAAACACAGAGAAAGAGTCACACTAGAAACTGCTATATTTCGAACTACTGCGAGTTCTTCAATGGCAAGAAGCTAGACAAGACTTTGACTTTGACTTTGACTTTGACTTGTCTAGCTTCTTGCCATTGAAGAACTCGCAGTAGTTCGAAATATAGCAGTTTCTAGTGTGACTCTTTCTCTGTGTTTTATCTTTATCTACTTTTATTTTAGTGTTAATTTATATATATATATATATATATTACCCTGAAAGCTAACTTTGTAAAGTTTTTTTGGGGGGGGTCCCCTTTAGTGTTAAAATGTATACTGTTGTAATTGATTATTACGTGGTCTTAAGTTTTTCAAAATTACTGATTTCATGTATAGGACGTGTCTTATATTTTTAATCTTCTTATGTACCAAATTGATAACTTTTGTAAACTCTTTTGTAACAATTTTGGTTACAATATCTAATATAAAGGTTTTTCATTGTCATATCATTGTTATTCTTTTTTTTTTAAGGATAAAAATATTTATTGTATTCTATTACTTATTATAGTACATTATTCCTTTATGCACCTACAACCAGGGAAACAGCCCAGTTGCCCCCTGAACAGCTGCACCTATAACACTGCACTAATTACATGGCAACATTTGGCACCTTCTAAAATCTTAACCCAAGGCAAGGGTAATGTTTCTAGTTACCAGCATCATCATCCAGTAACTGGCTTGTGTTGGGCCCTTCTGTGGCATATAATATTTACAATAGATAAGTCTTTTATCTACATCTCTACTATAGTTGCAGTTGCTTTATCAATTATGATAGTGCAAAACACACACACACAAAAATGTGTTTGCATTCTTTGTCCTTTAAGTTGGCATTGTCATGCTGTTATTGCTTTAAATCTTTACCATTGCAGCGATTTTCAAGTGTAGAAACAAAATATTTGCTGTACTCCTTTAACAGTGGAAGTAGTGATAACCACACAATACTAAACAACAAAAATTTTTTTTTCACACATATCTATTTCAATTTTGTGTTGTCTCTCATCCTATTGTCATATGTTCTCAATATTTCAAATTTTCATTTTCTATATTGTCATGTGAAGGTACCCTAATTCTTTTGTGTTCTATTCTTCTTATATAGCGTTTATAGACGAGGATGTTGATAGGGTATCCCAGGGGATATGTGGCAAAGGGAGGGGCTTAATAATTGAAATTATGCATTAATAATGTAGCTTAATAATCAAATACTAATAATGAGACCCATCATTATTGTAAAATTAAAGAATTTTTGAAGTTAACAATTCCAAGCTAATTGCATGCTTGTCTGGCATGTGCGAAACTTAAAAAAGCCAAGCTCTACACATGCATATAGCTGCAATGTTTGGAGGTTTTGGTAAGGAAAAGAGTCAATCTATCCAGAGACATGAGCAGGTCAAGATGTTCCTGTCCCTGGCTATCATAACAATGTCCCATAGGTAACACATTCTCTTTGAAACACAATGAGGTAAGACCATTAAAAAGCTATAGTAGCATCATCTCAATTCAACTATCATTTCATTGTATTATTTATGATGTTTGGAATTTTAAGGGATTAAAATCAGGAGATGCCCCTAGTGTTCAATCAGAAGTTAAATAATGGTTATGACAATCTGTAACTACAGTACAATAGAAAAGTAAATGGTGGAAAATGCTCTGTATATCAAAGTGTATAATAAAGAAGCTCCTTATTCTTAAATGATAACTATTTTCATGAACATAAGCTTTTAATTATTACTGCTTCCCTCCCCCAAATGTAAGTAGCATATACTGTTACAGATAACAATATCAATAAATGGTAAATGTCAATAACATAAATAATTTTAGATGTTTTAAGTGTTATCTTGTATTATGAGTAACTAATATTTTTAATAATTTTCAGTAATTTCATGAAACAAAGTTGTGGCATAAATGTTTTAGAATATTAAAATTGGAAAAGTGATCAAGAAATCATATCATTTAATTCAAAATATTATATTGCAAATCAATTACCATAAACATGCACATGCAAGAGTTTTGTGATAGCTAACATTAAAATTTAGGAAAACAGAAAGGAGTTATTGAAACTAACATAAACATATTAGAATACAGTAATGTATTTCTGTGATAATTAATTGTGCTACTGTCAAACTTTTTCTTCATCTGTAAACTGTGAGCAATACACATTTTTACAATACATTCATATCATAGTTTGGCAGTTCAAATAAACTAGCATGCTTTTTGTACCACTAAAGAGTTAATAATTAAGTAATTGTTTTTTCAATGTATTACTCACAGGATTGATGCTTGCAATGAGTAAGCTTGATCTGGGTACTGCACTATTGAGCACTTGGAATGTGAGGTAGCGATCCTGGTTGCTGAGACCAAAACTTTGAACTATTCCACCAGTTAAATCTTGTAAGGCACGTGTGGTAAAACCAGCATGCAAATTCTCATAGCAGCCATATAACCTAAAATGACATAATTGTTCATTTTTCATTTTTAGCAGGAAAATGGCAGTTATTGAAGTAGGGAATTGTAGAGTCATTGAACTGATAAAAAAGTATAATCTCTTCAGAAAACATAGCTGTAGAATATAATATTCAATATCTACTCAATATAAAAACAAAGTAAAGTACAATTTTGTATTTATTAATTACAAATTTCTACTGATGTTTTTCCTCAATTTAGTTACTGATAGTCCTAATGATCCAAAATTCACAACACCATACTTAGTTAAGCCAATGTTAATACAACATTAGTATCACATGTTTTGGGGTGAATCACTCCCTTTGTTAGCTGTAGTCTTATTTGAGGGTGGCTGGATCCTAAGGTGCTTCATTGGGGGCATCTGATAGTTGGAATAGAAACTTGCTGATTTTATACATGTACTATACATACAACATCAAAATTCCTTACATTTCCTCAATTTTTCTGAATGAAATTTTTTTCCCCCCCCAAGTTCCATTCAGTTCTGAGGTTCTTTCAGCAGTTTAGCCTCTGGCTTAAATTTGTGACTTCAGGTCTAAAATTGAATGTACAAAATGTGATTAAAAATACATTGGAAAAAAGAAGAGAAATTTGGAAAAAGGAGCACTTTAGGAATATTTGTTTTTAAAAAAAAAAGATAAATTAGTGCTTGCAGCTCACTTTTGGATCAAATATCACAAAATTAAAACAAAGGCTAAACTTCTGAAAAAAACTGCACAATTCAATACTCAGAAAACAGATTTTAATCTTGAAAAGTCAAGGAAATTTAATGATATAACAAATTATTATTGAGGAAATCACTCAAATTTTTTTCCTAGCATCCTCAAAAAAAATCTGATAACGGTCATACAGAAATGGCTAACCTCAATAAACCTACCTGGAGAAGCAATAGAACAATATGTGAACCTCACCAAAATTTGCATCAACCAAACCTACTTCACATTCCGAGGCAACAGTTATACACAAAATAAGGGTCTAATAATGGGAAACCCATTATCACCATTCTTAGCAGATATCTACATGAGTTTTTAGAAATAAAATTAATTGAGGTTTTTCCATATATATACTAATGTTGGTACCGTTATGTTGATGATGTCTTTGCAATAGTAAATGAAAAATGGAAAGAGGATGCAATAAAACTGCTCAACCTGCAAGACAGCAGTGTTAAATTTACAATGGAATTGGAAAACAACATGATTCTTCCTTTCTTGGATATAAAAATTATAAAAAAATGGCAATATACTGGAATTTGACATATTCAGAAAAGATACCCACACAGATAATTACATAAAAAACAACAGCCTCAACCCAATACAACATAAACATGCCATAATCAATAGCCTCACATTCAGATTAACAAACCTTCCAATAAGCAAGACAGAATACAAATTGGAGTACCAAAAAACCATAGAGATAGCACAGAAAAATGGTTCAACAGATCTGGTCAACAAGAAAATAGAAAAATTCAAAAAGAAAAAACGAATAAAATATATCGCTACACTAAAAGGCTACAAAGGGGATCATATATATAAGAAATTCACATTCCACATTCCATGGGCACACCAAAAATTCCAGAAAATTTTTAAAGAGGCAAACATCATTTTGGCTCCAGTAAACAAATGCAGTTTAAAAAACCTCCTTAAAACGAACACAAAAGACAAAATTCCTCCAGAAAAACAATCAGGCATTTATGAAATTGCTTGCAAAGATTGCAATATGAAATATATAGGCAAAACAAAAGAAATATTTCCAAGAGCACATGAGACATGTAAAATATAAACACATGGAAACATCAGCAATAGCAGACCATTTCTGGCAAAAGAACCACGAATTCCAAACGGTACTAAAACTCTTAAAAGCTCTTCTAAAACCAATAGAATTGACAGTGTGGGAAAATATATTCATAAATAAAAACAAAGAAAATTTGGTTAATTTTGATCTCCCAAACAATGGTAACTTTATCACAAAATTCATAAAATCCATGGAGCGACATCTGAATACCATGTGGGGAAGCGGACATTGGGATCATGCTGACAATGAAGGCAACTGCTTTTGAAACATGTCCAAGTAAGTGGAACAAAATAGTGAAATTTGAGTGATTTCCTCAATAATAATTTTTTATATTATACTACATTTCAGTGTGAAAATTCCTACTATTAAAAACTATTATGAAATTTAACAAATTTTCATGTTCCTCTTGTGGATTCAGCAAGTTCCTATTTGAACCATCAGATGCTTCCCCAGAAGCACCTCAGAATTTAGACACCAGATGGAGTAGCACTCAACAACTGATGATCTGATTGTGGGTGCAATTACCTCTGAAACATATTCTACTAATGTTATATACATAAGTGCGAGTCATTTTCAATATATTTAATAAATTCTAGTAGGATATATAACCACTCCATTGTCCATAGCTTCCTAGTACAATTTAAATAATACCTATTAACAACATGGAATTAATGCAAGAAAGCAACTTTCAATTTTAAAATGGACAAATGCATGAATGCAAGAAAATATTTTATGTGGAAAATTCAGTCAGTATTCAATAATTAGCACTGGATGAGCTCTAGACTACAACTCTTCATAAACTCCCACTTTTCAAAAAAAATTCTTGATTTTTTTTTAATGTAGTGGGTGGTGGTGGTGGAGGTGGAGGAGATGATGGTAATGGTAGTGGTGGTGGTGGCTGCAGTTGAATGTGTCACACAAACAGTTTCTAGAGCACCAGGCCTCAAAACTAGTATGAAATGTAGATTAAAAAACTCTTTTTTTTTTTCAAGCCCATCATTGCTGAAAACCCTTTGTTGCACAAATAAGTAGATGGGAGTTTTAATTCTTGAGATGGACTCAAATGCTTGTTTTTTATACCTATTTCTTAACTATAGGTTTGGCCATTACATTCAAAGATATTTTGTGGAAAACTGTCTTAAGTCTACTGTTGCATGGAAGTTGATCACTTAGTCCTCCAATGTGTTATCAAAGCATCATATCTACTGATATGGTTTTCTTAATCGAATCCCAATCTTTTCTAATATCCACAGAAGAGAAGTATGGAATGTTTTTGTATTTTTTTTAACTCATTCAAAATGTTCCAACTTATGTGAAATATTTCCCTTTAAAAACTCATTTGCTTTTGTAAAAGTGTAGATATTTGAATTTCTTATCCTAGTAAACTATTCCTGGAACAATTCAATTTTCTTACTATGATCAAAATCAGCAAAATAATCACTTTCTGCTGATAAATTTTACTCAAGAAGCAAGTAGCCCAAGTAAGCTAAATTTAGAATTAATTTGGATCACTAAAGAACTTTGCATGTGGCAAGGCTTCATTGTTCATAATTCATGATGAAATTAAAAAAAAAAATTTTTTGTAGACATACATTTCCTGAAAGACACTAAAATTCAGCATGTAAATTTATTCAAGGAACTCATTTCCAAATGTAACAGGCTAAACAAATGAAAAGTTGGTGCTTCATGATGCAGGATGCAATGTGACCATAAGTCCAAAATAGCCTCCAGTATTTCCAGTCATAGCATTCTCAACATTAATTATTACTGCTACACAGTTCTGTGGATTATATTTGTTCAAGAATGTTTACTGATGCAGAAAAAGCTCCTTCTAGTTGTACTAGTTGATCAGTACTAGTAGTTGATCAGTATAGGACTAGTTAAAAATTTCTCACCTATTCTGAATTCAGGAGATGGCCCAAGGTGGAAAATCTTCCCAAGAAATTAAAAAGGTCTGAATGAAAATTTAAAATCTATTTGTAAATCTGTATAATATTAATAATTAAAAGTCAAAATAATTCATTTTTATTATTATCCATTTTGATAATTGCTAACGTGTAATGTGAAATAAAATTCCAATTGAAACTCAACAATAGGCACACATGTACAGCAGTAGAATTGGTGTAATGTAATAAGTTTCTATATCGAATAAAATATAGTGAACTTTTATAACAGTGATGTCAAATATAAACATTTAAAAAAGTTGAGTCAAAACCAGTCTTCCTTTTTATTAAAATCTTAGTGATGTACATGTTACAATTTCTACTCAACTTTTTTAAAAGCTTCTATTGCTCTAACAAATTTCAACTTGTTGCAGCTATTTTAATGGTAGTCAGTCAACAGTTTACTGTGGAAGGGTGTTGTGTTTATGTGGTCTTATCTAAAGACCACATCTAAGAAGTCTTACCAAAATACAATGTCTAAATAGAAAACAATACTTTCTTTTATAATAAAAGACAGTGCATTGCAGAAGATTCATCTATTGAAAGAAATGCTAGAGATGGTGAATTACTTAGTGAATATTTGGTTACTCTTCCTCAGTCTTCAAATAAAAAGTGTAATATTTCTAACCTATTCTTATGTCATTGACATCATTATGAATAAAGTGTAAATATTTAAGAAAGATTAAGTACCAGCAAAAATGAAAATGCAAGTACAATTGGTTGTATTTTGACTGATTGGGATAGGGCTTTTTCCAAGTTATGTTAAATACTTTTAAAAAAGTATATTGAAGCTGTATAAAAAAAACAGATGGAGTGTTCATTCTGTACCTTTCACTTAATTTTGAAAAGCTACCTGAAGCATGGGAAAACTAGAAAAGCATGCCAAGTTAGAAAAACATGCAGAAGCCTTGTACTTGAAAATTATAGACTACTGGAATTAAATGTACCAGTTCATGCACAGAAAATTCAACAAGATGAAACTGAAAATGTATTGAATTGGCCAGCTGTATCTTCTTTAATTCAAATGTATATTTTCTTAGTAACAAAAGAGATTCTCCACACAATTAACCATGAATCCCTAATTCTTATGATATTACTAAAAAGAAACACTAACCTTGAAAAATGGGTTAATTTCAGAGTGAAAGATCTACATATGTTAGCAAAAATACTGCTTTAGAATTATTAAATTACATTGGTGAGGTTCTAGACAATCAAGATGAAACATTTCTCCATGATAAGTGCTTTACCTTAATGGCAGATGAATCTACAAATGTTAGTAACCAAAGTAAAGCATTTTTACTAGTTCATGATGTTGTGCTGTCTCCAACTTTTGAGGTGGAGAGGTCTTTGTGTCTGGTTGAATTGAAGAATCTATATTTAAACAACTAATAGCAAACTTAAAATTAGTATTGAATCTGTCGTCTTAACACTCTTCATGCTTCACTAACCTTAAATATATACGGAACCAGTTTCAAAGATATGTTATCTCCATCTTTGGCCGTGGACGACTGGTGTGAACGGTTGTTGTTGCATAGTATCAGAAGCAATGTTCCGCTCTAGTGAAACTTTTATGAACTTAAAATTTATATTTTCTTCTTTCGGAATGTCAAAATTCATCAAATGAAGAAGAAAATATAAAGAGCAGAACATTGCTTCTGATAATACGCAACAACAACCGTTCACATCAGTCATCCACGGCCGAAGATGGAGATAACATATCTTTGAAACCGGTTCCGTATATATTTAAGGTTAGTGAAGCCTGAAGAGTGTTAAGATGACAGATTCAATTCACATGAGCTTCACTGTGTTAGTTCCATATGAAAACTTTTTTAAAGATTTACAATTTTTAAAAAAATTTGATTAAAATTAGAAATATGCTCTTTTGATGGTGCTGCCAATTTTACTGGTTCTGTCATTGGGGTCCATGCTTAAAAAAGGGAGTATGAGTTGCCATACATTCACAATTGTTGTCATCAATTGTAGGCATAAACTCCCTATAAAAATGCACATTACATATTGTTAAGAACTTTTATAACTTTTTCATGCTTCTCCTAAATGAGAAAATATATTGCATTAAATTCAGTATGCTTTAGAACAACTTGTTTTAAAAATACCCAAAGATGTTGACATCCTTTGGTTATGTGTGTATTGCACAGTTCATGGTATATTCCTGTGCTATGAGTCCATTGTGATGGCATGTAAAATATGCACAAGGATAGTATGAATTTAACAAGTCTGGCAGGGTAGATCTTGTTAGATATTATGAATTACAATTTCATTTATAGATATAGTGATATTGGATGAAACATTAAATGCCATCTCAAACTTGGGTAAAATTCTGCAAAACCACTCACTCAAAATTTCAAAACTATTGTATTTTTTTCTGGAACTCTGAGCATAAGACATATAAACTGACTTTGCTATGAACATAGTGCAGAAAATGAAACACTAATAAAATTAAAAAATAGAAGTGCACACAGCAGAAATTAAATGTGTGCTCTTCACGGAAGACAAAAAAACAAATTATGTGAAATCTATGATTAATGAAATGGAACAAAGGTTCAATGACAAAGCTGTGAAAGTAATAAATCTAAGTGCATATTTTGAAAGTTTTAAAAAACTAAGTTTAATGAAAATGATTGTAAAGAATTTTTCTTATGTTACAACTTAAATGTTGATGCTATTATTCCAGACTTGGGTTTTTTAAGTTTGTTGCTCATAATAAATTAGAAGATTCATCTTCTGATGCTTTTTTTATCTTAAGGGCCAACATCAGTTATGAAGCTCTAAGGATACTTGCTGAATGTGTGCTGTGCATTCCCATTTCCACTGCCTGTGTAGAAAGGTCATTTGCACCATGAAATGATAAAATTAAGATAAGATTAAGAAATAGGATAGGATAGGTCAAGATATGATTCAAGTACGTGTGAAGGTGTCAACTGAAGGGAACAAGGAACTCACAGAAAGTTACACTGATAATATTCACAGCTATGCTATAAAAAGACCTTGTTGCATTAGTTTGCTGTAAATGTAAGTTATTACCTGTTATAATATTATTTTATTGATTTTCATAATTTCATTCTTAAACATAAATATATCTAATTACACATAATTTAATTATATATCAGAGATAAAGTTATTAGGTTCACTGCCAATGATTTTATATTCCAACAGTACTGTAGTACATAGCCAGCTTATAATGCAACTCGCTTCATTGCTTTATTAGCACAGAGTGCATATGTACATAGTGTCAATTGCTGTGTGCTCATTATGGACTTGGTTTCAGGTACTGTACAATGGAAAGGTATTCAAATGCAGGATTGACAGTTACTCATTAGATATATGTGAAAGCAGACAATGTCTGGACAGAGGAAAGTTTCAAGCAAATGATCATGGTTTGAAAGACTTGTTATTTTATTAGTATTACCAAAATTTAAAGCCTATCACATCCCCCAGAGGAAAGCAGCTAGATTCAACACTATTCCTCACTAATTTCATTCTGATAGAACTAAGAGGGTGGATGAAATATAAACCACCCTTTCTTTTCTGTAACCAGTGAAGGTTGATAAGGGGGGCCAAACCTTGTGTAATGGTAGAGTGGGATGAGTACCTTCTCCTCCTAATGTCATTCTGGACCCATTACAGTTCGTTTCCCTTCAGAGAAGTTCCTCGTTTCATTACACAACAGGTTATAATGAAATTTTTTGCCAACAAAAAATTAAGAGCCTAATTAAGTTTGGCACACATCATGTACACAGGTCCAGGAATCAACATTTTTAAAGACACAAGTGAAACAAAGAATGAGATGCTGCATAAAATGTCTGCTGTTGCCCTAGGGCAAAAATCACAAACAGATCACAGTGACTGAAATTCACCAGAAACTTGGTATTAGCTGCAGGAAAATCCAATTTAATAATAAAAAATTAGCTTCAATTTTGGAAAACTCTGTATAGTGAAGTACAAAATCTGCATATGTTGAAATTTCTCAAAGACTGTTAACATGCTATGAAGCCGAAAGAGAGGAATTCCTGCATCACTTTTGATTAGTTATCTGCAATGAGACCCAGGCGCACCACTATGCACAGATTCAAAGAGGATCAGTAAGGAATACTGAAGAAAAGGCAAGAAGACTAGAACTCACTTGTCAGGGGAAAAGTCCTGGCAACATTATTTTGAGAGACTCCAAAGGGATGTTGCTTATTACTCTCCTTAACCTTTGCAGAACTGTTAATCCTGTCTATTAATGTAACCTTTCAGGTAAGCTGTGAGTAGCCCATCAGTCAAAAAGACTAAGACTATTCTAAACCTGTTGCTACTTCATGATGCCAGACCTCATACCATGATGCACAAAGAACAAAAATTGGCTGAAATATTCTGGACTGTCCTCAAACATACTCGTTACAGCATGACCTCTTAGCAGATTAATTTCTCATGTATGAACCACTTAAGTTGGGAAGCATTTAAACAATGATCAGCAGGTGCAGTAGTTTGTGCACACCCTCCTTTCTATGACGCAAGAACAAAAAAATGTCTATTGTATGGACAAAAATATGGAAAGAAAACTGAATACTAAGTTGCAAAATAAGATATGTTTTGTTTTGTAAAATATTGTCTTAAAATTAAGAATAAAGGTTAGTTTACATCTGGTCCATCTTCATACTTTACATGGGTACACAAATTGGGTAACTTTTGTAGAAAAGTGCCTTTTCAATCTGCATGGAAAACTTGAAGCATTTCAATCCAAAAACCAAAAAATTTTTAAAATAGTCATCAATTGCTGTACAATTCTCTACAGTGCTGTCAACAAGAGAAAAATTATTTTTAGTTGATTAGTCACCTCTTCTCCCAACAATTAAAAGATGCATATCAATGGCAAATAGCAAAATAAGAGCTTATGTTTGGCTTCAAGCAATTAAGATCCAGATGAAAATAGAAAAGAGGACCTAAGCACAGATTGTGAAATAGCCAAACATACTTTAAAAGCTTGCTGTGCTCATGCAAATCACATTTCAAACAATAAAATTAACACAATATTTTTCCCTTTAAATTGCAGGTTTCATCCAAATATTTTGATATATCTTTTCAACTTTCAACTTAGTTTTAATTTAAATTAATTAATACATTACTTCAATGTGAACAACTCACTAAAGCATGGCCATACCTTTCTAAATGCAAAAACCAAAGTGAAATAAATTTTTCATCATATTTTTTACTATTAGATCGATCTATCTATCTATCTTTCTTCTTGCTCCTATTTTGTTTTGGTGAACTTAAAGCATAGCTGTATTCAATTATCCAAGTATGAGAGTGAGGTACATCAAAAGATTAGCAGATTCAATTAATTATTTCACACTGGGAAAAATGGCATTCCTAATTATATTTTAAATCTATTCATCTTTATGAACTGCAGTTCATTAAAGGGAGTGACAATAATCATAGGGATTTATTTTAAATTGAAACTCTATTAAAACAACACAGATTTAAAACAACAACAAAGAATAACTTACAACAAAAATATATCCTAAGCTATGGACATACATCCACATCTCTTTCTATTTCAAACTTCAGCCTTTTTTTATTTCCTGCAATATTGCTAATTATGGTCTATCAGATAGCTACATTAGTATAAATTCTTTTTGACATCTTCTAAAATTTGTTACCTGTTGACAAGTATTAGATGGATCAACCACAAAAGAAGGAAATATTTTGATTTATTACATATATGTCATTGCATCCTAACACTAAGAGGGTAGTGCTATAGCAGTACCTTACATAGCCCTTTAAGAGGTTTTTTTTTTAATGAGGAATAGAAACAACAAGTGTTTAAGTTTTTAACAACAATAATAGTCATCCAAACTCATTTAAATTTCCAAAACTATGCAATTACCCAATTAAAAACTTGACCACAGAATATTTTGCATGTGGATGTAATAACTGAGCATTTACATGTTATGGGACATGTTGTTTCTAGAAATAAATCATAATTTGTGCAATGTTGTTGATAAGTTTTCAAACTTAAAGAATTAACCATAACATTAATTTACAAATATATGTAAGTATATTGCTACATAATATTAGGATCTGAACAAGAACAATGAGCCACAAATTTTACATTTAAGAGGCTGTACACAGTTGCATATTAAATCTCAACTCCTGATATGCTGTTTAAACATAGCTAACGGGCACATTAAATTTTTTTCTGTTCTGAAAAATTTGTTTAAATAAAAAGTAAAATCAATTATTTGAAAAAAAAAAAATATATATGTAAGGACTTGTAAATTTGCATGATGCAGATATTTAGGTAGATGCTTGAATATAAATATCCCTGTGTTTATGAAATTATTTTTATTTTTACATAAAGTTGTAACATGTGATAACAAAAATATTGTCTCTTCTTTCTTATTTATACACAAAAGTATTGGCACACACAGTGACAACAGAGGTTTGTTGCTTATGATTGTGTCTACTAGAGAGTTGTACTGATGCCAGAATGCATGGTTAAATGATATTTTAATTATACCCAATATTAGTTTGCTTTATATAAAAAATGTGCAGCTTATTTCAATATTAAAGTCAATATAAATTTTACATAATACAAAAAAAATATTTAAGCAGCATATTAATGGCATGAAAAAACTAAAGCCAAAATTATCTGCAAGCATAGATGGAATACTAGGTTTTTTAATAAAGATAAGTGCTTATTTTATAGCCAAACCTTTCTCTGACATATGTAATAGCTCCTTTGAAAATTTACTTTTTCCAAAATCTCTTGAAATAGTTAAAGTAAAACTATTGTACAAGAAAGGTAGCAGAGAACATACTTCCAACTATAGACCAATTTCACTGCTATTAGGTTTCTCAAACATAATTGAGCAAGTTTTTATAAAAGGCTTTAAACATTCATTGAAAAAATAAAATATTGTCAGATTCACAAAATTGTTTCAGGAAAAATAAATCTACTGAAACTGCATTACTTTGTTTTGTGGATAATAATTTAAAAGTATTAGATAGAAAAGAAAATATCGCAGTGATATTTTTTTTATCTCTCCAAAACTTTCGACATTTTAAACTGTGATGTTCTTTATGCTAAACTAAAGAAAATTGGCATAAGGGGACATGCTCTCAAGTGGGTAAAATAATATTTACATGGGAGACAACAACCAGTTGAGATCACATATATGGATAGAGGGAAAATTAATTACCATCAATCAATCAAACAAGTAAGAGGTAAAACATGGGGTACTACAAGGCTTAATACTAGGTGCAGTGCTATTCTTATCTTTTATGAATGATATGAAATGAAACCTTTCTACCCAAACTATCATTTAACATGCTGATTACTGTGGAATGTATGAGATATGAGAACCTTCAACTGCCTAAAGACAAAATTTTACCAGAAACAGGAGATTAGTTTGCATATAATCAACTGAAAGTTAACACAGAAAAAGTGATTGCAGTGCATTTTCACCTCAAGAAAAACAGAAGTACCAAAACTGGCAGTAAATTTTTTAATAATAACTACACAAAACTGCAAGTAGAATTAAATTCCTTGGAATTATAATGGAAAATTATCTAAGATGGGATAAGCACACTGAAAATTTAATGAAAAAACTTATGTGTAACTGGATATCTGCTCAGGAATTTAGCAAACAATGTAAATCTTGATACCTTAGAAGTGTTTATTTTGCTTATGTTTACACCCAACAAGTATGGTATCTTGCTTTGGGGAAACTCCTCCCATCCAAGAAAGTATTTGTAATGCAGAAAAAAATAATCAAATAATAGCTGCAGCAAATAAGAAGTTTTCCTGCAAACCAATTTTATTAAAACTGAGAATCTTGCCACTCCCCTGGATGTACATATATCAGGCAACATTATTTATAAGAAATAAGAAACAAGCTTATAGCAGAAGAACCACATATAACAAATGAAATAATACATCAACACAATACAAGAAGAAAGGCAGATCTGCATATGATAACCAACAAAAACATATCAAAATAGTGCAACTCAAATGCCCATCAAATAGTTATTATCCATTTAATAGTTGTTAGATTTACTGCCAGTGTTTTTCTATTCAAACAGTGCTCTACTAAGTACATAGCCAGTTCATCATGCAATCCACTTTATTGCTTTACTAGCTTCAAGCACATACATACATAGTATCAACTGCTGTGTTCAAACATGAAAACTGTGTGATAGGTGACTTGCAGGTGCTGGCATGCTGATCACATGCCCCCCTGCAATACTGTCCATTATCAATGAAGTCATAAAACAGATTGAGGAAGCAGAGGTTGCCACTGCAGGCCAAGGCTTACCCTGGGCTGTAGTGCCAAATGAGATAAAACAGAAGATCACTGCTGTGTGTTCAATATGGGCTTTGTTTCATGTACTGTACAATGAAATGGTACTCATATGCAGAATTGGCAGATACTCATTAGATATATGTGAAATGTGAAGCAGATGATGCCTGGATGGAAGGATGTTTGAAGCAAATGACCATGGTCTTGTGGGAATGTTCATTCACAACCAGAGGAGACATAGAAGGAAGAGAATAGCATAACTGGAGGAGGCAATACTTCATGAGGTTGAAGATGATCCTAGTGTGAGCACAAGACAAGTAACTATGCAAAATAATATTGATCACATTACTGCCTGGAGAGTGTTGCATGAGAACCTGTGGTATTCATACCATTTATAGCTTGTACAGGCATTAACAACCTTTTCATTTTAATTGGGGCTTTTGGGAACAATTTCTTTAAATAGATCTCCTTGCAATATGCTATTTTTATTCTATAATACACTGCATCATACAATGTAAGAACAGTTGTAGAACAAGAGCTGTAATAAGGAAATAATGCATTTTTGAACCCATGTTTACCTAACATAGTTTCATCCTCTACATGATAGGAATATGTCCCTGAATTTTGACATACATTTTTTTGTTACATCCTGTATATGTGAAGTCCATGGTTTCTGTAGTTCATTGACATTTTAAGACTTGCACCATGGCTAATTCTCTCTGAAAATGATATGCATTATAACACATAGAACATAAAGATCATTTAAAAAATATTGTTTTATTATTTCCATATAAGTTGCAGTATTATTACTTACTTTGCATATGCTTTCTCTAAAAGTGCTGCCCAAAACTCACAGGGATCAGTACAATGAAGAAAAACAGGGCGTCCTCGATGTGTTGGAAGACGATCATCCACCAATATATCTTTCCACTCACCAAAATGCCAGAAACGAAACCTAAACATTTATAATAAAAATTCATCTAAAAGTATTAAAAATTCTAGGATTAAAAACAAATGAAGTGCAAATGTGCCAACCAAATAAATATTATACAATGCAAACAGTTGGCAAAAAAAAACTGTTGGCCTAAATATGCTATGCCAATGCATATAAATTGCATCTGAAAACTGTCAAAGCAAATAAATTACCTATTCCATTTACTTTCCATAAAGTGTAGTATCAAAGTTCTGCGTATTTTAATCATAAGTGACTAATGTAATACAGTCATGTACCTCTAGATGGTTAATATTCCACATTTAAATCTCTCTCTCTCTCTCTCTCTTCCCCCCTATATATATATATATACTTGTCTTCTTGCCATAGAAGTACTCTAGTAGTTCGATATATAGCGATTTCAAGTGTGACTTTCTCTTAGTGTTTTAT
The DNA here is from genome assembly GCA_030762175.1 of Metallyticus violacea. Classification (NCBI taxonomy): domain Eukaryota; kingdom Metazoa; phylum Arthropoda; class Insecta; order Mantodea; family Metallyticidae; genus Metallyticus; species Metallyticus violacea. The sequence goes on from CM060846.1 coordinate 236,707,863, forward strand.
CCTTTTCTGCTTTTATAATTACTGTTGATTTGTTACATTGTTAATAGTGTTACTTTATTTTTTATTTTATATACACACACACACAGTTAATTAAAAAGTTATCAAGTACACATAAAATAGTAACAAATAAAATATGCACACAATTCACTTGATACTTTGGATAGTTCATAGTGTAGAGATCACACTAACCCAATATATATCCCTATATGTGATCTCTACCCTCTGAACTATCCAAATTATGAATTATATGCCTATTTTATTTGATGCTATTTTTATGTGAATTTCATAACTTTTTAATCAACTGTGGATTGGAGAGCAAGATTTAAATACGCAATGTAAACCACCTAGAAGCACATTACTGTATTTCTTTACTCACTTATGATTAAAATATGCAAAACTTTGATACAGCAATATATGAAAGGTAAATTGAGTAGGTAATTTATATATATATATATATATATATAAATGAAAAATAAAAATAAAGTAACACTATTAACAATGTAAGTAATTAACAGTAATAATAAAAGTAGATAAGGATAAAACACTTAAAGTCACACTTGAAATTGCTATATTTCGAACTACTGGAGTTCTTCTGTGGCAAGAAGCTGGACAAGTGAAGGTGATAAAAGTAAATAATGAGTATCAAAGGTAACATTATACATGGAAACAGATGAAAATAGAAATGAGAGTGTGGGAGGAAAAAAATTACTACTTCAGTAGTTCAAAATATAGCAATTTCAAGTATGACTTTATCTAAGTGTTTTATCCTTATCTGCTTTTATTATTACTGTTATATATATATATATATATATATATATATATATATATATAGAGAGAGAGAGAGAGAGAGAGAGAGAGAGAGCCCAAAAATGTATACACATTTCAAGCAAAGAAAAACCTGTTTTAACATAACAAACAGAAAACGATGAACACTACTCATCTTAGACATTTACAATTACAACAAACAGTTGCTTAAAGTGCCCACCATTGGTGCCGATACACTTCTGAGTACTTTGAACTACTGATTCAGTTACTTTTGCTAAAATGTCCTCAGTCAGTGCAGCACAGGCCTTTTCAATTTCTTCCCAAAGTTCTGCCAGTGTAGCTGGTTTTCTATGGTATGCAACAGCCTTAAGAGTTCCTCATAGGTAGAAGTGCAACAAAGTTAGATCCGGAGAATGCTGTGGAAACTCAATCTGACTTATTCATCCTATCCAGTGCCTTGGAAGATTGTCATCAAGGTACACACATACACATCTTGGTGGTAATGTGGTGGTGCACCTTTCTGTTGGAAGTAAAATTCCTCATTTCCATAGTGTGTATGAATGGTCGGTAAGACAGAAGCACATATCATGTTCAGGTATACTTGGCCGTTACTGTTCCTTGAAAAAAGAATGGTCCAAATAGACTCCTAGATGACAACCCACACCAAAAATTAATTCCAGATAAATTAACAGCCAAAATAAAATGTGGATTGTTTGTACACCAGCGGAGACATTATGCTGGTTAACAGTTCCATTCAACTTAAATTATGCCTCATTGGGCTAAACAACTTTCCCTACGAGGGCCTCATCCTCTTGCACCATGTTCTGAAACCACTCACAGTACTGCATACCCCAATCAGGGTGATCTCCATTTAACGTATGCAAAAGTCTTGGGGTGAAAACTTTCAACTTTGCTGTTTTAATAATATGATGTATACTGGTTCTGCTAAGCCCAGTCTAAAGTGCACCTTGCTTTGTAGATTTCTGCAGTGAGTGCTCAAAACATTCCAAAACCATAGCTGAGGATGAGGGGCTTGTTGCTTAAGGTCTCCTAAATCTGCCCTTGTGAACATCGCATACAGTACCATGAGTCTCAAATTTGTTTCGAATGCATGCAATTGTTATTCATGTTGGCAGTTCTGTTCTGTACACATGTCTCCATTGCATTTGAACTTCAACAATAACATTCTCGATTTTCCAGTGCCACTTCAAAATTGTTTTCAGCTGTTCAAATGATAATCTTTTTCCTCTGTTCAAACTATAATCTTGGCTCAATTTTTTTGTACCAACACTAGCATAATGTAATGTGAATTACATCTGTTATTTATAGAACATTATTCGAAAATTTTGACTTCATTTGTTGATTGTTGATTTACGACAATCTTGGCTTCATTTGTTCATTGTTGATTTACCTGTCATGTAGCAAAGCTAACATAATGGTGTGAGTCACATCTGTTTACAGAACATCACACTACACATTAGTGTTTTTTTTTTGGTCCAACTTTGAAATATATTAAACAGATGTCTACTGTGAAAGTATGTATATATATTTTTGACACTCTCTGTACGCATACACACACATACAGTTTTCTATATTTACTGTGTCTGTGTGTGCAAGCATGTATGTGTATCAATAAAAGTAAAATACCTCCTTATAATATAGCAAACTAGGTGTTTAAGGTAGTGAGATAAAGCACACAAATAGACTAAACTAAGAAAATAAATATTTTAAGCCTATTACACTATACAGCTTCAAGGGCCTGTCTATATGCTGGGTCAGGGGTCCTTTTACTTTGCTCAAACACCTCAGTTACAGGTAATTTTAAATAGCAGGAATTTTCACATTGAAATATAGCATAATACTGCAATATTACCTCAGTGATAATTTCTATTTTGTTGTGTACAGAATATAGGTCAATACCTCTTTCTTGTAAATAAAAACTGAGCTCAGATAATTCTTGATGTGTATCAATCATAAATCCCAGATCTAGAACAAAATTTACAGAAGTTATTTTGCTGTACAGACCTTCATACATGTAACAAACTTTCTTTCCCCAGGTTATACCATCTTTAGCTTGGGTGAAGTAAAATATCAGTTTCCTAGCTCTGCCATTCAGCTATAACAATTACTCATATAGATGATAACATTCTTCCTATCTTCAGTAGTTTATTTTCCAATAGAGATGCACATATATCTAGCATTCTTAGGAGATGCATGGTAGGTGATATAGTTTGTCAGTGAAGCTTTTAAGTCTGTTCACGCCGCCAATTTCTCTTACCCACATGTATCACTTATCAACCAGTCAAGCCATCTTTCCACCAATGGCAGCAGAGGGTAGTAGAGAAAACCGAATATCTCCTTAGTGTTAGTTTGAGAGTTTTACTATAAGTGTGGCATAAGTGACTTCAACAAATTACAGGCTGATATAACAGTCATAATGCACAGAAACAAGCAATGGAATGCAAAAAATGAAATTTTTAGGATGTATGTTAATAGTTAATCACATGCAATATACAACAGAATCAAATGGGAAACTGTAAGTAGCAATGTAAAATGAAAAGGAAATAGCTGATATGGGAAAGGGCATATGCTTTTAACAGTGTAACTTTTGTATGTGTTGTCCTACCTGGACATTTTTTTTAAACTTAAGCTAACTTCACCTAACCTAATCAAAATTTACAACTTATGTGTTAACAGTATAACTTTTCTATGCATTGCCCTCCCTGGATTTTTTTTTTAACCTAAGCTAACCTAAGCTAAGCCAACCTCTAACCTAATGAAACCAAACCAAAATTTGCAACTTATGCATTAACAGGATACCTTTTCTATGGATTGTCCTCCTTGAAAAAGGTAACATCAATTATAGTAAGAAAAATGAAGATAAATTATGTAGATTAAATAAAAATATTATGTGGTGGTAGCGAACCACTACCTTCCCGTTAATAGCACAACACTCACTCTAACCAACTGAGCCATGATGCTGATATACAAAACATGATAAATATCTATGTACATTATTTAACTGGAGTTAAGCATGGTTTTCTCCACTGCCGTTCATGAAAGGAGACATGACTTAGTTGCCAAACAGTACTCTACATATAGTTAAGTTTTTACTGGCACTGTAAACAAATAGCTCCAACATAAGGCTGGCACAATGCCACAAAATAATTAAAGAAACTTATCCTTCAAGATCTTGGAGACTACCCCTAGATCCAAAAATGAAAGCAGCCCTGTCACAAATTGATGCAATCAAGTGGTCTCTGAAGAATTCAAGTTCTTTTGAACAGTGATAACTTTATCAATATCAATACCAATCCATTAAACAAATGTCAAAAAGCAATAAATGAAACTTTAGAAAGGAGCACATTAATTTCAAAAACCGATTGGTACAAAATAAAAACACATAATACTTCCTTAGCTAGAATTTTCGGCTTACACAAGATATATAAACCAGGAAGTAAGATGTAATTAATAACATTAATACTCCATGCTACAATTTAGCGAAATGGTTAACTTCACAGTTCAATACATTTCCTAGATTTGAAAAATTCAATGAATCTCATTAAGAGAACTAAAGATTATCAACTATCTCCTTAAGACACTTTAGTTTCTTTTGATGTCAAAGATCTGTTACCTAGTATACCACAAAACAAAGTCTTAAGTCTGTTGAAAATGTGGCTAATATCTTCCAATCTAACAGAGAAACATATTAATGAATACATTAATCTTACAGAACTATGTTTGAATCAAGCTTATTTCACTTATGAAGGTGAGTTTTATAAGCAAAAATCATGATTAGTCATGGGCAGTCCTCTTTCACCTTTCCTAGCCGATCTATTCATGAATACATTTGAAACACACATTACAAGAGTGTTTCCATATATTTTTAAAGTCTGGTATAGATATGTGGATGACATATTTGCAATTGTTCAAAAAAGACATCTAGAAGATGAACTTAAACTTTTGAATTTACAAGAATCTACAATAAAATTTATAACAGAAATGGAAATGGATATGATTTACCTTTTTTGGATTTTAAGATAATTAAAAATAAGGACAGACTGAATTTGGCATCCACAGAAAGGATGCACAAATGGATAATTATATTAAGGCCAATGGTTTCAACCCAAGAACACATAAAGAAGCAGCCTTTAACAACATGATATACAGATAATTAAAATGCCACTAAACAGTATTGAATATAAGAAAGAATATCAATATATAATAGACACAGCCATTTCTAATGGTTTTAAAAAACAGATGATAGATCAAAAAATCATAAAATTTCAGAAACAAAAGAAAACTAAACATATTACTACATTAAGTGCTTTATCTAAAGATAAAATCTACAAAAGTTCACTTACCATCCACAATTAAATAATAAATTTCAAAAAAATTTTAATCAGTGCAATATGATTCTGGCTCCTCAAAATAGATTTAGTATTGGGAAATTGTTGAAACTAAACAAAGCAGGTGACAGATCGAAAGAAGGGAAGTCAGGGATATATCAGATAAATTGTAAGGACTGTGAAAAGGTATACATAGGAAAAACTAAGAGAAACATTGGGATCAGAATGAAGGAACACATGAGAAACATTACACATTAATAAATAGAAAAATCAGCTGTAGCAGCATATTTTTGGAATGAACACCATGAAATTGACAAAAATATTAATTTATTGATAACTGTTCAATTTCCGAAAGAACTAAGCATATGGGAGAGTATTTTTATTAAGGAAAATGAACACAGGCTTATGAACTTCGAAATTCTGGAAATGGATAACTTTCTGTGTAAGTTCTTCAATTGACCACCAGAGCCCCTTACAGGCACCTGCCTCTACAACTCCAGCATGACTCATTAGCTCATCAGTTGACAATGTGATTGATAGATCAGTCATGAAACATGTCCTGAATTTTAACAGTTTAAAGAGTGAAACCCTTAAGAGTGTTGAAAATTTTAGCCATTTTAACCATTTTAGAATTTTAACTTTCCCATGGGAAAGTGATTTTAACTGGTTTAAAATAGGTTTTATATAAAGTAACCATTGATTAATATTCATACAGGAAAAAAGAAAAAAAACTATAAAAAGTGAGACAGTTTTCACAGCTACATGTATTCAGCTTAATCACAAATCACCCTAGCTATACTATCACATGCTGAATTTGCACAACAAATACATTAAGAAAGTTCATAATGTTCATTCATTAGCTATTCTCTAAAATGCCAAACGTAGGTATTAAAACTACCAAATAAAATAGAGCACTGTAAGCATTAGAGGGAAATTCAAACACTCCAAAATTTGTATTATGAATTTGAGTAAAATTAAAGTCCCAGTTGCCTATTTTGGCAGCATATACCATGAAGGGTCCCTGAAAAAAAGGTAAGTACTAGAATGTAAATTCCATCTAATCTGTCATCTAACACACTCTTATGCTTCACTTACTTTTAAATGCTGGGGGAAGGATTTTGAAGAGACATCCTCTATATGTTCAACCAATTTGATGACTTGAGTTGAGTCATTAAGTAGGTTGAAGATGGAGAGGATGTCTCTTCAAAACTATTTATGTTGTTTTCCAAACAACAGCAACCTCATCAAAAAGTTTATAAAATCCAAAGAGTGACATCTGAATACCATGCTGGAAAGCTGACAGTGGAACCGTGCTGATGATGAAGGAAATTTCCCTTTGAAACATGTCCAAGTAAGTGGAATAAAACTAGTGAAATTTGATTTCCTCAAAAACAATTTGTTATATGATACTATATTTCACTGTGAAAAACCCAAACTATTCAAATTTAATATAATAATGGACTTAAATAAGAAAATGAAAGCATTTTCTCTCATTTACTAAACTTAAAACAATGTATCATGAATAATACACACATACTATGTACGAGGTCTCTTCAAAAAGTATCGCGAATTTTGAATTTCCGCGGGCTACGTATATTCGATTTTCGATTGTTTTGTGGCGTTATGTTGGTACTAATGTCCCTCACTTATGTTGACAAGCTCGGCCATTTTGAATGTTCAGTTAATTGTTGACAGCTATTTTGCTTGGACGTGTTTTGGCTCGTTCTCGATTTTTGCCTATTCCAAAAAATGGAACAAAGAATCTGTATCAAATTCTGTGTGACAAACAAAATTAAGTGCGCGGATGCATTCCGAATGTTTACTGTGGCATATGGTAAAACTACCTTGGACCAAAGCAACGTTTATCGGTGGTACAAAATGTTCTCAGAGGGTCGAGAAGATGTGAACGACGAAGGCGTCCCGGACGCCCGAGCTCGTCAACAACAGACGAAAACATTGAAGAAGTGGAGAAAATAGTATTGGTCAATCGTCGAATCACCATTAGAGAAGTTGCTGAGGACATAAACATATCGATTGACTCGTGCCATTCGATTTTTTTCCAATGATTTGGGCACGAGTCGGGTCGCCGCAAAATTCGTACCAAAGTTGCTCAATTTCGACCAAAAACACCATCGCATTAACGTTGCTAAGGAGCTGTTGAACTTTGTCCGCGACGACCCAAATTTGCTCCAGAGGGTCATAACTGGTGACGAATCATGGATTTATGGTTATGGCGTGGAAACTAAAGCTCAATCATCCCAATGGATGCTGCCACACGAGCCAAGACCGAAAAAAGCGCGCCAAGTTCGAAAGTCGAATGTGAAGGTTTTGCTTACAGTTTTCTTCGATTGCAGGGGCGTGGTGCATCATGAGTTCTTGCCACAGGTTAGAACGGTCAATAAGGAATATTACCTGCAAGTTATGCGCAATTTGCGCGAAGCGATCCGCCAGAAACGCCTGGATTTGTGGAAGAACAAAAATTGGCTTTTGCATCATGATAACGCCCCTGCTCACACATCGTTGCTTGTGCGCGAATTTTTGGGCAAAAACAACACACTTATGATGCCGCAGCCACCATACTCCCCAGACCTGGCCCCCTGTGACTTTTTTTGTTCCCAAAACTGAAGAGGCCCATGAAAGGACGACGCTACGCCACGATTGAGGAGATAAAGACGGCATCGAAGGAGGAGCTGAACAAGATCACAAAAAATGATTTTTTTAAAGTGCTTCGAGGATTGGAAAAATCGTTGGCACAAGTGTATAATATCTGGTGGGGATTACTTTGAAGGGGACAAAATAGTTATTCATGAATAAATAAATACTTTTTGAAAAACACAAAATTCGCGATACTTTTTGAACAGACCTCGTAAGGAAAATGCATCAATTTTTCTCTAATAAGCAATGCACTTGGAAAAAATCCCCATTTGTATACCTAAATAAAGTGGCTTCAATTATAGTGAATATGAACAATGCTTCATTCACTACCATTCATAATTTTTTCTAAAGTAGTTAGGCTAATATATATTAAAATCATTCTTGCAGTAGGCTTTATGTCATGTATCACATGCTTTATAGTTAGCATTTTTGCAGCATCTTGGTATATGAAAATGTCAGTGTATCTATGAAAAAGTATAATTCAACCTTTGTATTGAATAAACAGCAACTTTTATGATTATTATTTGTAAATGAGTTGGTGATGAAATTTAAAGATTATTTGAAGAATGATCCCCTGGTATAAGTATAATCTGGTCTATAAATTTCTGGAAATGGAAAGAATTAAAAATAAGAAACACAGACAACAGTACATAGTGCTCATGAAGAAACATCAGAGATATTGTGTATTACCTGGAAAATTTCCCACTTTGCCATTTTGCACAACAGAGGGGCAATTATAATTTTGTGTGATTTTCTACAAAGTCATTAACATTCGCATTCTAAAGTTACTGGTATATAAGGACTACATCTTGATGATCCTGTAAATGAATTCGGATTCTGTGAATTACAATTTAATATCAATTAAAAAATAGTTATAGCTACACTGATTGAACTTCAGTACGTTGCAGTAAAATTCATTAACAGATATGAAATATTCTTGGTAGGAGATGACAAAGAATTTCATCATATCTGTTAATGAATTTGGATAAGTAACATTTTTCTAGCAAGATCAATGATACAATTCTCATAATGGGAAAATGTATTAGCTCTAAGCAGAAGGTTGATGGAAAACAATAACAGTTGAACTTTATGCTCAACAATGCTATGCAAGGAAATTAAAACAGTTTTGCTTGCATAGCATTGCCACATCTGCATAGTCTCCATATGCACTATATTGCAGCAGTAAGAGAGCTGGAAATGAGGTGATTGTCAAAGAATCTCATCATATATACTCATCAATTGCTAAACCTGGAAAATTGCCAATTTGTATGACTATATGTAATAGTAATCCCTGTAACCCTGGAGGACTGCTACCTAAAGAGTCCACAATATGTCTGGGTATCAAAACTCTGATCTGATGGAACAACACGATCCAAGAGTCGTGGAGTGAGCATTAGAGATGATACAGCAGCAAGAAGCCAACAGTCTCCAAGTTCTCCTGCTTCTACATCCAGCAATCGTGCTCCATCTATGCCACTTGACAAGATGAACCTTGGTCTTTGACACATTTCCTGAAAATGCACAAAAGAGTAAGAAATTGTATTATTGACCAAGAAATTACAGTATATATGCCACTTACAATGTTCAGTTTGTAGGATAAAGGCTACAGTGTGAGTTCTGCTTTGATCAAATGCCTGGGTGTGGTTATTTTTAGAGTTTTTCCTCAACCTGAAAAATCAAATGCCAGATAGGTGTTAATGAATTCTGGGCTCATTTATGTCAGAAGTGGAGCACAGGTTTTATGTAATTTCAATATGAGAAATTTATGTGCATAAATATGCAGCCAAAGTTGGTTAAATTTGTAATGAAGCACTTATATGAAACATTATATATATAAATTTGAATAGATGGGATTTTCACAGTGACATATAGTATCATATAACAAATTATTTATGAGGAAGTCACTCAAATTTTACTAGTTTTACTCCACTTACTTGGACATGTTTCAAAGGCAAAAGACGATGAAGGAAATTTGCTTTTGAAACATGTCCAAGCAAGTGGAATAATGCTAGTGAAGTTTGAGTGACTTCCTCATAAATAATTTGTTACCTAATATATAATTTCTTTATTAGCAAATAGTTCACACAGATCAGAAAATATTTCTTTTTTTAATTTTCATTAAGTTACAGCTAGTCAGACTTAGGAAATCATAATCACAATTACTGATATGATACATGCATATATCATACATCCTGTACAATATTAAAACTATAAATTTATTAAGCTTCAAATTGTATTAAGCATATTAAAAATGAGATAGTAAATCCTTAAGCTATGTAAACTGCTTTGAAATTTATTACAAAATTCTCATATAAAGATAAACCAAGATTAATAGCGCTTCAACAGATATCCTTATCACTTAGAAATTTCACCTCAAGTCTGCATACCTCAAGTCTTCACCTCAGTTAGTTTTTTTCTCAGTTTTTTGCATAAACTATCTAAGCAGAATTCATAAAAATAAATACTTAATAATTCCCCATTCCTGAGCATTTCTCATATCACCAAATATGATTTTAGATATTTTTATCTGTGAGGATAGTGATTCAGCCTGCTTTCTTTACTTGAATTTTGAAAAATTCACCTCCTTTTTCCCCTCCTTTAGAACTGTACCTCTACTTGTGGGGTTTATTACTTTAGATGCCAGTGTTTTCTCTAGTTCAGTACCTGTCTTACTTCATTTCATTTGCCTTCTTTTTCCTTTCTCTGTAATTTCTACAGACAGCTGGTTCTTGTATGGCAAAACTTTAAGAACAGCTTGGCCTCCCTCTTGCTTTGGCTGATTTGGCTTTTACTTTCATGGAACAACACAACTGGTATTACCTGGTATAATTTGTGACTGAAAGCCACTACAACAGGTTTATGGATGATGACAGCCTGAAAGTGTTTAATGTTATTATTAGATTGGATGTATTCTCAATAGCAGCAATTTTGTTAGGTTGAAGAAAACATGATTGGAAGAGAACAAGCCATTTTTTCTGAAACTTCCCCCCCCCCCAACTGTGGCTACTTTATTATATGCTTAACTCAGGAGTCTACTGTTTGATAGTGAGTTGCATTATTCTTCAGCAAAGTTATTGCTTGTGCATAGAAATTCATGAGGGGGCCATGGGGGCTACATTTATGTGAGCAGTGTGGCAAACTTAATAATATTCATCCCATTTTCACAGACACAGTACCCAGGTGTCTAGATTAAAACTATAGGATAATCTTTAAGGACTACACAATAGCCAAGAATTGCTATCAAAACAATTTCAGAAACTGTGCATTTATTTTCATCATGAATTGTAACATGCAATACCTCTGTATGAAGTTCCATCAAGCAGCTCATGTTTCATATTTTTTCTTGGAAACATCAGGAATGGCTTAATATAATTGTCAGCTGCACTCGCTCTTTTAACAACAGTCACCAAGGAACCCAACTCTACTTAACTGTCATAACTTGATGCTTCTGTTTTGAAGATATGACTCTGCTTACCTAGTGCTGCACATTTATCAGATCTGTTTCATTGCAATTACAAATCAATTTGTAGGAAAAGTTCATAATTAACTGAAGCAGAGGCTTGTAAGGAAAAAAACCATTTAAAATTTTCTTTCTTGAATCCTTTGATTGTTTGTATTGATGTTCCTTGTGACTTCCTTGCACTAACTTGTAGATATCTACTCATAAATGAGCATAGCTATTTTTATCCAAATAATTCTTTTATTTTGGAACATGGATGCAGGTCATCTTACTCAGCTGAATAAAATATCATTCTTTTAATATTTTTTATTATCAACCTATAAAAAGGAACTGCATTTCCATATAATATTTCACTAACACCTGCTCTAATTGATTACCAATTATTGGCCTCCTTCCAAGATTTGACCACTCTTTATGTACATCTTTCTTGTTATTGTTCACTCAAAGTGATTGAAGTGAATGAAGGCTTGCTTCAATCTTATTACTTTTGCCCTAATAGCTATTATAGCACTCTTCATATTTTCACAGAACCATTGTTTCTTTCAATCTGGTAGCTTCTATAACACAGTCAATGTGCATTGTTGTGCATTAAAGGAAAATTATCAGCTATAGATGGCCAAATGGCATGACATGACTAGCCAAACAATTCATTTATATATCTATGAGCTGTTAAGACTTCCATTTTCTATTAAAATTAATTCAGTATGAGCATCCATAGACACTCCTACTGAAACCATCACTCCACCACCTCCAAATTGTAATTTTTCTGAAATGCAGTATTCTGTAAATCATTCTCCACTCCTTCTCCAAACTCTTTCACACCCATTAGGAGAGCGCAGATTGAAAAAGGACTCGCCTGTGAACAGAACACAGCTCTATTGTTCATTTCTCCACTCCCTAAGATCATTTGCAAAATGCAATCATTTGATATGGTGCATTTTGAGCAAACTGGGAAAAGGTGCAGATATACTTGATATTAGTTCATTTGCTTGCAACCTTCTTCTATCCTTTTTGGTCAAAATCTAGCATCCATACATGTTAACAAATTGCTGGGCTACAGACATGGCAGGCAAATTGCACTCCCTAAGAACTATCAACACCATGTGCCTGTCTTCATTTTGATTTGTAGCTCTCGGACGTCCCAATCCTGATCTTCTGGTATATTCTGGAGTCTCCCTAAATCATTTTAACATGGACTGTGCTTCTAGCTATATTCATTACATTTGCAATGTAACATACACTATGTCCATCATCGTTTAGGGCTACAGCTCTAGCCACACCTTCAGGTCGAATTTTTTAAATGTGACAACCCTACTTATATTTACAACATATAAAAACAAATAAATGATAATGGAGCACAAAATGGTTAAAACAAATTTGTTGTATCTGAGACTTAATAAACATAATTAGAATACTTGGTTACAATTGCTCATTTATAAAACAAAAACATGCAACATAGATTATATATCTCCATGACAATAAATGCCTATCATTATATTTAATGACAAGCATATACATTGTAATGTACAAGCAAATATAAAAGTGTCCTGTTTATTTTGTCCCTGAGTATAAACAATATCCCAATGATATTGGTGCAATTATAGTTTAAACATCATATGCCTTTAATATAAATATTGATTTTGAATTAATTTCAAGAATATATTTCTACAGAAGTAAAATATTTATAGAATTAGGGGAAACTGTCCTAAAGTGGCAAACTAAGGTAAAATACCATACCCAGCTTGAGTTTAAAGTAACTGCCATAAGAGAAAACACTTTCTTTTGTCCATTTAATACTTCTTATTTATAGCAGTACACAACAATGAATGATGTCCTACTTTATGTGTGTTTCATTAGCAAGAGCATAAGTTATTTAGACAATATATTTGCAAAAGTTCTTCAAATTGCCATTTTTGACCAAATTTTACTCAGATCTCAAAAGGTTAGAGTAAAACAATAATCATTTTATAGTTCTAACTTTATTATTTTCAGAGAAATAACATTTGTTATTTAATTCTGGTTATTGTTTATCATAAATTTTGAAAAAGCTGCACTTAATGAACAATGATTAAATTTTTCATATTGATTAGAATATTAATGTACAAAAAATGCCATTATGATTTTTTATTGAATCCAATAATATATTCATGGAAAAAAGATTTTATTTGTATACATTTTATGATTTACTATTTTAAGAGAAATATGACATAATATTTAATGGTGAAAATACTATTATGTTTGGATTAAAATAACATCAGTTTTATACCCTATATATTCGGTATAATATTTTGTCATTTATATAATATAATGAAAAATAAAGTAACACTGAACAATGTAACTAATAACAATAACTAAAGAAGCAAAAAAGAATATAAAACACAAATATTCATAGATTAATTATAGCTCACTATATTTTGAGCCACTTATGTTCTTCAAAAGCAAGAATACAAGTGAAGGTGGTAAAAATAAATAATGAATCTTGAAGATAATGTAATGTGTGTGGAAAGAGATTAAACAAGTAATTTACCTCATCCACCTGAATTCTACTCCATTAGTGCATACCAGCAGTCCAAGAGCAATGTACCTCTTGTACTGCTTCAGCTAGTAAAAGAGTGGTCATGAATTTATCTTCTCTTACCCTTTCTGATGCTGATACATTGCTTTTGCAAAAAGGTTTATCTTTTGTTCTCACTCCTAAATTTAATTCTGTTAAATTAGTTTCTGATGGCGTAAAATTTTGCAGGAATTTAAAATGGCAATACTACTGGCAAACTAATGTACTTAGTCTACTTCAAATGTCACTCCTTAACTTCTCAAGTTTTGTCCTTCCTCCAAAATTGAACCACCTCCTTTACCTTCTAGCCATTCTTTAGCAATATTTATTAACTGGTTTTCAACTTCAATTAGTGATTCTAAGTTTCTAGATAAAATCACCCAGAAAGACAACTAACTTTATGCGAGACATCAACAAAAAAATGTTATCTAATAATCCTATATTATTCTTCTGGCCGATAAAGTATCCTCAGTAGTATTACAGACATTTCCTATCACAATGCTGAAGCTTACCTATAGCTTGAAGATATCACTTATTATGAACTTTTGTCTTCCGAAGCTATATTCAAGCTTAATCAACATATTGCTTCATTCATAGCTTCTTTTAGTACTACAGAAGAACTTAGTTCCCAAGATATTACTCTGCTTACTTCTATCATATATTTTCTCCCTAAAATTAATAAAAAGAGCTGTTCAGGCCACCCAAAAGAAGCCAGTTTTGATTCCCCACTGAACGCATTTCTGCACTTGAAGATTTTTTATTACAGCCATTCGTTACTTCTAGACCATCATATAACAAAGATTCCTTCCATTTTTTGAGTTAGCTTAAGAAATTGACCCTTGGCATATTCTAATATATTACTGGTCACTATTGATGTGATTTCACTTTATACTAACGTTCCTCACTATGAAGAATTAGCAACTGTTAAGACATTTCTCAATGTATTTAGTTTTGATAATGAATATTATCTGCAAATTAAAAACACTACAATGGGCACCAGAATGATACTTTCTTATGCCAATCTTTTTGTACCACTTAGAAGATGAATTTTTTAAGTAAGAATCTCAGGTACCATTATTATGGTAGCGATATTTTGGCAATATATTGAGTTTTTGACCTATGGCTTAAAATTTCTCGATCAGTTTCTTACCAATCTTAACTACAAATTTTAAGTTAAGTTCACTTCTTTTGTCTCCCCCAATGCTGCTACATTCCTAGATATTGGTATTTCTTTATGCAAATGCTTTTTTCTTACATCCATACATATTCAGCCTCTCACTTTATACTATCTTCATTTTGATAGCTGTCATCCCCTGCATGCCAAAAGATCTATTCCTTTTTCTCTTTCATTCCTTGGCCACCAACTTTGTAACAATTTTTCATTTCTTGATACCTATATTAAAAACCTAGTCAAAAGATCCAAGAACAAAATTTGTGCATAATTTGTGCATAATTGCTATAAGTTTATATGAATAGCCAAAGTTTCTGCCATTTCAATGCACAAGGAATCTATCCCATATATAACATCCTTGAAAATGGCTTTCCATACACTGTAGTAGTGCTTAAGGACACTTATTGCACTTTGTGGTAAGCTTGTCTGCCTGCAAAACCAGTCATTCAAATTCGATAAAGTCAGTTGCCTGGTTAAGATTTTTTTCTGGATTTTTTCTTGTTCTGTAAAGGTGAATGACAGGTAGGCAACTTTAAGTGTTGTAGACTCTAGGTTCATTTATGCACTCATTTCATCATTCACTCAGTTTCTTTAGACTCTGTTGTTATGAAGGGTGTTAAACTGCAACAAAAATTATAGTGAACAAGAGCATATCAAGGGAAATTTTCACTTGTATACCCTTTTGGGGACATATGTTTACTTATAATCTGCAAAACACACATTTTTCTGGGTGACATTCTGGATGGTAATTTGTCCTTGTCCTCAGATGTTGATAACACGTTTGCTTCTCTAACTTCACTCTTATTTTGACTTTCACTAAGCTGCTGTTCTGACACCTGACTAGAATTTTTAACCATGCATGCTGCTACATTAATAGCAATATAAGCGTCAGTCCTGTGGTGTAGTCATAACCATATTTGGCTAGCAGACCCAAGATTGCAGGTTCAATCCCGATCAGGGTCAATTCATTTTTTCCAGCATAAAAACTATGGAAGGGAAGTAAAGTCCTGGGTTACTGTAGTAGATTTACGACACATAAAAGTAGCTCAAGCCTGAAAAAAGAGGCATCTGAGCAAAATTTATTGGTCATTTCACACCCTGAATTGAATGGGACTCTGTCTGATGACCTGAGATGTTAAAAAGACAGTCTCTAAACAAACCAAATAAAGTAATAATGTGACCATTTTATATTGAAATAACTTGAATATTGGTATGCATCACAACTGAAAATTTAAACTTTAAACTCGCCTAAATTAACAAGAAAGTGAATGGAGCTATCGTTGTTTTTTGTTGTTGTTGTTGTTATTATTATTATTATTATTATTATTATTATTATTATTATTATTGTTGTTATATAAACATTTAGCAGTTTAGATTTTGAAGCTGTCCTTGGCTCCCCGTCAATTACAGAGTAATTGAAATAATTAATATTTGTAATTTTAGAATCTGCAACTCTGTAATTAGATGCAAGTATGTTGTGCATTTTCTTTCAATGGAGGAACTTTAATGACACGTGTAGAATTAATATTGTGATGTTTAATTGCATTCATAAAGGGTAAACACGCCCCAGGGCAAACACGCGGCAAAGTTGCAGGTGTCCGAGTAAAAAGTCGTTGACAAGGGCGTATGAAATCTGTTTAAAGTCATCTTACTGAAGAATAGCTAAACATTTGGCTTGAACAAAATGTTCCAGCAAATAGAAATAAAATTCAGTGAGGTAAGCACTCACCTATGAGACACGTTAATACAAAATTGGCGGGAGTATTTCGCGGCGACGTTTGATATTTTGCATAAAGGGCTAGATTTTTCCCCAAACGGGGCAGTCTCAGAATTTTCCAGACCCAGGCGTGTGGCTGCCGTCGCGTGGAGATCAGCGGAAGAGCGACCTAAGTACCAAGTACCGGCACCTTTTGGTCAGCGCAATAAATATACACGTTTACCAAGAATAACTTGATGTGGTTCGACGAGATACGCGAGTTCACCCGGATATTCACGTTAGAAGAATAAACTATATCAGCAAAGTGAATAACGAAGCGTCATTTGTTGTCATTTTCGGAATCCCGTTCCACTAAGGCCCGGCGGCTAGCCCATAGCCGCCAAAATACAGCGAAACGCCCTCGAGAGAGAATCTCATCGAAGAAGAGTGGGAGTGATTTGCAGCAGCCGTGGCAAAACCTTCGATCAGCTGGCGCAAATTATCTACCGCAGCACCTATACAGCCCAATTTCCGCCCCCCCCCCCAGCCTTCCTTCTTCATAGTCAAATTTAATATTACCAGTGATCCGGCGTGAAAGACTTATTTATCGACGCCTAGCTACATTCTTTCTTCAACTTGGACGTTACGTTATTAATATTTCAAAATTCACAGCGATATGTTCGCATGTGTCTTCCTGTCGCCCTTCCCCAACCAGGGTGGATCTATGCATCATTTTTGTCGGTTCGTCGTTTATTCTTCAGAGTTGCCAACCGTTATATCGTTTTACCATGTACTATTTGTGGTGCAACGGTAATGTAATTCTAGAAATATACACGTAAAAGTACCGACAAGTCCGCTAACGCCACTCAAATGTAAACATAACTTATGGATTCTTGTAAAACAAATCCATACACATGTGTCGTTTTCTTCTTTCTGGCGAGGATATTTTCAGTTAAAAGGATGGTTGCCATCCATCCTGGTACGCCAGCCCATGAAGGGCTAAGGCCGACCGCTGCACCTGCAGCTTCCTGTGCCTCCTTTTCACGACGTTATTGACAAAGGGCAGTACTGCAAGTGGACATATGATCAGCACACCGCCAAGCGCCATTGCGCGACTTCTGAAACTGAGTGGACGTTACCTATCTATCCAACTCCTCAATTGAGTAGGTACAGGGAATCGAAGCCGAGATCTCGCAGGCCGCAGCCAATAATGCTCTACTAGTTCAGGGAGGCGGTCAGAACGATGATCTCAGCTAAAGTTAAAACAGAAGTAGTAAAACATCGCATACAGATGTAGTCGGTACAATTATATTTCAAATATTACGTCCCTTTAATTACAACTCTTGGTGTTGAATTAATATCTTTTATATATTCCTACAGAAGAAAAATCTCTCTGAAATTAGGAAAAACTGTCCTAAAATGACATACCCACCTTGAGTTTCTTGTAACTGCCATAAGAGCACCAATGCTCTTTTGTCCACTTTATATTTCTGAGTTACAGCCGTTCACAGCAGTGAATAACGTCCTTACTTTAAAGCAAAATCTAGTAGCCTTGAGGTTCAGAATATTTAGGAGACGCTGTTTTTGCTGTCATTTTAAACGTTTTGAACACAGCTATAGGTAAGTGATTTGACTAGGAGAGTAAGTACATAATTTCATTCTCAATATTTATCATATTTCAATTTATTTTTATGTCCGTGTGTCTATAAGCAATTTTACATTATTTTTATGGTTTTGTGTATATAGGTAAAATGACACACTACTGGAACATATGTGTAAAAAGTCTTACTTTTTCATTGTTGAACTATTATTATTATTATTATTATTATTATTATTATTATTATTATTATTATTATTATTGGATATGCAAAAAGCTATTGATGTAGTCAACAAGAAAGAAATGGTCTGGTTACGTGCATCCAGGACTTTGGGTGTCCCATAGGTTAAACTGAGGAGGAGAGTCCAGGATAAAAATAAGCAAGTTGTTGGTGAAGATAGAGGTTGTGTCACAAGGCTTTTTCAAATTATTAAACTGGCCTAACATAACGTAATATGAGGAAATTAGCACAAGACCTGGCAGTGCGGAATGGACTTGAGAATGAAGCATTCTTTCATCATTCACCTATATAAATGCATTTACTTCTCTTTACAATCCTTAATAGCTTGCATTATTAACAAATGAATTTATTTGTTAATAATTAGTGAGTGTGTAAGACTATCTAAACTTACAAAATATAAGAAAAATAAATACAAATGCTCTTTTTAGAGAGTATTTCAATTTTCCAATGTAGAGGCTAACCGTAATATGCTAACCATTCTTGATTCTGCACCTATTGTTAATTATAACAGATCACTAGACTGAGAACCATTTGGAAGAGGTAGAAGGCGTGTCCGGAAAGTAAGTACCATTTCATTCTACCGTCCGTCCTCTGTAGCAAAAACGGGCGTTAAACAACATTCATCATCCATCGTTCTACCGCCACCCCAACGCTAGTATCGCAGTTCCACGTATGCGCACTTGCCTCTCTGGTTCATTGTTTGTCCACTGACGCCATTACAGTCGGATCATGTTGTGTTTACAGTTGTTTGTGATCGTTCGAAATGTTTGAACAAATTCTGATTCCGCCGACTGTGAAGTGCGTTCCATAGTACGGTTTTTGAAAGCAAGGAATGATAAGCCAGATGAAATTCCTTTCAACTTTTAGAGATTACGGTGAAAACGTAATGACAGATGGAATAGTGAGAAAGTAGGTTAGACAATTCAATGATGGATGATCCATTGTTCATGACGAAGCACGGAGAGGGCGGCCTTCTGTTGTCACTGATGATTTGGTTAAACAAGTGAGTGGGGCAATTCGTGAAAACGGGCGGTTCACAATAAGAATGCTTTGTAATGTATTTCTACAAATTCATGAGATTGTCACAAAGCGCTTAAATTATCGCAAACTGTGTTCCCGTTGGGTTCCGAAAATGCTTACGGTATCCACAAAACGAAGCGACTAGACATTTCTTTGGTTTTACCTTTCTTACCCGATACAGTGATGAGGGAAATGAATTCTTAAGCAAGAATAGTGACCGGTGATGAAACTTGGTTTTGTCATGTCACTACAGAATCAAAACAACAGTCGATGGAGTGGACGCACTCAGGATCCCCCAAACAACAAAAATTCAAAACAACTTTTTTTTTTTAACGGGCGCTCTTTAACATCTCAGGTCATCAGTGTCCCATTCAACTCAGGGCTTGAAACGGCCGACAAATTTTGCTAAGAGGCCTCTCCATTCAGACTTGAGAATCTTTATCGTGCCGTAAATGTACGCCACGGAACCCACAGCTTTACTTCCCTTCTAAAGGAAGCCATACTTAGAATTTTTTACGCCCGAAAAAAATCCATCGATCCTGGCCGGGTTACAACCCGCGATCTTGGGTTTAGACGGCAAGTATGGTTACCACTACACCACCAGGACCGAACAAAGCAACATTGTCAGCACGGAAAATTATGTGCACTGTGTTCTGGAACAGACGAGGCATTCTGCTTGTTGAGTTCCTTCCCAGAGATGCAACCATCAATGCGGTACGATACTGTGAAACATTGAGAAATCTTCGGCGCGCAATTCAAAACAAAAGACGTGGAATGCTCAGTCAAGGCAATGGGTTGCTTCATGACAACACACGTTCCCATTGTGCTGGCATCACACTCAACAATTCGGTTGGGAGCAGTTCAATCACCCGCCATACAGCCCCGATCTTGCGCCTTCTGACTACCACTTGTTCTTGAATATGAAGCGTGAGCTCGGAGGAAGGCGCTTTGACAGCGATAACGACGCATAAAACGGTGTTCAGCAGTGGCTCCCTTCACTGGCGACATCTTTCTTTGAAGAGGGTATACAAAAGTTGATTTCTGTTATGATAAATGCCTGAACGGTGACAACTATGTCGAAAAATAGGTTAAGAAATGCTTTTTCATGTACAAATAAATGTTGTGAAAACCAATATTTTATGCCTTTTTTCCAAGTCGGTACCTACATTCCGGACACGCCTCGTGTAATTGGGGTGCGATATTAGGCACAATTCCTCTAATCATTATGACGATGATGATAATGAAAATATAGCTTCCACATTAGGAAATATAGGTAATAGAACAAACTATTATTTTTATTTGCAGTTTCTCTCTTTTCGCCAAGTACTATGGCTCTTTATATATAAGTGATATTAACATATTTTAGGGGTAAAGAAGATCTCTCATTACATTTTCTTACAAATTAAGATCTGTGTCATGTACACTATTCATTCCTCTTATGGCTATTAGGAAAGCATTATTGTATTTGAACAAAACTTTGCTCTAATTTTACTATATTCCGATTATATTTTAAGATTAGTCACTTCACCTTTAAATGTTGGAATAAGTTGCTAACCTAAAAAGCATAAATGAATAGTATCAGATAGGAATATAAATGTTATTTTTGTTTCATTAAGATGAAACTTGTCATCACATTTTAAAAATACCTTAAATTAATTTACTCGTTCTTATATGACAAGAATAATTCTTATGAATTCTATAGGATTCTGTTTAATCTTTTTGTGCATCTTGGGCTGTTATGCTGTTAAGAATTGGTGTTAGTCTATTCTGGGTTTAAATATAATGTACTCCTGTGCAATTGCGTTTCAGAGCCGAACATTACAGGATATTCATTTCTTGGGCAAGCATCGTATACCATGCATGATCGCGCTAATGGTAGTTGAAAAAGTCACACGCCTGTATTACACAGCGTTTCCAGAATACCAGTAGCCACTGTTTCTGCAATGTACAGGAAAGTTGCGGAAAAAACATTAGCAACACCTAAAATTCCTCGTGTACTTGACCTTGAATGTCAGCTTTTAATTTTCAGGCAAAATTCAACAAATCATCGTCGCTGCTCGAGTCTTTCAATTGAGATTCTCTTAGTTTTATAAACAAAATGGTTTCAGTAATCTGCTTCTTGCAAAGTTGAATACATGACCGAAGATGCAACCTCTGCTACAGTCCCGTGGGTGAGCTTCTTTTATAAATTATTTTCAGCACATTCTTTCCGCTTTAAAATGTTTCACCTAGGAATAAATCAACTCTATGGGGATTATAATGCCAACGGTAAGGCAGAAGGATTAATGCTCTATATCCCGAGGTCCATGCATGAGATCTAACTCATACAATTTAATTTTGATATGTACGTTTTAAATTCAGCAATTCTATTCTGGTTTGAAAAGAAGCATGTAAAATTCTGTAGTTTTAACCCGGAAACTATTGATTATTTTTGTGTATTTGTTGCTAGGATCCATTCAAGCTGTAACCAAAAGAATATGATACTATTGCACTGTTAGATATGGAGGAAATAAGAAACCAACTATTCCACCCGTTTTATGATTTTTTAACAGTCTTGTCTTGACGATAGTCGCTGAATTTGCTTGCCTTGATTCACATTCCGGAATGAATACTGTTTGTGCAGAATCAGTATGGCGGACAATCAGCTTACACTAAGTTCCTCTATATAGTCGCACATTTGCCAATATACATTTCTGGTACGAATATGATCACCTGGGTTTCTTCGAGCTGTAATATTTATTTCTCTTTTGTTCTGCTTTCGTATATGGTTCTGAGAATTGCAGTTCCCGCTATTACTGCGTCAGTTCTTTCCATGAACGCCCTGCTGCATTTGTTAAATCTACGGTATCTGAATACAAACTTCTTTTATGCGCAGTTCAAAAGTACCATTTCCTGCGAAGCATATGATTTCTCATTTGCTTACAAACATTCATCACGGTAAAAATTCGTCATTATTCAATAGATCAGAAACAATATTTCTTATAGTAATTTTATTAAAGTCACATTAGTCATATTTAGGCCTTACAAGGAGGGTTTCTTTATCGGAAAAGCTGAATGTTACCTTCAACTTTTATTTAGAGATACCCTTCCAAACTCCATTGCGGATACTGATACCTTGGGCCAATATGGTCCAACAGACTAAAAGTGTGCAATCGAATACAATATATATTAAGTTGAAGAAATGAATGAGAAATAGACAGGCTGATCTTCTATCAGATCCCTTCTGGCTGCATTGTTCCAAATTCCAAGAATCCCCCACCAATATTTTGACATACTTAAAAATGCACACTTTTTGTTCAGAATGGTGCACTGTATTCGTGTTTCTACAATGAACAAGGTACACAATGCAATAGCTGAAGAAAAAAGAAAAAGCGAAAGAAATCAAGTAAAGTGTGAGCTTGGGATACCTACTGCAGTAGCCCTGCACTTGATTCACTTTAGCTCTCAGCTTTCGTGGTTGTAGCATGCCACATTGTTATACTTCTGCAAAGGTCGCTGCTACCGCCCTCCACGTTCATGCGGGAGGATGGCAAGAAAAGGAGAACTTTCTGTAATATATGGTTTGCAAAGAAATCATGGATGAGTGTAAGTGAGCAAAAATAAAGTTATTTTGTTTCTATTGTTTATTGTTTGGTGGTGTGGACTATGGACATTGACAAATTGTAAAGATCTAAAACATTTAAGTGAGCGTATTAAAAATCACGAGGAAAGCGTAATGTATTTAGAAAATGCTTGCAAGTTTAAAATATTTGGGACGGTCAACATCACATCGTAGATTGATTTCGCCGTAAAAATTTCAATCCATAAACACGACGA
Source organism: Metallyticus violacea (assembly GCA_030762175.1). Classification (NCBI taxonomy): domain Eukaryota; kingdom Metazoa; phylum Arthropoda; class Insecta; order Mantodea; family Metallyticidae; genus Metallyticus; species Metallyticus violacea. The sequence continues at coordinate 236,731,187 of CM060846.1, forward strand.
ACAAGTCGCAAAGAACAGACAATTACTAGATAAAGTAATATACTGTTTAATATTTCATTGAAGTTATGAATTATCTTTTGAGGGGTTATAATGAAAATCAGGAATCGACAAACTGAGGCAACACATCAGACCTGTTGTCTTTATTTGCAGATCTTAATAATGATTTAGATAATCACTTAAACATTGCTTCTGTGTTTATATACAATACAAAATGAAGTACTAGACTGCATTTATGAGATGTACATCGAAGGTCTTTAAAGGGACATTAATGCTTATCATTTTGTTGCTGTGCGTGTTGACAAAACGGTATACAGAACTTGCAAAAGCCAATTTGTTATTTTGCTGTATATAAAGGTTGTAAACTTGTGAAAGAATTCTTTCTCTTAATGAGGTAAACGATCGCATAGCTAATGGTCTAAGCGAGGTTCTGAATGAAAACAGACGACCTTTCAATATAGAAAATAATCTTATAGAGCAAACTTATAACGGCGCTGTAGTAATGGACGGAAATGGTGTGTCCAGACTTTTTTGCAGGGAAACATTTCCTCGCGCGAAATTGTCCACTGCTATGCTCACAAAGTTAAATTACTTATAAAATGCTTGTTCAAATACGCTAAATCAGTGAAGCTGTTTTTTGCAAACCACTGGATTCACAAATATCTTCTCCACTTCACCTAAGCGCACTGACTTACTGCGATCTGCATGACATAAGCGCATTATCAACAGCTTCAGCAAACCGATGGAACTTTCTGTGCCGGGTTGTAACCTCCGTTAAGGATAACCAAGCGGAGTTAATGTAATGCTTGTAAATGATTGAAGAGGAAGATGAACGGGATGATCTTACAGTGAGAGAAGTTTTTGGTTTAAAAACTCGTTAAATAACAGAAAATTCTTATTTTTTCTGAATTTTGTTTGCAACTTAGTGAAACATATTATTGTATTGTATAGTGTAATACACGTGCAGATTATGTGTATCTGATGCACTACATCATCTTGAGTTAGCTGTAATGGAAATGAGAGAAAACTGAGAGATATGAAATAAATATCGATAAACATACGCTTCATCTCCTAAAGAAAAGGTTGATGATGATTATTGCTTAAGAGCGCAAAACAGCTATGGTCATTAGCGCCCAAACACACTAAAAACTATCGGTCCTGGTGGTGTAGTGGTTACCATACTTGCCTCCTACACGCAAGATCGCGGGTTCGAACCCGGCCAGGACCGATGGATTTTTTCGGGGCGTAAAAATCCTAAGTATGGTTTCCTTCGGAAGGGAAGTAAAGCCGTGGGTCCCGTGTCGTACATTTACGGCACGAAAAAGAACCTCAAGCCTGAAAGAGAGGCCTCTGAGCAAAATTTGTCGGCTTTCACGCCCGGAGTTGAATGGGACGCTGATGACCTGAGATGTTAAAGAGCGTCCATAAATTAAAAAAAAAAAAAAAAAAAAAAAAATGTGCGTCAGAATTAAAATTAAAAAATAAATAATTAACACAAAATCAGTGCATTATTTATTTAACAGTAGCACTTTGTGCAATAAAATAAAACCCAATAACAAATAACAAGGGTAAAAGGTTCAACAAACAAAAGGCTGGTACTAAAACACAGCCGCAAGACCGGAAAAACACGCCAGTCATATAAACGTCTAAAGCTGTACCAACAAAAAAACAACCAGAGCAATTTGGTCAACAACAAATAAAGACTGGTAGAAAAAGCATCAGCAAGAGCTGAAAACACACCAGTCTTATAATACTGTAAAATGGTAACAATAAAACCCCAAAACAAATAACAAGGGCAATTTGCATCACAGCAAATAAAGACCGGTACTAAAAAGCATCAGCAAGAGCTGAAAACACAACAGTCCAAGGAAAAGGTTGAGACTTGGTAGAAAAATTAACCTGACGCAGATGCCAAAGAACTATGTGCTACAGTTAACCAATTCGATTAACGTTTCCTGTAGTCACATATATTTGGCAGCTTTAAAATAGCTGATCAAAGGAATTTGCATCATATAAGGAGAAGTTACCAAATTGTCTGGTTAATTATTTTATGACCTATTGCAGTCCTTTGATTTCCAACGGAAAGTTAATTAATGAACTATCAGTGATATACCCAAAAGATAAGTTCAAAAACGTTTCCTCAGTGCGATTTGTTCAATTTCTTTATGAACCACTTTCTTGAATATTCGTTCTATGCAGTGAGCAAAGCCCGTCGAATCATGTTTACAAAGCCTGTTAGGGTGAGTCAGAATGGGGTTTCAGCACATTAAGCAGAATAAAGACATGACTTTGAAACACCATGATTCAAGATCGGCTGAAATCGCTGGTTTTTTGTTCCATTCATAGGCAGTGTCTTCATCAAATCCCGAACTTCAACAACAACGAAAGATTCGCCAACCAGAATAGACGAGCACAGCTGTTTTGTAAATAATCCAGTGAAATAGCGACTTGAATGTAGAATGTGCATTTTTAGATATTGTGGTCTATCTTTTATAAATGAGGGACATTTGTTGTAGTTGTAAAACTGTATTAATGGAGGAGTCTCTGTTTAGGATAAAGTCTGAGTGACGGCTAGCGCTGAAGCTTCTAGAATAAAGCGACGCTTCCCTCTTCGCCTTCGGCTCGCAACATGCATTAATGTGAAGCACAAGTATTCTTTCTGAAGATGTAAGCGTATTAATGGTAGGTGTAAGAATGCAATATTTTTGCAATGTGAATTTTTAATTTTCAGATATCTTATTTCTTTAAGTTATCTGTCATTTAATTGCCAAGCAAATACATCGGTTAAAAAGGGCAAGCTTTACAGAATTTTAGTTACGAAATGCTACGCGCCTTACCCTGATGTCTATGGGAAGTGATATTATATTGTACTAAAGAAGTGTTTTCAACTTAGTATCTTACTTAACATGTAACATAAGTTTAAAGCATCTGGCCCCACCAACATTATAGGACACGAGTGGTTACTGAGTTTAAGTCCTTCGAAATAAATAAAAAACAGAACATATAATGAACAATGAGAAAAGACGCTTTTGTTTGCGGATATGGAGAACCACAGTGTCTGCTGTGTTTGCAAGTAATGTAAATAGTGAAGGGGTACAACGTTCACCGCCATGGCGCAAAGACAAGGGAAGAGTATTAGTGGTGAGGCACGATAAAATTTCAGTGAATTCAAATCTAAAGTGCAGAAAAATAAGAATGTCTTTTTAAGGCTAAATACGTGCAGAAGTCCAGTCTGCCTGCCTCATGCGAGGTGCGCGTGTTAATGGCTAAAGCACTAAATGTCATTTAAATCCGGTGAAGTGATTAAAGTAGTGTGCAATTAAAATGGCAAACTCTATTGGCAAGGCAAAGCTGCTAAATATTTTAAATAGTTTATCTGTCCCACCAGAATGTTTCAAGAAGAATTTTGGAAATAAGCAGCCAACATAACACACAGGTAGGAAAAGTAATAGCAAAAAGTGCATATTTTTCTATCGCTTTGGACAAGACATTGCTGACATATGCCAGCTGTTAATTTTTAAAAATTATGTGACGGAAAATTGGTACTCAACTGTTAAAGTGAATAAGGTGATGAAAGATATTATTAAGTCAATGTGATTAGAGGTGCTAACCGTACTCACAACCATAGAAAACTGGTGCAATTTCTCCAGAAGCTATCTATAGAATTTTCCGATATTTCCTCCATTCTGAAATTTGCTAAGTGCAGAAAAAACTCAAATCATGTTTCTTTATAAGAAACAAGGCCTCCAAATGCTTATAAAACAATGGAAAGATTGACTGTGTTAGCACCGAAAAGCGTAATAATAAACTCCTGAGCCATACTGATGCTTTTAGAAAAAATCTGTCAATTTATAAGAAAAAAAAACAAAACAAAAAACGACCTAAAATTCCTCAACACATGCAGCAAGTTCAGTTGGGAAATCAATAGCTACAGTTGTACCCAATTTGCACAACACATCAATTTGAAAAACCATTTTCTGACTTCATCAATTTGAAGACCGTAGGTCAGCTTTCTGTATCTTATGAATGCAAAGATAGAAAGTCAAACTCCTGAATTTCAGATGGATAATGTGAGCTCCAAAGTGGCTATCTGCTTGCTACAAAAACCAATTTAAAATATGAAAATATGTAACTCCTGACAAGTACCAATATTTTCATAAAAGTTTCCCAAAAGTAATTTCTGTGTTTGAAAGTGCGTACAGTAGTGAATGTGCTTTCTCGACGATGAAAATTTTGAAGTAAATGCAGAGGAACAAGTCATCCCAAACACACAAACACTATGTAGAGCATAATCTGCAAATATGTAGTTTATACTATGCATAAAGTCAAAATTCGATTTTGACACAAAAAAGTCCTCAAGTCCAAATTAACAGAGATGCAAGGTCCGCGGCATTTAACTTGATTTAAATGGACATTTAAATATGGCTGTCTGGCAGCCATACCACCTTTTCTACTGCTTTCCAATTTTGGGTCAAAAGTTAATTCTTTGATAGGATATTCCTGTTCTCGTAGATGAGTAAATTGCCCACGCTTCTCATTTAACTTATGTAAAGCACTTTAAATTAAAAATAGCATTAATAGAAACACTAATTTCATATTTATAGATTTTCATTCTTTCCGAAAATAATTTGTGATCGATTTGACTTGTGTAAAATTTAATAGATAATAGCTTAAGTCATTTTATTTTCAAGACCATTATTCTGAAAAAATCTGACCCAAATTTAATTTGAACATCAGGATTTTTTTGAATTACTTATGTGTTTGCGGCATTTAAATTGATTTAAATGGATATTTAAATATGGAGGCCTAGTTACACCATCTTTTTATTTGTTTAGGGAATTTGAATTGTTTAAATGACAATTTAAATATGGCCAGCATGTTGTTACACAACGCACACTATTATATTTTATTGCCATTTGCGGTAACTTACATATTTTAAATTTAGGTGCACTTTTCTGAAAAACTATATATGATACAGCTATGAAATCTTCCGTCCATGTGGGAAACACACTGCTCTATATAGCTGGTGAAATATTTTAATTTAACGCATTCATTAGAGTTTTGAATGAAAAAAGCGTAGGAAACACGAAGAAAAAGAGCACCTAAAATAGCTAAAATGTTAAAAAAAAAAAATGAATATTTTTTCTGGTTTATTAAAATAATTATAAAATTATAACAATTAAGGTTATACAAAATTTAAAAACCGTTATAATTTAGAAATAATTGCTTAAATGATATGTTTATTTGGATAAATACTATAAATTTTCAAAAAACTCGTTTGTACTCTGTTGAGGTTCACAACGAAAATTGTCATTATGTATCTACTAAGTGTCCTGAAAAACAATTGGACCACAATGCCTTAGGATAACGCACTTTGTTTTTAAGACGTGGCAATGCCGTAGCTAGCTGCTTGATCACAGATGTTCATCTACTCAGGGATTTTCAAACTTTCCTGGAATGTTGCCCCGTTGCTGTCGCGGACCCATAAAACTTATTTTAAATTTTAGTAATAAATTTGTATTCTATATATTCTGAAAGTTGATCATTAATTGCTTTAAAAAAATAAAGATATAAAAAAACAAGTACATATGTTTTCAAGTTTTTCTTTTTACACTGTATACTTCCAAAATATTAATAATCACAATATTACATTCAACAAGTACATATAAAACGCGCAAAATGTTGATATTTATAATCTCTAACAGTATATGATGAGACAACATTACTCAATTTATAAATGAGAGGAATAATGCTGTATTTCACTTATAAGCCGCTATATATCGGCCTTAATAGCAGAATTTTGTATTCCGGGCTCCGAATCTGCGTTTTAAAAACAGTTTTTATATTTAGATTTTATATATGTAAATGAATGCAAATAACGATTTTTACACTAGTTGTTACGAAAGAGATTAACAATTTAATGGCCTTCGTTGAAAGCCCATGAAAAAATCTTCCTGCAAGTGAATCCAAAAGTTTGTCAGTGTCTTTTCTTTGAACTGTAATTTCAGAGCACAATCTTTTGATATCTCATTCTTCTGCTTTTGTGAGCTCCCCTACTTCTTGCAAACGAACTGAAAATGGACCCCTGATCCAGTTTTTTCTTTCATCAGATATAGAAAAATTTAAAGCATTAGTGAGAGATTGTGTCCTGGATGCAGCGCCACGAAATAGACGTCAAAATATGATGCACCACTTGTAGTCTGGTGGTGACAATGTAGAACTTTGCCTCGGCTAGCACGCAGTCTCCCTCGGCCTCCTAAACCTCGTCAGTAGCTGGTCTCAGGGTATTTTTGCTGTTTTATTTCAGTAATTTGAGAAGCATCGGAGATGGGAAACACTCGTAATGAGAACAAGCTATGTGTAAGATGCACAAGTCATATTTATTGTTTTTACTCTATCGGATTTATGCCTGACCGCCGAGAATTGGTTGATTGCGCTCCCCGAACTTGACATTGACCTATTTGCCATAAGTGTGACGCGGTTCGACCTTGACCGTCAGGAAGTTACCGCGGTATGCATCATTTCCCCTTGCGTTCCCATGGGTATGCAATTTGATCGTATTGATTTTTGCTTGGTAGTCAATTAGAGGCTTGGACGGAGAGAGAAAGCCACTTCCTGGGAACATTCTTTAGGCATACTCAGAGGTGTGGGCGTCTGCTCTCTTGAAGGTCTTATTCACCGCGGATTGATGCTTGGAACTGCGAAATTGATTACATGACTGACAGACTCGCTGTTAAAAAATAATTAATTAGAATCCTCTTACACATGTATCTGTGCCTTAGGTCCGGCGTGCGCGAACAAAGCCTCAGGGATTCCCACAAGTAACCACACGAGGTCCCCGGTTCCTAAACATTTTAATCCTCACAGCGCTATTGGCTACTTCCAATTTGTATTACATATTCAAAAGTCCAGGTGTCTGTGGTGGGTGGCCGAGGACTCGTGAGTGGGAGGACTGGAGTTCGAATCCCGCCAGGACCGTCCTTCCTGGCTGAGGTTTTTTCCAGGTTTTCCTCAGTCCTCATAAATGGCAAATGCTGGGGAGGTACCCCAAACTTAGGCCTGGAACGTTTCCTTTCTCAAAAACTCGTTTTCCAGTTTAACATTTCATCTCATGTATCATCACTATTCACCGCCTGTAGTGCCTCAGTTGCAAAAATGGGCGCTAGACACTCTTAAAAAAACTGTGTCCAGACTCTTCCAGACGTCCTCTGTAGAAGCTTCTAGAAGCTCATTAAAATCCTTTTACCACCTGGTTTCTCCAATGCTTTCTTGAGTTACACGAGATTTTGCAATCGCGACCTCTCTTAAGTGAACAGAATGAGTTTTACAATACACAGATATGAATTACGACAATTACTTAGAATTTTATCATGCGACGACGCAAAATAATCATTTGTACAATCGCTTGCTTATCAATTGAATATTCTCATCCTTTCTATGGTCAAATACACAATAACAAATGAGACAAAGCCTTTAACATAATATAAATCATATAAAAATTATCAAGCATACGATAAATACGGATTCAAAACATTCTCTGAAAGTGTGTTATTAGATAATGCTGTACGATGAGTGACTTATTGTTCTCAGAGAACTTTTTTTTTTTTTGGTGCAACCAAGAAAAATGTAAAGATTATGAAACTTTCCTCATACTTTCTGTGCAGTATGCGTTGTCACAGCTTATCATTTCTTTGATCATGTCTTCAACTTAAAACACTGTAGGCTCCTTGAAGGCTTAAATTCAGTTCGTTTAAATGGATGAAGATGTCTGGCAAATATGTTGATTTTACTAATAAAGAAAAATCACTCAATCGATCCCGGGTGTGAAACTGCTTATTAAAGAGAAATATTCTAATTTTATCTCTCGTTTCCCTAAATCAAGATATGGGTTTACCTTTAGATATTTCATTTCATTTATTTCTGCTCAATGCGGTATTGTACAAATTAAGTCATTATCCGTGTATAAATTAACAAAGTATATTTACAACTTATAAACTATCCAATTTCCCCACACTTATACATATACACTATAAAGTAGTATAATACATAAATAGTGTGTAACACAACATTTCATAATAATTTACATATTCTTCAATGTCATAGTAAATCTTATCAAAAGGAATTGAAACAAAGGCTCCCTGAATTTACTGTATCCATTGCAATTTTTAATAGCCAACGAATTTCAAAAAATTGCAAAAGTTTATGATATTCTTTGTACAATTCTTTGCAAAGCTGCTCAAAAATAGACCTACGTTTAATAAAATTGTCAATTTAACTAATTGTTTCGTTTAAAATGTGCTAAGTTTATCTGGTATTTTCTTGGCAACTGGAGCGTCCCTGTGTAAGTAGCAATGATACCATGTTTCAGATGGAATGAATAATGGTGTTTGACGCTCATTTTTAATCTGAGGCATCAAAGACAATGGCTACTGATGACACGCAGACAAGCTATAAATTGATAAAGGATTTTTTTTAAAGAAGGAAACATTCCAGGCCTAAATTTAGGGGTACCTCCCAGCATTTGTCATTTATCAGGCCTGGGAAAAGCCTGGAAAAAGCCTTAGTCAGCAGGGGCGGTCCTGGCTGGAATAACACCCCAAGAGTCCGTGTTAACACGGCCGTGTTACACGAGATTAAATGAAAAACTGCAAAAGGAATTTTTTAAAGAAGTATGTGCTCCAGGCCTTAGTATTAGGGTACCTCCCCAGCATTTACCATATATGAGTACTGAAGAAAACCTGAATAAACCTCAGTCAGGGAGAACGGTCCTGGCGGAAATAGCTGATGGAGTGACTTTTTTCATGTATGTACTAAGTCAGTAAACCCTCCAGACATTGTTCGTGCTCAATCTCTGCTAACTCTAACGCATTCCAACCAGTACATTTTATGAAATGGATATTACAAACTCTAAAATACTTCCTCAGCTGTAGGTGCGCCAAATAGGAGACGATTAGGTGAAATCTTTTTGGCACTTTTACTTAACATAGCATATCGAGGTTGCTTTGCTTGTAATGTCTGTGCTTTCACCCAGTTGTAGATCAAAGTATGGGGATATGCGAACTTTTTCTAATAACTATTCCTTAATATTTTCTGATAAATGATGATTTACCTCTTAGTCGTGTCATTTGGCAAAGGTATAATGGAAACTATTATACACCTAATGCGGAAATCATCGCCTTGTATTTTAAAAGAAAAGAAAAATCGGAAGCTTTTAACATCCCGCCAGCTGCTAAGACCTTCCGAGACGATTAATGCTCGAAGAAGCAGTTAAGTTTGGAGTTCTTAGCGTTTAATTTTACCTGATATTCACATTTTCATGGTGAGGAAAAACTCCGGTAAAAGTTTAACCCAGGTAACAAGTTCCAACTGTGGAGTGAACCCTGGACCGCCAGTGTATAACCAGAAGCATCTGAGCCGCGGTAGTGCATGCAGAAACCGTGATTTTTGCAGCCGATAATAAAGTTCAGCGAATTTACATTTTCTGCAATAAGGTGAGAAACTTTAAATGATGCCCTCGAGCGTTTTCGTGGTCTTTTTGACCATTTTCTTTCTTTCATAATGATCCTGCACCTATTTCTGAAAAAAAAAAAAAAATTAATGGTCTTTTTATGTTTAGTTTCGAGATGTCTTTGCAATAATTTTGGTTTCATGGTCTCGTTGCAAAACAAAAGTAACAATACTGAATGAGAGAGATGTTCCGAACACCTTGCTATAACGGCGAAACATTTTAAGGATACTAAAGAATGATGATTGTAGTTTAAGGGCGCAAAACAGCAAAGGTCATTAGCGCCCACATACTAAAGAAGATTCACTTTACTGCAAATACGATGCCCCCTCATCTGAATCTACGTTTTTTCTTTTAAAATTCAACCAACAGTTCATCTTGAGTCAGAATTCATGGCCACAAAATTCATTTTGATGGAATTGTGAAATCACTTTTACCGTCAATAAGGAAAGGCGGCACAAAAAATTATTAAACAGAAAGAAACTTAATTATAAGGTCACCCAAACAAATACAGGCCGACTCTGCGATTTTGTTTTCGTCTCTCTCTCTCTCTCTCTCTCTCTCTCTCTCTCTCTCTGTTCCCCCGCTGTCGCGTTTGGCCAAACCAACGTGGAGCAAGGGCCACGCGCTTCGAAATCCGAGCCTTAGAGAGGCAGGCTCGCAGTTCGCTGCTGCCATGGGTAACTACGACTATATATATTCTGCCTGGTCCATGTTTTTGGATTAGCTATTTGAAAACTGCCTCCAAAACAGCCACCTTCAATTTAATTCTAATTTACTTTACCTCATAAGTGCATATCTATAATCTTTCCTTTTTTCGTAATTTGTTGTTTGTATCTATATATTCAAAAAGAAATTCTCTGATTAGTACTCTAACGCTCTGTGGACTCCATGGGAGAGCCTTGTGAGTCACCAGGGGTCGTAACCAGAATTTGAGAACCAATGATCAACCCTTTTTGGAACATAAAGTGACCGTTTATAAACATTACATACCTTTATGTAACACCTTACATCCGTTTCTGCCTTTCGCTAACATTCCATCGATACTTAACACTATATAATGCATTGTCACTACAACCAACTGGAGCTCACCAGAAGCCTCGCGGAGAATGAATGATGTCTCTTATCAAAGCATAAAGAACGGTGGCGTTAGTGGTAGACTATGCATCCAGACTTTCACCCGTCTACCGAGTTGACATACAATTTAGCAAAAATGCTTAAAACAGTGTGCAATTATTTCACACATATTCATGCTATTAGAAAACACCGGATTTCGCATCTTAGTCAACATTTAATTTTGTGAAAGTTTATGAACAATACCGCACGAATATTACAGGTTATAGAAAAGTCCTAGACTATCAATTTGAGATAGGAAACCAATGTCTGCGAAACAAAATGTCCGAGCTATGTAAATTCGAAATAATGAACGCTGATATCAAAAGATAAGAGTTTAAGCGTGAGAGGGTAATAATTTGAACCCGAAATAATAGCACACGTTGTTGTGGGCTTACAAAAATCTTAGAGGTAACAGTTCTAGAGAGAGTTTTCAAATTGTAAGGTAACTAATATTGGTAAAAAAAATTTAGCATAAATCATAAGACTACTTTCCACTGAACCCGTTAAAAGGTTTATTAGACAATTTAAAATGACTAATGATACATTATGTACGTACACTCTGGCCTAGTGTATAAGGTGACTAACTTTAGTTAAAAAAAAAAATAAAGTTATATAGATTCAATTTCTAATTGTGTTTTTGTTTTGTTTTATTAAGGCCAGGTAAATTATCCTCTCCTAAAATACATATCAATCTAATTTATGTGCCACGTGCATCGCTTATTTTACTGATGCATTCGTTAACATCCGATGACATTTCGTTGCCTATAGCGCTCATTTTCACTACAAGGCAACACAATGCGTCAAGTGAAATGGAGCACACATACGTTTGCTGCGCTTAATGTGGAAGAAGTAGAATCATGCATTAGCAGCTGCAGTGGATTACAGAGGAAGGTGCCCAACGATTGTATCCACACAGAGCTACTTTCGAGCCCGTTTATAAGACATTTGCAAGATCGGGTTTCCTTGTTGCCCTGCAAAGTCAATTGCAGGACAAGATGTACTCGTTGTACTTTGGGGTTTTGAAGACTACATACTTCGTACAGTGGAAGAGGATGCTTCAACAAATATCTCTGATAGGCGTATCAATCGCTTAAGTGTATGAAAAGTCCTGCACGAGAAGCTCTATCCCTTTCACCTGCAAAGGTACAAATACTGGGTGCGTCAGATTTTGACCCTCGCTTCTTTGCCGCAGCCATCGGATTACTTTTCATCAATTCTGTTCATTGATAAGGGATGGTTTAGCAGAGATGGGAGAGTTCTGAAATAGTCGTGAATGGGCGTATATACATGAAAATTTTCGCGACACTATAGTGGCATGTGTCCCCCGGTGAACGGTTCAAGTTACGTCAAGTTTGTTCGCCAGGGGAAAATTTTCTTGGCGCGTCATTGAACCGTCCTTCTCGAGATCATTTTCTTTTTCTTTTTTTAATTTCTACATATATATTTTATTGTTCATACATCTGGTGATTACATACAATGATATGATAAATGACACGTACAAACAAAAATTGGCGCTAGCCTTTTATTTTTTTTAATTTTACGTACATGTTTTACTGTTTATCTTGATTATTATATATAATTATTTTATACATACCATACAAGTACAAAAAATTGAGCTAGCGTTGTTGTTGTTGTTGCAGATTTTGGAGCGTCATTTCAATTGTCCGGTATGGGAGTTTTTTTCATTTTCTTTATTGTTAAGTGCACCTTTTTATAAATATGCCTATATTACAAGTACAGCCATGAAATTATGCGAGTACAACAGTTTGAGGCGTATTTTTTGTACATACAGGTGGTAATTATATACAATGTAATTGATACTGATAAATAAAAATTGGCACTAGTTTTGATTTTTAGTGATGTAAATGTAAACTAATATGGTGGTTATAGAGAAAATGTAATTATTATGATGAAGGATTTTGGTGGCGTAAATTGAAAGTAATATTTGTGTATGCCGATAATGTTTATTGAATATGGTGATTGGTATATTTTGTTTTGTGATTATGTTATACATGATAAATAACGAGTACAAACAGAAATTGGCCCCAATATGGTTGGTTGCCAATCATAAGTTGAATTACAAAATAATGGGAATTTGAACTACAGTAGTAGTGGCAAAATTATACTAAACGTGATTAAGGTAAATGTTGGTAAGGGAAATACCTAAAAGCAAAACTGTGTACTAAGTGTGCAAGTACCATACATGTGGTGAGAAGGATGATAAACGGGGTATAATCGGCGAGGTGCGAGTGCGGTAATAAATAACGTAAATGACATTTAAAAAGATGATCGCGATGATGCCGTAGGTGAAGTTGAAGGACCTAATGCGATACGATAAAAATAATGGACGATAGCCCAGGAGCCTAGGAAAGCAAGTTTATATACGCTCAATGTTATATGACGTCACCAAACAGGATTAAACTAGTCTGGCGCGAACATATTAACCGCAAAGGAGACAGGATGAAACATGTTACCTTGTGATTACACCAAGCAAGACTTATTACCAGGAAGTAGTCAAGCTTTTGTATGACAGGATTGAACACGTTTACCGCAAACATTCTGGAAGTAGTCTCAAGTACATATTTGTTTAGAAAGTACATATGTGTTTAAAATTATTTAAAATTAAAATGTGGCTTACCTGACGTGCGTAGTGAAGAAACTGAGGCAACAAATATAATGTAAGGAATAAAAAGATGATAAGTGATGTGATTAGTGGAAACAAGGAACATGGTGATTAATGGAAAAGATAAAGAGAAGGGATGATTGATCAGAATAAAACTCATTGTGATTGGCCGGACTTTTTTGTTGCGAAATATGACGTCCGGCGTTCAGAGAGCTGGAAAAGGCGACGCGAGGTGGCGCATGGTTAACGTTGTATAAAAACTATTTTATAAACAAAAAATTTGGAGCAAAAAGTTACATTGCAATAAAAATCTTAATTAGAAACAACATACTAACTTCGAAAACAAAAAAACAGTTACACTATCAAAATTTGCCAAGATTTTTTAAATTGTCCAAAAAGATGTCACATTCTAATCAGAACTTTAAATTAGAAACAGAATATTAACTTTGAAAAGAAAAAAGGAGTACTTTATAAACAAAAGAACATTTTGAGAAAGCAAATGTTAACTTTGAAAACAAGAAAAACACTAGTTACAATATTTAACTTTTCTAAAACAAGTTACCTCGTTAAATGCTATTTCGTTGTCCGCGGCAGGGTACACACTACAACTGATATATTGCTAACGCGCATTATATGAGGCATTAAGAATGGACGTTCAGAATTACATCCCCAAAATATAATTTTTGCACCGGATGCTTACAGTGCACTGTCGAGAGGGAGTCACTTTTACACTGCTTCTGCCCCAATCTATTGTGTGAGCATACGGCTATATGCACTGTTCCGCATTACATCACCAGTTTTACCACATTTCTTCATGCCATCTGCATCGTTTTGCGTCACAGCATCCGGTAGAGCATTGTTTTTTTTTTTTTTCTGCGAGCTGTTTCATCAGCATCCAGCTACATGCACCTTTACACAGTCAGCATCCAGTAGCACATTTTTTTCACAGCTTTTTCTGCAACGATTGCGTTAGCATTCGTCCACCTGCATCGTTTCGCATTACAACATCCACTTTCCTGTAACTTTCTTCTGCAGATGGTAATTACAAAGGCGGGTGTAATCGGCGAAGGTCGCCTCGGCAAATGTAGTCTGGAAGGTGTTGAAGGGGCAAGTGCGATACGATAAAAAATTATGGATTATAGCCGAGGAGACGTAGAAAAGCAAGTGCATAAATGCTCAATGCCACATGACGTCACCAAACGGGCGAAATTAACACATTGTCATATGACGTCACCAAACAAGGCACGTGTACGGCAAGTAGTCAAGGTTATTTCTTACGGGCCGGAACATGATTTACAACAAATGTGCGGGAAGTAATTTCAAGTACAAGTTGTTCTTTTGATTATAGATATATTACATTTGTTATTATGGTTAAGTAATTTTATGGTTTTTATTTTGGTAGGTTATTTATCAACAAATTGGTGACGTAGGGATTGGATGTACGTGAAAATTTATATTGTTTTTTTTAAATCATTTTACATAATATAAATGCATTCTGTTGGCGTAATATCGTGGCATAAAGTGAAGCATAACCTAAAATGGGCAAAGATAGGAAGAATATCTTATGGAGAAACGTGAAATACGCGGAAAATGCCAAAATAGACAAATAAGTACAATAATGAAGGAAACAGGAGAAAACAGCTAAAATAGGCAAATATAGGCAAAATTTCTTAAAAAAAAACAGTAAATAGGCACAAAAAAGGCAGAATTTCTTAAGCAGCATCCTGAAATCTGTTAAATTGAGGAAAAAATAAAAAGAATTACTACAGAAACAGTCAAAAAGGGTAAAATAGAAAATATCAACGGAGATATATTTAAAAACGTGAAAAAAAAACTGAAATGGACAAAGATAGAATTTCTTATGGAACAGCGTGAAATAGGCATAAATAGATAAAAAAAATAAGCATAATTAATAAGCAATCAACCTAAAAAGCTAGGGGAAAAAGCCACATTTTTAGTAAACTGCAGAAATAAGTTAAAATAGGCTACGTTAGGCAAAATTTTGTTGAAAATAGTGCGAAATATTCTGAAATAGGTACCGGCAGAAGTTAATGGCAAACTGCAAGAAATAGAATGAAAAAGGTAATTGTAGAATTTATTAGGAAATCCGCGAAAAAAGGCTAGAATTGGCAAATATAGTAAGCATTTTTTTAAGAAATGTGTGAAAAACGCTATAAAAGGTAAAATAGGGAGAATTGTTGAAAGAATGCGATTAAATAGGCAAATATAAGGGGAATCCTTTAAATATATAAAGGAAAATAGGCAAAAATAGAAATAACTTTTACGGAACAGCGTGAAATACATTAGGATTAAATAGAATTATTCCCAGAATTCCTTTCCATCCATATTCCATATTTAAAGATATTTTTGGATACATTATCATAATTTTATCCATTATATCCTTAACAGAACCCTAATTATATACTTCAACTCTCCATAACCATAAGATACCTAATAATAAAGATGATGAAGCTAATGAAGTATATCAAAGTAAATAAATACCAAATACAAATGAAGAATATGTATGCTCCATTTGAGTGAAGTTTTCGTAGAAATCATCCATAGGATTAATTGAGAAAAAAGGTTAGGATAATTACAGAGGAAAGGGACTAAAAGAACAACAATAATGAGCTAAAATAGGCTACGTTGGATAGAATTACATTGGAAATAGTGGGAAATATCCAGAAAGAGCTACAGTAAGGCAAAAGTTCATCGCAAACTGCAATGAAAAGGCTAAATAGGATAATATATGTACTTAACAAAAAATACGCCCCAAAAATATGATTGCACTAATATGATTCTATGGCTGTAGTTGAAATATATAATTATAAATATATGAAGTTAATTAAAAGTTAAAATAAAAAACTCCCGCGGCGGACAATTCAAAGGACGAGTCAAAAACTTAAACAAAAACACTCCAGCGCCAATTTTTGTTGTACTTGTATATTATAATGTATAAAATCATAGTATATAATCACATGTAAGTAAGTACTTGTAAGTAAGTAAGTAAGTAATCGCATGTAAAAAGATAAAAATAAAAAAAAACACTTTCACAATTTTTTTCGTACTCGTGGTTTATAAAGTATAAATCATTGTTTATAATCACCATACGTACGTATAACAAAACATGTAATTTGTTTATAATATATAGAAAACAAAAAGCCCCGAGGTGGACAGTTCAATGACGCGCCAAGAAAACACACTAGCGGCAATTTTTCCATGTCGGACAAACTTGGCATAACTTAAACCGTCTACTGCAGGATACATACTATTCACTGTATAGAGAAGCTAAATTGACATTGTTTCCAAATGAATAATGGCCCATGTCGCTTCATGAGCCACTGAAGGGCAACATTTATATACCATTTTTAAATCTGTATTGAAGGACGTGTCACTTGAAATGCTGTTGCAGTTGTTTTCAACATTATGGAGATCCTCCGCATTTCGTTCCGAACGTATAAAATCATTTGATAGATCGGAAGAGGCATTCCTACCCTGGTTTGGCCAGCTCGATCTCCGGATCTATTTCTTTTTTAGGAGTGCCTTCAGACTTTGGTGTTTATAATGCCAGTTGAATCGGCCAAGCTCTTTTAATGTTGCCGGACCGTAGCTTGGTCAAAAGCTTAAGTGTTCTTTTTTTTTTTTTTTTTTTTTTTTTTTTACATTAAATTGAACTAATGGCCAGGGAAAATATCCTGATTATGATAAATTTCAATAACAACAACGGCCGTGATATCCTAAACACTTTTGCATATCTGCTTTCTTTAAAATAATAACTATGTACAGAACAAATTTAAGAATCTTTAAGTTTATATCATTTCTTAACCTAACCAACGCCAGTTGAACGAGTACGTATTACTCCCTTTATTTGCATTGTAATGCAATTTATGTGATTCTTCATGGTGTAAACATAATGGATATTTATGAATAAATTTTGTTTAAAGCTTTAATGAATACGCGGTTACATTGAAAAGTTACATAGCATAAGTATCTAAATTCTAACAAACTAAACATAAAAAATTAATTAAGCTCCAATCGGATATAAACCCCGTTTCTTTTCATTTTTACCTACACTCGTATCATAACCTAAAGTAACCTATTACGCCAATGGGTTTTTACAAATACCCATCGATATTGGGGGTGTTCTTTTCTCTTTGAAACGGAGTGAATTAGTAGCGTGCTGATCCTTTAGAAATATTAATTCATTACTTGTATTATGGATATTTAACTCATGGATTTTGCGGTTTCACATTGTTTGTTTTGGATCCCTTTGTAGCCAGTTAATTTCCTGGGATATTATTTATTAACGGCCTGTATATCACCATATTCTAATCTTTGTGTTTTATAGTGTAATAAATAAGCTTCTAATGTGTAAATGCGTGAAACCTAAGGACCATTATCAATAAAAGCAGCCATAAATATGGCAGGTTCTAATAGGAGCGTGCAGGCACGATGCTCTCTACTTTAGCGTTTTTCTGTGATAATATAATTTAAATTGTTTTAGCTTTCTACATTTAAATTTACAGCCAACATTCAACTAGAATAAATTACACTGTGGTCCACAAATATATTATAATGACAATAGTAGTTGAATTGTATTATGTAACTGACAGACTGTACATTCAAAAGACAAATATGTTCACATATGAATATAATTCCAACGATAGAGTGTGTGATATTGTTATATAATAGAAAACATAATATTTAGTGTCGCAATGAAAACTGTTAATATACTTACACTAGGTCTCATCCAAATTATTGGATGCAAAGGAGGTTTTTTGTGATGATACAGTGCTCTAGGACCTGCTGGAAATTCTGGATCTTCAAACAGTAAACCTCGTTCTCTGCAGGCTCTGCGTACTGCCTGGTAATGCTTTGAGCCAGTTCCCTCTGGAAGCCTTTCTGCTGTCCAGTACCTAAGACAACCAAAATTCATATATAAATGCATGCACTATGCCGCATAGTAATTATAATGTATGCATTTCAATTATCATATAGAGTATAACTAAAATGCCTGCACAAATTTCAGAGCAGAGCTCTGCATAGTTAGGCAAAAAGTACATCATGAATATATCCGAAAATCCCTGGCTAATGACCTATGAAAGCAATTATATTTAGCATTTGTGTTTCAAGATACAATTCATAAAATTAATGCGCTCATTCAATCAATTTCGTTATGAAAAGAATATAAAAGCAAATGTAGACGCGGAAATATCCATATATTGTAGGGAAACCTGCGTATATTCGTTGATTTATTGCCAAAAGAATTTTCTTAAAACTCATTGGTAGTATTTATGTGCTGTTATATTTCACAACCTAATCATGATAGGATATTCACTTCTTGATCAGGCATCATACACTATGCACGATTGTCGACAATGGTTGTTGGCACAAAGTCACAGAACTTTATCAGGCAGCGTTCCCAGGTCGCCAGTATCCGAAACATCAAATTGCTTCTGGAGTGTACGGGCAAGTTGCGGAAAAAGCAGCAGTAGCAGCGGCGGGATCTAAAATTGTAGATCGAGAAGCATTTTTAATTGCTCATGCACCTGACCTGAAATGATGAATTTCAGGGCATGCTGCCGCAAACCAAGGACTCAAAATTTAATAATCGACCGCAGCATTTTGTTATTGCATATCGCATGACCGGATGGAGCAAACTTCAACAACTACTATGTTTAACCATCTTTAAGCTATGTAGCAGTTTGCTCCTGATGATTATTTACCAAGTAAAATATTACCCCGCGGTTCATTCAGCAAAATGATTAATACATTGTTTGTTTCTCTATAAAGCTACAAAAGAAAATCACCTAGCATGGAAATGTTCTTTTGCAACAAAACAAATTGCAAGTTCCCTTGGCTAGTGTAAATAAGTCCCTTTTGCAGTGCATGGCCACCTGCATCTAAAAAATAACATAGAACAATTCTTTTGACCAGCATGTTGAAGTGTGCTTACTATATGATGAGTGGATATTCATTTACAGTAATTCAGAATATCAATATTTAGTTGAATATATTTTGGATCTACGGGTTTCGGTATTAAAAATTGAAATTTCTGCAACACTGTTAACTAAGAGTTTGCGAACTATTTTAGTTTTTGACTAATATTCATTATTACTTGCATTTTTCTCAAATAAGACCTATATATTATAAAGTTTGTAAATAATAATATCATTGACTTACAAGAAACATGGCTAGGGTTTCCTAACCGACCTTATAAACCATACATTTAACATCTACAGAAAAACTAACTGAAATAAAAAATATAATATAAAATATTTACTACAAACAGGCGTTCTTTGTAAGAGGACAAACATTTCAGCTGCACATATGAAATAACACTGTATTCCCTGAAATCACCCAATGTGCATGTATGAATAGAAAAAAATGTGTTCGAATTCTCAAAATTATTTGGAAAATATTTTCAGCGCCTGGCAATAGTTTCTCAACGGTTGGGTGAATAATTTACGTGTAGATGTTTTAGATGCAATTTACTTGTAAAAAAAGCAATGTAATAAAATTATACATTAAGGCATTTAATTGTTTTGGGGAAATTAAACATAAATCATGCGTTCGAGTGGTTGAACTGCTAGCCCACTACCACCGAGAAGGCCCAGGCTCGTACTTGCGTTTCACCTGCCCCTCAGTACGCCATTGTTCCAAAATAATCTCAACATCATTATAGCGGAAAACATGGTAAGCTACTGCAGTATCTCTTCCCAGAAAAGCTGCATACACGGCACGATGTTTATCGTGCAGTGTAAGATATGCCCTCAAACAGAGCAATATCAATGAATGAATATTTGTACGTATTGACATATCAATTATCGAGTACAAATTGTATTCATCCCTATTGCACAATTCATGACACACGATTCTTGGATGTGCCGACACTTTTGGTAAAATCTTACAACACTCGCAACACAGATCGACTAACCTGGCACGACAAGAAGTTAATCCATTTCAAATTTCTCAAGTGTATGACAAACTTTAAGCAAACAAACTCACGCGCAGCGCGTACAATATTTTAAGGTTGGAGATCACGTTCGCATATCTTAACAAAAAATGACATTTCATAAGGGATACCAGCAACAATTATACGAAATGTTTACCATTAGTAAGATCGTGCAAGTGCACCCGTAGTGTATCAATTAAAAGATTTAACAGACGAAGCAACAGAGGGCATTTTTATGTGCATGAGTTGCAACAAGTAACACTTCTGGAAACTTTCAAGGTAGATAAAATTTTAGACGTAAGAGGACGCGGGGGCAGTAAAGAAATGTTGCTCTAATGGAAAGGCTTTCGCAATAAATTTCATTCGTTGATAAAACAGTCCGCATTGACCGCAATATGATTAAAATTATTTTCCATAACTCTGGACAGCAACGCGTCTATGGACCATTTTGTCCACAACACAATGTCTCTGATTTCGATGGTTTTACCAGAAAGAATAGTCTTGAAAGGCGAGCGACAGGTGACTCTCACTAAAATTAAATATCTGGTACGCTTTCACAACCTCTCCAATTTTCGAAATTAATTCAAAATGTATAATGTGCACTTTTCAAAGCGGAGGGCAACGCACGCAAGAACTTGCGTTTAGTCTGGGAATAGACAATAATACAGTATGCGATTCTGAGAACTGGTAAACATTATTAACGATATCCGAGTCAAAAGCTTACACTTTCAAGTGTTTTCCTTCACAATGGCTGCCAAGGAACGGTTACGGTTAATGAAGATTGCGTATATAAGTATAGGTATTTGGAACAAGATTTCAGTAGTACCATAGAAACCGATTCGCCCACTTTTGTGGCAAACGTGACCCCTTTCGAACATTTCACTAACCATCGAATTATGAGAGGTAATCCAAAAAGGAAACAGCCAAAGCCTGCCGCAACGCAGGATAATCGAAACTTATTTTATTGCCCTAAAACCTCCAATACCTAGCCTGTCCCAAAACCTGGGACACTTCGACCTATCCCATTATCACGAGCGGCACTACATTATCCCATACATAGATTACCCCGACTCTTTTATTTATTTATTTATTTATTTATTTATTTATTGCCTCTGTCCCTTTCTTTAATAATGGGATGCGAGTCCGGAAGCTAAATTGCGTCTAAAAGGAAAAAAATTCTCCTGTCGACATCCACGTGATATTTCCCAACGAAGTGTGCGTCCATTGTAATCTCGTGATCCGCAAATTGTGGGGACACATTAGCAATAAAATTTTACCTCAATCGGGGGGGGGGGGGAGGATCATTGGACGACATTTTATTCTATAAACGTTTTCAAAAAGAACTTTTTGGAGCTCAATGCAGATTATATAGAACCATTTTTTGTTTATAAAATGTGTCGCAAAAGGTTCCATCTATAGTCAGGGAATGTGACAGAAGAGCATCAACTGCCTTTCGTCGTATTGCAATTTGTTCATTTATTGAAATTTAGCTACACAGTAAACCTCGCTATTGCAAGACTTCACATTATATACACTTACATTGTGTAAATATCTCAGCTAAGGGTAAGCTAAAAATTAAAAACAAAAAATCCGAACCACATTTTGTACCAAAACATGTTGGGTTTGATAGCCGTACAGTTGACGCATGTTTATTTTCATTGCAAATAGAGGAAACAAATTAAGACGAAAAAGAGCCCATAAGCAAAGTTAAACTTGACAAATAACCGAATTAAATAAGTTGTAATTTATTGCACGAAGAAAGGAACACTTTTTGACTGTTAGAAAAACTTGCTATTACCTTAGTTTCTATAATAGGCAATATGTTTCAATTGAGAATGTAGTTCTTACAACTGTCACCAATGTTCTACGTCAAAAGCTACAAAATACAATGTGATTTACTATGGCCGGAAAGAAATTGAATGTTAAGGCTTCCAGAGAAATAGCCTAGCGTGCTCTATCACCTGAACTGGATGATAATTTAAAACTCAGATAACTGTGGGAAGAACAGGATAACCCCCATTGTAATCTGATGGTAAAAAAAATGCCACGTTAATAGTAATCCTCTCAATAATTCCCATCAGTAATTAAATGGATCCTAAGAAAGTGGCCTATCTACATGGTCAAGTAAAACACTATAACCTGAATTCGAAATACCTGAACATATGTACTCAAGTTTTATGCAGACATTAACAACATAAAACACAAATGTGTGTGCAAGCAAACTGTGTTTGGTGAAAGTTATGTTTGAGGTTTTAATAATTTCAATAAATATGGAACTATCGGGAACAGCATCTAAGCTATTGTTTTTATTATTATTCTGTTGGGTTTCAAACGCTGCTATGTGTAGGTACTAAGCAATAAATTACTTTGTTTTTAAACTGCCATGCCTCCCAAAATTAGGGTTTTACCCCGCCATACGGACAAGTATAATCCGACGAAGTTCTTGCATTAATATGTCATTTAAAACTATTTTTCTAGGATATTCAAAATGCCTAATAATGCTCATAAATATAACATTTTAGAAATAACTTGAGGTTTTTAGTAATGGGGAAAAAAGAATTACTTCAAAATTCTGCATTGTAGTTATCAAGAATTATAATCCCTTAAGAGTATTAAAACTGTAATTATCTCTCAGTTTCTAATTTTGTCTTCTTTTATCTAAATATGGAAATTAATTTTATCTAAGTATTAAGTTTATTTTGTAGTGTTTATACTCAAACTTTGATTTATTAAAGTTCTTCAGAAGAGAAACCCACTTCGATGTAAGAAATAAGTATTTAAAAATAGATTAAATTACTAGCAGGGTTTAAGCTGCAGACTCTTCTCCCCACCCCCACCCCATACGTGTTTAAGCAATGCAGGAACAGAAGAAATGCCTTAGTTTCTTGCAAAAAAATACAAAACTGTGCACGTGCTCCCAGTTACCGAATATTCTTTTTATTCGAGTGGAAATGGAACCAGGGACATTCGTTCCAGGTGCAACAAACATCATGATCTTGTCTTATAACTCTTGCGGATGTACATTTTTATTAATCTTTTTATCAGGGCTCTTATTTTGAAAATAATCATCATAAACGTACTTGAACACAAAAAGCAAACATAGTCCCTAGATTATAGAACGCTAAATAATTACGTCAGTTCTTGTTCATTTTTTATTTTTCTCATTTGTTTTTAAATTTGAACCCTTATTTTGTCATTTTGGGGATGAATTCTTCTATTTCATTGTTTTTACGTCGATGTCTTATACTTTTGTCACTGGTTTATTGAATATTATCGAAAGTCCATGCCTACTGAAACGTCAGAAGTTCCACAAATCATTCTGGAAAAAGAGATAGAGTAACTCTGGAATAGTTTTATCGATTTAATTATAACTAAGCACGAAACCATGGACTGTTCCATGGACGCGATGTTGCCGAAGCCTCAACCATTGTATAGGTGACTGAACGTTGCACTGCGGTCCAAGGTAAAGACTGTACTACAGCTTACTAATCGACTCGCTCTATATCGGCACTGTTGCTATGACCAGACTATATACGGAATCCGGTTCTAACCACGCAATGCTCGCTTCAACCTTAAGCTGATATCTTGTTAACGAAGGAATTGTTTCATCTCTAGTTGTAACAACCGAAAACGCGTTAAAATGTTTTGGTTATAGTTATCAGGAAAAACTAAACCTAATATTAACAATAATTCAGGTTATGAACTTTTGTATTTCATCCTTTGGGTATTCAAGGAGTAAGATTTTAGCATTGAAGAGGAAGTTACATTCAGGATTTAGTGCATTTAAAATATGTTCCCTTCGCAACTGCAGACGGTGAAAGGAGTTTTTTATTTATAACACACTGGCCGACGTTTTCCTTCGAGAACATACGCATGGTCAGTCATCTGCGGAATAAGGTAAGAATGAAAGCCTGTACACTGTACGTGTAGGTAGATGCGAAATGTTCTTATCGGACAATGGACTCGATAACTTAAGACAGAAATAGTTTTTCTTATCACGTGATTTAATCGGGATTACATAACGTTCTAGTAATGATAATATCCAGATTTGCAGTTATTTGATTGAGTAATTTTGCATGCAAGAAGAATGCTAAAACAGAAAGATTTGAGATGTCAGTTAATTCATTATCAGGTTATTATGCATCTCGTAATTATTATTGAATCATGAAATGTTATTTGTAATTTATTTGAATTTCGTCCTATGCGATGGAAAACGTTATATCATATTATAAAAGTGCTTAAAGAGGTCCCCAATGTTCTTGCTCAACCTCCAAAAATTAAATATAATCTTCCAATATGCTTATTGCTGGTTAAAACACAAGAAAAGCAACAACATTTTATATTCTACCAATTCTCATTTTAATTCCAATCTTATTATTAATCTTAAGAGTCCGCAGTAGGTGTTATTCAATCCTATGTGTTTCAATAAGTTGATTGCCATTTTCGGTCAAATATTTGGGTACTCTATTAAATCTTTAGGTAATTTTATAACATTTTTCTGTAATTTTATACGTTCTTTTTAACATACTTTTAGGTCATCAAAGTTATGTATCTTCATGAGTTACCATGGTTTAGCTTGTCGTTTTGATCGCACTTCTGTTACAATTGTGCCTTTTTCAAGTGAGTATCTGCACGACAATATAAAATAAATAAAATTAAAATAATAAGGCATAATTATATAAGCGAATGTAAAAAATTGATTTCTTAGTAGCCCATAAATTTTGCTCAGAGCCTCTTCTTTCAGACAGGATTTTATGCGCAAAAATGCATCAATCCTGGCCTGGATCAAGCCCGCAATCTTGGGCCTAAGAGTCAAGCATGGTTATCACTAGATCACCAAGGACAGACTACATGCGTGAATAAGTACTTTAGATACATCACGATCTCGAAATAAATACATGAGGCGTATTTCCGGGTATTAAAATAATAGATTTGCAAAAATAACTACAACTATCAAAATAATAATAACAATAATAGCAATATCACATAAAATCTTTTAAATTTTTCCTGCAGATGCTATCTGTAGGAAACAACAGAAACTGCTCATACAAACGGGAAACCTCAACTCGCAATTTGCACCCAAATTATCGCATGCTCAATGTTGTTTTTGACTGAAATATATATACCGATGATGATTATTGTTTAAGGGGCGCACAACATCTAAGGTCATTAACGCCCAAACACACTAAAACCTGCGCCAGAATGAAATAAGTAATCTACACAAAATCGGCGTAGAAGATAAACAACAGAAGCACTTTGTGCAATGAATACAAACCCCATAACAAATAACAAGGGGAAAACAAAACAAACATGACCGTTACTAAAAACTCCGCTGCAAGAACGGAAAACAACAGTCTTTAATGGTCCAAAAGGTAACCATAAAAACCCCCAAAACAAATAACAAGGGTAAACTGGTGAACAAACAAACGGCGGGTATTAAATTCAGCCGCAAGAGCGGAAAAATAAAACATTCTTAATAGCCCAAAGTTGCAACAGTAAAAACCCCAAAACAAAAACAAGGGCAATATGGTCAACAACGTGTGAAGACTGGAGGTAAAACGCAAGCAAGAGCGGAAAAAAAAATACTTATAACGGTCTAAAAAGTAACAATAAAACCCGAAAACAATCAACAGGGGCAATATGCAACACAACAATTAAAGACTGATACTAAAACGATTCAGCAAAAGCTGAAACACAACAGTCTTAAAATGGGCTAAAAGTGCCGTCATGAGTAAAAAGATAAAACCTAACACCTTGCTCCAAAAACCACAGACACGGATAAAACGGAGCACTCGCTCAACAGCAACCACATCATCTGCAAGTAATTCCTCAATAGAGGAGGGCAAACCTAGGCTATGTCTAAAAGCTGCCAGATGATGGCATTCAATTAAAATGTGACGCACTGTAAGGGTGGTCACAGCGAGGGCAAGCTGGAGTGGGTTGACCATTAAAAAGGTGACAGAGACTAAAATGGCAATGCCCAATTCTCAGACAAGCTAAAATTACTTCTTCGCGACGAACTGCGCGAGAAGAAGTCGACCAATTAAAAGGGGCGGATTTACATTCTCGAAGCTTATTAGTGGATTTTAAATTCCATCCATCGCGCCAGCGCGAGAGGATGCCTCGTCGTAAGGAATGTATAAAATCCCCGAAGTAAAAACTGTGCTCGTACTCAGCAGGGTCTAAAAGGGCGGATCTAGCTGCGATATCTGCGGCCTCAATACCCGGAAGTCCCACATGTCCAGGAACCCATAGCAATGACACCCTGACGCCAATATATACCGAGGGTGCAAAAAAAATGTATACATACATTCACATTTGATATCAATTTAATATATTTCGAAGTTAGGCCGAAAAACAACAATAATGTGTAGTATGATGTTCTGTAAACAGATGTGACTTGCATACATTATGATAGCGTTGCTACGTGACAGGTTAATCAACAATGAACAAATGAAGTTATCGTAAATTAATAATGAACAAATGAAGCCAAGATAATTGTATGATGTTCTGTAAACAGATGTGACACACATTATGTTATGCTAGCGTTGCTACAACAAAAAGGAGCGAAGATTATCTTTTGAACAGCGGAAAGCATTTTTGAAGTGGTATTGGAAAACCGCGAATGTTGTTGAAGTTCAAAGGCAATGGAGACTTGTGTACGGAACTGAATTACCGTTGGACTTCTACCTACGGGGAACTCTTATGTTGTATACCGTAGAAAACCAGTTCCACTGGCAGCACTCAGGAAGAAATTGAAACAGCATGTGCTGCAATCGCCGAGGACACTCGCAAACGTTACTCAATCACTAGTTCAATGAACTCAGAAGTGTATCGACGCCGATAGTGGCCAATTTGAGCAATTGTTGTAAATGTAAAAGTCTAAGATTATTAGTGCTCATTATTTTCGGTTTGTGTGAATTCAGTTTTGCTATGTTAACACAGTCTTTTTAATCTTCTTTATTTACTGCATGCTCCATTACTTTAATAATTAGTAATACTACATAATTTCTATCATTTCATTGTTACATATTATCCTTAAATTTTTTTTTTTTTTTTTTTTTTTTTTTTTTTTTTTTTTTGTTTTTTGCATGTTACATTCTTACTGTAACCTAATCATGTTTTGAAGATTGTCGAAATTGGTACTATATATGCTTTTACATTATTCTTAGTCACCACATTTTCTAGCCTATTAGTCAATTTGTGTTAATTTTAAAACTGTCAAAATTGTTAATGTTTACAAAAATTTTAAGCTGTTTATCATATTTTAGAACAAGTTCACTATTATCTATTGGCCATCGCCTAGTTACTTTGGCTACATCTTTCCGGAATATTTCTCGCTCTTTCTTCAAGACGTTGCAATCCCACAAGATATGTTCCACAGTTTGTATACCCTCCTGAATATACATGATGGGTTCTCTGCTATTTTGAAGCGATGAAAGTAGGTTCCAAATTTACCTTGTGTTCAGAGGATCGCTAAATATTGAGGCTTGGTTTTTAGCCTTTTAGCTGTAGTGGGAAAATATGACTTTGTAATCGCTCCGTTCGTTGTCATTAGCCACTTGTTTCCCATGGTCGCTGACTTTCTTCTCTTCACACGTTGGGATGAGTTGATTATCCACTGGCAGGTCCTTGCATTTCGCTGCTTCTTTCGCGAGCCGGTGTGCTATTTCATTTCCTTCATTGCCAAAGAGTGCTTCAACCCAAGTAAACTGTATTTCCCAGTATTCTTGTTGGAGTGATTTTAACTTCTTCCTTAGTCTTTCACAGAGGTTACTATGTTTTGTGTGGTTGTTAATTAAATCTAATGTATTTCGACTATCCGTGTGAATTGCTGCTGTTTGCTTGCTAAAGGTTGCCTTGTCCATATTTACCGACTGTTCCAGAGCTCTCAATATACCGAAATGCTTGGCTTGATTATTTGAGCATTTTTGGTGCTGCTTATACCGTAGTCGATGAACTGGCATGTTATTAATATACATTATTATTCCTGCCCCCACAACTGCATCTTTTTTGCTGACATCAGTGTATACTGTTTGTCATTTTGTTTCTCCACTATTTTAGGTATATCAGCAGGTGAGGCCATTCCCTGTACGGTGTTTCACTGTCTACCGCTTGTCCTCCATTTATGATCGATCTTCTCTCTATTACTCTTTTGAAGTTGTATAATTTGGCGATTTCTTTAAGTGCTATCCTTACTGGAATTAAACCTACAATAATGGTGAGAGCCTCATTTGATGTTGTCTTGAACACCTTGGCTATTTTGATGCTTATAATTCTCTGTACTCTTCTCGGTTTCCTTGCATCTATCCAGACAGGTGCCTCGTAAGAAAGAAGAGACAGAATGGCTCCATTGTGTATTTCTTCAGCATATCTCAGTGTGTGGGGGGGCAATACATATTGAGCGACTCTCGCATTTCTGTTAGCTTAATTGCAACATATAGTCCTCATAATGAAGGTTTTACATTGTAATCAAATGATACAGTTGATTTGTTTTATTTACAGACACTCTAACATCTCAGATCATCAGCGACCCTTTCAATTCACTACGTGAAACGGCCGGTAAATTTTGCTCAGAAGTCTCTTCTTTCAGGCTTGAGATTCTTTTTTGTGTCGTAAATCTACGAAATGCCACGCATGACTTAACTTCCTTTCCGAAGGAAGCCATACCTAGGAATTTTACGCCCGAAAAAAATCCATCGATTCTGACTGGAGCTGAACCCGCAATATTGGGTCTACGAGATCATATTATATGAATTTCCATTTAGATTTGTAAGCTTCTGGATGTTTATTGTTCTCATCAACAAGGTTCCAATTATTTCTCGAGGATGAAATGCGGGTCGGCATGTCATATCGTCAGTGTGAAATGATTTTGTAGTTGTAATAGCCTCATTAATGGCCTCCCGGTTACCTTACACCTCTCATGTAAACAATGCTTTTCAAATTACACTGCTGGCCATTAAAATTGCAGCATATTGTGCGTACTTCTAATAGAAAGCTACAAATGTTTGTCCCACCTTGGACTACTGATGTCATATTTCGCTGAGGACGCATTTTGTTCAACGCGGGTACCAATTTCTCAAAATGACACCCCGCACTGTCAGTGTGACACAATTCTCCCTTGATCATATTCAAACATCTGTTGGTGTTGCTGTCGTGTTTTCGCGAGTCATACTCGTTCCTTGTGAGAAAACGTGAGGTCGATTTAACGCGTCCCTTATTGGCATGAAGCCTAGTAGCCTATCGGAAAGAGATAGTGAGAGAAATGAATGCATACAAGCAAATAACAGCGCACAGGTTGATATGTGGCTCGTCGCTGAACAGCTCGCTTCAAGCAGAATGAATGCTTTCAGTCATTTCTTCCCGCTTGAATCGCGTACACTTGCGGTGGAAAAACTCAATGCGTGTGTGTTTGAAAGACCTGCATTGTGGACCAGATTTTTTTTAATAGCGTTTAATGTTTAACGCCCGTTCTTATTACTGAGGCCCCACAGGCGGTGGACACTGATGATACATGAAATGAAATGATGTATTGGGAAAGGACTTTTTTTAAGGAATGAAACGTTCCAGCCCTAAGTTTATGGTACCTCCCCGGCATTTGCTATTTATGGGGACTGTGGTAAAACTTGGAAAAAACCTCAGCCAAGGAGAACGGTCCTGGCGTGATTCGAACCCGAGACCTCCCGCTCACGAGTCCGCACCTTAACGACCTCGGTCACCCGTGGCTGTCTTGTGGACCAGGACTATCCTGACCACCGAAATCGATTTATCAATATATTGTGGAATGAAATTTCAGTTTGAAATGAATTTTGGAATACGTTTTGTGTTTATTTTACATAAAATCAATTAGTGTTTTCCACATCTAATTTACTGTGCACATTGAAAGTTACAATGCCATCCTAATTGTTGAAAGAAATGTATGAAATTATATATTAAGTCCTGTGGAGAGTTATTGGAACTTTTTTTTTTTTTTTTTTTTAATTTTAGGCGTTTACATACAAATCTCGTGTACTGGAAAGCAGAAAGCACTGAAAATTGCAGATTCGATATCATATCTGGCACTTGAATCACGGGTTTCTGCAGCTGTGGCAATATTTGTGTGTTTCAACATGACTAGGGCTCAATGGGTGTAAGTATGAAAGAAACAAACAAACAAACAAAAAAGAAATAAAGAAACAAAGCTCTCTCTCCCATACACACAAAAACACAAACATGTATTATCTTTTCACTAAATTCACCTCCTGTTTCCCGCACTGTTGCAGCTTTTCTGTATATTGATATATCCCTGCAATGGCTCACTTCTTACTTCCATGAACATTAAACCAACCAATTTAGAAGCTTATCTTCATTTTAATAACAATATTCCTTGCGCACTCTCTTATATCCATCTAAAAACCTAGTATCAAAATTACAATCCAGTATTACCACAGCGCAAAATAAATTCCAATACAAAACTAGAACGTTCAACAAAAAATTCATAAATTGATATTGAGATCATCACATTACTTTATAAGTATATCACAATTTATTAATGCATTCATTCATGCGTGATAATTCTAAATGTGTTACCCGCTACACTTTCATAATAATCAATCTTAAATATATGTTGCACTGCAAACTATCTCCATTTCAATTGTACCGCACGACTGCAGGGTCATAGTCGTACCAACGCCGCAAATGCAAATACTGTGCGCTAATTACTCCGTGTCAATCGTTCCACAGCCCTGATTTAACCATAGAATTTAAAATTATTTAATTTTATAACCGTGCCTTAAGAATATGTATGTATGTTATCTTGTAAGCTTTGCAGAGCATTTTATATTGGATTATCATCTACTGTTTTTCTCTTCTTATGAACAATCATTGGCGTTTTGTTAAACTTAATTTCCTACTGGTTGCCCAATAGGTTCTGTGCCGCTGTAAGGATTTTTATATGCTTAACTTAATATTTACTGGTGGGTTTCCGACTCATGTCCCTGAAAAGTATTAGAGATACAGAGAAACTCTATTATGGATTCGTGAGCGGGAGGTCTGGGACTCTATTCCCGCCAGGACTGTCTTCCCTCACTGAGGATTTTTCCACGTTTTCCTCAGTCCTCATAAATGACAAATGACGGGGAGGTACCCTAAACTTAGGCCTGGAACGTTGCCTTCCTTAAAAAATATCCTTGGCCAATTTATCATTTTATCTCATATACCTGTTCCACTGTCTGTGAAAACGGGAGTTAAACACTATACAAAATATACATAATATTGTTTTCATGATTGTAAGTTTCTGATTTCTTTACATTTTTATACGCTGTTCGCTCCACTCAACCATCGCTAGCCCCACGAGTAACGACTGGGAGGTCCAGATCGAACAAATCCAGACGTTGGATTGTCTATATTAACGTAAACTAATAATTTTTAAAGGTTATTAATTATGTAACATAAACGAAAACGTACCTAAATTAAATATTTTACTATTGTGACCAACTGGATTCCATTAATAGAAAGAACAACAATGAAGCATTCTACTAGGAAGCTAGAAGAAAGATTCTGTAAATCAAAGGCTCTTTAACAACACATGTATTACTTCAGCTTTCATTAATCTATCCTGATACCTGGCAAAGATATTATAAAAATAATGAAATTTTGTTTATAAGAGCCCAAAAAGTAATCGCACTAGGGAAAAATGTTGGAGTAGAAAAACCAAGTATGCTATGTATAGTTAAGATAAAGGCAACTTTGGTATAAAATGCAGAGCAATTTCAACGGAGGTTCTTCATGCATTTAGATAGTAACGCTGGAAAAGTTTTATAGCTACAACACATTACACGTTTCAACTATTACGAACCTGAGGACAATCATTTTAGCTCTAGGGGCAACCCTAAGCCTAATTAAAATGTATATATTAGGCACTTTGCTTAAAACACAGCTTCTCGTTGTTGTACCTTACTTTCCGTCGACATGCTTATTCGATTTTTAGGTTATTAATTTCACATATTATATGATGAAAAATGCATGGTTGAATTAACTGTTCGATAGCATATACCACAGTAATCGAACTTGCACAGAGTTCATTTGAATATTTCTTTCAATGAACAGTTTGCATTTTAATTCATAGCGAATCTTAAGTTTGTGCTTCACACACTGCATAATAATTAATCTCTTAAAATACTGCAAAAATATAAATTTCTGCTGATTATATTGGCAGAGCCTAACAGTTTTAGGTGGTTAACATTTTTATGCAATCACTTTAAAACAGTCTTGCTAAATAAATTTGTTCCATTATTTTTCCATAGCAATAACCTGTTTTATTATATAATAAGGATAAAGATAGCCTATTATGTGCCTTAAGGGTAAAGACTTGCTAACAAGCAGGGAAAACTCGCTTTTCCTTAAAGTGGCTTGTGCTATGAGAGCTGTTGAAATCTACAGTGAAAGATTCCCTAATAAAATTAATTCACATCGTAAATTTCAATCTGTTGGTAGGCGTTTTCAGGAATTGAAATGCTTAAAGGTGAAAGTTAAAAGTCAGCGGCGCGCATAATTTATTTTTGAAACTTTGAGCCTTAAAGATGTAAGATGGAAATATATGACCTTGAATTCCCTATCTCAACTTTGTTGTCTAACACACCTCTATACAACATGTAAATATTTCGGTATTTGGGCAATGGCTTAACTTCTATCCTAGATACTTATTAATGAACACGCTCTATCTACCACTTTGTTATGTAGCATGTTAATTTAGCTTTGCTGTCACTGCTGCGTAACATGTAATTTTAATCATTTATAAGCACATCGTAGCATTTTGGGTGTATGGAGTTCAATAATTTGTTTACAACACTCAAGCTACAGCTTCTGCAACGCGTAGGTACTTCCTAACCTTTTTAATAGCCATAAAGTTGTACTTTTACACTACATGTTAATCGCGTGCTGAAAAGAAATGTTAAGGCCCCTACGGAACTATGGAAGTGTGTGTGGCACATTAAAATAGGAGATAAGGCGTTTGAGATCCATAGAAAATAAGTTTTATTCCCCAATTACTAAAAATGATTACTTATTAAAAAGCTAAATAATCATTATTATTTGTCCTGTTTAAATTAAAGCATGTTAAATGCAAAATCTACAGCATAAATATATTTTTCAAATTTTACATACAAAATTTCACAAAAAAAGTAATTATATATGGTTGACTTTTAATTAAACTATAAGCATTTCTACCAAACACAAAGCCCATCCAAATAAACACATGAAATGGGACACAAACATGACAAACGGGACTGCCAAAATTTACATACGCTCTTTGACAAAAAAAAAGTCATCTCTTGAACCCAAAAGTCTTCAAAGTCTTTCCGAATAAAGCGGTTCACAAGGTATCCAGCAAAGCTGAGTTGTGTTATAGGGCATGCACTAAAGACGCTGATGTGATCCGTTAGCCCGGTGGTGAGTGTGCAGTGATGTAGTGGCTAAGAGCGCAGGAGCGCCTCCCGACATGAAGCAGTTAACATTAACAAACCTTAGTAACATATTATGACAACTGGTTACGTAATATTGTTTCCCATACACAGCAAGCTTTAATGTTAGTATATTGTGTACATTATAATGAATATTAAATTTTCTTTAGTATTTGTTCTGTCTAAATGTAATGTGCTGCAGACTCTTTTCCATGCACATGCACGAAGGACAAATATGGCTTATGGACACAAATTTAAAAGCCTGTGGTGTTTTATCCTCTCGCCCATACTACTGCAGAAGTCTGATATCATCTGTGCCCCGAAGATTGAGGGCAGTGCTCAGGTTCATATGCCCGACATAAGTTTGTGTTTATTTCTGTGTTTTTTTTCCACTTAGATGACAAAGGTTTCGGTTCATGTATTTATTTAGTTATTTGTAATGAATGCATTAGTTTGTGATTACGCTTTTTGTGTGGGCATAGGTAATGCAATAAAACTCAGATATGTTAAAATATAATATAATATTAAGGAAAACCATGATCTACACATATACCTACAAAACCAATAATAAAAAATAAAACAAAACTGTTATGTGGGATTTTAAAAGAGGAGGTTACGCAGAAGAGCAATGCCTTCTAAACCTGTCAGCCACTGCTACTCTATCTTAAAGATTACGATTGTGACCATTATATTTACAGGCAATACGTCCACTGCAGTGTGCAAAGCCTTGCATGTGTGTTGTGAATACAGCGTTCACGAGCGTCCCCGTAGTTCTCCGATCAAGTAAAATCTGGGGGAACACTTTCTCTATCTCTCGCTTTTCCAAAGAGTGTATATGTCTTACTGACAACAATTTTCATTAAATACAGTTAACAAGAAAGCAAGATAACTTCCCAAAATTACCAACAGTTATTTGAAACACATTTCTTGAAAACAATAACGCCCGGAAAATGCGATATAATCAAATTGCAAAGTTCCTAAAAAGAAATCTTATTTTACAAGTTTAAATACCAACCATGACATATATAAGAACATGAAGTAGTTAAATAGTACTTTATTTATATTTCTTTACAACAATGGAATCGCCCCGGTCGTAGATAAACTTAGATATATGGATTCTAGTGTTTAGATGAATGAGACGAGAAATATAATCATATTAAGGATGATTGTACTAACGAAATATTTAAGAGCAAGTAACAAAGCTAAAACGCATTACCCCGCCGAAACACGCCCCTGCAACAGACACTAAAGAAACTGCAGATGAAAATTTTAAAAATTAGAAACGCTTACAAGGGATTGATAATTTAACATGCCCTAAAGTATGTTTAAAATTTCTTAAGGCGGTAACTAACCTGTTACACTATTACCTTTCCATATTTTGTAAAGTTTTCCCCAGCGAGTATGATTGGTCAACAGTGGCACTGTTCGCTGGGTATGAATTCGGTGATTTGCCAACTTGCGCGATACTTCTGCAAACATCAACTTATATCATAACTGTAGCAAGTTATATCGAGTACAGAACCAATAAAAACAAAGCTATTTAGGTCATTGACATGTCATAATTTTACGTCATGGTCATTTACACACAAACGTCAGTGAAAGAAGGGATGACAGGAAATAAGGGGCAATGCTTTGATCGACCGATAAGAAACCTCGACATATTTACCTGTAATTCAACCTTCATGGCAAACTCCATAGTGCCAAAGCCTATATCAATTTGAGCGAGTGAGCGAAACTGTTAAAACAAGACTCTGGGTGTTTTAAAATAACATTTAATGACTATTTTCACTACTGAGGCATCACAGGCGGAGTACACTGGTGATATACGAGATAAATGATAAATAAGGAAATGAATTTTTCTTGGGAAGAAATAATTTCAGGCCTAAGTTTAGGGAATTCGCCATTAATGAGGACTTAGGAAAAGTATAAAAATTAAACTCAATCAGGGAGGACGGTCCTCAAAGAAATCGAACCTCATAACCCATGCTCAAGAGTCCGTGCCAAACACCTTGGTTACCCGTATCGGTGCAATTGCGATTAAAATGATAATATGAATGCGAGAAGAAACGAGGCTAAAAACTGTAGCATTGAGCTAGGCCCTAGAATCCAATGCGAGATAAAAGCGTTGCTTATTAAAAGAAAAACTTCTGCCAAACATTTAAGAAAACTAAAATAGCTGCCATGTCTTGCGAGGTACTGGCACTAAGTTCACGCCGCTCACGTCATCACAGTCAATATGCAAGGACACCCGAATATATGTGGATTACCAATCTTCCGATAAATAACCAGCACGACAATAAGTTCAAATAAGAAAGAAATAAATAAAGTTCAAATAAGAAAGAAACGATTCTGCGTAAAACAGCTGCAATAACATCAGTCCTGCTATTGGAAACCGAGAAACTCCAAGATACCCGCAACAGTGGATATATGCACGGAGTATCGTTTGGCATTACTGTAGAAAACAAGCATAGAAAGCAGTGTCTAGCTCGATAAACAAGCCTTCAGGTATTGTAGAGAGAAGATGGCTTCAACGTTTTAACTTGTTCAATGATTTACCAACATTCAACATGAATCCAAAGTAGTCAGATCCAGGACTCTTAAGTTACATAAGCTTACAAAAACAGATATAAATGGTACTTCTACATCATGTTCATCGTACGGTAAAGAGTTCACAGATATAAATGCATTTTATTTAACAATACTATGATTAAGTTGACAGAACTGAGGCTGCTGAAGAGATGTTGAAATCAACTATCGTTTTATAGTACATACTACATTCAGCATTTGACAATACAAACATGTTGCTACTTAGTGCTTCTGACGTAGATTCTTAGTTGAATGATTTGGGACTTAAAAGGAAATGTGTTATACTAATGTACTCTGCATTTATTCGGCTTTACGTTTATTAGAAACGTTTTAAATAACTGCAAACGCAAAAATCAATTCTTTATCATTTGTTTATTTTAGCGTAGAACATTACTAATGTCGGTCCTGGTGGTGTAGTGGTAACCATACTTGCCTCCTTAACCCAAGATCGCGGGTTCGATCCCGCCAGGACCGAAGCATTTCCGGGCGTAAATAGCCTAAGTGTGGCTTGCTTTGGAAGTGAAATAAAGCCGTGGGTTTCGTGTCGTAGATTTAGAGCACGGTAAAGAACCTCAAGCCTGAAAGAAGAGATCTCTGAACAAAATTTGTCGGCCGTTTCACGCCCTGAATTGAATGGGACGCTGATGATCTGTGATGTTAAAGAGCGTCCGTAAATAAAACAAATAATAATAATAATAATAATAATAATAATAATAATAATAATTATTATTATTATTATTATTATTATTTCTAATTTTTCTCATCTGTTCGCCTGATAGTAACATTTAGGATAGTTGAAACCCTTATCAAATCGGCTCTATTTATTGAATGAGTTGAATTGCAGGAATAGGACGGGTATCTTAATAAGATGTTACCTCTTCCTTTCATTTATTTTGTTTCATGCTTACACTGTTTACGAAACGATTCAAGGATCGTTGGTAGTGAGAACAATGGTACTCTTTCATACTTTTAATTACTTTATTTTCAAAATTGGATATGGTTTCCCATTTACGAGATGCTACTTCTTTTTGATTCCTTAAAATACTTCATTTTATTTTGAATTTCCTCTTTCCTTAGCTACGGAGGACCGAATTGTAGATGTGAGCTCGCTAGGTCATCCCTGTTAAGGAAACAGGGCAAGGCCAGTGATACAATTAATCATAGTTAACGATAGCTGTAAAATATTATTTAACATTTTTTTAGAATTCCATATACTCCCCCATATTAGAAAAGGAGAAATTTAAACTGTCTGTCTCTTTTGCAAAACTTTCGCGCCAGCTTAAGAACTTGCCATCATTTTTTTAAACTCCTGCTGATAAATGAAAATTTACATTTCTCCACTGTGGTTTTTTAGTTCTTCTATGATATGCGCATTATTTTAGTAGACTATCTTTTAACGTTCCTTTGGAGATAAGCCATAGACTTGAAGCCCGGTCTTACCAATAAATTCTATCATGAAACACTGTTCAAATGTGTTATTGGCCGCCTCCGTGGTAGCGTTTGAGACTACTAATCCGGAATTCCTGGTTACATCCCGTTCAGGTGAGTTTGGGTAAGTTTTTTCCGAAGTTCTTCCTTGCCCTAAGAAGGTAAATGCCACACAGCTAAAGGCAACAAGGACCTTGATTTCATTTGCGCCATCATTGAATCATTTAAATCATTCTTACGGACTCCGAACCATAATCTACACGTTCATATCTACAGATTTCGCGATAAAACTAATGCAGTCAAACCTACAAATAAATAACACATTAAAAAGTTCATCTTGATCCTAGTTGCCTGCAATGTGCAGGTGGAAAAAAAATTAAAAATATGCTCACCAACACACAATGCTCAAGTTGCGAAAAACACTTGCCTAAAGGAATATTGATAATTATTGTGTACATTAATCTTGGAGACTTGTGGAGCAAAGTGTGTATGGTGTTGGTGGTGGGAATATCGGGAAGAACTGCCTCTCAGTGTCAGTCAATATCCCAATAGTGGGAGAATGCTCAGGAGCAAGAGCAAGTTGCATTCTCTTAGGTTCCATTCTGGTTCACAAGAGGGCGAGGAAGAAACAGGGAAGGTTGTGAAACTTGGTTTTTGAAACTGTGAAGGAATACGTAGAGGAATGAATGCGGATAGTGTCAAGGAAATTTTGAATAAGGTCCATATGTTAGCGCTAGCTGTAACCTGGTTAGAGAGCAATGAGTGCATTAAGGTTCCGGGGCATGATTTCATTGGAAAGCACGCTTTAAAGAAGAATATTAAAGATGGAGTTTCTGGAGGTTTAGGTTTGCTGCTAAGGAGTAATCTTGCAAGCAAAGTGAAGGAGAAACAGTCAAAAATTAGTGAGATTTTGTGGGTGCTAATGCGAGAGTGGAACTTATGCATTGATGTGTTGTACAATCCATCCTTAAATTCCAGATTTCACGAACCCGATCTCTTTTGCCAATTATAAATTGAATTATTAAATATAAAAACAAACTTCCCTTTAATGGAGTTCATGTTAATAGGAGATTTCAATGCAAGAGTAGGAGAGTTGGGGATTAAGGAATTAAATGCGTGGGAAGATATGGGGAGAGATGAATCTAGCAAAATATGGATTAGGCATAGTAAAGACAAGGTTGTGAATGAATAGGGGCTAAAACTAATTAACTTTTGTGAGAATAATGACTTTGTAATGCTGAATGGTAGCTGGGGGAACATGAAACTGGTAAATTTATGTTTACAAGTGCATGGGGACAGTGTGTTGTGAATTATGTATTGTGTAGCAATAGTATTTTGAATAAAGTTATGGAATGTAAGATAATAAACATATTTGAGATAAGTTCCTATTTTCCATTAATAGTGGCATGGTACAGTGAAGAGTTCCTTGACAGTATAAGAGAGGATGCATGTGGATCTGGAACTAAGATAATTAGCTATAAGTGGGCCCCTGTAAGGGCTGATGAGCTTTATGAAAAGCTGAATTCAGCATCGGGTAGGGTGTATGTGTGCATGGAATTAATTTAATGATTTGCCTAGGTATAAGTAATAATACTGTAGAGCTGTGTGATTTTATACTTAAGTGGGCAGGAAGTGATACGATTATAAGCAAAAGAGGGAAAAATAAAGTTTATGATAATTGGTTTTAGAAAGAGAAAAGTAATGTATTTATAATTAAAATGGTAGACAAATATATAGCAAAGAAAAGAGATACATTGCATGCTTTATTTATTGATTTAGAAAAAGCACATGATAGGGGTGGATAGAGAAGTTCCAGTGGTACAAATTAAGTAAGAAGGATCTAAGTGGGAATATGATCAGTATATTCCTGGGTTACTTAATGCGGATGATTAGGTGGTATGTTCAATATCAGTAATTGGCTTTAAGTTAGCTATAGGCAACACCGATAGGTATTGTGGGTATTGGAGGTAAATCAGAATAAAACTAAAATCATGAGCAATAAACTGCGTAAGGATGAGAAATGGTTCATGGCAGATAAAGAAATTCAGGTAGTTAGTGAATTCTCATATCTAGGCATAAAGTTGGGTAGTAATGGAGGTTGGGAAAAACAGAAAAGAACGGCAATGGCGAAGGGGAAAATGGCCAGGACGGCTATAATAAAATGTTTATATAGGATGCCAGTAATGAATATCAAGTGGTTTGAAAGGCTTTATTCTGCCTTGGCTGAATCACTATGGATTTATGGAGGGGCAATTTGGAATATCGGAGGGATGGTGTAATATGGATTTACTAAGGATTTTCTGTAAGTTAATTTTAGATGTTCCCAATGCTGCAAATGCAGGGCAATGATAGAGTTAGGACAGATAAGAGTCAGAGGGTTAATGATGCAGAAAGTATTGATATATTTATTCAGGGTTCAAGAGCTATTGGACACTGACATTGTGAAAATATGCCTGAAATATAAAGAAAAAATGTAGATATAATGACGAATACCTGATTGAAAAAATTATAGAACTGTTATTCAGAAATGGGTTAGGAGATTTTTGGTTTAAAATTGGATATTTTAGAAGAGGTTATTTGAGGGAAGTGAGATCAAGAATGGAAGATATGGATAGATATGTTTCATTTGCCCTGAGTATAGAAAAATCTCTCTAGCATATTTTAAGGAATTAAAAGATGATCCAGAAAAGGAGAAGCGTATTTTAATTGGGAAAAAAAATTAAAGAGAAGGGATAACCTGGTTTTGATTAGGTGTTTGGAAATTAAGGGGAATGAGGGGAGATGTTATTCCAGGAATGTGTCCCATCTGTGGGGAGAATGAAGGTGAAATTCACATTATCTTCCAGTGTAAAACCAAAAATGATTGAAGGGAAAGTTTATTAGTAAGAAATGGTTAATGAGATATAAAGGAATTGTATTGAGAAAGATCTTTGAAGATCGTGAGCAGGTACTCAAATCAGGGGAGTTTTATGGAAGATAAAAACGAAATGGAAATGGTCAGTTGAAAGATATGTTAGTTAGATAAACTTTAGATGACAAAGAATACCTGTATGATTATAAAAAATGTCATTAGTCTGGAAACAGTTGGGAGTGAAATTAAATGTATTGAATTATTGAGCTTGGGATATTGGAAATTGCTCGAGAAAGTGAATACATGTCATAGTTGGTATTTGATAAATAAAGGAATTAGTAGTTTGTAGGGATTGTAGTTGGCTGATAAAATAATTGGTACAAGTAGAGTAAGCGAAATATTTATTTTAATGCCTCGGTTGGGTGGGAGCCTAGTCCCCTGGAATTCCAGTAGGTTGCTGCTGATGAACTGGGGACTGCGAACTGACGCAATCAATGTGGAAATTTTGTATTTTGTTTAACTATCTAGAATTTAGGTTAAGATATCAGTATAAATATATTATTGTTTCAACAATTGCAGTTGCGAGGGGCCATACCATAAGATAGATGGAGGTCCCATTTTAGTTTGTTTTAAATTTTTTCTTAGCACTTTATAAATTTCATTATAGTAGATGTTTGATAAATAAAAGAATTGGTGGTTTGTAGAGGCTCCAGCTAGTTGATAAAATAATGGTATAAGTAAAGTAATTGAAATATTTCATTTTATTTTAGTCCCCTAGGTTGGGTCGAAGCCTAGTCCCCTGAAATTCCAGTAGGCTACTGCTGACGACCCGGGGACCGGTGTCTGATGCAATCAAGGCGAACATTTTGTACTTTATTTAATTATTTAGAATTTAGATAAACAGTTATTATAAAATAATCATTGTATTATATTTTATGTAATCGCGAGGAGGTACACCTAAAATGACTTGGACCAGATAGGTGGATACCCCTTGTGGTTTGTATTTTTCCATAATTATATTATTAAAAGTTTACTTAGCCAAAATGGAGGCTATTATCCTAGTACGCATATGGGTACATTACCTGAGCTTCACAAGCGGAATTTAACACTTTTTTGTCAGCAGTATTTAAACATTAGCTCTTAAAATGTACGCTATTTCCTAATATATTACACGGAGGTTAAAAAGGTAAGTATTCACATCTGAATCAGCAAAACGCACCGGACTTTAGTGACTGCGGATGATTGACTCATAATACCCAATGTTAGCGGAGAGCAGAGAAGAAGATTTGCGGCGGGAATATGGCCTGATCTTCCTATATTTGAATAAGTTATTTCTCCCTGCTATCTTTCTACAACTGCTTCTTTTATACACATGTCTAGTATTGTGCTGTTCCATAATTATTGCTTGAAGATTCCGTTATCATTTCCGTAATATTTTAAAATATGTTATTCTTAATGCACATATTCAACCTTTCAAACAGTTGTCTGTATCTGCCTCAAGTCCCCGAATAATTCTTACGGCAACGACGTTCAACTAATGTTCATTATGTTCCTAAGTGCTGAAATTCAACCGTTCTTTTATAGTTCCTTCTTCAGAATACCGCACATTCTTTAAGATGGCAGTTTTATCCTATCCCCAAATACAAAAATGGTTCCAAACAATTTTCTGTTATATATTTCATTAATTCCAACCACATACTCACACGTTATTTTGCAGAATTTTTAATTCTGAATGCGACGTTATTGCCGTTAAGTTTTATTATGCGAACACTGTTACTTTCGTAATCCTTGTCATACTTTTTATATCTATGTTCTTTTATTCAGCTATACATACAATTGCAGAAAGTATAGGCGCAACATATGCGATATAATTTATGGACAAATAGTCACGCTGACAGTATCAGTTGCTGTCTATATTCTTTGTTACTCTCGGCTTCATTTGCTTATTTAATGTTTTATTTCTAAACGTATTTTGTTGCTATGCTCTGTCCATTGTGGCAGCTTGCAATTGCGCGGAGCCATTTTTTTGTCAAAAAAAAAGAAGATATATTACATCATATGATTATTTCAGAAGTTCTATTTATTTATTTATTTATTTTAAAGTCTACAAGTGAAAAACACAATTTACTTATAATTGAACAAGTGTAATGCCTATGTATTTATAGGACATTTAAAGTTAACTGGATTGCATTAGCTAATGTCATACTTTTGAGCCACACTACCTACTGGTTTTATGTTAAAACTGCCAACTTTTCCGTGGGGTTTACTTTGTGTACCCATAGTTCTGAATACGCTATTAATATCATCCTTTACACAGGAAAATGAATCATCCCTTAGGAGCTTATACATTATAAGCTGCAGTACTTGTGAGATATTTTTGTTTTTCTACAATCAGGCTGCAAAGGATCCCTGTGAATGAGACACACTGTGTAATTTTGAAACATTGTAGTTTTGTTCATTTCGCTGACCGGCCAGAATTTCAGAATGAACAACTCTTGAAGAACTTTTAAAGTAAAATCAAAGAGCTATTGAAGTTTATTATGTGCTAATTTAGAATATTTTGTACCTATATAGGGACTTTCCTAAATATTCGCGAGCTCGTAAAGTATTACCACCTAAGTTAAGGCTCTACATATTACTTGCTGCTGTACGTATTTCATTTGTTTCTTTTAGAACCTATCTGCTGTCTTCTGTCATCATGCCGACTATATCAATTGTTCAAGACGTCCATCTTTCCTTAAACCAGAAAGCTATAATCATGTTCAATAGAATACGACATATTTATTAATCTCGATTCATTTTCTTGCATTAAATAATGTGACACAATAATGGTAAAACTAAAATCTGTAGGTAGCAGTTTCAATGTGTGCAGGAGTTTAGGAAGACTGGCGCATTAGGGATTAAGAAACAGGCTTGGAGTTACGAAGGCACCTTTAAAGTTTAACGTCATAAACAAGTAACGGAATACGATGGACCTACATCGGCTATTAAGCCATTTTAATTTTAAAAATCTTACTATAAGAACACGTGTTCGCTTTGTTAAATCAGTGTTGCAAATTCTATAAGTCCATATACATATATGTCTTAACTTTCATATGCAGAATTGCAATTAGTTTTTTCCTTGCTGTTAAGTTTATATACCGTTGATGCCGCCTGGCATGGAACACTTAGCAGGCTTACTGTTGCGCTAGTTCGAAAACCCCAAACTCTCTTCACGTCCAGTGACACGATGACTTGACATTTTTTCGAGTTAAGTTATGAATAGAGATGAACATTTTCTTCGCAAACAATACATCAGTATAAGCTTTCCCGAGTTAAAGGGGTTAAGAGCTTGTGACTGCAATGCAGAAACCCGCTGATGTTTACATTGAAACACTAAACAGCGTTCAGGGTCAGCTGCATTGCGAGGCTGATGCTAAGCTAACTTCGTGACCATTGCAGAAAATGTTAAATCACTAACTATGAACCGTCGACCGCTTGCTTCGGACTAACCTAAAAGCAGTGTGCTGTTTTGGTTGTAATATTATTTGCATGCGGAATAGTCAGGATGATGGATTGCACGTTTAGTTGAAGGATTTCTATTTATCTTAACGGAACTTGCCCTCCCGCAGCAGCTGCGGCATTCGAAAGGTGCAATATGAACATTGCAAAAATTCTTAGTGTGTTTAATCGAAAAAGCTCTTAGGCAAGAGCGATGAAAATTAAAAGCGATGAGCAATATTGTCTGTAAAAATTACATGCACATGCTTCCTCAAAGTGATCGTTATTGAGTATGCGATCACTAATATTACGTTAACTTTAGCAGGAAAAGTTGGTGTGCAGTTTCTCAAATATTTGCACAATTTTTCTGTGATGACATACACGAAAGTAGTGCCTTGCCTGCCACGCGTTAATGCGTACAGATGCTGCAAAATCCTTGACCGTGAAAAGCACCGTAAGCTGGCAGCGTTTATAGCCGGTTTGGTAGGGAAGTCTACTTTCATTTCCTAGTCATGTGCCACCTTTCCATTCTGCAATTCCCTATCTGAGAGGCATTCCTTTATTCCCACTCAGCAGACATGTAGCATCATTATAACGGTGCGCATCCCTACCATGTTTTTTTTACCCGTTATTTTTGTCACATTTTTATTAGTGATATAAGCATTTCTTACCATGAAAATTAAGGTCTGCTAAAGTCAGTAGGGTCTTAAAATGGCCTTGAGGGAAAAAGAAGGATTTAAAATATATACCGTAAATTATAAATTGCAGATTACTTAAATTTGTTCTTCTGTTATTGCGTTTGGTGAGTGCAAACCTCATTAGTTTCAATTGTTTGTGATCTTTACGCTTTTACACATTTCAGGATTT
Source organism: Metallyticus violacea (assembly GCA_030762175.1). Classification (NCBI taxonomy): domain Eukaryota; kingdom Metazoa; phylum Arthropoda; class Insecta; order Mantodea; family Metallyticidae; genus Metallyticus; species Metallyticus violacea. The sequence continues at coordinate 236,776,034 of CM060846.1, forward strand.
CGTTTTGCACAGGAATTTTTATAGGTGTGATTAATTGCCCTAGAGATATAATAGATTGGAAGCTTTCTAGACTGCAGGCGAGTTAAACATTATCTGAGTAAAATAAGTTATCAAAAATTCTCATGGCATTTTTCGGGGAAGTGCTTGATTTGACATGGCAGCCCCAGCTTGAAGTTGTTCACACACGAACCAATTCTTCAGATATGGTAATAAAAGGTAATTGGTTAGAAGTGGTATAATTTTTGGTAAAGCTTTTACCATTTTTCCAACACTACTTTCCCGCTTTCAGAAAATTTCCTACAAAACTATCTAACTTTTTTAATGGGTAGGCTGAATTTTGCCTCAGATGTTTGTGTATAAACATACCATTCATTTTTAGGTAAACGTTACGCAATAGTTTTTATTTATGTGTGCGTTTCTAGTGCCTTTGACAATTCAGTCTCAAACCTGAAAAAAGAGGCCTCTGAGCAACATTTGTCGGCCGTTTCAAGCCCTGATTTAAATGGGACGCTGATGACCTGGATGTTAAAGCATCCGCAAACAAACCAAATCAACAAAAAAAAAAAAAAAAAAAAAAAAAAAAGACAGCTCCTCACCTTGGCTCAACATTAAATTTATATTAGCGCGCCCCGAATTTACTTCAAGAACTCTCTCTCTCTCTCTCTCTCTCTCTCTCTCTCTCTCTCATATGTGTGTGTGGCACCCTCTGAGTGAGTGCATTGTCATCAAAATACGGATGTACATCTAGGTGGTAATGTGTGGTGCACCATCCTGTTGGAAGTAAAATTCCTCATTTCCATAGAGTATATGAATGCTGGGTAAGACGGATGTGCGTATCATGTTCAGGTACACTGGGCCAGTTACTATTATTTAAAAAAAGAATGGTCCAATTAGACCCCTAGATGACAACCCACACCAGACATGAATTCCAGATAAATTAACACATTTTCCAAAATAACACGTGGATTGTTTGCACACCAGTAGACACAGTTATGTCGGTTAACAGTTCCGTTCAACTTAAATTGTGCCTCATCAGATCAAACAACTTTCCCTACGAAGCCCTCATCCTCTTGCGCCATGTTCCGAAACCATTCACAATATTCTCCGATCAGGTTCATCTTCATTTAATGCATGCAAAAGTTTTGGGATGAACATTTCAACTTTTCTGTTATAATAATATGATGTACGCTGGATTTTTAATCCCAGTCTAACGTGCACATAGCTTTGTAGATTTCTACGGTGAGAGCTCAAAACGTTCCAAAACCATAGCCGAGGACGCGGGACTTGTTGCTGTGCGAGGTCTGCCAGATCTGCCCATGTGAACATTGCATACGGTAACACGAGTCTCAAATTTCCCTCGAATGCGTGCAATTGTTACTCGCATTGGCGGTTCTGTTCTGTACACACGTCTCCATTGCCTTTGAACTTCAACAACATTCTCGGTTTTCCATTACCACTTCGAAATTGCTTTCCACTGTTCAAACGACAATCTTCGCTTCATTTTGTTGTAGCAACGCTAGCATAACGTAATGTGTGTCACATCCGTTTACAGAGCATCATACGATAATCTTGGCTTCATTTGTTCATTGTTAATTTATGATACTATTGGCTTCATTTGTTTATTGTTAATTAACCTGTCACGTAGCAACGCTATCATAATGTATGTTGAGTCACATCTGTTTGCAGAACATCATATTACACATTACTGTTGTTTTCTGGTCCCACTTTGAAATATATTTAATAGATATCTAATGTGAAATTTTGTATACATTTTTGGCACACTCGGTATACAAACACACGCACTGTGTATTTTTCTTTCAAAATATACCGACAAAAGACATAGACTCTCCCTCGCCTTCGTTAATTTTTTACCGTCCTGTTGGCCTAGTGGTAACCATAGTTGCCTCTAAATCCCAAGATCGCGGGTTCAAACCCGGTCAGGATTTATGGATTTTTTCGGGCGTAAAAATCCTAAGTATGGCTTCCTTCGGAAGGGAAGTAAAGCTGTGGATCCCGTGTCGTACATCTACGGCACGAAAAAGAACCTCAAGCCTGAAAAAAGAGGTCTCCGAGCAAAATTTATCGGCCTTTCACGCCCTAAATTGAATGGGACGCTGATGACCTGAGATATTAAAGAGCATCCATAAATAAACCAAATCGACAAAGACTTCAATAATTAATTTCACTCAATATCCAGTATAAGTACAGCAGTAATCGTGGAAAAATCAAAGCTTTGTAAACGATTCAATAATGAAGCGTCGAACGCAAAATTTTCTGGATGATTTTGTCTAGTCTGTCATCTAAGATATCAGCAAGACTAAATTATAATTTTTAACTTATACAAATGGTTTCATTTTATAAAATATAAGCACATTGCACGCGTTATTTGGTCAACAGAATTTCCTAAAGTTTTCTACACATTGTTTATTTTCTTATAATTCAGATGTAACCTTATACTCATAATATGAGCATTTACTTACTGATGTCTTTGTCTAAGATATACGCCGATATCAATTTTTCTCCATACTCTATACCTATACTTGTTTTAGTCCTCCTGAAGCATATGCTATACAAAGGTTTAAATATTTTAATAGCAAATAACGCGGCTCTCACTTACATGATCCAATTGAAAATAGTCCCATAATTCACTTATATTATCCGTAAAAGTTGAACAGAAACGTATAGTCTTCTAGCACTTCAAAACAACAACAACTGAATTGAAAATAACAACTAGGTAGTAACGTAAAATCAGCATTCACGCTGAAGAAGCTAAAGTACGACATTGCTTCAATAAGTTACGTGTGATTAGGTAGTTTAACAGATCACATGAAAGGTTTACCAACATTTTCACTCGCGTGGCTTTTCCACATCTGCGTTACAGGAAAATATGCTGGATTTTAAATAATAACACATTCGAAAAGATCTACTTCGTCCTGCAATTCAGCACATTTTATTGCCCTTGTAGGTGATTTATAAAGAAATCTTTTCAAATGTACCGTCGCCAGAAATATAAGAAAGGGGGGGGTGCTTTTGTTATGGGGTCTCGGTACCTCCAACTGCTATTTAGAAGTTTAGGGATTACTCGTGTTTCTTGCGACTACTTTAAAGTTTGCTAATTGTGAAAATATTAAAGCTTCTTGTATTAACAAAAGATCGAAAACGTATTGAGTTTAGGTACAGAGTATATTGTGATATCGAAGCATCTTGAGCAGCAATGTCCAGCCCGCTTTAAGTCGCAGTTCCTCCACTTTCTTTTCACTCGAGGGGCAAGGCTTTCTTCCTTTGTTCTAACGTTCCGCAACCAGTGACGGCGCATAGCTTAATTCAAGTATTAATTTCACTGTGAGAGCGAGATAAGAGTATTTCCGTATCGAAGCGGGCTGCCAATTCAGGTGCCTCGTTTATAAAAAAAGAATTAACTGCTCCCTTTTTAACATAAGCGATTATTTCAGAAATATAATGACAAATACTTTGGTATCCGCGTTCTTTCAGACATGTCAACAACTCAATTTTAATTTAATGGAATTAAATTTAATGGTAAACGTTGTTCTTATTTGGTCATGATTATTTACAGGGGACGCTAGATTACACAAGGTAAAAGAACTAAAAGCATCCAATCTTCAGATGGTAATATTTCTGATAATATAATGAAACTTTCCTCTCGAGCGGCATAACTAATTAGTAAAAATATTTAAGGATGGAGAATTGGTAAATGATTTATTACGGAAGCTGAGGAAAGCTGTCCTAATTTATTAGATGAATTTAAACCTATAAGCAAGGCTCAATGCTAAATTTAGAAAACATATATAGAAACACATGAAAAAATTAAATCATTAACTTGCTTTTCTCTCGTCCTACACGAAAACACTGCTAGAGCTGGTATGATGATGATGATGATGATTATGATGATGATGATATTTTCGAGGGACTTCGATAATGATTTCAATGTTCTGCAAGAGCTTCTCGATGTGGTTTTTCTAATTACCAGAACTTGATAATGATTTAAATGTTCTGCAAGAGCTTCTCGATGTGGTTTTTCTAATTACCAGAACTTGATAATGATTTAAATGTTCTGTAAGAGCTTGTCGATGTGGTTTTTCTAATTAATAGAACTTGATAATGGTTTCAATGTTCTGTAAGAACTTGTCGATGTAGTTTTTCTAATTACTAGAACTTGATAATGATTTCAATGTTCTGTAAGAGCTTGTCGATGTGGTTTTTCTAATTACTAGAACTTGATAATGATTTAAATGTTCTGTAAGAGCTTGTCGATGTAGTTTTTCTAATTACTAGAACTTGATAATGATTTCAATGTTCTGTAAGAGCTTGTCGATGTGGTTTTTCTAATTACTAGAACTTTATAATGATTTAAATGTTCTGTAAGAGCTTGTCGATGTAGTTTTTCTAATTACTAGAACTTGATAATGATTTCAATGTTCTGTAAGAGCTTGTCGATGTGGTTTTTCTAATTACTAGAACTTGATAATGATTTAAATGTTCTGTAAGAGCTTGTCGATGTAGTTTTTCTAATTACTAGAACTTGATAATGATTTCAATGTTCTGTAAGAGCTTGTCGATGTGGTTTTTCTAATTACTAGAACTTTATAATGATTTAAATGTTCTGTAAGAGCTTGTCGATGTGGTTTTTCTAATTACTAGAACTTTATAATGATTTAAATGTTCTGTAAGAGCTTGTCGATGTAGTTTTTCTAATTAATAGAACTTGATAATGATTTCAATGTTCTGTAAGAGCTTGTCGATGTGGTTTTTCTAATTACTAGAACTTGATAATGATTTAAATGTTCTGTAAGAGCTTGTCGATGTAGTTTTTCTAATTACTAGAACTTGATAATGATTTAAATGTTCTGTAAGAGCTTGTCGATGTGGTTTTTCTAATTACTAGAACTTGATAATGATTTAAATGTTCTGTAAGAGCTTGTCGATGTAGTTTTTCTAATTACTAGAACTTGATAATGGTTTCAATGTTCTGTAAGAACTTGTCGATGTGGTTTTTCTAATTACTAGAACTTGATAATGATTTAAATGTTCTGTAAGAGCTTGTCGATGTAGTTTTTCTAATTACTAGAACTTTATAATGATTTAAATGTTCTGTAAGAGCTTGTCGATGTGGTTTTTCTAATTACTAGAACTTGATAATGGTTTCAATGTTCTGTAAGAGCTTGTCGATGTGGTTTTTCTAATTACTAGAACTTGATAATGATTTCAATGTTCTGTAAGAGCTTGTCGATGTGGTTTTTCTAATTACTAGAACTTGATAATGGTTTCAATGTTCTGTAAGAACTTGTCGATGTGGTTTTTCTAATTACTAGAACTTGATAATGGTTTCAATGTTCTGCAAGAGCTTCTCGATGTGGTTTTTCTAATTACTAGAACTTGATAATGATTTAAATGTTCTGTAAGAGCTTGTCGATGTGGTTTTTCTAATTACTAGAACTTGATAATGGTTTCAATGTTCTGTAAGAGCTTGTCGATGTGGTTTTTCTAATTACTAGAACTTGATAATGGTTTCAATGTTCTGTAAGAACTTGTCGATGTGGTTTTTCTAATTACTAGAACTTGATAATGGTTTCAATGTTCTGTAAGAGCTTGTCGATGTAGTTTTTCTAATTACTAGAACTTTATAATGATTTCAATGTTCTGTAAGAGCTTGTCGATGTAGTTTTTGTAATTACTAGAACTTTATAATGATTTCAATGTTCTGTAAGAGCTTGTCGATGTGGTTTTTCTAATTACTAGAACTTTATAATGATTTCAATGTTCTGTCTAATGACAAGTGATAAAACAGGCCACGTAATCTCAGACAAATTCATCAAATACTAATTCCCATAAAAAAAAAAAAAAACGTTTCATCCTTTTATACGCCCCGCAATGAATGCTCCTTACGGTGCAGTTTTCAAAATGTTGAAAAAAAAGTGCAGATTTTTGTCCCAAACATATAATATGGACGAACAAATTAATAATATTTGAATAAAGTATGCCCACTCCTTTTTTTTACAATTTGTTGCAACTTTAAATCCACAACAATTATATTTTTTTACCTATTTAAATTTTCTTGTAGTTATATTTATTTATCCGTGTCTGAAGAGCCTCTGTTGAAAATTTCAATTTCAATTATTTTCAAAATTTCAATAATTTTAGGGAAAACATGCCCACTCTTTTTTTACAATTTATTGTAATTTTAAATCCACAAGAATTATAAATTTTACCTATTTAAATTTTCTTGTAGTTATATTTATTTATCTATGTCTGAAGAGCCTCTGTTGAAAATTTCAGGTAGATTAGTGAAATTTAGGCTTACAAGGGGCAATTTGAATTACCACATGTTAAAAAAAATACCAGTATTTCTAACCATGTTATGTCACATTACAGGTCTTTAAAGGGAAAGGAGAATAAAATATCTTTGCTCCATGAATCTAAAAAAATGAACTTAATTAATTTTCGACATTTCATAGGTCGAGCCCCTTACATATCTACTTAGTAAACAATGAACCATTACACTAAGTGCTGAAAACACTATTATGGCACAACATAATTCAAAAAATGGTCATACTCCTGTAACATGACAAAAGTCGACGTAAAATATGCTAAAGGTCAATAGTTATATAATAATAGTTGCTGAGTGAAATATTAAATGTTTCCTAATTAATTTTTTTATATCTGGCATGTATGCGCATATGTGGGTTTTACAGGATGTTAGAAAAGTCACATAATGTAATGAAAAATGGAGTGTAATTTCTATTTTCAGTCTCAAGTGCTGAGGAATACCGTAACTGAGTACCCATAGGATACACTTTGTAACAGCATATATTTATTGTCACGCATTACATCCAAACCGACAGTTATGTTCGGACATAGGAGGTCTTAATAGGAAAGTACGCAACAATTAATCCCCCAACAAGCATCTATTCAGTTTTTGCACACAAAATGTCGTGGAAGCGGCGAGAATGGCCCGATCAAAGATGTTCGCAACGTGCGAGCTGCGTGTGCTTTAATGCCAAAGAAGTCTGTATGGCACCTTGCAATATAGCCCGGCTGTCCATTGTCAGTGGTCACACGGCTTTGCGCCAAGTCCATAAAATTGTATCCTTTCAAATTACGTGCTTTCCATCAATGCAGTCTGAAGGCCTGGAAACTTGTCAATCTTACTGTTGCTGGTTCGTTGGCTCTGTAACGCCGAATGGGGAGGAACTGGTCTGATGAGGCGCACTTCCAAATCGACGAATGCGTCATTTCCCACAATTCTTCAATACAAGCCACGCAATATCCATATGAGCTGCATGGGGCACCTCTGCATTCACAGAAACTTGGTGTATGTTGACATGTCACGAGGTTGCATCTTCATTACGTTCCTCCAAGGCGCAATGAACAGCGACCCTTACGTAATGATGACGCAAAAATTGTCAAGTCATCAGAGAAGTTGCAGAACCTGTTTTAACAAGACAATGCCGCAGCCTTTACAACCAGAACAATATGACTTACCGGGGAGAGTTCTTTCCTGACAATAAATCTCACAGACATTTTCACTTACCGGGAAGAGTTCTTTCCTGACGACGGATCTCACAGACAATATGAACTACTTCGAAGAGTACTTTTCTGAACAACGAATCTCACAGACACTATGACGTACTTGGAAGAGTTCTTTTCTGGACAACGGATCTTACAGACACTATGACTTACTTGGAAGAGTTCTTTTCTGGACAACGGATCTCACAGACACTCTGACTTACTTCGAAGAGTACTTTTCTGAGCAACGGATCTCACAGACACTATGACGTACTTGGAAGAGTTCTTTTCTAGACAACGGATCTCACAGACGCTATGACTTACTTGGAAGAGTTCTTTCCTGTCGAGGATCTCACAGACACTATGACTTACTTGAAAGAGTTCTTTCCTGTCGACGGATCTCACGGACACTATGACTTACTTCGAAGAGTTCTTTTCTGGACAACGGATCTCACAGACACTATGACGTACTTGGAATAGTTCTTTTCTAGACAACGGATCTCACAGACACTATGACTTACTTGGAAGAGTTCTTTCCTGTCGACGGATCTCACAGACACTATGACTTACTTCGAAGAGTTCTTTCCTGTCGACGGATCTCACGGACACTATGAATTACTTAGAAGAGTTTTTTTCTGGACGACGGATCTCACCGACACTCTGACTTACTTCGAAGAGTTCTTTTCTGGACAACGGATCTCACAGACACTATGACTTACTTCGAAGAGTTCTTTTCTGGACAACGGATCTCACAGACACTATGACTTACTTCGAAGAGTTCTTTTCTGGACAACGGATCTCACAGACACTATGACTTACCTGGAAGAGTTATTTCTAGGACGATGGATATCACAGACACTACGATTTACTTGGAAGAGTTCTTTCTAGGACGACGAATCTCAAAGACACTATGACTTTCTTGGAAGAGTTCTTTCTAGGACAACGAATCTCACAGACACTATGACTTACTTGGAAGAGTTCTTTCCAGGACGATGGATCTCACAGACACTATTGCCAGTGCAATCTCCAGATTTAGTGCCCTCAACATTTCCTCGTCGGGGCACCTCAAGGGCACGTTACTCATTCGCGAAAAATTTCCCAAAATGCAAGTGAATAACAAAACTGTGTTGATATTATCCTCGTTAAATATCGTAAAGGACGTTCAAGGTGTCTACTTGTGTAAAAACACAAAAGAGGACCTATTCTGGCGCTATGAAACAAAATTGTCCCAAAAGGTTGCCTGACTGTTTAAACATTTGAAACATTATTTGCATGAACTTTCACTGAATACTTTCAGCGCTTTGTTTAGCGGATACTAGCTATTTTTAAGATATACTTTATGAGAAAATAATATTATATTGCAGTTAAAAATGAAAACACATCACAAACTGCAAAGAGAAATAAGCAGTAGCGATTATTATTATTTTTTTGTTCTTACATGCACGTATCTTGGTATTCCTGATAGACAGAAGACGTCATCTGCTTTCATCACAAATGAGCAACATAGCATATAATCCGCTGACCTATTATGCTGTAGTAGAACATACGACTTTTATGATTAAAGCAATAATTATACAACCTTGGACAAAAAAGAGGATTGATTGATTGATTGATTGATTTATTTATAGACGCTCTTTAACAGCTCAGGTCATCAGCGTCCCATTCAACTCAGGGCGTGAAACGGCCGACAAATTTTGCTCAGAGGCCTCTCCTTCAGGCTTGAGGTTCTTTTTCGTGCCGTAAATGTACGACACGGGACCCACGGCTTTACTTCCCTTCCGAAGGAAGCCATACTTAGGATTTTTACGCCCGAAAAAATCCATCAGTCCTGGCCGGATTTGAACCCGCGATCTTGGGTTTAGGAGGCAAGTATGGTAATCACTACACCATCAGGACCGACAGAGGAGGACATATCTAGAACACAACGTTATTCTAAGTCCTACTCGATACAGCGCGCGGTGCACAATGTATCCAGCAAAGCTATGTAGCCACTGCAGCAGTTGCGTTATATGGCATACATTAAAGACGCTGACCAATGTGCGTTTTCCATTAGCTCTGTGGCAGAATGTGTAGTGATGCTGTGGTTAAGAGCGCAGGTTCACCATCGGGCATGAAACATGTTTAAATAAACATTTAACATATTATTACCAATTAGTTTCGTAATATTGTTTCCGATACATAGCAAACTTTAACGTTAACATATTCTACAGATTATAAAGATTACTATAATATTTACTTCATTATTTGTTCTATCTAAATGCAATATGCTGCATACACCTTCCCCACCGCCAGATCGTTAAGGCCGAGTTCGTTAAGGCACGGACTCTTGATGGGGGGTCAGGTTCGATTCCCGCCAGGATCCTCGTTTCTGACTGAGGTTTCTCCAGGTTTTTCTCAGTTCTCATAAATTGCAAATGCCGGGAGGTATCCTAACTTAGGCCTGGGATGTTTCCTTCCTTTAAAAAAAATCCTTTCCCAATTTACCATTTCATCTCATGTATCATCAGTGTCCACCGCCTGCGATGCCTCTGTAGTAAAATGGGCGTTAAACACTAATTACAAACACACACATTACCGGCAAATGCACGAAAGACAAAAGATGGCTAATGGGCACAAATTCAAGAAGCCTGGGATGTTGTAGCCTCTTGTCCACACTACTGTGGAAATCTATCATCATCTATACTCCGAAGACTGAGGGCAGTTTTACACGCCGAGGGTTCTTGCATATATTAATATGTGTTTATTTCTTTATATTTTCACTTTAGAAGACAAAAGTTTCTGTTCTTAGTTTTATTTAGCTATTTGTAAAGAACATAATCACAGTTTGTGATTTCGTTTTTGTATATGCATAGGTAATGCCATAAAACGCAGATGATTCATTAAAATATAATATTATACTAAAGCAACATGCTTTTCTACACATGCACTTATAAACCAATAATAAGAAATAGAACAAAAATGTTGTGTAGGATTTGAACCCAGGAGGTTACGCAGAGGAGCACAATGCCTTCTAAACCGCTCGGCCACCGCTACTCTACCCTAACGTTCTCTTTCCATATGCTTATGTTTACAGGCAAAGCGTCCACTGCAGTGTCCACTCGCTGCATGCGTGTTGTGAATACAGCGTTTATGAGCGTTTCCGATCGACACGTAGAATCTGGAAGGATTTTTTTTTCAAAGGGTGTACTTACACTTTGACTTAATTTTTTCCTATCACTACTTATTATAATATTGCTTAAACACCCATAAACCCTATATCAGAAATTAAATTTTGAATATATTTTGAACTTTGCTGAAATATACATTATATTTTTATTGGCTTCCGGTGACTTGTCAGAAGCTGTGTTGTTCTTGTGTAAGGAAAACTAAAGAAATTTTGAGAAAACAATTCAAGGAAGTGTGCTAACGTTTCTAATATTAATAAGAATTCTCTGCGTTTATTAGCAAATTAAATTTACCGTAAGCAAATTAATTGCAGCAGTTATATGATTGCGACTTGTAAAGTAACAAATGTGAAATCATAAACAAAATCATTGTTAGTGTCAAAGAAACTCAATTAGTTTTGCCCTTACCTTAACCTACATCTCCCCATAGTCGCCTTGGACACTTTGGCACTTGTAGCTTGGTACCAACCTTTCACAGATTTTGTGAAAATATTCTGTGGCAGTTTTTTATGTACATAACTGTACGAGAAGCTTCTGGACAATTTGCGAGCACTTACTAACCATCAATGTCAATTCCCTTGAACGATGGGATAGACCTTTGCTTTCAGTTCATAAATGATGACAAGCGTGGAGACCTGACTACCTCCATTGCCTCTTTCAAGGGATTTTATCCATCGACTGTAGCAATTTCCCGAAAATTGTCAATAAATCCAGCGTTTTCAGCATTCCGAGAATGACTGATCCAATTGCCCAGCAGTCGGTGGGATTATCAGTAATCACGTTCATTTTCAAAGACGAAATTATAATTAATGTGCTAATAACCGCACCAGACAAATGCCTATACCATACTAATGACTGTTAACGCCATGGCAGTTGCAACGAAACAGCCGAGCACAAACTTCTTTGCGTCTTTTATCTTACGAATCACCCTCGTAGTTTATTACTATTTCACTTATCTGAGTCATTCTAAAATCGACCAATGAAAGAAACAAAATTTTGAATTTTGACCAATCACAGATGAATTACGCAGTGAGATTATCGCGAAAAAAATATCAAAATTTGTTTTATAACGCCTTGTGCATTTGTCTTGTGGTCGGTGTAGCCAACTCTATACCGCCACTATATAATTACTGAACACGCATCACGTGACCACTTTTGCTAGAGGCGGTGGGGAGCTATTGGTAGCAAAAAAGCATGGACAATAGACAATCATAACTCAAAATGGAGAGTTATTCAAAGCGTTTTGGTAATGCGTCAAATGTGCAAATTGATATTATCATTAGGAGTTCAAAATCACAGAATACAAAGAAAAATGGAGACACGGTATGCTATCTTCTCTCTCAGTTGGTATTAGAAAATCGAAAGGTACAGATTGTAATAATGGACCTTTGTCCAGTTCAGTCTGACGGTTTTTGAACAGAATAATTCATAAGTACAACATTTTACTCAAGTGTTAATATTATGTGGGCATGTATCTCTCTCTCTGTCTGTCTGTCTGTCTGTCTGTCTGTCTCTCTCTCTCTCTCTCTCTCTCTCTCTCACACACACACACACACACACACACACACACACACACACACAGAGTCCGAATTCAACCACACAAATTGCAAGGAATGCGGAGAGGTTCTAGCTAAGCATTTTCAGACAGGGTACTTATGGTCTGAGGTTTCTAAGTTTCATACAATGACATAAAATCTGTTAATCGTCAGCCCACCGCTGATTGTACCTGCCCAAGAGGCTGGGAAAAAGACAGTCGTTTCACTCTTTCCAGGTGATGTTTGTGAATGGCGCGCCATGTACAGCGACATTAGATATTGTGATGGAGGAGGCTCGAATCTCCAAAACTGCATCTGTTTTTCGTTGTTTTCTTTTCGTGTTGTAGTTACCATGTTATTTGTTTTTTACTGTTCAGAACTGCTCGTTCACTCTAACGAATTAAGTAACATAAATCACAATTTGTTTAACAAATAACATAGTAACTAAACTTGCAAGGGTAAAGCAATTATCAAGTGTTATCACCTGGCCTGTGATGTGCATGTAGTACTGTACATGCAGGTACATTTCAAAATTTAGAATAAGTTTTCCCCACTCTAGACAATGATGTTAGACACGGTTAGTACTTAAAATGAAAAATAAATTATTTTCTCCAGAGTAAAGAAGAAATGTACCTGAATGAAACCAAATATTTAAGAAAAATTAAGTAAATGGCATTCTAGCTTTTCACCACTGCATGAAAACTAAATGAAAGAAAATTGAAGAATTAAGGAAAAAAATATATCTTAAGTGCAAAAAAATAAAACAGATCTCCAGAGATATTGTTCGATGTGTCGGCCTGCAATATCCCTACAAACAGCGCACCTGCGAAGAAATGATCCTCACACTATCTCAAAAAGATGTGGAATATTACGAACCTCGTCACAAGCAGCCAAGATCGGTGCTAGTAACTGCTCATCAGTGTCAACTGATAATGCATACACGAGGCTCTTAAGATGTCCCAATAAAAAAATGGTGTTGAGGTCCGGAGAAGACCAGTTTACAGGATCACTTCTTCCAATCCACTGCCCAGGAAGAACACCATTGAGATAAGCTCGTACTTCCACACTGAAATGTGGAGTATCTCCATCGTGCTGCAAACTCATCTGACGTCGGATGTTCAGAGGGACGTCTTCCAAAACCGCAGGCAAAACATGGGCGAGGAACTGAAGATACACATGTCCGTTTAACCGTGTAGGAAGTAGGTACGGTCGAGTTATTTTGATTGAACGCGATGCCCGTCTACACGTTGATGCTGAATCTGTGCTGATAACCGGCCTCCACCACTGCATGTGGCTACTCATACTTCCATACATGACTCTTCCTATGGTTCAGCATTAGTCCACCTCTTGTGAACATGACCTCATCGGTAAATCCGAGGAGGAGAAATCAGGATGTTCATTCTGCCGCTCCGAGGCCCACCTGCAGAACTCTAGTCTGGTAAGCACCTCTTCTTCAAAGACTGGAGTACGACGCTTTCGGTTTGCACCGGCATCCGGTCTGTACACCATTAAAGATCCATTTACCGCAAACACCGATGGACATTTTGGAACGTGCAGCGATAACATTGTGTGTGGAAATCTATCCCTGTACAGCTACAGATGCATGTCCTCTTGCTTCCCATAATGAAAATTCGTTAGCCATGTTTTCGAGCAACTGTAAACAGTCTGTTGCATTTGATATAATGTCCCATTAACCACTCAGATAACTTTCCCTTACGCAGTCCCGAATGGTAGAGAAGAAAGCAGACTGGTTACGATTTCTTCAGCAGGGATTAAGCGATTTTTAGGCGGATAATATCCTTGATGAGCGTGCAGATCGGTTAGCTCAGTTACAGTGTTACCTAATAATACGAACGTCGTGGGTTCGTACCACTTACGTGTAACTTTCTTCTTCTTCTAACTTGTGATCTATTTTAATAGAATAAATTTTACTTTTTCATAGGTTAGGTTAGTTTACGTGTAAAAAATAGTAGAGGTAGAGGTAGAAGTAGTAGTAGTAGTAATAACGATAATGATAATAATAATAATAATAATAATAATAATAATAATAATAATAATAATAATAATAATAATCCAACTAACACTGCCGTTCGGGAGGAATTCGGCTTTCTCCGCTACCTTTCGGGATTTCTGCCGCAGAACAGGGTCAGTTTGTAACGTCAAGTTTCAGCTGCGATATGCTAGGTACTTTGCGCATGCGCAATTAACTTCGTAGCAGAACTGAACTGTTATCGTTGGCGTACATACCCTCGCAGAATGAATAATTTTACCGAAGTAGCAAAGCCAATAATTTTCAACTTCCCGTGTACTGTGTATTAACACTAATTTTCCCCCGACTACTTGGGCAAGACAGGCATTCTGAATGAAAACCTAATTCACATACTTACGTTATATTGACGAATCAGCTCGGATATCCGATTTCGTAAAAGTGTCATAACTCTGAAAGTTTACAAAAGGGATCATAATTTCCGTATCTCAAAATGCTTATCTAGGACCCCTTTACAATCATTGCAATTTGTGTGGTTAAATTCTGGGATACCTTGCACCCATGCACACACATATATTACTTTTATTATTGTATTCATGAAACAGTCCTAAACCGGCATTTCGCTCTTCTCTATTGGCATTACTGACAATCGGCATTCTTCTGTCGCAAGATTGCTTTAAAATGTTAAGTACAAATACACAAGTATTACAATTTTGTAAGCCAAGTTTAGAAGAATGATATTTAAATTCTTATTTTGTTCGTGAAATAGTCCTAATAAATATCACTCGAGGGTCTAAGCTTTCCTGATAAATTCACTCACTACGTTCGGAATTTATCGGTAATCTCGTGATATTACTTGTGATAAAATTACATCGGTGCCTTTAACAAGGAATGGAACTACCAGGACTTATTGACAGCATTTGGCGCAAGATAGCGTGGATAAACGAATTACAAGTTTTTATCAATGCTGGACTGAAATACGAAATTTATATGATTATTTGGTTGCTTGAAACAGATTTTTTTTCCATCATTTTAGAAAATGTTTGTCTTACATTTTATAACTCTTTAATTTTCTATGCATTTTATTTAAATGTGGTTTTTCCACAGTTATTTTCCCGGTGAACGCAGCAAATAATTTTTGGTGCAGTCCAAGAGGATTATGTTTTTTTTTTTTGTATATTTATTTTATATTACGGAATTGTAGCCTTTGTTAATTTCCTCATCAATACGCCTTGATATCTGGAAGATATGACACCGTATACCCTATCATCACTATTGTCTGTCTCCCTAATGTTTTATGCAGCTCTACAAAAATAGATAGAACGTTTTTTCTTTTAAGTCTTTGAAAATTTTGCAGCATGTGTAACATGAAGCATTTACTTAAACTTTTGCTGCTGCAACATACGGATATCGTTTTGATCGTTTGATCGTAAACAATAAGACAAAGACAATGTAAGAAAGTGCAATGCGAACATAGTACGTGTAACACCTTGACCATTGACAAGCATTTAGCAAGAGACTGTGAATGTAAGTGGTTCTTTATTTCTTTGTTAAGTAACAAGCTCATTCTTTACAGGTAGTTAACTCATTAAGGCGCACGTATTCTCTTTTTTTTTTTTCAGAAAAAGTCATTTCAAATTTAGTATTCCATCTACAGCATACCATGGACCCAGAAGCTGAAAATCACCCGGTCTGAAAATAGACAGCTGGTCGTTTATGTTATCTGAATATACTGCACCGGTGAAACAAATACATTTCATACACTTGACTGACTGTTCGAGGCGGCGTACGTTTCAGTAAGGAAGGATGTGGCGAGGGTGACACTGAGCGATCAGGATCCATGCGGAAGTAGACGCGTTTCCTAACGTATTTCGAGATAGAAAACCTCGACTACTGTGGAGATCCCCTCGCTTGAAGCTCGAAGATTAAAGAACAAAGGCAGAAGCCTTTAAAAAGAGCAAGGCGCCATAATACCGCGCCAACTCACCTCGTCCTGGCACTGTCGACCTTGTAACAGAACTAAAGGAACGAAATGACATGAACTGAGCGGAAAATTCGTGAAAAAGAAAGTCACCCCAGCACTGGCCTAATCGACCAGGATAAACCATGAAAATAAAGAAAGTCAGGACGGCCGGCTCCAAGCGATTTTGAACACGAGACAACCGAATGTGGGTTCCAAGCGTTACCACCTGAGCCATCCCGCTTGGTGACTGTGATAAGGTTCGAAGCATCTTTGGCATTAGGACTCTGCCCTTACATCCATTCGACAATGTTTATGTGAGGAGCAGCAGTTTAGCATCCTACCTCAAATCACTCTGCTCTGCACTGTGCGTCCTGTCTTCTATCCGTTTCAAAACTTCTTCAGGCATTGGACCGTCATCTATTGTCGGATTTTCAACATAGTTTTCCGTAGATCATCTAACCATTTACTACAGCCATATCCAACATTCTTAATAAAGATATCACAGTACCACTATTTTCAACGGAATGAAGTGACATTTCTCTGCTAACCAATAACGTTAGTCAACTCCACCCATGCTCTTACTATAGTGCCTTTATAACTAGCGGTTGATGTTTAGTTGTAGATTTATTTTTCAGTTCGTTTTCGAGCCTGGAGCTAGTCGTTTCCGGTAAGTCGGTTTTTCGGAAACGAGGAAACGCTTTCACATTTGCTTATCCCAGTTACAGCACATCTAACTACCTCGATCAGGAGATAGTATTATGTCATATGCCTCGCAATTAACTTCAACCTTACTAGAAAATGATTACCATATACAGTGCTTCTTCTAGTGTAATCCCTTTGAGCACTATATCATAATTATATATTATCTACCTGAAGGCAATCTGAAGAAAAAGAAAAATATATATTATTTCCAACAATGGAATACACATCAATCTCATTTGCCGTTACCACATACTTGCAAGGGCAAACTGCACAAAAGTTTTCACAATTCAATTATATAACCACATTACATAATACTTCGAACAATGGCTGTACTCACATATAAATGCCAAATATTCACTTTTTAAATACACACGCGTGCACACACACAACGCTGTTGTACTTCTATTTGCTTGTATTTCTATAAAGAAATGCTGCGGAAAGCAAATGTTTCATTACTGTCGCTGAGTATCATAAAAGCATTGTTGCTAAAGCGTTATTACAAGTGCCCAGAGGTCTATAAATAAAAGGTCTTCCAATAAGAGTATTATACTTTTAAAATGAAACAGATGTTTATTATTATTATTATTATTATTATTATTATTATTATTATTATTATTATTATTATTATTATTATTATTATTATTCTGAAGCACACTTGATGTTATTACGTATGGAACAGAACGTGTATTAAATGCCCGCCACAGCTTAGTTTGGTTACGCGTATAGGGATGTTGCAAGTTGCAATGACAGTGGAACATAAACCAGCTAAATTTCACTAATAATGAGCAGTTCCTTAGGACATTATGTGTTTCTTGCATGTTGACATAAACCCGTAATTTAACATAACCCTATTACAAGTAATCTAGCATGTTAGCACATTACCTCGGGGACCAGTTAATATTACCACTAAACGAAATCATGAATCCTCCGAAATTCTCCTTCAAAAGATCGACAGTTTCATGAGCTGTATAGCACGTGGCGCCATCTTGCTGAAACCAGCGGTTTCTGAGATCCATACTTTCCAATTGAGGCCAAAATCCCTCATCTTAGCCCGGTATCTTTCATATCAAAATCGATACCAGACAGTAATCTTTTGAGAATAAAGTGGTGGTTCTTCAGCTCCAATAGATTCTCGTTGCCCAAAAAAGGGCAATTGTTTGTTAACGAAACAATTCATCCAAAAATGGGCCTCGTCGCTAAAGAAGACATATCAACTAAAAGCAGGGCCAACTTACAATTGCTCCATAGCCCAGTCAACAAACTATGGTCGCTTGGCTTCAGTTCTTGAATTAAAGCAATTTTTAAGGGTGTAACTTCAAGTCTTGATGAAAAAGTTGTGGTCGATGAAAGGCTCAATTCTTGTGCTCAATGAAAATTTGATTTTCTGCATTCTCGCTTACTCTTTCAAGAACGGTGACTATGTTTTCATTGGTACTTTTGCCTAGTGCACGTACAGACTTTGTTTGATTGGCAACAGAACCAGTTGCCTCAACTTTTTCGATCAAACTCGAATTATTCTCTAGCTGGGGACGATTACACACACCGCACGGAATGCTTGGCGAAAGGATGATCAATTTGGATATTACATTTTCACAATATCTACGCGTTGTGCAATGATAAAATGTTCCTTTGTTGTTGTTCATCTTCCCACACATTTCGTTAGTGGCGGAACATATAGTGGGGGGGCCTATGGAACTAAGCTCTGATTGGCTCGCTTGTTAAGAGCGTTGGATCTAACCTGGAGTTCCTGGGCGTTACCAGTGGGATATTGGTTACTAATTGGTTAGCGTAGTTAACTTGGTATTTTGTAAGGGCGGAGTGCTGAGTGCAATTTTAGAGCTGCTTCTTTCCTGTTAAAGTTGTTTCTCTGCTTGTAAATTTCAATTGCATGCCGGCATAAGTGAGGATGATAATGGGATATTGAGGTTAATATGTCGGTATCTCGAAAACCGATTTTGTGCTCTTTGTCAACTAGAAGTGCATGCTCAGCGAGGGTTGATTGTCTGTCTGACCTGGATGGCAATGTCTCGTTATGTTCTGTAAGTCGTGTATTAATGCTGCGCATCACACGAGCATGGTTTTCTGTAGACACCAGCTGAGGCAAGCGGTTTCCTCGCGTCTTTTGTGGAGCGGAATTTATAGGAGCAGTAAACTTTATTACAACAACAATTAAAATAAAACCATCATTTATAAATCTAATTCACAACTTGGAGCGGAGAAGGAATGGATGGGAATGCATTCTTGGATGACAAATTATGATTCGAATCGAGGCCTCACAGATGATGACGGATTTCACAGGAAGAGTGTTTAAAGAGGACACCAGTACTCTCTAAGGCAGCCTAAAGGTAGATTGCAGCTGTGGCCTAGTGGCTTATATAACTATAATGGAATGTAATGTTCGAAACTATGCACGTTCGAATTTCGCATATTCATTTTACACTTGAACCTCATTTTTATCAGTTTTTCTATTCTATTTGTTTTATCAGCAATATAATTTGTTCAAAATTAAACATAAATAATTTTAAAATAAATATATACACATATATAATCACCAACTTTCTTTCAATGCTAACATTCTTCACTGAATAAGAAAGCAAGTCACTTAATTTTTAATAGCATTTAACGCCCATTTTTACTACTAAGGCATCACAGATGGTGGCCATTGATTATAAACGAGATGAAATGATTGGGAAAGGTGATTTTTTTTAAAGACGAAAGCGTTCCGGATCTCTAAGTTAAGGGTACCTCCCCGACATTTGCCATTTATCAGGACGGAGGAAAATCTGGAAAAAACCTCAGTAAGGGAGGATTGTTCTTGTGGGAATCGAACACCAGAATTCTCGCTCACGAATCCGCGCCTTAACGACCTCAGTCACCCGTGGTGGTTAAATGCATGTCTTACTATATATCAACTCTGTATACTTAATAATACTTTCTATTACAGTATTTAAACGACGAGAATGTTAGGTTTGATTCAGTGCTACGAGTACCCGTATTAATTCTTATATTCTACTCTACAGCTAGCCAAACAGCCCAAGTGCTACAGCACAATATTACCCTTCTCAGCGAATGGTCGTTACACGCAGGGCTGAAAGCATCGTGCTGCTGGTGCAACGCGCCCGTGCTGTTTTGCAACTCTGCTAGCCAAACCCGAGTGAAACGGAGAGAACGAACTATCTAAGAATCCGTTACAACAATGGAGGTATAAATGTCAATTGAGAAGAGGTATTGTTGCAGGGGATTTATATTTTTGTAATAAACACTTGCCTACAGAAGTTTACGATAGAAGGTAAATAATAACGTTGAAAATCGCACATTTTAACCTGTAGTATTTTTTGACCCATTACAAACATTTCAAATTAATTTACTACCAACGACCATTCAACCACGAATATGTAACACAATTATAGTAAAAATCCGCAAAAAGTGTACTTGGAGAATGAGAAGCCTATGTCAACTTTGAAACAGTTTCTTTATAGCTAAAACAGGCGTGGGGTCAAAAAAAAAAAAAAAAAAAAAAATACCACGGACACCAAGCGAGGGATAATATATCATTTACACAACCAAAAACACTTGCCTCCTAAACCCAAGATCGCGGGTTCGATTTCGGCCAGGATCGATGGATATTTTAGGGAGTAAAATCCTAAGTATGGCTTCCTTTGGAAGGGAAGTAAAGCCGTGGGTCCCGTGTCGTACATTTACGGCACGAAAAAGAGCCTCAAACCTGAAAAAAAAAGAGGCCTCTGAGCAAAATTTGTTGGCCGTTTCACGCCCTGGGTTGAATGGGACGCTGATGAACTGAGATGTTAAAGAGCGTCCGTAAATAAACCAATTAAAAAAAACACTCAAAAAGCGGTATAAAGGAAAATAAACTAGGAAAATTTGGTGATTCTCTAAAGGAATTTAACTTCTTTAGAAAGAAACTGCTCTTCAGTGAACTTATTAAAATTAATATATAAAATAGAACCATTCGTTAGGTACTTTCATTTATACATTATGTCTTATAAAGATGTAAAAGAAGGAAATAATGACACTGAAATACATACTGTTGTAACACATGAAAGCCATTTGGAAAAGTTTAAAGAATGAAATTACCAATAGAAAAAATAACATATCTCTAAAAATTAACGATATCAGTTCCTATGCAAGTAGCCAATATGTTTAATGTACAAATCACTACTGTTGCAGAAAGTACTACAAATCAATAAACAAGTAAATAGTTTTATGAAGCCAGTAGCAAAGTAGTTTTTCAGCAGACATACAAGAAATGCCAGAATATATAATTAAATTGTGTAGTAGTTATGCTGTTAGAACCCGTTTTTTTCGTCCGGAACATACGCGCCTCCTATGTAGAAGGTTTCAATTACCAAGGAGAATTTTAAGCACACTCAGTTCCACACAGAAGACAGAGGAACAGGAAACGGTATTTCTTGAAGGTGAAACGGCCGATAAACTAGTCTAAGCACCTCTTTTTTCAGGTATGGGAGTATTCAACGTGCTATTAAGCTATGACATGGAACCCTACGGTTTTACAGTTCCTGCCGGAGCACTTAGGCTCAAAAATTGTTACGACCCCGGTCGGGTTTGAACTAGCGAATCTTGTGTCCAGAAGAAAGCGCTGTACCCCAAAATCACCGATGTGTAATTGCTCCTTAACAACTGGAAGTTCCCAAATAAAGAAAATCATAGCAAAACTGATTCCACTATATAACATTAGTGACAAACAGAACATTGATAAACAAAGTATAGACAATTCAGCTCCTAATATTTGTAGTGTGGTGTTTAGCAGAAGTTCGCCATTTTAGAACCTTTCTATTCACTGAGAATAAAAATAGGTTTTGTAATAGTAAATATACAACAGCTGCTTTTTACACAATTATTGAAAGGATGCCGAAAGGCATAGAGAAATGAAACCATTATATGCCTGAATGACCAATAAGTACTGCAAAAACAAATTATTTATTGGTGTTATGTTTAAAGATAGAAGTTTAGATTTTCAAAAAATGATCGATCTTCATTAGAAAAATTAATAGGGTAGTTGGGTACAAGTATGATAGCTCTATATGCAACCAAATAACGGTATAGAGAATGACCAAAGTCGCTGGTACAAGATCTCTACTGTTTTATCATTACATTAATAACGGCTGCTTGTTTCCGTTTTGTTTAAAACTGCATTTCTGTTACTGCTAACACTCGTACGAGATAAGTGTATTTCGTGTACTAACATTTGAGCTTTGATTGTGACATCGATCTAACCGACTTTTGTTTATTATAGTTTCGTATAAAACAATAATAATAATAATAATAATAATAATAATAATAATAATAATAATAATAATAATAATAATAATAATAATAATAATACTCTCGTCATAAATCTCAAAACTATCAGTTAGGTGGTAACTTTGACCTACATATCTTCAGCTATGCTTCGTGTACGAATATAAGAGTGGTGCTGTCTGACAAAGAGATCCATTGTTCGAATCCTGTGCCGTACTGCTTTATAAACCTGTAATACATACTTATTCTATGTAATAATGTCATATTTATATGCTTTCGGGAAATATAGTTTTATTAGTTCAGAAAAATATGTTACCAGAACGTTCCATAGGGGTATATTTCCGGTTTATACAAAAGTACCAGATGCAACGAAGATATAAAGGCGGGGATAACGATAGTCGGAAGATGTAAACAAAGTAGAGGTTGCCCCAAAATTCCCACTGCATAAATTAGGAGAGGAAAACATTTAGGTATCCTATGCTACTACAATGAAGGACGAGTTTTTGTGTAGAAAGATCTTCATAATAAGAAAGAATTTGAATTGTACGTTGCTCGACGTTGGTTGAGCTGAGATGTCCGCCAGCAGACACTCAGCTTGGAGATGGTATATTGTCGATGACGTTATAAATGCGTACTCGAACTCTGGTGGCGCAGATTCGAGGACATTATGTGTAGATTCTGTGGCAGAACTAAGTCGTACCCTCTTAGAGACAACGTCAACCATGTCTAGTGAAGAAAAGAAACGGAGTATATTCGTAAAGTCAGCAATAATTTGCTTAGCTCTTCGTAGTGTGTTCAGTTTCCTGCTGCAGCCTCTGTTCGGGTTGGCCCTTATGCCTAAAACGCATAACAAACAGGCATAAGTCGGTCCTCTGGTGGGCTAAGGGTAACCATACCTGGCCTCGTAAACCTAAGATCGTGGGTTCATTCAATCCCGACCAGGGTCCATGGATTTTTTCGGAAGTAAAGATTATAAATCCTTCGAAAGGGAAGAAAAGCCATGGATCCCTTGTCGTTAATTTACAGCACGAAACAGAATCTCAAGCCTAAAAGAAGAAATCTCTGAGCAAAATTGATCGGCCGCTTCACGTCCTGAATTGAATGGGAGGCTAATGATCTGAGATGTTAAAGAGCGTCCGTAAATAAACCAAATCAACAAAACAGAAACAAACAGGAGGCAATATCAGTTTTTACCTAAATTATTGTTTGAACACTTTCTCATCCCTAACATAGACCTTAGGTATATTTACTAAACAATTCATATTTGTATTACCTACAGTACACAAATTCACTCACGAGTCATCGGTTATACTCAATTATCACCGTTTATTATCTTAATACAAGAGAAAATTTTATTACACAATCAAATTACCTTTAATTGTACCCTGTACTATTTGAATCTTGTTGAAGTAAGATTTTTGATGACATCCCATAACTTGTATAAAAGTAAACTTTTCTGTAAATTCAAAGGAAGACGAATTACCTCTTTATATTAGATTACTTAAGCGATACAACTGATTTGAAGCATAACTAACATTATACCATAACTTGAAATTGATTTTAATACGTAATACTATGTTTTATTTTTGTTCAAATTGTTAAATAAATATTTAAAAGTGTACTATATGATGAAATCACATGGAACAATATTTATAAAAATAAAGAAATATTGAGACTTTTAGTGATAAATTGCTACAAAACATTTCATATGAAATTATTACAACAGAAACAATACAGCATTCAAATTCAAGATCAATACAAGGTCCTGGTAGCATTTTGTCCTGTTCTAGAGGCCAATCCAGGACGTGGATATCAGGATGTTGAGCCAAGAACTTTCGAATGAGAGCATTCCGCGGACGCCGCTGTTGTCTTACACCAGTGCAATAACTGGAACATCCTCGATGGGAAATAATGCTCTGATGCTCGGAAGAACTAAATCACTTAATACTCCGCTGCATCATGAGAGGAGTAGTTTCTATTAACTTTCCAGTTCCAGAACCAATGATTCATCCCAAAAAAAACACAAGTAATAATGCCCCGACTATGTTTTCAGCATAGAGCTGATCATTACGACATCCACTGCTTACTCGAATCTGATTAAAATACTTTTAAATTCTATCAGATTGTGATATCCCCTACGTCCAGTGGCGTGGGAAGTTCCTGAAGCGCAAATTCCAGTCGCAGTTCCCGATGAAAATGAAGTTTCGGCTTCTTCGATAGTGAAGACAAGTGCTATGGAGTTGACGTCTCAAAGTCTTACTGCTCGTAGGAATAGCGTTATCCATAGTAAAGTTCCTGATAGTAGGAAAAGGTTCCCCCAATTCAATACTTTGACTTGAAGCAACGAAGCCACGGTAGCTACGAAATAACTAGTCCCACACTGAAATAGGTAGAGTGTGCAATGTGTTTACTACCTCAGTCGACATTGCGGCTTCCCTTATTTGGTTGATCTATTCTATCGTCCCCGCCTGTACACAGATGAAGAATACATGGCCATGGTACAAAAAGTTGGAGATGCTAGAGGAAATCTCTCTGCTGTATGAACAACGGTTTATGCGACATCATTTGCCCTCACGCCACGTCTTCCGGCGCACTTTTTTGTGACTCCAGGCGTATGAATTCTACAACTAGTCTGTGCACCAATGTTTAGGCTTATTGTTGATGGCATTCAGGAAGATGTTCAGACTTCATTTCGCAAAAAATCCCAAAGTGAGCATCAGACAAACCTCATTCAATTTAGGATTCAGCAAGACTTCTATTCATCGAGTACTCCAAGGACAGAAGTGGCACCCACACAAAATTCAGTTCGTTCAAGCATCAGAAGAAAATCACATTCAAAGCAGAATTACCTATTGCGATGCGATGATACACTGCCTCCAACAACAGCCGGATTTCATCCGCCATATTCTTTGGTCAGATGAAGGTACCTTCAATAATGGCGGCGCAATCTTAGATGGTTCCTGAGTATCATACCCAGACTCGGTGGAAACTAACTATATCATGTGGTATTTTAGGTGATCTTATTGTACCAGTATTCCTGGAAGATGATCTAAAGGAAGAACGTGTCTTGGACTTTCTGCGTCTGTACCATGAAGTCATAATGTTCCAGTGCGCTACCCATCTACGACCAATGATGTGTTAGCAGCTGCAGCGGGACACAATCTTAAAGGATCGTTTTTCATGGTGAAGAACATTTCTTGAACTTCCTATACGTTCGTCCTAATTGACGATGATCTTTTAGATGATGTCCCGCTGCAGATGCCAAAACACCAATGGCTAGCTTACTGACACATTATGACCTCATGGTACAGGCTTTTCTCTGTCTTACCTACGGAGATGGATTGCTGAGGTGGGCCTATATCCTGGTCCCCTCGTTTGCCGGACCCCCGGCACACATCAATTAATATTTCATAACCCAAACTTCACTCTAGTTTGCGCAATCCTCACCAATTGTAAAACTGACCTAACACTCATATTATACCTACATTCTGTAGCGACTAACACCACTTCCCAGGCTGGTTACAGCAGGGGAATCACAACGACGCGCTCGCATGCATTGCCTGCCAACGTGATAAAACATTTTTACTAAACGGAGTGCTTAAGCGGAACCTGGCCTACGCCTGCATGTAATTTTAAACCCCATACCCTGCATGTAACACTAATAAGTATCCCTATACATGTTAAATAACAGCATTGGGAGGCAATGTAGTTTCTGTGGTTAATCACCACTGGGGATACCGCCACGGGTGGCCGAGATCGTTAAGGCGCGGACACGTGAGATGGAGGACTGGGGTTCGAATCCCGTCAGGACCGTCCTCCCTGATTTAGGTTTTTCCAGGTTTTCCTCAGTCCTCATAACTGGCAAATGCAGGGGATGTACCCTAAACTTAGGCCTGGAACGATTCCTTCCTTAAGAATAATAAATCCTCCCAATCATCAGTGTACAGCGCCTGTGGTGGCTCTGTAGCAAAAACGTACGTTAAACACCATTCATTGCCACCGGGGACGGCGGGTGTGAGTCCTTTTCTTACAAAATTAAAAAAAAAAAAAAAACATAATAAAATAATAAGAATAATTAAACAAATAAAACGGACCTCACATTTGTAGATTTATTTCTATAAAAACATTTAAAAGTACAGGTTTATCGGAACATGCCACAAAATATTGCCGTCCTCCGCAGACGAATCATTGTTGCTTGTCGTAATATGACATCACAGATGCTAAGACGAGTAACCAGGATACAGAGCGGCATCATGGCATACGCTCCGAGGGAAGGTCAACCAACTCGAGCGATAAGAAACGACAGCAGTGTGTTATACGCAGTGGTACGTCATTGTTTACTAACCTGAATGCGAAGTAAAAGATCAAACGAAAAGTACATATTTATTTACTAGCATGTTCAGCAGTAGTGCAGTAACGAGACAATAGAATACGATTTTTGATTTTAAAACATTAATGCAGCTTCAGTTTAAATTACAACCCAAATTTAATTTTTATCGCGTAAAGGAGCATTACGTGGTATTGTTACATTTCTAAAATGTTGCATTTTATTAAGGCGGAAATTTGGAAAAATTATACTAAATTATGCAAAATAAAATACATACATGAAACATACCCCGTTTACCAGAACTCAAAATTACAGCACGAAAGATACCTTCACAGTCAGAGCCGATGAAACAGACCCTTCAACTGGCGACCAGTGGAAATAAGCGGAAAACCGAGGCGGGTGCACGTTTCAAAATCATTATTTTTATCAGAGTTAAAATAAAAATAAACGCTACTGATTTACTATTAGTTCCATGAAATTCCACTATATGGATAAACTATTTTTATTACCTCTACTATACACTACGTTCCTCGAATTCGAGCATATTTAACGTACTTTCATTACTCGTATTCTGAACAAACAACTTATTTTGACAAACACATACTACTAAACTACTTAAAGAGTCACAACTAGTAATAGAATATATTTTGTACCGCCCCTGAAACTCATGCGGGTGTCATGCAAAACTACGAGGCACAACTAACAATCGGGGACACTGTAGATAGTAGGACAAACCAATTCTCCGATGTCCATAAATAAGCCAGCAAAACTTTACGTGATACAAACTTTTTTTTAATTATGACTGATGATCACTTACAATGAAAATGTCATATGCATAGCATTACAAATTAAATAACTAAAATATTTTTACTATATACAGTTTAGTTCTTTTATTTTTTATACATTTATAGTTTGATTTCTTGTAGAATTACATGCTGGGGGTTTTTCAAACGAATTGAAGGTTGCATTTGCAATATATATTATAGAGTTTTAAAATAATAAAATTCACATAGATAATACAAGTACCACAAAAATTAAATTCAGTCTTACATAGAGAAATTACACTATATCGGTACAATATCTTATCTTTAAATGTTTGACCGAAATTATAATGCGTTTATGAAAGATTTTAATAGATGAAGCGCATTATAGTGCTAATGAAGTTCTGCAGAACGTCCAGGCAAAGTCTCTTAGAAAATGGTGCATCCCGTCGTTAATATTAATTTAATATATGACATTAATGCTTAAGTATAGGATATTTGACAGTGGTACATATTAATGCATGAAAATTTTGAAACATTATTTATAGTTTTTATGTATGGTATTTTATTTTTATATTAATATTAAGACTTGACGTGTCCAAAATCAACGTATATTAATGAAACAAATCAAGGAATAAATATAAACATTAATAAATTAAATGTTAATTTATTTCAAAAAGGGAACATTTTGAAATTTCCTTGTAAATACACACTTTCCATTATGAGTTTTATGCTAAAAATCAGGAATAGTTTATGAAAAATAATTAAGTTCATAATAAAATATCAATATTAAACTAGTCCCATTGTTAATTTATCTTGCTATAAAAATGGATTATGAATGAGAATATTCAATGCCCTCGTAAAAATTTCAAACATTTATTACAAAATACAAATCTGCTCTTACAGAATACATATGTAACAATCTCTATTATTACGTAGTAAAATTTATTAATGAAATGTTATTTTCTTTGATAATTGATGTTCTGCAAAATAAATGTCAAATATTTTAATGAGATATTCCATTAACATTTTAATAGATAAAATTATAATTTTGTTATAAATGAGTACTTATAATGCACTTTCTCATATTAAAGTATTACAGATATTTCATGTCACTACAGCATGTACTGTTTTATGTATATGTAATTATACTGTGCAATGTCTAATTTTTAACAAATTTATACTCGCTATGTAATAAAAAAACCTGACATATTATTTTTATTCATGAACCCTTGGAATGCAATTAAATGTTGTGTGTTCATGCGTACATATGTACAAACACACATACATACACACATATAAGCTTTCCTTGTACTTAAATTAAATTTTTCATATATTTTTTCGTAAGTCTGCGACAAACATGAATGTATAACAAAAGTGCAACTTTAATTGTTTTCTGATGTGGGTTACAGAAAAAATATTTCAGTTATATAAGGTGCATTAAGCATTGAGAAAGTTTGGAAATGAAATTGTTTACTTTAAATACGCATGGAGACTTTCACGGTCGGAGTTCGGAATGTTAAATTAAAATATTTCCAGACTTTAAGGTTGTGGTTTAGTAGTCACAAATTAATACCAACATATGCAATTTGTGACCATTATACCACGGCTTACACTCGTGGAAATAAATTTGTTTTATAATTTCCTGCATTGTTAAAGGCAACAACGTGTCTTTGAAAGGTAATATCGAAAAATAAAATGGTTATTCGTTATGAGCACACATGGATTGCATTGTCATTCGGAAACAACACAGAAATCATTTAAACGCTCTTTTTATAGTTTACATTCCTTTAGTTTGCACCGTTAAATTGCCTTAGCACCAGAGGCAAAGAGTGTTTAAGTTACTTTCATTACCCCAACATTAAAATAGTATATAATGATATAAAATATTTATGCCGTTTCGTTAGCTGTGTCTAAAAGCCAATTAACACATAAATACACCAACAACTAAATGATTCAAGTTCATTTAAGAACCATTCAGGGACAGTTAATTAAAGAGAAGCATTCATATGAACCGTTACTATATTCTACATCCGTAAAGCATTCAGCCGAAACCGTTAATACTTCTTTTTACTAACGCCACCGATGCAGTGCCCGTTTGGGGAACTTTTTCTATCTCGCAGGACAGAGTCAAGATCGTAGCGTGGTAATCTTTCTCCTGGTGTGCGGGCCCACGGTCGTTAGAGCATAACTAACTAATTCACTTGCGTGAGGGGCTGCGGGTTTGAGTCCTGCTTTGCACATAGGCGTTTGTATTTCTACATTTGTGCCAAATAAAAGTATATGTCTCAAAGAGCGTCTTTTAGGACCCGGTTCTTTAGAATTGCTCCTATTACAGACCTGAGGAAATCTCTTTCCTGACACCTGAATTCTGTTTTTGTTTTCAGGTAACCGTTTTAGATCTAAAGGGCTATTTATTACATGCAGCTATAAGCTTGTTCTTGTCTCAAAGTTGATGACATTAACTGCCCTATTCTACTCGTGCAACGTTTTACGCCAGGCATTCTTAGACTATCATGTAATGAAAACTCGTCCATAGAGATCTTACAAACAGTCAAATGTTGGCTCACGGAAAACTCTCTTGATTACACTCTTAATTAAACGATTAAATATGTTAAACTGCATTGTCACTCACTAAAAGATTTGATCGATTACATTCTTACATATTTCGTCCATTCAATGTACTCGAGTCTCAGAACGCTTTAAAAAATGCATATCGATCACCGTAAAAATATTTTGGAGAAACAGAATTTTATCAAAACAAGAACACAAGCCTCAGTCTATGTATAACAAATTGAAGTTCACTCAATAAGGGGAGAAAATAATATAGGTTAGGTTTTTTTTTTTTTTACAAATCTAACGTAAAAGTACAATTAAATGTTCAGTCATTAGCGAGTGAAGTAATTAGATTACTCACCTAGACAGAGTTGACTGCTTCTCATTGTTGCTGTTGCTACTGGCCCAGTGTCCGCCATCTATAAAAATAAAATTATAAAATCAGCTCCTTGTATACAAACCAGGTCCACGGTTATTACATTCAACAATTAAATTCCTGGGACGACAGTCCGCTGTCGCCGTTAAGGACACCACAAAGGAATCACGGGGTCAGTGAAACGAATCCTCACATCCTTTACCTGGGCTTTCAACACCAAAATTCGCTACATCTAATTAGGCAATTCCCCAATTATCACGAGGCTTGATGCACCCGTCTCGGGCTAACACCTTCGGAAAATTCCTCACGAATGCCGGGAATCGAATAGATACCGTGATTATTAGTTTTTTTTAACAAATATTCTTTTAATTGCACTATTAAATATATACATTGCAAATGCCCTAAATGCAACATATATCCGTTAGTTATCTCATATCAGCCGTCCCATAACCAAAATTTATTCAGAGAATTTTACTTCATTTTCTAACTATGTTTCTAAGAATGCTGTATATATTACACACACGACGCAAGCACGCACACATTGTAAACTATCCAAAGCATTTTATGTTGGTTTAAACTCTACTGCTGTTTGTTGTTTCCTAGGTTTCTGTTGAAACCAAGACTCCCTTGTCGGTTGCCTATCATGCTGTCCCACTGTAAGGCTTTCGATTGTGCATTTAATTTAACATTTAAATATTGTCGACTCGTTTCTCTAAAAGTTACCTGTGAGATAAGAAACATAGCAGCTATATTTTTGGATAAAAAGGGTACAACGCCGGGTTTTAATATTGCATGTTAACATGTTCCACTTTCTACTTTGTTATTGTTATTAATTTTTTTAATTAATAATACATTGTCTTGTTTATTTTGTTTCCACGCATTATGTTACCTTCCAGATGGAATACTTTTATTGCCTTTGCCCGTCTTCTGAAGAGGAACACAAGTTTCGAAATATTGCGCTATTTGTGTGACGATTTCGTTGTTTAATTAATGTTTGTTAATTTAGTTATGTTCTTTTCCAGTTACCATATTTTTACTACACATATTATACAGTTTTATCACCTATGGTGGTCATTAAAATAAGCAACAATTCAATTGCGTTCCAAATTTAACCCAACAAGGTTAATACCAAAGTAGTTTGCATTATCAGAAAACAAATATAACACATTACATTGCGCGGAGATCTTCTAAAACTATGTATAAACGCATTTCAAATTTGCAGTTCTTTGTGAAAAAATGGCAAAAAGACGTTTCCATTCATATTTACGTTGCGAAGCAGATTATCAGGGAGGGACTAAGGCGTAGACAGCGACACACACGGCAAGTGAATAAACAAGCGAAACCTAAAAGGAGCCTCAAGGACGGACACACGTTAAGAAATCGCGGCTTGTTAGTTGGAGGATAAATCCATAGCAAACGGAAAGCTTTACAGTAGTTCCAAAATAACGGTATCCAAAATGTGTACGTATAGTACGAATGTTTTTCTTCGTGGTCGCTCACCTGTGCGAATCGTAAAGTGTTGAGATCTCAAACGCATGTTTAGCGGGAGGAATGAAGAGATTATTCCATGTTACTATAAGTTACCGTGGTAAACATTATTTACCTCCAGAGACTATGAACATTAACTAACCAACACATACCTCAGTTTCGTTATCTGAATGAGAGACATTGTCGTAACTACTGAGCAATGTATTGGCATCGGCCACGAAGAAAAAAATGTAACTGCACATCGAAATTACAAGACGTGGTCATCGGTGCCTATTCGCACTCTCATAGTGTTAACATAGAGCGTGTCGGTGCTTGTTTTTGAGTACGGCTCTTAAATGACGGGCGTTTGTTCCGTGATAGAAGCGGTTCGCTCGTGTATGTTGTATGTGAAGTTAAACTAAAAGTTATCGGAGCAGAAGTTCTGCATTTTAATGACGAGTGGAGGAAATTAATTTTTGTTAAGAAGCGAGTAAAGAGTTATGTACTATTATGTCCTACCGACCTTCATTGGGCGTGACCTTTCAATATCACGAGACATTTTAGAGATACAAATGGCCTAAAAACCCCACTGGACCTGCAAGAGAGAAAGCTTTAGAAAAGTAAAGGAAAAAATGAAACACCGACAAGCTGAGGCTATTCTCATAGATCATCAACACTTAGTGCGTGCCAGTTACAGAATTGGACGATACTTATTACTTCTTCCGCATCCTTCTCTGAAGAAAGATAAAAATCAACGAAAGAATGTCTATTAGTAGCTGCAAAAGAAGTATGTCCATCAGCGGTAGAGACGTTCCGTTCACTAAGTCCGTCTCGCAAAACTATTATATGGCAAAGGTTTCAGAGATTGCTCAAAGCATTGAAGGGCAGTTTGTTTCCAAATTGAAAGTTAATTTTCTACTCTGTAGCTCTCGATGAGAGCACAGATCTAAAAAACACGGCGCAGCTGTCGATATTTACTACTCGTCTCGATTTTCACGTACTGCATTTTTGGAGATTTATTAGACGTAGTTATACTAAAAGATCTACAAGAGAAGACATCTTTTAATCAGTTGTGCAAACGGTTACTAAACTTCAATTGCTAAGGAGTAAATGAATTTGTGTAACAACTGATGCAGCTCCTTCAAATTGTAGGCCATTAAACGACTTCCATAGGCAAGCTGAGGCAATATTTAGTTTAAAATGGACTTTCGGAAGATCAGCTTATAAATGTTCATTGCGAGACAGAAGTGCAAATTCAATAACTCCTGAACATTGATGATGGTCATAGGAACTGTAAATATAATTAGATCACATTATCTACTGCATAAAATTCCAGAATATATACATATTGACAGTGATTATCAAGATTTCTTTCGTTACAGTAAAGTAATATTGGCTTAGCACGGGTGTCAGGTTGCACGGGCTTTTTTTTCCAGTAAGGATTAGAGGTATTTAAGAAAAGCGATCGCACTGAAATTTCAGACCTAGCTTGGATTTCAGACCTTGCTTTTTGACGCCATTTGTACATACTTTGATAATTGAACGTGCAATCACAGTGGGTATATATCTGGATTATGAACACGAGTGACCAGTTAAAGAACATTTGTGGACAATTAGAAAATATGGTAAGCAGCTTCCCTACTTTCTTCGCAAAAATTTTCTTTAGTGACAAAGAAAATATACTTTAAAATGTGAGGGCAATTCGGATAAAGTAAGTTTCCTCAATTATTTTAAGCAGGCTACTTTACTTTTTGAAGTTTTATTACACACAAATGAAAAGTACACCGTTCAATTATTTGACAGCATCATTTCCATGAACATTCAGGCATTGTCATATCGCTTCACAAGTTTTGAAATCCTCTCTGCGTAGAACTCTGCCGCCCGTGATTATAGCCACCATGTGACGCTCTCCTTCAGCTCATCATCCGTTTTTTCTTTCAGTGCCTAAAAATGGACATTCGAGTATTTGTTTATTGTTGAGCCTCGTTCCATGAATTCCACCATCAATACACCTTGCTTACCCCCCCCCCCAAAAAAAAACTGTTGTCAGGTTGGATGTTATGCGTCTATCTTGTAACTGAAGATATCAACGTGAAACAATAATCTCACTCATAATGTTCCAGTACACTGCAACAATCTCAAGATGAATTGCAACTGCCGTTTGTTTCTTTGTCCCGGTAGCTTCTATTACTGCACACATTTTACAAGCCTCCCGAGTGCATCCTCACACCGGCATTGCCAGGAGCGTACTGAACCCAAGCTAAACGGCGAATCAAGGATAGGGCTACAAACGCCTCTTTCGCTCTTGAATGGCGAGACCGGAACTTATTTTCCGAATTGCCGTAGCATAAAACTTGTATTCAAGTCCTTGCAACAGAATTCAGTGATGGCGTCGGAGATATGCAGACAATGACTAAGGGAATGGAGGTGGTTGTGTAATCCATTTGAGTTTAGCATATCCTGAACCCATTCTGCTTAACTTGTTAAATCTACAAAACAGCTCCCCCTCTCATGGGGAAGTCCGGAATAGGATTCCTCGCAATGGTGCCTTGGTCAGAATTTCCATATCTGCGGTTATTTCCCTAACATCTGACTGGCTTCACATACATATGTATACGTGTGAGCAGCTTTTCTCTAACATGAGATAACAACAAAACTCTTTGGCGATCTAGCGCAGCGGTGCCAAACATGATAAGAGCGTGGTATTCATGTTTACTCCCTAATACCAATCTAAGAAGTATGGCCTTTTAGCATAGATATGCAAGTAGGAATACTTTTGTCACCAGATATTGACAAAGGTAAGTGCCTTATTTGCAATAAATGTTTATCATGTCTTCCATTGTAGCAATGAAAGGACTTTAAATATATACCACCATAATGACTATGGTAAACATATTTCAGGTATATTAGCTGTTGCAGTGTGTGCATTTCATTATATTAATCAATCTTAAATTTTTAGATTTTAAAGCACGAACTTCATATGCTTGTAATGTTGAGAATGTTTTAAAGCTTTCTTACACAATTGCCTGGTCGGTCCTGGTGGTGTAGTGGTTACCATACTTGCCTCCTACACCCAAGATCGCGGGTTCGAACCCGGCCAGGACTGATGGATTTTTTCGGGCGTAAAAATCCTAAGTAAAGCCTTCGGAAGGGAAGTAAAGCCATGGGTCCCATGTCGTACATTTACGGCACGATAAAGAACCTCAAGCCTGAAAGAGAGGCCTCTGAGCAAAATTTGTTGAATTTGTTTATTGAAGAACGTTTGTATATAGTTTCTCTTAAGAACTAAATGAGAAGAAGAAATGTTCAAAACTTTTCATAATGTTGCAAAGTTGATTATTTACATATTTTCTACGTGGTAAATTTTCTGTTGCGCTTGTTTTCCTCAAAGTTAATGGCAAGGTTTGGTTCCAAGCATTTGCGAACAAACTTTCAAAAATTAACTGCACCAACAACGTGTATTGTAACATGGTGACAATACTTGGTTTACCTTCTGAAGCTCTGCACTACTTCTTTCCAAACGGCTATTGATGAAATAATTAATCGCAGAAAATATGTCATAGAAGACAGCCTAATAAATACACCGGACTGTCTTAAGTAAAAGTTTTAGTCGTTAGCTTTATCTTTTCATAAATGAAGAATTCACCACAAGAACTAAGTAATCTACGCATTAAAGGTGCATAAACACGACATTCTTTCACAGTGAGTGGAAAGAGATAATTTCGCCCTCATCTCTCCTAGTAATGTTCGGATAACGCTGATACACTACTAATGTGCTTCAAAACTTGAATCCGATTTAAATACGCTGTCAGCAAGAAAGATACCAAATCTCAAAAAGTCAGAAGTAATTTTATTCAATATATCCCTGTATTGTATTTCATTCAATTCTTTTAAAATATAAAATCTTTTTGAAGGCAGAGTAATACTGTTTCATGTACAAACGCTTGTTAGCTCTCACGTTCAATTCTGCAAAACAAAAACACTTTAATGAACAAACATTAACCAGTGCCAACAAACAATGTAATAAATTAGGGCTACAGTTAATTTTGTTGTATTTTGAAAACTGTTGGTTCAGGTTATCTAGTTTTCACCTCTATATAATATCCTATTATGTCTTTCAAATCTTGATGTTCAACATTAATAGCATTTTAATGTGTGTGTTTATGCAATAGTTGTTCTAACTCTAGTATGAATGCTGTACCACGAATACTTGCATGAGCAGCACCATATCAGCGCGTTACTTCTACATCTAATTGACAACTGCCCGCAATTGGCTTAGACTACCTTCCTTTGCTGTCAAGGATTTTCGCACGTCGATGGTACGAGTTGCCCAACAGAAGCACGCCGGATCTTATCACGAACTTTTTCTTGGTCGACACATCCCTCACCATTTGAGTCTGCAATTAAGAG
Source organism: Metallyticus violacea (assembly GCA_030762175.1). Lineage (NCBI taxonomy): Eukaryota > Metazoa > Arthropoda > Insecta > Mantodea > Metallyticidae > Metallyticus > Metallyticus violacea. The sequence goes on from CM060846.1 coordinate 236,812,086, forward strand.
TGTGGAGCGTTTGGGTACAGAATGTATGATGCAGAACGGGGGTTAACAAGATGTGCGGATAATCACAGTAAAACGCCTCGCATCAGCACACGTACAATAACTTACATTATGGAAGCAGTCCATACTACAGCATGGGGGTTTCGAGAGAGCTTGTAAACTGTTTGCTTTAACATTTTTAGTAGTGTCTAACGCCCGTTTTCACCACTGAGGCACCACAGGCCATAGACACTGATGATACATGAGATGAACTGATATATTGGGAAAGGACATTTTTAAGGAAGGAAGCGTTCCAGGCCTAAGTTTAGGGTACCTCCCCGGCATTTGCCAGTTGTAAGGACTGAGGAAAACCTGGAAAAAACCTCAGTCAGGGAGGACGGTCCTGGTGGGGTTCGAGCCCCAGACCTACCGCTCACGAATCCGCGCCTTAACGACCTCACCTACGTGATGGTTTTCTGCTTTAACATATGAACACTTTCATCCAGGAATTCCGGTGTATTCAATGGCATTTACAACACTTGAAGGAGGATGTACCTCCATTCTGCTTACTAACGAAACCACTTTCACGTGAGCAATTTGCCCAAGTCCTAATGATCCTTTAGAGCGGAAGAAAAGAGTAAATACCTTGTGCAACATGGGTATCAACAATGCTTTAAGATAGGGGCAGTTTCTGTAAGGGTATTTGAGCCTTACCTGTTGTCTGAGCGACTGAAGGGGCGGATATACAGAGTATTTGTGGAAAACGCTTTACCGATATTACTGGTATCGGTTGCATTAATTGCTCACAGACAGAACAATCGATCCAGCACAATCGCTGTCCTATTTATATCATGTCAGAATGCATCTAAATTAAATATTCCCAAATGAGTGCATATGCCGTGGTGATCCTTTTTCGTATTTAGTCAGGTTTCCAAATTTAACACCTATAGTCTTCTTACATGTGTCACATTTAACGCAGGTTTGGTTTACAATGGCACCCCTGTAGAAACACCTGAGGAACTGATAGCACAAATTCATGCAACATATGAAAAGGGAAACAGTCAGCTATTTTTAACTAGATTACGTGAAAGAATTTTTTTATATTAAATGATATAATAGGTTTAACACTGTATATGATTCAAAATTGAGATATAATCTTCTTTGCATACAACAAGAGGGCCGAAGGTTTTAGCATCTATTATGAAAATGTTATTTAAGCTCGCATATATGCTTGAAATATATAATGTAGTGCTATTCTTATTAGTTTCCTTTCATACTTTTGTTATTTTGTTCTGAAAACAGAGAATATCGATCAGTTTGTATACAGGATGCAACAAAAAGGTACGTCAAAACTTTTGGGATTCATTCCTCACATATACGGGATAAAAAAAAATAGATGAATATGAACCCAGTATTAGTTTGTTTCGGTGTAAAAAGCAATTTTTTACACCTGTACCACAGCAGAAAATTAAAAAACAGAGCTGTAGCGAACAGAAAGTACATGAAATGTTCCTCCGTTAGCACGGATACATCCATCAACCCGCCGTCGCAAGGACTCCCTCATGCGTTGATGCATCCCTGGATTATCTCGTATTTCCTGGCGGCCTTGCACAATACAAGTGTGAAGATTCTCTTTGGCTAATCCATAGACCATATGACCATCCGCCAATTTAAAGGAAGAATGTATGGGCCAATTAAATGGCCACAAACTATGCCAGCTCACATACTCACACTGAATCTCTCTTGAATAGGGGTATGTGCATTTTTGTAGTCTCATATGCGACTGTTTCTGTGGTTGAGTACATCTCCATCTCTGGTGCAGCCGGTCCTGGTGGTGTAGTGGTAAACATACTTGATTCCTAAACCCAAGATTGAGGGTTCAGTCCCTGCCAGGATCGATGGGTTTTTTCGGGAGTAAAAATTCTAAGTATGGCTTCCTTCGGAAAGGAAGTAAAGCCGTGGATCCCATGTCGTACATTTACAGCATGATAAAGAACCTCAAGCCTGAAAGAGAGGCCTTTGAGCAAAATTTGTCGGCCGTTTCACGCCCTGAATTGAATGGGACGCTGGTGACCTGAGATGTTCTAGAGCGCCCGTAAATAACCATAAAAAAATCTGGACAAAGTGGCTTCGTTGGTGAACAGCACTGAGAAAAAAGTGTGACTTTTTACAATGATGGTCTAAAAGCAAGTTGCAAGGCTATAATCGGGAATCGAAGTCCGCTGCTTCCAAGGTTTGCGTCTTCAATACCAAACTGGGGAAGCCGTTCCCCCTGCAGGACCCGCCAATCACTGCTGCTGCTTGTATCTATTGCACGGCACAAGTACTTGCTGAACGATGAACCTACAGTCTGTCGAGCCGTTCTTGTTGTTGGGTTCGATTTGCACCAGCATCCGGTCTATGAACTGACACGGATCCAATCTCTCGTAAACTCCTATGCTTAGATTAAAAGCTGCTACGATGAGGACATCGTCTGTCTGGATACCTTTCCCGGTACAGCTGCGAATCTACGGATGCATTTCCTTTAGCTTCACCATAACGTTAAATGCATGTCGACAAGCTCTACAAGTGAAATGGTTATTCATTTTTACTGTGCGCAGAACTTGTAAATTATTCTTGAATGGTATCGAAAATGCTCATTTGTGCGTATGGGTGGTTAAACAGCTCATACTAAGCAAGCGTACCTTTGCAGTGAAATGGAAAATAGTCGCTTTTACGAAGCTTTGCCGTCTCGCTCTAACCTGTTTCTTCCGCAATTAAGACCTTGGTAGACTATGACTGCCATTCGTCCGCTAGTTGTTGATTTGGTTTATTTACAAACGCTCTTTAACATCTAATGTTATCAGCGTCCAATTCAATTCAGGGCCTGAAAGGCTGGTAAATCTTTCTCAGAAACTTCTTCTTTCAGGCTTGAGGTTCCTTTTTCGTGCCCTAAATCTAGGAGACGGGCACCACTGCTATACTTAGATTTTTACACCAGAAAAATTCCTCGACCCTGGCCGGAATTGGACCCGCGATCTTAGGTTTACGAGGCAATTATGATTATCACTAGACCACCAGGAGCGACCCGTCCGCTAGTACTGCATGCGGAGCGTTACTGTTTTGGAAAATTGGTGCAGTTACTTGTAGTTAATTAGGATATTCTTCTAGATGCTGGGATTTAGTATTCAACTATTTCTGATTCGCGGTTTTTTTTTTAATCTTTGTTGGTTTTCGATTTTTAATGTGAAAACTGGAAGAAAGTTGCAGCATTATTAAATATATTTCATGTCACCAAGCTCTGTGGTAAAACAGTCAAGAATAAATGTGTTCCAATTAGGCTTAAAATACAATAAAATGGTCTCGAACCACCTACTCTGTGTATAGAAATCCTTTAATTTGCGTACTTAGCTGAACATACAAGAAGTAACTTCTGTATGATTAGCTTATTAGTCTTAAATGCTTTAGGCAGTTATATATGTCCTGCATTCCTTGGCCAGAAGCAATTATTAGAAAACGGGGATGCCCGCGTCATTAAAAATTAATAATCACTGACCATGACCCATTCGATACTAAGGGGGGATAACAAAACATTTGAGCGATATATCTGATGTATGCATTGAGTTCGACATATCTCTAATATAGTGTCATAAATGGCACGTTTTATTGGGATTTTAAGCCAGCAGACCAATAGTTCTCTATTTATTTATGATTTATTTTTGTCTATGATCCCGTTACAATCCTTTAAATGTGTACGGTCGCATTCTGAAATATCTTTACGGGTTAATATTATACCAGATCACTCGTGGAGTCACCGCCAAGGGTGGCCGAGGTCGTTAAAGCGCGGACTCGTGAGCGGGAAGTCTGGGGTTCGAATCCCGCCAGGACCGTCCAACCTGACTGGGTTTTTTCAGGTTTTCCTCAGTCCTCATAAATGGCAAATGCCGGGCAGGTACCCTAAACTTAGGCCTGGAACGCTTCCTTCCTTAAAAAATCCTTTCCCAATATGTACCATTTCATTTTATGTATCATCAGTGTCCACCGCCTGTGGTGCCAAAGTAGTGAAAACGGGCGTTAAACACCACTCAAAAAAAAACTCGTGGAATCATAGCGAGTACTGTTGTCAGACTTCTTGGCCCGTTTCTTTACAGGGCGTGACGCAGAGAGAGGAAAGTAGGGTGCATTTGCGGCTGAACGTGTACTGTACTAGTGTCTTTCCTTCAAGACATCTTGGGTCTGTGGTCGAGAATAATTCTTGTGGTGGTGTGGAGGGATTCCAAGCTTCCACAAGAGTCTTGCAACCTCCTCATAGAAGGAGCTCTTCAGTTATCCACAATGGTTGATTAATAAATAATTGTTATTGCGACCTGTTTTTAAATATTTTGTTCCATCAGTCCTACGGTAAATGATGCGAGAAGTAGTTTAGCACTATGTGCACCGTGTCACCCAGAGAGTCTGAGGAGGCTGATTGAGAACATTACTTGGAACTAGGGAACTCATGGGTTAAAAAATCAGACAGCATCCAGTCTAGAGTGCAACCTTTACTAAGCAGGAGTTCATTCTAGCTTAGAGGTTTCAACACGTGATCTAAATGTTGGAAATGCAAAGTGACTGGTTCATCAACAGTGGCTATGAATTTTATCTTCAATGGCTTGTACATGTGTATCTTGTCGTGTATGCGTTTTTTTTTTTATTTTGTCCATGAGTGTACATCTTTTGCCATCTCAGGCACATCATTTCCCCAGACAGTCTTAAATTGTTTTCCTTTCATTTCTCACTTCTGGGTAGAAGAGTGATACCGTAAATGTTTTCAAAATATATGATCTTTTTCCTAATATTTCTTTCTTCAGTTGTATTCACCGATCCACATGTGGAATGAAATTTGATAACTATCTCATCTTTTCTGTCATCTATTACACAGCCAAAATAACAGAAACGTGACACCTGTTCAATAAATACATTTCAACTTATTATTTTGGATCTTGAAGTTTTCATCTAGAGTAACATAACTTTGGTCGTCTGAATAGATATTAAGCATTTATATTGTTCAGACGCACCGTGTTATCGGTGAAATAATGTCATGAAAAGACAAGTTTTACTTTGGGAGCATGCCGAAAGGAAAACCCCCAATAATATGGCCACGGAAAGGCAACACGGGGGAAGAATAATAATTGACAATTTCTAATAATGGGAAAATAAAAATAAATTATTGAACAATAATAACAAATATGTAAAACAATTTAAAATAATTTTAATTAAAAATAACAAACTGTGATAAAGCAGAAATAATTTTTAAACTTGGAAATTGTGTAAACGTATCTCAGCAATATTTCATTTAAATAATTATAAAATACTCGAGATTATATTTGAAGCTTTGAAACCATAACATTTGAAATCTTGTTCTCTTTTAATTTTTTAAACTTCTAAATCTTTACATTTACCTCCAAAAATCAATAAAAATGTATGGCAAATATTGTAAAATGCCTAGTTTTACTAATAATTAAAAACATTTAAATATTGTCCCTTAATTACAATAACTTCCATAACTTAGCTTACAAGCACACGTTCTCTGCTGACCGAAGATATATATAGGATATCCTGTGTCATAAATTACAAATTATCTTCGAATTTTTAGCCCGTGGACAATAGTTCACTATCTTATTTTTTTTTTTTTTGTCTATGATCCCTCTGCATCCTTTGTGGTCAAATTCTGAAACACACTTTATGTACATATACACAGGATGTTAATTAATAATACCGCACAAAATTAACTAGCTACAGAAGTGTTAAGACAATTTGAGATAGGGAAACCATTTTTGACATATTCAATTTACAAAATTGTGGATTGGAGTAAAGCATTAGCAAACCACTGGTGCTTATAGATTCAAATAGAAAAAAAGACGATCAGCAATATTAGCTCTAGGCAATAGTTTATACATCGTTACAAGTGTAGGTAAAATGAAAGAAACGGAGCTCAAGATCTATTAAGTGTCCCCTCCCCTTTTTAATTAGTTGCAATTAGTGGCAAATACTGAATGTTTAATTATTCAAAGTATACGTGTTTAGGCAAATCCTTCATGCTTACATAATCAAGTATCACATAAATTGTTTAACAAGGCAATTAAAGGGAGTAACACGTGCTCTGTGAATTAACAGGACAGTGGTCATAGATTAACAAATGGAATAAACTTAAAGCTACTTAGGTATTATTTGAAATAAACATGACTGCATTGCAGAAGGAATACACTGCAGGAGAAACGGGAGATAAGGTAAAGAAATAGGTTTTAGGATAATTGCTCAAAGTACTCATCTCCCATATCACGGCATAGATGATATTGACGCAGAAATCACTCTCGTTCTTTGTCCAGTACTCCAGTTGTGATACGAATCCCATCACAAGCTGCGATGGTGATTGCAACTACTCCTTATCTGATTCAGTAAGTGCTTTTTACCTCAAAGTTTGGAGGTGGCCCCCAAAAAAATAGAAGGACTAAGATCCGAAGAAGAATCCGACCTAGTTACACTAAGTCTGGCTATTCTGATCTAACGACAAGGAAATATCCAATCCAAATGAGTTCATTCGGGAAAAATGAGGAAGAGCTTCATCATGCTGGAAGTAAATTTCAATTAGATTTCAAAGGGCACTTTCTTCAATAACGGTGTTAATACATGTTTTTAAAAAGCTTATAAATGTTCCCATTCAGTGAAAAAGAAAACAATTTTGAGCCATTTACGCAGTGCCAACGCCAGCCCATATGTTGACGCCAAATCGCTGTAGGTGGCTCTTTTGTACAGTGCCATGGTGTTTTTCATATATGCTCGCCATACATGATTGTTTCTTGAATTTAGAATTAGTTCACCTCTACTAAACAAGCCTTTATCAGTGAACATCGTTGATTAAAAGCAGGAAATTCGGTGGCTACTGCAAAGCTCGATTGCAAAACTTGTGGGGATCAATAAACGCTGCACCCAATGCTTGTACTTTTGCAGATGGAAGGGAGAGGTACTCCTCGTGCTGTACTTGGTAGTCGGTACCAAAGATACCCGTTGAAGGATCCTCTTCTAATTTACGAAGTCGCCTTGCACTGCAGTAGTCTAATAAACATCCGTCTCGCAAAATTCTATCAACATACTCAAAATTTATTCCGTGTGGATGCACTCTGTTGAGATACCTTTGTCTGTAAGTACCTGCAGTCACGAATACACGACATCCTGCTTCTCCATTTATAAGGTGCATATGAGTATGTTCAGTAAATGTGGACCTGCGCATAATTTTACTTTGCGTAAAGTATAGCCCTGGAGTGTCCGTGTGCGCTGTGGGTAAAGAAATGTCTTCCTGGACGTACCAACAAAATAAGGGATAAATGTGTGCATTTACGAGGGTTGTTCAATAAAGAATTATCCTAATTATTTACAAACATAATTTCTCGTGCTAAAATTTAAGTTGACAACATTTTGTTAGCTTAACGCGTAATGTGCACGTGGTATTAGTTTTATTGTTGTCACTTATGATTCCCGCTTGTAAGAGGTGTACAAGTTCAGACATGTTCAGTTCCATCTATTGCTAAATGGTAGTGTCAGGCAACGAACAATATGCTGCTTTGAAATTCTATATTCGTCTAAATAAATCTTCAGCTGAGGCCTAATTAATTTACACTTTAAAAAATGAGAGAGAGAAAGAGAGAAGCTATCTCTTGAATGCAAAATTCTTCTCAGTCCTACCCGTTACAGTGCGCGGTTCACAAGGTAATAGCAAAGGATTTGTAGCCACTGCAGCAGTTATGTGGCATGCACTAAAGACACTGTATAGTATGCGTGTTCTGTGGCAGAGTGTGCAGTGATGCAGTGGTTAAGAGCGGAAGATTCGCCTCCCAGCATGAAGAACTTTGTTTTAATAAGCCTTTGTAATATATTATGACCAATTAGTTTCATAATATTGTTTCCCATACACAGTAAGCTTTAATGTTAATATATAATGAATATTATAATATTTCCTTCAGTATTTGCTTTATCTAAATGCAGTGTACTGCATACGCATTACCTGCACATACAAAAAGGACAAAAGACGGTTTATGGGCACAAATTCAAAAGTTTGGGGTGTTCTATCCTCTCGTCTACACTACTGCAGAAATTTGATATCGATGCCCCGAAGATTGAGGGCAGTTATACATCCTGAGGGTTTATATTCATTTGTGTTTAATTCTATGTGTTTTCACATTAGAAGATAATTTTTCTGTTCATATGTTTATTCAGTAATTGGTAAAGGATACGTTAGTTTGTGATTACGTTTATTGTTTGTGCATAGGTAATGTCATAAAACTCAAATTATACATTAAAATATAATATGATATTAAGGAAATATGACGTTCTACATGTACATTTATAAAACCAATACAAAAATAAAAACAATATTGTGTGTGACTTGAACCCAGAAGAGCAATGCCTTCTAAACCGATCGACCACCGCTGCTCTACCCTAATGTTCTCTTTCTAGATGCTTATGAATGTGACCATTACATTTACAGGCAAAATACCCACTGTAGCGTGCGCTTGCTGCATGCACTTGTGAATACATCTACGAGCATTCCCGAAGTTTTCCGATTAACACGTGGAATCGGGCGATTACCCCCCCCCCCCAAAGGGTAGTGTTTGTTCTTCCCTTCAGCGAAGAGAGTACAAAATGTTTAAAGTGGGGGAATCTAGCTTGTGTTCTAATGGGAAAAAAAGAACTTTCATTGCGAAAAAGGATTGCCGAAAATTCTGAAATTTTTACTGAATGCCACCCACACATTGGTAACAAAAGTTGCACATGAGACGTGCCTGCGCACGGCGGGTTCCACGACCGCTGATTCCAAAACAAAAGAATGTTCGCCAGTGGGTTTTCATGCAGTTGAAGATGTTACAGGAAGACACGGGATTTCTTTTAAAGGTAATCACTGCTGATGAAACCTGGCTACAATGATTACGATCCTAAAAGCAACCAGTAAAGCTATGTGCATGAATCTCCATCACTAACATCAAAGAAAGTAACAGTGGTTGCTTCTACTGGGAAAGTTGTGGTCATCTCATTTTGCAATATTCAAGGAATAGTTTACCTACCTGCACACGCAACTGTAACTGGGCAATACTACAGAGATGTCCTGAAAACTCTGAAAGGCCATATCACACGCAATTCCTTGCAGCAGGCTGGATGCAGCACCATGATAATGCATGGCCGCACAATGCACATATTTTTGCTAAATATTTCACAAAAGTCAATGTGAAATGTGTCCCTCGCTCTCTCTCTCTCTCTCTCTCTCTCTCTCTCTCTCGCTCTCTCTCTCTCTCTCTCTCTCTCTCTCTTAGTCCATGCGACTGTTTCCTTTTACACAAATTGAAGAAACACCTTCGAGGTAGCATTTGTCATAATCAGAAACAGTGGGAAGGCTGAAGAGGATATTCTGAAGGACCTCTCAATAATGTTGTCTTTGAAGACTGGCAGAAACGCTAGGACAGGTTCATCGAATTCAACGGGGATTACCTCGAGAAAGATCGTCAAAATTATGAGAATGAGTAAAGGTATGTATTCCAAAAATGTATGATCATTCTTTATTGAACAGCTCTCTATTTTATGAGAGAGGAATAACTTAGTTTGCCTTAAAAATAAAAGAGGAACTACATATCACGACTTGAACCTACATTATGTCCATTCTTTTCAACGCAAAGTCAGAATAGACACCGTACCCATTAGGCCAGAGTATACGTAAAGAATGTTTCAATCGTCATTTTACATTGTCCTTTTAAGCCTGTTAGTTAAACTATTCAGTGGCGTGCATCCATATAATTTGACCTCATTTGTATAGATGTTTATTACGCTGTTCACGAAATTATCTTCCTGGTTTTTCTTAGGCGATAACAAGGTGCGCTACCATTTCTTAAGCCTCAATACTGATTTATAGTACCAGATGTGCATTATTTCCGATTTACACAACTCGGAAACCTTGATCCCTCTATAACACGTAATATTCGTGCTGTGTTATTCATTAACACACTGTATATATATAATTGATTACTACCGAGGTATTAAAGAGTGTTCATAAATAAACTAAAAAATACTAATAATCAGTACTGAACAGTGATATAAGAAACATTTATGGCAGATCTGGCAAACAAAAACGGACTAAGAAATGGAAACTAAATAACATAAAGGAGTACTATTAGCTGCCTGGAATGTATGAGGACTGAAAATAGAGCAGCAGAAGTTTAAGCAGAAATAAAATTTAAAAAAGCAAATTTCCTAATAACATCTGAAAATAAAAATAAATTAGCATTGGTGACTATTTCCTGATACACCGTGGAGTGCAACAAAACCGACGAGCTTGCGCAGCGATTACACTTCTGATTGACAAAGAATGGGGAAAAGAAGTACAGTTAAGAATATCGGAAGAAATAATACAAGTAAGTTGTAGGATAAAGAGGGGATGCTTAACCTTGATTGGAATGTACGCACTGAAAGAAATAACAAAAATTCTGCAAATACCTACAAAATGTTATTAATGAAATAAATAAAATTGCTATTTGGGGGGGGGGGTGGATATTCCATTACATGGACAGGCAGCAACGCAATATTAAAAATAGTTGGTATTGAAAGAAATGCAAATGGGAACTAATTAAAATAATGAATTAAAAATAACAGATAGTTTCTTCAAAAATAAAATCCTTCACAAAATAACATGGTCAGCAAGAGGACAAGTATCAGTTATTGTACTTCGTAGTAGATCCGAAATAATTTTCGTGTGTTAATATGAGAGTGTACAGAGAATATGACATAAGGAACCATTTCCTTCTTTCACATCTTTGAGTCTACCTGAAAGATGGTTTCAGAGCGTAAAAATAACTATCTTCTGATAAGTAAACACACAACGTTCATTTTCTGCAAGATTATGCGATATGTTACTTATACCAAGACGGAATATCTTCATTTCTGCTACAAAAGAACACAAGTGATGACAAAGGCAGAATGAAACAATATTGTGCATGCCTTAAAGAAATCTGCCTGGGGTCTAAGAAGAAAGTTATCAAACGAGGTCTTAGAATATAAAATGAAGAAAACAGAAAGTTTATTCAATAGAAAAAATAAGCATATCTAGACTATTTACGAAAGAACACAGATGAACCCAGAAAAAACGTTTAGCAACTAATAATAATAATAATAATAATAATAATAATAATAATAAAGGACACAATCAGTAAAAATTTTATATTAATATTGCTTATTGCCATTTTTCTTTGCTGAGGCATCCAGGCAGTGGACACCGATTAAATTGGGAAAGGTATTTTTTCAAGGAAGGTAGCGTTCCAGGCTTAAGTTAAGGATTCTTTCCCGCATTTCCCTTAAAATAACTGAAAAAAACATGGGGGGGAAACCTAAATTTTGGCGAAAATTTAAACCCAGATCTCCAACTCAAGAGTCTATACCTTACACCCGTGGCGGTATGAAAGCTGAGACTGATAATTGTCAAATTTAGAACACGAAACGAGGTGGTATCCGCAATATTCGGGACTGGTGCAGCCATCTCGACAGTAGCTGCAGTAGAGTTTATAACGCTTAAGTGGCAACACTAGCATAACTGATAAGTGAGTGTTTAAAGTTTCATGCAGCTGGGTAGATGTGTTGAGATTCTATAGTACTTTTCATGATACTCTGTGTGTAGTGTGTGGCGATTTTACGATGGATTCAAGATTAGAACAGAGAGTGTGCATCAAATTCTGTGCAAATCTCGGGAATAATGCTACGGAGACCCTCGCAATAATTCAACAAGTATTTGGGGGACAAAGCATGAGCCGTACACGTGCGTTTGAGTGGCATGCTCGCTTCAGGGTCGGCCGTACAGCTATTAAAGACGATGCTAACATTAGTCAGCTGCACAACGCCTGACATCGCCAAAGTTCAACACCTCGTTCGTGAGGATCGACGTCTAACCATTGAAGACCTTGATCATAAAGTGAGAATTGATTACGGCACACGCCAACGAACTTTAACTGATGAATTGGGCATGCATCGTGTCGCCACAAAATTTGTGCCAAGGATCTTGACTGCTGATCAGAAGGCGCAACGTGTTGAAGTTTGCACGAAGCTTCGTCAGGCCGTATCCGATGACCCACCCTTCTTGTCCAGGGTCATCACCGGAGACGAGAGCTGCGTGACAATGCAACAATCCTCCCAGTGGAAGAGGCCGAACTCGCCAAGACCAAAAAAAAAAAAAAAAGCGAGACAAGTCAAGAGCCAAGTCACGAACATGCTCCTCGTTTTCTTTGATATCAAGGGGATTGTGCACAAAGAATTCGTCCCACCAAATCAAACAGTGAATTCCACGTACTACTGTGACGTTTTGTGACGTCTCCGTGAAAATGTGCGGAGACGACGGCCCTAACTTTGGCGTCAAGGGAACTGGCTGTTGCATCACGATAATGCGACCTGTAACAATTCCTTGTTTATCAGAAACTTTTTGACGAAAAACAACATGACTGATGTCCCCCACCGACCGTACTCGCCTGATTTGGCATCCTGCGACTTTGCTCTATTCCGCAAACTGAAAACGAAGTTGAAAGGATGTCAGTTCGACACAATTGAAAGGATTCAAGAAGAAACGCTGTGTGTACTAAACACCCTCAAAGAGCATGACTTGCAGAATGCACTTGGAAAATGGCAGAATCGCTGGGACGAGTGTATACATGTGGAAGGGAGCTACTTCGAGGTTGACGGCGGTCATTAGTCTTACAGTTAAGTTTTTGACCAGATGGCAGCATCGGTCCCGAATATTCTGGATACCATCTCGTATATGTTGTAATCAGAAATTTGCTTATAAAGCTATTACATACCTAAATAAATCTAAGGAAGCAGTCTATATATCAAATCAAATACGCAAGAAACAATGATAAAACACTTGCAATATTTTAGTCTTGCAAAGATGAATAAGAAACACAGGCATCAGCTGAAAGTTATATGGATGAACGTGTACAAAGTGGAGAATTAGAAGCAGCAATGAAGAGTATTAAAGTGTCGGAAAGCAGGGTCCAGACGACATAACCTCAAGTTCCTAAAATATGGAAATATGTTTTTCAAGCTTCACTTATTAATTCATAAGCGTTTGTTGGACAAAAACTGTATACAACTTTCTTGGAAAAAAAAAATAAAGATTGAACAAATTTATTTAAGAACAATCGGAAATAAACCTTCAAATTACAGGGATATTACCCTTTTAAACAGTGATTAGCCAAGATATTAACTAAAAGTATACACACAATTGCAGACACTCAATTAGCAAAGGAACATAAAAGCTTCAAAAAGGAAGATGATACACAGATGGCGTGATACCTTTAAAACGAGATTATAGAGAAAAAACGATTAAAAACTTCGAAATGATGTGTTTGTTATTTAGAAAAAGCGTTTGATAAAGTAAATCGAGAAGATTTCTGGACTGCCCTAGAAAATGAAAGTATCCGAAAACTACCAATATAATCTCTTAAAAGTTTGCATTTTAAGAAACATTTATGAGTGTCATAAAGTAATATGGTGTTCACTTTCACCCATGCTCTTTAATTTTATATTGACTCAATCATGACTGATTGGAACAACTTCATTACAATTGAAGGAATTTTATATTTTAGATTAAATATTATAACGTTTGTTGACGATATTGCATTATGAGTTGAAAATGACCTCCAAATCTCGATATAAATTCCACGCAATCTCTGCGTGCTCTTCTGCTCGCATTCTTTTTGTTTTTGATTGATACACGGCGTTATAGCCCCATGGTGGTTGACTTGCTCATAGGTTTTTCTTCGAAACACAGAATGGGTGGAATGATGCTCTTCATTCTAAATGTCTATGTATGGGGCCTCCATCACGTAAATCCAGTGACCCAAGAAGGAAAAGTTCCAGATTGCATTGTATTATATTGGCTTAAAGTTATATTTGTTATAATATTTCGTTAGCAAGGAAGGTGAATTTAAGCTAAAAGATCGCAGTTGTTAAGGAACAGAATTTCTTTTATTACTGATAAAGCAGAACGTTTAACAATATTTTTGTGCCCTAGCATTTATTTATCAGTAATTTTATTAATTATTTAATTTTTATTGACTTATTTATGGACGCTCTTTTAACATCTCAGGTCATCAGCGTCCCCTTCAACTCAGGGCGTGAGACGGCCGACAAATTTTGCTCAGAGGCCTCTCCTTCAGGCTTGAGGTTCTTTTTCGTGCCGTAAATGTACGACACGGGACCCACAGCTTTGCTTTACTTTCCTTCCGAAGGAAGCCATACTTAGGATTTTTACGCCCAGAAAAATCCATCGGTCCTGGCCGGGTTCGAACCCGCGATCTTGGGTTTAGGAGGCAGGTATGGTAACCACTACACCACCAGGACCGACAATTATTTAATGGTTAACGTTTTAAATACTCAGAGATATAAAGTTTCAAAAATTTAAAGACGTCAAAATTAATGTTTTCAATGCTTCAAATACATCATTTCAAAAAAGTTTATACGTATTTAAATGATATATTGCTTAGATTCGTTTACACAAGTTTAAAAGTTGATTTCTGTTTTACAGTTTGTTGTTTTCCTAAAATCAATTTTATATGTTTGTTATTGTTGTTCAATAGTCTATACTGATTTTCGCATTATTAGAAACTGTCAATTATTATTATTCTTCCCCTGTACTGCAAAGTTGGCTTTCCATCTCATATTCTTGGGGTTTTCCTTCCAGCATGTTCCCATGTTAAAATATGTCTTGGCATGAGAGAGTGTTGAATTCAGGTCGATAAATTATTTTACCTATAACATGACGCAGCTGAAAAATGTAACTGAATAGCACCTATTCAGAAGACCAAAGTTGTGTATTTTAGATGAAAACTCACAGTAAGATAATTAATAATAATTTCATATACATTTATTTAACAGATATCACGTTTCTGTAATCTCGGCTGAGTTATAAGTTACAGAAAATACGAGATAGTTACCAACTTTCATTTGATTTGAGGATAGGTGAAAAGAACTCAAAGAAAAATGGGAAAAAATCAAATTATATTTTTAAAACTTTTAAGGTACCCATTCTCCTATGTACAAGTGAGAATTGTATAGTTAAATACAAGGAGAATAAATGAAGATTGTCTACGGAAATAATGTGCTTGAGAGGGCAAACTCATGGACAAAATAAATATCGCAGACAACAAGGATCCACATGTACAAGATATCGAAGATAAAATATGTTGTCACTATTGATGAACGAGTCAACTTGCACACCCCACATCTAGTTGAAGTATGGAAGCCCCTTAGCAAATAGGCCCTCCTGCTTAGCAAAGCTTGCGCTATGGACTGATTACTCGCTATGACTTCACGAGATCTGGTATAATCTTGACCCGTAAGGATATTTCAGAATTCGAAACTACATATTTTTTGAGTAGTGTTTAATGCCCTTTTTACTACTGAGGCACCACAGGCAGTGGACACTGATGATAGATGAAATGAAAGGATATATTGTGAAAGGATATTTATTAAGGAAGGAAACGTTCCAGGCCTAAGTTTACGGTACCTCCCCGGCATTTGCCATTTATGAGGACTGAGGAAAACCTGGTAAAAACCTGAGTCAGGGAGGACGGTTCTAGCGGGATGCGAACCCCAGACCTCCCGCTCAAGAGTCCGCGACTTAACGATCTCGGCCACCCGTGGCGGTCAACACATTTAAAGGATTGCAGAGGGATTTAAAAAATGAGATAGGGAACCTATTGGTCCGTGGGGTAAAATTAGAGGATAATTTGTGATTTATGACACATTTTAGTCAGATATACATACAATTAAAACGCATGCCTCAGAACCACCACGGATGGCCGAGGTCGTTAAATCGCGGACTCGTGAGCGGGAGGTTCGAATTCCGCCGGGACCATCCTCCCTGACTGAGGTTTTTTCTAGGTTTTCCTCAATCCTCATAAATGGCAAATGCCGGGGAGGTACCCTAAACTTAGGCCTGGAACGTTTCCTTCCTTAAAAATAAATCCTTTCCCAATATATCATTCCATTTCATGTATCACCAGTGTCCATCGCCTGTGGTGCCTCTGTAGCAAAAACGGGCGTTAAACACCATTCATTGCATACCTCAGTTGTATCGTGCAAAATGTTTGATTATGCCCCCTTAGTGCACAAACCTTTGAGTCACAATCAATGATTAAATTTCAATGACGAGGGCATCGCCGTTTTCTAACAAAGATATGCACGCCACAGATAACGGCCTAAAGCATCTGTGGCTACGCAAGTTAATCATTAAGCATGAAACATTGCCTTCCATGGACGCGATGTTGCCGAAGCCTCAACCATTGTATAGGTGACTGAACGTTGCACTGCGGTCCAAGGTAAAGACTATACTACAGCTTACTAATCGACTCGCTCTATATTGGCACTGTTGCTATGACAGACCCGGTCCTAACCACCTCCCTCTGCCACCATATGCAATGCTCGCTTCAACCTTAAGCTGGTATCTTGTTTAGAAATCCAAGTGTTTCATCCCTGCTAATCATATTTGTTGTACGTTCAGATCCGCACACAGAGACAAGCATTTTTAAACAGATAGTAGTGGTTCTAAATATGTATCTCACTTGTAATTTTTTCTAATCTTCTTACAGTTTCTCTAATTTAAATTTGGTATATTGTAAGCCTACTGAGAATACATTTAGTCTCGAGTCTCGACTGTTTAATCACAGAGCTTTGTGCCATGAAACTATATTGGTATTGAATAATGCTAAAACTTTCTACTCACTTATCACATTAAAAAGAGATAAAGCAATAAAGACATAAAATAGCGAAGCAGAAATAAATGAATACTAAATCCCAGCATCTTGCAGGATACCCAAATCAACCACAGTAAACTCTACCACCGTCCCTACCGCCACGGGTGGCCGAGGTCGTTATAGGCGCGAACTCGTGAGCGGAGGTCTGGGGTTCGAATTCCGTCAGGACCGTCCTCCTTGACTGAGGTTTTTTCCAGGTTTTCCTCAGTCCTCATAAATGGCAAATGCCGGGGAGGTACCATAAAGTTAGGTCAGGATCATATCCTTCCTTAAAAAATCCTTTCCCAGTATATCATTTCATTTCATGTATCATCAGTGTCACCGCCTGTGGTGCTTCAGTAGTAAAAACGAGCGTTAAACACTAATCAACAGGAAACCACAGTCGCAATGAAGTAACACTCCGCAAACAGTACTAGCAGACAAGTGATAGTGATAGCCTACCAAGGTCTTAATTGTGGAAGAAACAGGTTAGAGCGAAACGGCAAAGCTTCGTAAACGCGACTATTTTCCATTTCACTGCAAAGGTACGCTTGACTAGTATGAGCTGTTGAACCACCCATACGCCCATATGAGCATTTTCGATACCATTCAAGAATAATTTACAAGTTCTGCGCACAGTAAAACATGAATATCCAGTTCACTTGTAGAGCTTGTCGATATGCATTTAATGTTATGTTATGGTGAAATTAGAGGACGTAGATTCACAGCTGTATCGGGAAAGGTATCCAGACAGATGATGTCATCGTAATCATAGGAGTTTACGAGAGATAGGATCCGTGTCAGTTCATAGACCGGATGCTGGTGCAAATCGAACCCAACAACAAGAACGGCTCGACAGACTGTAGGTTCATCGATCAACAAGTACTTGTGCAGTCGCCTTACAATAGATACACGTAGCAGTAGAGATTGGCGGGTCCTGTAGAGGGAACGGCTTCCCCATTTTACGTACTGAAGACACAAACCTTGGAAGCCGCGGACTTCGATTCCCGATTACAGCCTTCAACTTGCTTTTAGACCATCATTGTAAAAAGTCACACTTTTTCTCAGTGCTGTCCACCAGCGAAGCCACTCTGTCCAGAGATGAACATGTACTCAACCACAGAACAGTTTCCCTTGGGACTATCAAAATCCACATGCTCAGATTGAGAAAGTACATTCGGTGTGAACGTGTGAGCTGGCCTAGTTTGTTGTGGCCATTTAATTCGCCCTTGCCTTCTTCCTCAGTGACTAATTGGGCAGGTGTATGTTCACTTTTTGACTAACGTACTACCTGTATTCCTAGAAGACGTCCCTCTAAATAGACATCAAATATGGTTCCGGAATGATTGGTCTTCTTCCCATTTTGATAGAACATTGGACAGCATATGGACAACTGTTTCCTGATCGTTGGATGGATCGGAAGAGGCGGTCCGCAACCTGGACACCGCGCTTCCCCGACATCACGCCCATACTTTTTTTTTATGGGTACACCTCAAGAGCCTGTTATCCAACAAACCCATTACCCCTGACGAAGATTTGCTGAAGATTATATTAGCTGCCGATAATTAAATTTGTGGCACTCCAGGAATCTTTGAGAGAGTGCGGGTCTCATTTATGCCCCGATGTAATCTCTGCAAGAATGTTTACGGTCGCCATTTTCAACAATTTCTATAAATGCTTGGTAAGTGATGCTCAAACCCTGAGAAGAAGAAAAAGTGTCATTGCACTATTGCTCGTGAAACAGATTTTCTTCACAATATTTGGTTTTACATACTTTGTAGAAGTACAAAACTAAAAGTGCGTTTCTGTTATTATTTTTGCTCAACCTGAAAGCACATGTTTTAGTTTAATTTCATCATAATGCCTAGTATTCAAATCTTTTACCCTTTCAAAAGCTCCGAAATTGTTTTCATTAATTATGAGATTGCATTTGGTTTGGTTTATTTACGGACGCTCTTTAACATCTTATGTCATCAGCGTAGCATTTGGTTTAATTCTCCTTTCAAACATTTACAAATGCACTACACACTGCTGAAATATAGATAAACAATAAATTTAATCCCTTCGATGTGGCACCATATTTCATAAAAGTGGTAATTTAGAACCGCAGAAGAAATTGTAAGCAACAGAAACCAAAATGCGGCCTTTCGCAATAATGTTAAAAAAAATCCAGTCTGGAAAGCTTGTTATTAATGTTGTGTTTATTTCCAGCACCGCGGGCCTAGGCACTAAGCTGCAGAGCAATAGCGAACTTATTCTAGTGCTTGCTCATATTCAGCCTAAAATTAAGCAGAAGCCGAATCAGTGATGCGCCACACCATATTAAATTTTACTCCATTGCAGGGAAATTTGAACCCGCAGATCATAGGTCCCCTATCTCAAAATGATTACCCCTTCAACACGCTTTTGAGTTTGTGCGGTCGACTATTGAAAGAGCTTGTATAACCATATATAGTTATAACTGGTTGTAAAAGCCAAAACCAAACACGAATTATTTAAAAATCAATGCTAAATCAAAATTTATATATGGATATACTGAATAAGTCAAATTATATTTTCTTATTAATGTTCATTAAATAAACAGTATAAAAGTGTAATACTTATTTTTATATTAATTTTCATCTAATAAATTATACTGTAATATCCCCATATATTTGCATATCCTGTCTATTACAACTTTATCTATTTTTATATAATTACTCATATTCTTGAGTAGTCGGTCCTTGTGGTGTAGTGGTAACCATACTTGCCTCCTAAACCCAAAACGCGGGTTCAAACCCGGCCAGAATCGATGGATTTTTTCGGGCGTAAAAATCCTAAGTATGGCTTCCTTCGGAAGGGAAGTAAAGCCGTGGGTCCCGTGTCGTACATTTACGGCATGAAAAAGAACCTCAAGCTTGAAAGAAGAGGCCTCTGAGCAAAATTTGCCGGCCGTTTCACGCCCTGGATTGAATGGGACGCTGATGATCTGAGATGTCAAAAAGCGTCCGTAATTAAAACAAATAAATAAATTCCTGAGTTATACTGAACCAACAGACTGTAACTAGAGAGGAGGACTCTGTGCTTGGTCCAAAAAACTCGATAATCCGTTCTGTCAGAGCGTGTCAAAAAGGGAATTTTGTTCATCATTACCGGAAAAATTGTAGAAATTATCTATTTACATGAAAGATAGCCGAATAGCTATGAAAGTATTCCTGAAAAGGCAGGGACAGCGAGAATCGGAAGATATAAACAAAGTAGAGATTGCCTTGAAATTTCCAGTTCATAAATTTGGTGATCTATGGTCAGTAAACGCAGTGAATTCTTTTAGAAGGTAACCAATGTTTCGCAGATTTAATTTCATATTTAAAGTAACGAAATATGTGACGATAGTATGCGTGTATATATATATATATATATATATATATATATATATATATATATATATATGTATATATATGTATGCGTGTATATATATATACACACACACACAATCAATAGGCAGACATTAATTCAGAAATAGGGATAATGAAGGGATTACAAATCATTCATTTAATTTCCTGTCGCCTACACCATTTTAGTTGTACTGTAGCTAAGACGCTTTGATGTAAGATTTATAAATCACATATTTGGAAAAAATGGTATAAAAATGAAATATTTCTGTAAATATATGTCTTCAAATATTTAGAATATGTACAATAAAGCATGTGGCTTAAATGTTGCAGCTATACACACGAAGAGTAAGTCATAAGCCATGGCAACTATTTATTTCTCGCGAACTAGGAACTACACGAAAAACCTATGATAAACATTTGAAAGTATATGAAATGTGCATTCAAATGAAGGTATGAGATGGTGTCTGTGGGCAGAGAGTTGCATGTCTCAACACGCCCCAAAGTGCAGCTGTAGAGAGGATAGTTGTCAGAAAGAGGTCACGTGCAAATGTGAAAATAGCATTTCTCCGCGACAGGAATACACGAAAATGCCACACACAGAGCTACGGGAAGCACTGGGTGCATGTGTCGCCCTATCGAAAGTGGCGAGGTGGTCGGAGGCCTTCCTATCGCTGGCAACAAACCGTTGATGCTTGGAGACTACACCTATGGCTGCTAAATACCTCGATTGTTTGGGAGACTCGTCCTTTGACTGATTTGCAACTCTGTGTAAGTAGTTGTGTGTAACTTTTGGTCATGCCATGATGAACAAATGTTTTCGGTTGCCTGAGTTTTGCTTCTTCCCTAAGAGGGCCGCCTACATTCACTCTTCCATTGGTGGCACCATTTGGCAGTAAATACCATATACTTTCATTTGTGTATCTTCGATTTTTCGCGTTGTCCCTTGTTCGCGAGAAAGAAATAAGTTGCAATGAGCTCTCTCTCTCTCACACACGCAGATATATATATATATATATATATATATATATATATATATATATATAATGTGTATATATATACACATTATATTTTTAAAGATGTTTTGAATAATAGTTTTGAAAATAGTGCGGCATAAAAAAAGCTTTTCGTTTTTACTTTACTACTAAAACTATGATTAGTACACTACTTAAAACCGTCATTAAAATTACATTATTATTATTATTATTATTATTATTATTATTATTACAAAGGAAGGGATAAATTTACTGTGAAGAAGGAAAAAATGTTTATTAAGAGTTTTTTTTAATCAGAAACAATTATTCCGATCAGTTCACCCAACTAAGTTCTTGTTACACTCACTTATTGCCCCTATCATGAGTGGTTGCCAGGTATATATTGTGTTGCTAGCCTAGTATGGTGTTTTTTTTTTTTTTTTCCCGTCCGTATTGCATCCATAGCGTACTTAGAGCGGAGCACTTTACATCATACTTGTACACCCTTTGTCATCACCGTCGGAGAACTTCGGGGACGCTCGTAAACGTTCTATTCACAGGTGAATGCAGCGAGTGCATACTGCAGTGTACGCCTTACCCTTAAATGTAATGGTCACAATCATAAGTTTCTGAAAAGAGAACATCAACACAGTAGGGGTGGCCGAGGGGTTAAGAAGGCATTACTTTTCTGCATAATCTTCTGGGTTCAAATCCCACAAGTTTTTTTTTTTTTTTTTTTTTTTTTTTTTTGTAGTTTTATGTGTATATGTAAACATTATTTTGCCTTAATGACAAAAATTTTAAGGTATCTTTCGTGTTTTATGACATCTATAACGTAATCAGAAAACAAATGTGTTCTTTACAAATAAATAAAATACAAGAACAGAAAAATTTATCTTCTAAAGTGAAAACACATACGAATAAACACAAATTAATATCGGGTGTACAAACCGAAGCACGTAAAACTGCCCTCAATCTTCGGGGCATAGATGTCAGATTCTGCTGCAGTGTGAACGAGAGGCAACAGCATTCCAGGCTTCTTGGAATTTGTACCCATAAGGTATGTTTTGTCCTTTTTGCATGTGCAACATATTGCATTTAGATAGAACAAATACTGAAGGCAATGTTATAATATAGATATGCGTGTGTGTGTGTTAACGTTAAACCTTGCTGTGTATGGGAAACAATACGAAACTAATTTGTCAGATGGTACAAATATTTATTAAAAATTGTGCTTCATTCAAGTAGGCGAACCTGTACTCTTAGCCACGATATCGCTGCACACTCTGCCACAGAGCTAACGGAACGTACATACTAGACAGCGTCTTTAGTGCATGTTATGTAACACAACTGCTACAGTGCTACACAACTTTGCTGGATACCTTGTGAACCGTGCGTTATAACGAGTAGAACTTAGAAGAGTTTTGCGTTCAAGAGATGATTAATTTTTTTGTTTGTGGATGTACATTATTGACAACGACGCTAGCAATGCCAGCATTTCTCGCTAATGTTCCACAACTACAAAAGTGTCGTGCATAAAACCTTTGTGAGAATGTAAGATTAACAGTAAAATAGTGATAGTGATGATAACAGCAATAATAATAATAATTATAATAATAATAATAATAATAATAATAATAATTATAATAATAATAATAATAATAATAATAATAATAATAATTATAATAATAATAATAATAATAATAATAATAATAATAATAATAATAATAATAATTATAATAATAATAATAATTATAATAATAATTATAATAATAATAATAATTATAATAATAATAATAATAATAATAATAATAATAATAATAATAATAATAATAATAATAATACAATCTTCTTTGGTATCGAGCAAGCAATTTTTTGCCTTTTCATTTTATAATAAACTCTGCTCCACATTTTCCGCAGGTAAGTTTTTTTGACACTAAATTATGCTACTGGAAGAATAACCAATAGATTTTCTTCATTACTACCCGTTTTCTCGTTAAATTCTCTCGTCTTGGTGGTACGACCTATGCAATCCCTCATGCTGGTTAAAGTTTTGTTAGTTTAGGAAGTTCATATGCTCTTCGCTTTTCTCTAGGCATAACCTTCTATAATTAAAATTGACAATATATAATGGGGCTTTTATGATGTCAAACGTTTTACATTAATTAGCTGAATTATTTCTTAATTATAGGGACGGAAATGAGGAATAACATACCATTTACATCACCTCAGACTGTCTGCAAATTATACTTAGACTTTCATCACTTACAGTACCTCACTTTAAACGTAAACATAAATAAAACATTTCTTCTCCCTTTTCATTATGAGCTCTAGTGGTGTAACGCTTAAAACAACTGCCTAGAGTCGAATGTGCAAGTTGTACAGAATTTTTTTTTTAATGATTTATTTATTTACGCTCTTTAACATCTCAGATCCCATTCAAATCAGGGCGTGAAACGGCCGACAAATTTTGCTCAGAGGCCTCTCTTTCAGGCTTGAGGTTCTTTTTCGTGCCGTAAATGTACGACATGGGACCCACGGCTTTACTTCCCTTCCGAAGGAAGCCATACTTAGGATTTTTACGCCCCGAAAAAATCCATCGGTCCTAGCCGGGTTCGAACCCGCGATCTTGGGTTTAGGCAAGTACCGACCACCACCAGGACCGACATGTTCTCTCGAGAACTGCTCTTTTCACAAATGGGAACATTAATAAAGTTCAGCATTTAAACTATTTTCTATAGTCACTGGCTAACTACACTTTTGCCTCTACACATTTCACTTGTAAAAATTCTTTACAGGGCAAGATAATCACTTTCAGACTGCTGTAGTCATTATAGCATTGTGTGCGAATATGATCTTAAAAACGTTTCATAGCTCTAAACAAATTAAAATGAAAAGTGCTAGATCTGCAGGCGATGGAAGAACATATAACAAAATATGCAATGTATTTTAGTGTGGGGTTTGATGTACCGCTATAATCGAAATTAAGTATCTTTTTATAGTTTCGCCGTCGTATTTCGCCACTTAGAATCTATGCCCACAATTACAAATTGTCTCGGCGTCATAATTAATCGATTCTTCTGGAATTTTGTGGTTCACTCTTATCTTGTTTTAATGACCTGGCTGCAGAACTTAGTATCCCAATCGTGACTCATCTTTAAAATTAGATGTATAATCGAACACCTACTTGAGCCAACGCCTTATTTTGACGATGTCAACAGTGCTTTTATAACAAACCCGCAGAGGAAGATAATTTCGATGGGGGAAATATTATCGGAACGTAATGACAGCTGTTCGTATGCACATTGGTCTCATAAGCCAACCTGTCACGGTTGTAAGGTATGCTTGAAATAAACGAGGAAGTAATGTTTCGTATTCTGGAGTGAAAGCGTATCTTCTCATTTATGAGAATAAATTGAGAGGAGACATTACATTACAAGCGACGTCCATATATTACAGAACTAAACTATGTTCCCCAGCTCAAATGATAACTAACACATTGCATATCGAATTCAAATCGATTTGAAAACGCTTTCCAGATTGAATTCGATCTCGGTATGATCCCCGTTTACATAGTGTTTTTCAGTCCTTATTGAAACCTATTACATATTTCTAAATAAGTTTCCATTTTTATTAACCAGTTTTACTTTACATTTATGTTCAATAACCTACCGGATAACGCGTTTAAACAACGAATTAATTATAGATTCAAAATGAAAAATTGGAAAAAAATAAAACAGATAAAGAAGTTTAAATAAAAATATCCATGCGTATTTCGTGGGTAAATATGAAATGGCGAAGGACTTTGTGTGATACAAATGACTAATATTAGCATGCATGGACACACTCCATTAGATTTCAATGAAATCTCCGTTTACATGCACCTAATCGCGATTGAATGCACTCCATTTCCAGTTTTAGTAGGACCTTGAATTCCCATTTACATGCACCTTTTCAACCTGGAAAAAATAGTCAAATATTTTTGAGTCCTTCATGCAAACGTAATAAATGACTGGTTTGAGAAGAACAGGCATCAACATAACTAACAGCTTAATCTTCAGTGAAAGATTTACAAATAGTTTCTCT
The DNA here is from genome assembly GCA_030762175.1 of Metallyticus violacea. Lineage (NCBI taxonomy): Eukaryota > Metazoa > Arthropoda > Insecta > Mantodea > Metallyticidae > Metallyticus > Metallyticus violacea. The sequence continues at coordinate 236,837,271 of CM060846.1, forward strand.
ATCGAATTAAGGGCCATAGTAAAAAAGTAATGAGCAGTCACTTTGTAGACAAATTTGAATAGCAGAGGAATAAGTTGTCTAGAAGGTGCCACCATCTCTTGTATATCCTTGAATAATCTATGGCGTCAAGATCACGTGGCCACAAGAATTCCTAACAAAATGACCGACTACGGTATTTCGTTTTACCGGCGTTCTGTTACTTGATTTCTTAATAAAGAAGAAATTTTCGAAGCAAAAATTCACCAGAGACTTCAGTGTGTACACAAAAAAGTGCCCATAATTGCTAGTTGTGTGAGAAGATGGTTGAAAAAGTTTACGGGGGGCCGAGGTCGTTAAGGCGCGGACTCGTGAGCGGAAGGTTAGTATCCCGCCAGGACCGTACTCCCTGATTGAGGTTTTTTTCAGGTTTTCCTCAATCTTCATAAATGGCAAATGCCGGGGAGGTACCCTAAACTTAATGTGAAACACTTCCTTTCATTAAAAAATACTCATTTCCCAATTTATCATTTCATTTCATGTATCATCAGGATCCACCGCCTGTGGTGCCTCAGCAGTAAAGATGGGCGTTAAATACTATTAAAAAAAAGGCCGTCGTTAGAAGAATATTAGTTCTCATATGAGCAGAAGCAAGGAAACTAGGAAGGACTGGCTCTCTCATCTCAAACGACTAAGTTTTATGCTTCGAAGAAATAAAAATAAAAATTGTCTTAAAATATCTGCAGTTTTAAGTTTAAGGGCCAAATAGTATTATAAGATGTTTCCCCTGCCGTTCTAAAATTAATTATCGGGTCTTCGTTATGTTTTACCTCACACACGGAGCGGATCGTCAGCCGTGAGCACATAGCACAGCTGCCCACACCCAGCCTGCACGTGATCAGCATAGTACTGAAAATTCGTAACTCTTCCACCAAATACGAAATGTGTTCTTCTCGAGTTGGTAGCCTGTAAGGCATGCACTTGTAGGCATGAGCTTTTAGCAATTTTGTAGCAGAATGTGCTGTTTTACGAATGACTCCACTTGCTGTGCTAACTTTGCAAGAAAATTTTCAGGTGATTGTTGTATTTAAGCAGCGATATCATCCAGGTTTTCCTCTGTTAACGCGGATCCTGTAGTTTTGAATCGAAGCTCTATTTTACGAATTGTAGATCGGTTAGGTAGACGAACACCGGAAAAGGCTCTTGAAATTGTGCACGACGCTGGGCAGATGATCCATTTCCTAAAAAAAATGACAGTAAATGAAAATTAGTTGTTCTCTATTAAATCTTTGATCCATGGCAAACAGAGAAATTAAACACATTAAAGGTAAGTGTTCACTAGATCACATCGCAAGCATCATACGGATCGGAGCGATCGAAAAAATAACCGACCATCTCTCATTGTGTCAGTCTCCGCAATGTTTGCGTATTATGTTTGTGTCCATTCATTTTGCGAGGTACAGAAGAACAGATTCAGTTGTGGTAGTTACTTGCATCGTAATGGAAGAACACGAGAAAAGAAAAGGAAAAAGTGTTGTTGGGGTCAGAATATTAACCATGAGCATCGGTAGGGGAGGACAAGTGAGCAAGTGCCCTCTTAGAAATGCCAAGCACTAACGTAGTAGGTCATCATTACAGGCGCAGTATATATTTTCTTTGTTGCTATTATCATCGTCTTCGTAGTGTTCGTCATTGCCACATTTAGATAATTTTAAAATTTGTAATTCCAAATATAAGTTTTATTTTTTTGAACCCAATAGCAGTGTCTTCTCTAAGTATGTTATTATTAATTATAATTTTTTCATGATGATCTTCACAAATGTTTCTTGTGGCTTGGTTATACTATCTTTCTACTTCCTAAACTCCACCAGTAAACCTGATTGATCAGACGATCGTAATCTGCTAATATAAAATGTCACAGAGTTTGACATCTTACACAATAATTCTATCAAAACAACTGAGCAAGTTATGTTGAGTCAGTAATAATGAAGAGTACCAGGTACAGCAGGAAATTATTTTATCCGTTAGTTGCACTCAATATTTAACCTGATAGCTTCCTTCCATTTTTAAAATAAAAAATGAGCAAACGTTTCGGACAATCAAATAGACGAATGAATTTAAAATGTGCACTACAGTCCTCCGGACTTCCAAAGAGAATTTTAATTGGAGAGGACTTCTCATTTTGCAATTTAGTGGTTCATGGTATCTTTCATGATTTTTGCCATGTCTGACATGCACTCTTTATGCTACTTTAATGATTGTTTGTTGTTAACGGATGTTTACAAAAGCTTGCAATGAGTGTCGCAGCTTGCTCTGTATCAATAAGCGGATGCTAGCAACTGCAGTCGAAGGAAATTCTTCCATGAAGAAATACTCATAAACATGGTAGCATTGCATCAAACACAGAATGCCATAGTATCACGTAGCAGTTTATCCTTTTGAGGCCTGAGTCACAGTTTCCTTGCTGATTCAGTTCAGTTTTAAAATACATTTAGTCTTGTGCGGTGGATTACAAATTGTCTCGCGATATTGACAATCGTTTTTTTTTTTTTTTTTCCATTTACATATCTCGTGACCATCAGGATAAGATATGTGAACACTACGCTTTGCCAGATTCTACGGCCACAACTAAGAATGACCCAGTTTTGCGTTAAACCGGTGCCAGAAGAAGGAGCAGCGTTTTCATAAAAATTAATGATTGAAGATAACAATTATTCTGCAGGTAGTGGTGTAAATGCTCTGGATGTAGAGTGTTATTTAACACTAGAACCATAGACGTCGTCATTTTGAAATTTAAATGCATTATTACTCTTAACTGTTTTATTTATCTTTCCATATTAGTTTCATATTGCATTGGTAATTCAAATTCATACTCAACTGAATGCTCAGCAATGTGTAAAATGGTTTGAACTTCCAATAATGTGTAAGAATAGTGTTGGCAATTCTTCTGAAAAGTAATTTTTGAGCAGTAAACTTGTCAAAGCGCTCGCAGTGGTGTAGGCAATGACCTCTTACAGATGAAGTGCTGGCTTATTGGAATGAAATTTCTGAGAATCTGTTAGAAAGTGATTGTGTTGTATCAGATTAAGATTACTAAGCAAGCAATGCTCCTGGAGGTAGCAGTTTTGAAAACGAGGATGACTTCTCCACATGAGTATGATGAAACAGAATGTAATTTCATTTTTATAATTCTCTGTTATTGCTGTTACTATTCTTATTATAATTATCATGTGATTATTATTACTGTTATCTTCATTTAATTTAATTTTATCATTATTCTTGCTGTTATTACTATTATTATTGTTATCTTCACCAATATCACTATCATTAGTACAAATATGACTTGGGTCATGGCAATGGAATTTTATAAGCTAAGAGATTCTAATTGGCATGTTTTTCATACAGATACTAAACCTCAACCAAATAATCCTAACTTAGTCAGGATCGATCCTATGCAGGAGAGAGATCTATACCACAGTCTCAATACAGAAAGGGAAAACCAGACCAAAGACTCGCTTCCAGTAAAGGGATCAAAACTTCTAGACAAGATTGGACTATAGTGGACTTCGGTTGTATTTTTCCAGGGAGATTCGCTCAGCAGAATGCCTTGAAAGAGAAGAACGTCATATTCAAAGCTACATTAAGTAATTATAGTGCTTCAAGTGCGTGGCCCCTTTTGATTGATGAGTCAATGTTGAAACACAAAAATGCACAGAAACAGAAGGCAATGATTCGTGGCGTGTGAGCGTAGAAGAATTAGATGCATCCATTGCTTTGCTAAAGGTAAGGGTTGTTCTAAGAAGCATAAATGTAGGTAGATGAACTGTGGTCTACAAATTTGGACCCTCCGTTCTCAGTGAGACAATGAGTAGCAGTAAGTTCTGAGAAAATTTAAAGTATCTACGTTTTGATGTAAAAAGCCCAAGTTGAGGCCGTTTGAAAACTGAAAGGTTTGCTCTAGTGTCAAGTACCTGAAATGTTGAAAACTGTCAGCTGTGTTCCAGCCCAGATGCCAATGTCACTATAGAGGAACATTTTCTCAGCAGAACAAGATGCTCCTTTATCAACAAGCCCGATAAATTCGAAATTAAATTCTGAGTACTAGCGCACGTGAACGCTAAGTACCTTTGTAATGGCTTACTTTACCTTAGGAAAGATTAATAGAGAGCTCCTAATGAAAGTTTTTCTGAGAGAATGTGCTCAAGAGATTAGTCACACCATGCTGCAAAAAGGGCCTGAATGCGACTACGAATAATTTTTAATTACAGCAAAACTTGGCAGAAGACTAAAAGATGAAGGCACTAGTCTTGTTGGAACTGAGAACCGTGAAGAAGGGAATTTCCCAACATTGTATAAAACATGAACACTGCATTACACACATGCGTTCTCCTGAAGAATGAAGAAGATACATTGACTTTGTACCCAGGTAAACAAAGAAAACATATCCTTCTGTACAGTTCTATGCACTCCAAGTTGAAATAGAGAATAATACTAAGAGAGTTCCCGAGACAATTTGTTATTGAGTTGTAGATCAGATGTCAAGATCATATTCAGTTCGTTCTGGTGCACGTGTTTTTTTTTTTTTTTTATTGGTTTATTTATGGACGCTGTTTAACATCTCTGGTCATCAGCGTCCCATTCTGCCCAGGGCGTGAAAAACGGCCGACAAATTTTGCTCAGAGGCCTCCCTTTCAGGCTTGAGGTTATTTTTCGTGCCGTAAATGTACGACACGGGACCCACGACTTTACTTCCCTTCCGAAGGAAGCCATACTTAGGATTTTACGCCAGAAAAAATCCATCGGCCCTGGCCGATGATCGGTCGTGAATTGAATGCGACGCTGATAACCTTAGATGTTAACGAGCGTCCGTAAATAAATCAAACTAAAAATGGTTATATCTTCTCCCCCCGTATGGTGGAATTGCCTTCCCATGGCCATATCTTGGGTTTTTTTCTTACAGCAAGTTCCCAAAGTTCTTGTCTTGACATCAACGGGAGGGTGTCGAATGCAAGAATTAATTTATCTTACCTGTGATTTGGTGCATAATAATTTGTACATTTTCCTTACAGTCAACTCTGGAGCGATTTGGGTTATGAAAGCTATGCTCATATGATAGTTTGCCTATTTTCTGTATTTTTCGTGCAACAGTGTTTCTTAGCCTTAGGCTTTACATAGAATCCCAAAACAAACTTTGTCATGTTGAATGTGCGAATTGAAAAAGTAATGTCTCAATGTGTGTCTTTTTTAGTTTACTGCTATAGGGAAACTCTCATTTCACTGCACCATTGCTATATTTTTATGCCATTTATACAGTTTCCCTTCAATTCTTTTCCAAGCTTCGATATTCTTAGCCTATGATGATTTTTTAAATAGTGTATAATGCTGGTTTTTACTGCTTATGCATAACAGGCTGCGTATATCAGTTTTATTTACATGTTTATTTACCCGGACAAGGCTATTGAGCCTTCTCTTCCACTCTACCAGGGTGATATATAAAAATGAAATGATAAATTGAGCAATGATTTTTATGTTAAAGAAAGGAAGCGTTCTAGGCATAAGTTTATGGTACCTCCCGGCTTTTGCCATTTATGAGGCCTGAGGAAACCTGGAAAAAAACGTCAGTTAGAGAAGATGATTCTGGCGGGAATTGAACCCCAAACCATCCGCTCGCAAGTTCGTGCATTAACGACCTCGGCAACTTGTTTCGCTGCCCACGTGGATTTAGTTTTTTTTTCTTTCTTTCTTTCTTTCTTTCTTTCTTTCTTTCTTTCTTTTCTTTTCTTTTCCCCCATCACAGCCTAAGATACATTAGTGCATATGTTATTTTCTATAATTAAAACTTAAGTATACGTTTGCAATGAAAAGTGTCTTCTGCAAAGTATAAAATCCTGATTGCCTGCATTTTCAGGAGAGAGAGCGACTCCAAATGAATTATTTAATTGTACACTTACCGGACATCTGCAGAGAACAAGAACTGGTAGGTAACCTTGAAGTAAATCCAGCCACTAGGCAGCGCATTCAATCAACATATGGCTCACGGTTTTATGTAAGCAGCCACGTGCTTACTAATACTGAATTGAATTTGTCGACATCTAACAAGCTTAGGCGGGACAAAAATGTTCACCAATATTTGCGAGAAGATCAGATAATCCAAGCAATGAGTTAATATATTTATCTCAGATTTTTAAAATTTGTGTATTATTCGGTTCGTGCATGCCTCGCAAAATTAACAGATTCATTTGTATACAGAAAAACAAAAATATGAACGGACTATGTTAAACAGGACGATATACCAGGAACAGTTAACCTCCTCGAAAGAGAATTACAGCTTAAAATTTAAAAAAAAAAAAAAAAAATGAATGAATGAATGAATGAATGAATGAATGAATGAATGAATGAATGAATGAATGCAAAAGCTTTACAATGTGCAACTTAAACAATACAGTATTCTTCCACCTCTCTTCTAAATTAAGATTTAATGTTTTCCATAGCCTTTTTTCAGACATTAAAAATGAATTTTAATTTGCAGGCATAAAATTCTAGAGCTGCAAATTGTACTGAAAGATGCTTCAGGGCAAAATTCACATATTACAAATACCTAATTCACACATTCAATGATAACAGTGAGAATGCTCCCAGAAGTTGCAATCTACTGTTTATAAACAAGGCAAAAATACATCTACAACTACTAGCGGTAAATTAAAAAGAATTAAGTAGAGAAAGATTCAGTGCGAGCAGAATCGGAAATAGTTTCAGATTCATTGCAATTCTAATTCCCCCCCCCCTTTTTATACCATTTTTAATACCCCAGTGCGACATTTAAATGCTAGGTGCGCAGTGCTTGGCCAGAATGCACAACCACGTCTACTTCTTCGTATTTTAGATCTAAACATATTTTATAATTTCATGTCCTGCTTTCTGCCCATTTTGCTTTGAAGACAGAGATAGCCTGTAGAATGTATGAAACGCGTATTTACAGAAAACTCAACAATTGGAAATATATATTTTTCAATACGGAAAAGGTCAACTTGGCATCAATTTTAGTCCAATTTTAGAAAATGTTTTCATGCATACTTTGCAGAGTAGTGGCAATATTTTATATACTTATACTTGTTATGGTACTTATTCGTTTCTGCAAAAAATAAAAGTTAATTTGAAAAATGGCTATGTTGTTTTACAACAAATTTTCATAGAAAACAAGAATAATACACGTGCTAGCTATGATCACAAAACAAAATAACTGATCTAATAATACAAATAATATGAAATGAGCATTAAAATAAAATTATCTAATTGTTTCAATATTACTGGTGGAAGCAAGCTTTTAAAATGTGGCTTCATTTCGTAAAATAGTATTATATATAATTTATATATCTGAAAAGTATCCTAAACAATGAAATTTTGCACAGTAACTTACTTCTGCATGATTGTAATGTGCACAAGTTCCAACTCAATAGTTTAAAATGTATAGAAATTTGAAATGTCAGTCCTAGCATCTCTTAATGCTTTCAGATGGAACATTGTTCGTATTCCGCGAGTGAAATAGCCCCAAACACTTGTCTTTGTGTGGAGCTGTGCTACAGCTGTGCATAGTCCATGTCCTACCATCACTGTGTCAACATTCAACGTGGTTTATTTAGCCCAGAAATCTCGCAGCAGTTAATACAATTATACCTAAAAATAAAAGTTAAAAGTATGTTAAACTCGGTAGCTAAGCTCGTCTAATACTCTATGAGGGTGGTTTGATATTACAGAGAACAACGTACTTTATTTTTCCATATAGTCCCCTTGAAGTTCAACGTATTCTCCAGCTTTGTGATTCTCTTATGAAAGTGGGTTTCTTCGATGCCTTCTAAATACTGCCCTACCTCCTGTATGATCTTTTCATTTTACTTAAATTTGTATCCAACCAGGAAAGTTTTGTGTTTCAGGAACAGATGGAATTCCGAAGGAACGATATCGGGTAAATAGGGTGGATGCGGAAGCATTTCAAAACGTAGTTTGGTCAATTTGCCCTGGTGTTTTTCGCCATTCACGGAATTTTTCCAGACTTGTCTTCAATCTCTCCAAAAATCATGCGTAGTATTTACCAGTGATGGTTTTCCCCATCTCCAAATAGTCAATCAACAGAATTCCGTTTGCGTCCCAAAAAACTGAAGCCGTCAACCTTTCCAGTGGATGGAACGCATTTCGCCTTTTTCAGAGCCGGTTCGCCTTGTGCTGTTCACTATTTAGGCTGCTGTTTCGTTTCTGGTGTGGAATCCACCTTTCGTCCATAGTCACAAAATGCCGTAAAATTCGACTGAATTCTTGTTAAACATTTTCAAAGAGTCGGCTGACATTCGCATGCCATTCTCTTTTGCTCCGGAACGAGCAGAAATGGCACCCAACGTGTGCAAAGTTTTTTCATGTGTAATTCATTAGGCAAAATAAAATTAAGTTGAGATGTCCGTGGCCTCTGCTAACTCGTGTACTTTTGTTCGTCTGTTGGTCACGAAACGTTCATGGGCTTTATAGATGATTTCTGGCCTCATAGCTGATTTTGGAGCTCCAGAAAGTGGTGCCTCTTGGATGTTCTTCCACGTTTGACTCATTTACTCAAAAGTCGGATGGTTTTATAGAAAGCCGTCCGTCACCCAAAAGAGGCAAAATCCTCTCGTCAATTTCCTTTTCATTTTTCTCTTCAAGAAAAAGAATTTGATCACAGCACGAATTCCAATATCAATTTTCACTATCAATCGAAACGTTTGTGTTTAAACAACTGCCAAATAACGAATTAACATCAAAATGAGCTGTGACCATAGAGTATTGATACCATAGAAAGCACACTTTATAATCACATATACACAATCAAATATCACATGAATAACAAAAAATGCCCATTTGTTGTTTCCCTCTATCAGCATACACCCTAGGATTATGACAAGAGGGTTATTAATTTGAGTTTCGCTTCGGGCAAAGATGAAGGGAGCAATACACTCTTTAACATGATTCCTTTTAGTCCCACTATTGTCATTAGTGCTTAATGCGGACGATATGGATAGTAAGAATCCAAAATAGGCAGTAGACCTGATTCCCAAAGTAATACTAGTATTATAATGCAGTCAAAATTCATTATGAAAAGAACTTCAGCATATTAAAGTTTATTTATCCCTTTTATACCCTATTCATGTCAATTATCTCCCATATCTCAGCACAATATCATTTGTGTTTTGCGGTACTACTGTTTCCATACCATATGTATCTTGCAGCACCACTGTTTCAGACTATTTGAAATAATCTTTAACGCCAACCTTTTTACCATTAAAATATTTGACAATGAACTAAATACTTATCAAAGAGATAGTGGGGGTGGATCTTATAACTGAATCTGTGCTAACCTTAGTCTGCGCCTGCAAGAATGGTAACGAGAATTTGAATCTGGAAGAAACGTAACAAAAAATAGCGTAATTTTATTGTACACGAATAAGCCAAAAAAAGTGCATGAAACAGCAAACGAACATCTGTATGGTATTAGCGAGAAAGCAAGGCGTGACGTAGCCGCTAATTGAACAGTTACATCTCGTCTCCATTCGTACGCAATAGCGTAACGGAGAGGCCTCTCGCTTCCTGTGTAGGCATCTCTATAACGCAACCGCACTCGACCTTGCTACTCTAACAGTGTGAAAATGTCTGCTACATATAACAAATATTTTGTACCATTGTTTTTAGCTTGCGGGTAAGGATTAAAAAAAAACTATTTTTGCAGACTCCTTTTCAAATGTGCGAGCGTCATTCAAAAGCAATGTCCTACATTTTTCTACATATATATTTAAAATTGAACTTTTGTGGCAATATATATTAATGATTATTTACACATAATATTTCTATATGTCTTCAACTTTTACAGCCCATACCAGCATGTATTCCTTGTAGGAACCGGATATTGTCTTGGGCATATAATTACTGGGTGATTTTTCCTTAGCGGGGCCGTTCCAGAGAGATTTCCAGATATTCATCGATATATCGGCTTTACTTTTCTTTTTCTTTTCCTTTAATTTTATATTTATTTTATTTTTCTTTCTTTGTTTCTTGATTTTATTTTGAAGAAACAATATGTGGGGAATATTTTGCAGCCCTTTTTCGTGAATTAACCATGAGGGAATGTAGGTCCGCGACTTTGCAACAGAACTGTGCAACGGCATATACAGCCCATGTTTCCCTTGCAAGCAATTCATGAAATATTCGACGATGCAGTACATCACTAAAAACATGACCCCCCCCCCCTCAGTCCCCCGATTTAACACCCTGTCATTTTTATTTCTGGGCGGCATTGGAGGAAAAAAGTGGACACATTAGATGACTTGAGAAATAACATTAGTGAAGATTTTTTTTTTTTTTTCCATTTCTCAGAGGGCACTGCAGAGGTTAATGGGTAATTTCATAAGCGGATGCCAGAATTATATGGAAAATGAAGGGAGGTAGTTCAAGGATCTTCTTGCTTGATAATGCCGAGTAAATACACCTTTTAAGTGTTTAAGTGTTAGTAATAACTTTCGCGACAATTATAGCTACTGGCTTTCTGACTCCCGTTTACCCCGGTATTAGATTAACTGACGGACTAGTCGTTAAACGTGCAGCGGTTACCGATGAAAACTCGTCCATTAATTTCTAAGTGCATCAATTACGCTGTTGGTACTAGCGCAAAACGTTTTTAGAGAGACCCAAAGACGTGGAGGTGCATCCGCGTGACTCAATGTCTCCAGCACGGAGATCAGTTTCTGTAATTTCTGGGGCTTTATGTGTAATCCACCTCGCAACATTTCTCCTAACGACTGTACAACTCCCCTGGCCGCCTATGGGATAGTATTTGGGATGTTAACACGTTTTAACAGAACCTCATTTATGAAAGGCACTGGCTACTAGTTCTTTTATGATACAAGCGAATACATATTAATCACTAAACGTGTTGGTTCCATGTAATACGAAAATATGTCAACTTTTGCCATGTTTGTTGACGCAAAATTAACTTATATAGATTTCCATTCACATATCTTTTAACTATGGATAAACAACTGCACTATCGAGAACACTAATAAAATTTACCAAACTCCGAAACAAACATGATTTTCGGAGTCGTCATTCACTTATCGTAAGCACATAATGCTAATTACAGGGTGTAATAAAATTTCACACAATCAATAAATTAGACTGGAAAGAATGTACTTGTTCTCATCAACCGTCTGTTGTGTTTTCTACCCGACTACCTATTTCCAGTATTTAGCTGAGTGCCATTAACCACTCGACCTAACTGGAAAGTTCGATGAAGTCGTTCTTGTGGACATAAGAAGTTCATATTTTAATTTATTTATTTTTTGGAATAAATAAATAAGCAAGATTTATAAAACTTACTTATGCGTTTATCTCCGAACTGAATATTAAACAAGGAAACAAAGCAGTATATTTTTTTATGCTGCACCTGCATAACCATTTATGTGAATCACAAACAATTTTTTTTCTAGAAAGTTTAGTTTCTTTTGCTTATAATATCTTGAATGGCGCACATGTTTAGTTTATAATAATACCCGAAACTTCAATAATGTACATTACATACAAGATAAGGAAAATGTTTATGAAACAATATTTACAGGTGACAAAAGTAATATCAGATACAGGAGAATATCCTGTGCACTTCACACACTGAATTCTGCAAACTCATTACAGAAACCAACAGAATATAATATCTGCTGCGTACTACTTTACTGCTCGGCACATTTTACTGTTTTTCAAGCATTTAGTATTTCACAGGGGGAAGGGATGTATTCCTCGCCGATAGCAGCATTTTCCACGTCACCAATTGTTAAAACGCCCGACAAGGTGCACTGTATGCAATGTACTTTTTCCCTCATTACTAACTGATGTTACATTCCCTCTGACATGCGCATACATGCCAGTACTGGAGCAGAAGAGAAAATGAGCGAACATCTACTGCCAAGATTAGTTTTATGGCAAACAGCGCAAATGGCACGAGCATTTTAAACAACGATAACAAATTTCGTCATCATATAGTGATCAATTATAGTTTGCTGCTTAATATGGGAGTGGAGTCCGCAATGGATTCCATTTTAACAGTTAAATTGTTGAAGTTTGGAATGACTTGAAATACGCTAATGCCCATAAGAAACGTCAGATTTTATACATGCAAAAGTGCACTTTACTATATTTATTGATGGAACATTATTTTTGAACAAAGATTAAAGTGAATTTGTAATTCACTACTAACCTAGCAGCCGTTGAAGGTACCTCCGAATTCAATGATGATATTAGTTATGTAAAACGCAGCCAGTTCACTAATAGTGGTCTCGGAAATAAAGTGCCACTTTGATGCACGCATCAACTGGAGCAGCAGGATTATGAGTTCTAAATAAGAGAAAACATTGCAAACATGCGTAGAACTGGTGATAATGTGCAATTCGTAAACAAACTGAGGAATGGTTAAGGCGACACTAAGGTACCAAATGGAACATTTTAAACCAAATTTGAAGACATGTTAAGGATTAACTATTTATGTAGGAGACACTATTTATAAAATTTTGAATCATCTACCTAAATTTCTATTTTCCTAAATTTTTTTTAAAATGAAACATATAGGGTATACTTTTTTATATTTAGATTTTAGGATATAGTTCTGGAATTTTACATGGCAATACTTTATAAATCATACAAATACATTTTGCATTGGTTTCTTTAAATATTGAATATATTTCAAGTTACAAAGTTTTTAATTACATCAGAAATTTGTCTTTAATTTCTGAGGAAAAATGTATTAAATCCTTTGTATAGCTGCTGCCAATTATTCTAATGATATTAATAAATTTTGAATTGAAATAACGATGGGAAGGAAATAATATGTTACTGTTCAAAAAAACAATGCACAGCATTTTTGCTGTAATAAAATTATACAAAGTATAACAATTTTAGGCTAATCAGTCAATATTTACTGTAAAAAGCATACCAATCACTAACCCAATAGAATTGTCTCGCACCATATAAAGTGCCTTATTCTTTCTTTTTAGCCTCTCTGATTATTTTTTTACGTTCTTGTTCCATATTTCTTTTTAATTTCTGATGTATACTGCATCAAACTAGAGTAGTAAGGCGCCCCACTACAGCGAACCAGGGTTTGGTGGAAATGTTTTTCCACTCTGTCGTGTCCAGGCCGCCCCAGAATCATTAAGTTTGCTATCCAAACGAGTGCTCGAGGTTTCTATTGTATAAACCTAACCCGGAAATTAGAAATGGCGCCCGTAGCGGAATGGCTCAGGACTTGCATTTGGGAGGTTTCGGGTTCAATTCCCATTTGTCGTTTTCTTCTTCTTCTTCTTCTTCTTCTTCTTCTTCCCCTTGGTACCTTAAGAAAATGCTGGGATGAGTATTTACTTTCCACGAATGTTCAGTTCTTTCGTTTCCTTTCATTTCATTCCACAGCATCAGTTACAAAGAAGCGCAAGTGTGGCGGTTGCTTGCTTTCTGGAAAAGCAAGTACCTAACACTTGCTACTCGGTTCCTGGCGACCCGGTGCATTCTTCCTCCCGTTGGTGCCCCCAACATATGCACAAGGGCGCATCTGGCAGTACCGGTCCTCTCTAGACAATTCTATCCTACCTAGAACTTAGTGCTAGGCACACTCCCTCCGTCACGCTAACCCTAAAGGCTGCCAAACCAGTTCAGAGTACTTACCTAGGGACCGCAAATAACACGAATGACTGTTCTCGTTTTACGCACAGAAGTTAGTCGTTAAATGATATGTGATTTATAGAGCACGTGCTTTGTACGAACATATCCTTCTTTAATTGTTCTTTCTACCTTTACATTATTTGTTTACATCGAATGAAATCCATCTTGTTCAGCATGCCTCTTTAATGCATTACAAACATATCTTGTGTTATTTGTTTTTTCCTTATATCTTACAATAATATCGTTCCCAGTAAATGATTATACGATATTACTGTTCTCAGTACAATATAGTAATTGGAAAAGTATTTCAACACAGCACTCATTTGCCAAATTAAAACTTGATGCATTACTTTAGTGCCATGTATCATGTAAATACACAAGTCCTATTTTTGCAAAAACATAAATATGCCTAGAGGTTAAGCTATATTACACACAACAGCAATTGTTACCAATTGAAAGGTACAGGGGAAAAGCAATCAAAGTCCACCTTTGGTGAAATTTGAGATTTTGGAGTCAATAGGTTGTAGATATGGTACTACTTTCCAATACATTCATACAGGGAAAAAAAAACACATACAGTACTGGAAAAATAGTTGTCCAGGGGAAGAAATTCAGAGTCCTCTGTAAAATACCTACAATGAGTTTATAGCAAGAAAGGGAGCTGATGAAGTTGCTTCAATGTTGTTTGACTTTTGTTTCCATCACCTGCACCCATCAGTTCCAAATTTGCAATTTTTTTGTAATTCTTGCCGCGGTCAAAATAAAAAGGACGCTATTATTTGCCTCATTCATGCTATGATTCATAAATAAAACAGATTTGAATCAATAAAAGAGATTTTTCCATCAAAGGTCGTAGTTATATGGAATGTGACAACGATGTTGGTTTAATAAATCAAAATAAAAAGAAAAACATGCTGAAACACCCAACGATTGAAATGAGCACATCAAAAGATGCCGCGTGAAACTACTTCCTTTCAATATAGTTGAGTCTTCCCAGGGTATTTCATTTCTTATTAAAGAATACAGAAGGACTGTTCAATGAAGGTCAGAGAAATGAGAATTTGTAGCTGACAAAACTTCTTCTAGAACTATAACCAGTCAAACATGTTATTGTTGACATAAATGTGCCATACACACTGATGAGCAGCCTGCTCCTTCCTATTCACGTTAAATTTCCTTTCCAAGGCAAAATATGATGACCCACAATGCCTGAAGAGAATATTCTCAGCTCTATTTTTCAAAGTTACTTGTAATAGGCAAAGTAAAATTTTTATTGAATGACTATTTTCAATAGTATTGCATTAATGTATCCTCAGCAAATATCTAGTATAATTTGGTACATTCCATGGACTTCTAATGCTTTTATATGTTTGATTTTTTATTGTTAATTAACATAACACTAATTTCAAAAGAAGGATCTGATAAAAATCTATCTTTAAGAATTGTTTTTGAAAAAATATTTCTATATATCCAATGTGCTTAATTTTATGGCATTTTCAAACTTCAAATTACATTCCTGTAAAAAGTTAATTTCAATTGTTTTTCCCTTGTACCCTTCAATTATTAGAATACGAGTCAGCTATTTCTTGCAAAGTGTGTGTGGGATTAATTAAAAGCTGTTTTCTTTTGTGAGATTTCGATAAAAGTTTTTGTCCAGAACGAACATAAACTTCTAGTTTCTGGGAAAGCAGCTGCTTCTATTTATGGAAAGACGAATAAAAACTTAAATACCCATATTATGCTTGAGGCAATGCAGTAGGGCAGCAAGCTTCAACCTGTTTAAACGCTTATGATATTGTCCAAGTCGCTCACAGGTACTTGACGGCTAAAAGACCAGCATCTAAATAGACGAAGCAGTAATATGAGAAATAATGAAATAGCTTATTGGCACATTTAAAGAAAAAAAAAAGCGCAGGTTTGCAGCACTCTGTCCCAGCAAGCGGAAATATGATTAACCATAGCATTTGCTTTCTAAATTACAAAACGCACCTAACAAATGAGATCAGGTGCTTTTGTTGTAGAAACCTCATGTTACGATAAATGATGAACAGTGGAAAAAAATACATTGCAGGGCTATATGTATAAAAGCCCCGCGTGTATTTTAAACTACGACATAGAAAACAGTAAAACAGAACATCGATAGAATTGCTGTGTTCGAATAATTCAGCAAACATGGAGAATTATTAAACATTCATTAAGAGCATTTTAGATTAATGGTAATGCACGAGCCATTTCTTAACATAAAAGCTATTGTGTGTAATATTCTTCATTCGGTTTTGAAGTACTCAATACGATTTCTAAAAATTTAACTTATGTTTATCTAAAGTTAATATAACTCATAGGTGCCATTTATTAGCACCAATTTTACTAGTATTATTTTAAAATTAATATAACAATAAATTATTCTTACGCTGCCTTCATACAGCTAACAAAATGCCAGAACTAGGTTAAGTCCGTGTGTCTTTCCCCTTTCACAAAAACGTTTATTATTATTATTATTATTATTATTATTATTATTATTATTATTATTATTATTATTATTATTATTATTATTATTATTATTTCTCAATACCGTGAACGAACTAAGAGCCTGTTTGCCAGTCACAAGATCTTCATTCTTCAATTCCAAACTGAGACAAGTTTCATGGGTGATGTTTTCCCTCCATCTTTTTCTGTTATCCTCATTTAGGTACGTCACGGAAGGTGAATTTGACTTACACGAGCAGGGTTCTCAACCCAGTCACAGCACGTAGGTCTACTTTCTGAGAATACACAACAGGATAACAGTATGCACTGTGCCATCTCCTTGTAAAATCAGTACATAAGCAGTGGGAAAAATATCCAATATTTTTCTTTTTCTGTATTTCCCCCGTTTCATCTTTCTTCTCCATTTCGCTATTTTCCCACAAAGTTTACATATAAAATGCTCATTTTTTAACTCCCACCAAAATCGAAACATAAGTAGCCACCATCTGTATTTAATTCATGTCTAATAAATGCATATAATGTACTTTCTCCTTTGAAGAACAAACACCATATGTGTTACTTTTAAGATGATTCCAAACTCCGCTTTGCTTTACTTTCATGCCTATATAAGCAGAAGCAAAACCATTAAACTTTTCATTTCATTATTAGTTTACATAATCAAGTAAGTTTATTTATTACATTTTCACTTTATCTTATTCAAACAATATAAACATGTTTATATTTTAGAGAAGTAAACAGCCAGAAACATTTTTTTTTAATACACAGTAAACAGGCTAAGGGATTTCCGGGACTATTCTTGCTCTAGCAACTTTGGAGACATTCATTCCAGCCTAAACCACACCATCATCTTTAAAAACTGAAACATATGACCGAAGTAGCTGAGGCAGAGCGGCGATAGTTCTGGGGTTCGATTCACGCCAGGACACCTTCCTCCTCAACTTGCTTGTGTGATTTGAACCACCTCCTTCCATCTCCCTTCTCCCGTGACGAATAAGACACGATGGTGACTTCGGGTCCCTGAACGACGAGAGGTATAAAGTGGGATCCTCGGTCCGACATCAACTTCACAACAAGATGCTGCACTAATAGATGCAAGGCAAGCAACCGTTCAACATTGTGAACATCTTGAGCGGCCATGTTAACTTTCCAAGATCGCATCATACAACTGCTCGGTTTCTCAGATAATCACCTAATATAGCACCATGGAGAGCACATATTAACAGAAGCTCTCGGAGTAGATCGCATTGCATTTTTCCACAAGTATTGTGAAAGTCCTTAGAAACATTTAATATTTTCAGAATAGAACGTTAGAAAGACTAACACCAGCCAAGAGCCTATCAAGGTATTTCATCCTATTGAGTTCACACGGTTCCTTGTACAATATGTAGCATTAAGAAAATGTGATGTTGCTGTTTGGAGGATCTCTGCGAGAAATTAAAAACTAATTGACTTTCCAGCAATGTATCCACGTACCAGAATCCATCTTGCACATATTGCAACCGAATGAAAGGATATATTTTCAGCAATCAAATAGCCAATACCAGAAAATATTCAGTATGAATAATTTTAGATAACAGGTGCAGATAAAGTGACTCATTCTTTAAAATCCTCAGTAGCTGTTCACCCAGGACATGAATAGACACCTTTCACATGTAAGTAGAACGTACAAATCATGTTTGACCATAGATTTTCACCATGAATTAAGCACGACAAACTTTGTAACTCTTTAATGTATATGTAAGTTGATATTGGCTCTTGATGATTCTGATTCAGAACCTTCCTTCCATTTATACTTATACTGTGCCAAATCTAGACAATATTGTATTTGTCTTTTACGTTATTTGAAGTCCTGATCTCAATCCAATGGAACGCGTTTGGACCGAACTGCAGTACGTCTAAAAAGGCTCTACGTCATGGAACTGATACAGGCTACTTGGTAGTTTCGTCCAGTCGTTATATGTAACGTTATCGACTTCCACGAGAGGAAAAATAAACAAAAGTATATGTTATGATCATAACTAAAATAGCTACTCATTTAAACAATAAAAACAACTGCAAAGTATAATTTTCGTTCAATAAATATCGCAATTATCGTTTAATAAATACCTCACATTATTTGTTAGACTGTGAAGTTTCTTTTTATAAGTGTTAGGTCGTGTTAATTATTCCAGTGACTACTATGATAACTAACCGAAAGTTTACTACTTAGCGCCTAACTTAGTTAACCCTTTTAATTTGGGGAATGGTTTGTTGTCTCCGTTTCTATTTCGGGGAGGGGGAAGAAAGAAAAATCTCTTCCTCTATATCGTGCGAGTGTGCAACGAACTGGTTACTGCCACTGGCCTGACATCCCCTTAGGTAATAAAGGTGACTGACTGAAGATCAGCGAATTAATCGTGTGGAATTTTGCCAAAGGTGCAATACTTAATTATCCATGACAAGAAGTGATATCCTCTGATGAGATACACTTGCGAACCACAGCTTAGCACAACTCATCTACAATATATCATGTTAGATAAGAATTCTACACCAGCGAATATATTAACATCGTCATTTATACCGAAGTTGCCGATTCCGTTATCATAATACTTCAATACGCTTGTCGCATTTTATGTTCGTTTGTTTACCCGACACCTATCAGTCTTCGTAATAACCAGTTATGTAACAGCCGTACTATAGTCAGTCAACGTTAGAAAACATTATGTAGTGTTCGGCTTTACATTTAAATACAGCAAAAAGTTCAAATAGAAATTACAAGATGGATGTAAATGCTGTCTTAGGGTGAATGAAAAAAGTTATTAAATAAGCTACAAAAAAATCATAAAAAGTATAGTGAAATTGTGTTAAACAGAAAAATGTGTAGCAAATGGTTATAAAGAAAATTTATGGAAGATCCTAGTTAGGAATCATATAGTGAGCTATTTACGGGCAATGAGAAGGCTAAATTTTAATTTTCTGATATTTTTCAAAAGGTTCTGGTTACCATTCGCTTTTGCTGATAAACATTCTGAAAATAGCGCAGGCACGCATTACGATTTAGGTTGGAGCTATGAATGAACGTTTAACATTTTTTTCCTTTACTCTAAACTACATTTTCCTGCGTGTATGAGAGAAAAAAAATGCTGCAACAATAGCCTTGAAATGTTCAGCGGTGTTTTAATCATAACAATGAAGCTACTGGAGCATAATTATTAAGAAAATTGTCATAGTATTGGAATTACAGAGCGTTGGACTAAAAAATAAACTTTAAATAATTAAATTATAATTTTTGTTCCAAAGCTTAAATTCCTTTAACTCGCTTCATCGCAAAGATATTATGTTCAAAATACGCTGTCCGAACTTTAATATTGTAGTCCTAATGGTTTTGTCACAGTAGGAACATAACCTTTGCTATTTCACCATTGTTGAGATAGACCCTTCAGACTCCTCTTAAATGTAACATGCACTAATGAATGAAAAGAATGTGTGCACAGCAACACGTTAAGTTTTATCCTAAATTTCCAAAAAGGATGCAAGAGATTCGTGAAGCATTCTACTTAATAAAGGGATTAACAAAGAGGAACATTGATGATATCGTCGGTTTTTCGACAAGAGAGAAATTTTAAAACGTTGTTTAAATGCACATCATTTCATCAAGGGAACCTTTGAACGTTGCCCTAAATTTTTCTTTTACAGTTTTAGAATTCACGGTAAAATGGAATTTAATTGGCAACTTTAATTTTTTTTCTGCTCCAGCCGGCAAAACATCAGAAACCCACATTGAAACAATTACATTTGTGTATTTTGTAATTTTGAGCTGAAATTTAACTTAGGTGTGCCCACCGTATTACTTTCTACAGTTATTAAACAATGTCGCTTTTATTTATACTAGATCCGGTGAGGAAATGGTTAACTACATGGGACAAATGACGATACACAAATAATTCTAAAATTAGTTAATTCTTCAGAAATGTTTTTGCTGAAGCCCAGAGAAATGATCGACAAATTCACCTAGGACTTTGTTTCGGAAATACCGAACGACAAATGTATCCAACAATTTTGAGTACCTACTGGAAACCTATAGACAGCTATAGTTCTTTTTCTCAGGCCATGTCACCGATTTCACTGCGAGCAGTATAACCGCTAAAAATAGATGTGAATCATTTCATTCAAAGCCCAACGATATGTTTCACTCTCATCACAGCTTAATAGCAGTTATTGAAAAGTATAAAAGCGTTCAGCTGACACATACGTGAAACTGAGAAAATAAAGACAATCAGGAGGAAAGTCGATGTAGAAAAACAGCATTCTATAAAACCAAAATAATGCTAAGTGCAAAACTGTACTACCAATAGGCGCGACTAAGTATGATGTGTTCGTGAAAATATCTTCGATTTTTAATATAATTAAATCCAAATTTTAGCAAATTTACCAATATTACAAAACATTAACAACATTTAGCAATAAAAATGTTAACCTGCTAGCATTTAGATACAAAACGCTAACATTTA
This sequence comes from Metallyticus violacea, assembly GCA_030762175.1. Classification (NCBI taxonomy): domain Eukaryota; kingdom Metazoa; phylum Arthropoda; class Insecta; order Mantodea; family Metallyticidae; genus Metallyticus; species Metallyticus violacea. The sequence continues at coordinate 236,857,940 of CM060846.1, forward strand.
TAATTTCGTGAAAAATTAAAGAAAATTTTGTTGGTTAATGGGCGGAATTAATTTCCACGGAGCCAAACTGGTTAACATTTAAGGGCTGAATTACATATATCCATACATAAGCAACGTAACGGTTGAGTTTCGGTTTCACGTTGGAATGAATATCACCTCTTAGTTGTGGACAATCCGCGAAAATTTGCGCGCCGCAGCCAGACGCCCCTCTACAAGATCTCGCTTCATTGTACATACGTATGTTTTGCAGTGCATCTGTAGTTACAAATGCAATGACCTCATAAAGTGTATTTAAATCCAGATTTAATCCAAAAGAAAATGATGGGCGGAGGTATAGCGAGATAAACCTCAATGTAGATAAGGCCTGGATAACGATGCATCGTCAGATGTTTGATCGAAAGTTTTGTTTATTCCATGAAGAGGCGAATGGATACAGCCATGGATTTAGGTGATTTTTGCGCTGGCTATATTTATATAAAAGTTTATTTTCGTTTCTTTAGGTTTTTACAAGTAAAAATGATTTACTTTATTTTGCTTTAAATGTCATATTTATTAATCAGATATGAATATTTGAGTCAAGAGAATGTATTAATTTCAAGAAAAGTTTTTGTTTCAATCGCAAATTAACGACAATAATAAATGTATTTAAAACTGACAAATAAATAAACAAGAAAAAGTAACACTCAGGTCCCTTTTTTTCCTATAGGTATGAGAGTTTAAATTAGGTATTACAACAAAGGCCACTCTTGAAAGCTACGAGGAGTGATCCAAAATGTTTTCCCATAAGCATTTATTGAAAATAATTAAATACTTATTATTTAATACGTTTTCGGATAGCTGCCCGCTAATTCCTTGCAAAATATTGCATTTCCTTTCTCTGTTAGCGAATTCCGAAGTAAAGTAGCTATTGTGGTTTTACCCATGAAAATTTTTTGAAAATTGTCTTCAAATTGAAAATTGTCGCCATCGACCCTACTAACTAGGCACCAAAAATGATTAATATATGTGTATATATAAGCCTATTAGCGCTCTAACGGCCGCAATTTTGGTTTTTTCTCATCGAAACTTGCTATCTAACTATCAATTAAACGATTCATCGGGTTCGTTAAAAAGCAAAATTGGACCATTAAACGTTGGGGTTAACCTAATGCAAAAAATTTAAAGTTCCTCCTAGCGACGGAGTTTGTTTTTCTAAACTAAACTAGGCATATGCACACATGGAGTTGTATGGCTATTTTCCTTAACTTAGAAAGTCAGTATATCAAGTTATGTAAAAAGGCATGTTAATAAACCATTATTTACATTTCAGATCACCAATTCTCGATACCTCCAAGCGGAACACACTGTATTGTCACCTGCATAGTGCATAAAAGTCAAACAGCTATTCTGTCTTCCACGTTCGACTTCCGTGGCAATATTGGACCGAAATCTATTGCAGCCGTGAAACGTTAAAACTCCTGTTTCATTCTGAACCAGATATAACAAATGCTTACTAACACATGTGAAACGGGTTGGTGCGAACGTTATTCCAAGGGATGGGACAGGAAAGTGGTGTGATATCACAGTCCTTAGTCATGAGTTATTTTACTCCAATAATGTAACAATACTTAATTACGAGCCGGTACGTTGGCACGTTCCAGTTATTCGCTTCAATATTGATAAATATATGTATCTTAACTGGTAAAACCGGTTTTTATTTCTAGCACCTGTACACCAGTGGGAGGGGTGAGCAGTGTTTTGTTCTCCGCTGTAAAACTTTCCTCACTTATTAATTAAGAGTTATAAAAAACATGCGTCGTTCATCCTTTAACTTACTTACAAAATCACTATATTTTGTATGTGTAGTGCCCGTAATGCCAAAAATAATTAGTTTATAAAATGAAATTGTTTCAACATTTTGGATCAGCATAAGAAAATGCTCAGTTGTGCCATTTCTAAAAACGATATGGCATATTTTTTAAACATTTTGTCTTGTACTTAATGCAACAATGCTGTAATACTAAAAACATATGCTAAGAGCGTCTTATGCTAGAGCAATTTTTTAATAGTGTTTAGTGTTTAACGCCAGTGTTTACTACAGAGGCACCACAGACTGTACACAATGGTGATACATGAAATGAAATATTGGGAAATGATTTTTTTTTAAAGGAAGGAAACGTTCCAGGCCTAAGTTTAGGGTACCTCCCCGGCATTTGCCATGTATGAGGACAGGAAAAGTGGAAAAAAAACTGTCAGTGAGGACGGGCCTGATGGGATTCGAACCCCAGATCTCCCGCTCACGAATCCCCGTCTTAACGACCTCGGCCACCCATGGCGGTCAGGGGGGTATGCAATGGAAATGTAGAAAAGTCATATGCAAATAATTTCAATCAATTCAAAACATATGCAATTGAAAGCAAATGTAACTGAATAGAACTCAGAAAAATGAAAAACTTGTTAGCATGAATCAGTAAAGAAAAAAAGAAGTGCAATTCATTTCCTCGGAGAAGAAAAGACGAGTAAAACGTAAGCTGCTGCCAAAACTACGTGAATAAGGACAAGAATAGGTAGAACTTTCTCAGTTTAAAGTACGTTTATCTCTTGAAACATACCCTTTAAATTATTGTACTGAGGTGTTGTTACAAAACAGCCAGAAATCCGTGGAAAAAGTCGATAAAACATAAAAATATTTATGCTGTCAAAGCATACGTCAAGAATGCAACAGAAAGAACGACTAAACCGAGTCGGTCCTGGTGGTGTAGTGGTTACCATACTTGCCTCCTACACCCAAGATCGCGGGTTCGAACCCGGCCAGGACCGATGGATTTTTCCGGGCGTAAAAATTGTAAGTATGGCTTCCTTCGGAAGGGAAGTAAAGCCGTGGGTCCAGTGTCGTACATTTAAGGCAAGAAAAACAACCTCAAGCCTGAAAAAAGAGGCCTCTGAGCAAAATTTGTTGGCCGTTTTACGCCCTGAGTTGAATGGGACGCTGATGACCTGAGATGTTAAAGAGCGTCCATAAATAAATAAATAAATAAAAACGACTAAACCGAGACACATTTAGTAATGATTAAGAGGATTCGTCTACTAATCGTAAAATAGCAACCTTCTGTTGTACGAAAGGGATTTTGTATCGAAGTGCACCCATGACGCTTCATAAATTCACTGCAAATGTTTATTGTTGCTACTACTTCTAATGTTTATCAATTTGGAATAATGTCACCGTAGGAAAGACTTTTACTTGCTGCACGATCGAATTGTTCAGAAAGGTACATAATGTAATGCATTGAAACATAAGCTCAAACTCATCTCCAGGTTAATTTTAATTCCTTTAAACAACAATTTTTACTTCAGCTTCCGATGTTTAAATAAATATATATAAAATGGGATTGTCATGTATGTAGTAAAAATAACTCCATTATAAACAGAATAAATATGGATAACTTTCGAAAAGTGTAAAAAAGCATCAGTGCCTGGCCTCTCAATAACTTTATGATTAACAATGTAACTTTATTTTCTTCCAGTTCGTTATTTCCCGTGTTTCTATAGAGAAAAAACATTTTGCGGAAGTTTTCATTTGGGAAAAGTAACTGTTTCGGAGAGAACGAATTATAATATATTGACAGTAACCGGTGTCTTTCAAGAGTATTTAAAATTAGATAAAGTTAACAATGATCACGTTATATCATGTTTCCCAAGAAAATGCGTATCACCAAGAAATTCAGAAGGGACTTGTATATTATTTCAAGACCCGCACTTTTTTCTAATTATCCTATTTAATTATATCCGCCTCGTTAGCACAATCCGTCGGACTACAAATTAATGTCTGATCTGCGTTACCAACTGAAACTGAAGTATTTAAATCTCCTAGGAATGAATTAGTATGCACATGCACACATCCTCGTTCTTATTATTAACCAGTATTGCTGGTCTCCATGACATAAGTTGACCTGTTCATTCGTAATGGTATATATTTTGTATTTTAGTTAGGAAAACGCTATACGAATTTCTCTCAAGTAGTCTGCGACAAAACGCCTCATGAGAGTTATTTTTTAAATATTGTTAAGCAGACGGATGTGTGCTATAAATGGGCATATTGTTGCATTTGAACATGTTCTCCATGAACTTCTTTTCGAATAAAAGTTCCTCCACCTCGTTGTACATTCATATACACCGGCTGCATCCTATCCTTGGAAGTCGGAACGTGTTATTTTAGAGATGGTAACCGAAGATGGCTGCCGGCGATAACGGGCATTAGAGTGACTGCCCTGTAAAAGGCAGGCAGGCTCCCATTTGCAAGCTAAGAATACAGAATGCAATAACGCTTCTTAAGTAATTCACCTTAACTGGAAATACTTGCGGCTAAGCGCTACATATCTAATTTTTGACTGAAGGTCTTTGCCGAGGTCGATGCGAAGTTCATGTTCCAAGTCTGCTTCTTTATTTTTCTCTTTGGTACAGCAATCTAAGAAGTACAATTTTATACTGAATGGCCTGCTCAGAAAACAGCCTTGAATCGCTCAACCGGAATAGACTATTAAGTGTTCCGCAATGCACAGAATGCCGGCGAAGAAAAACATCCTGAAGTGTGTGCATGAAGAGCAAGATAGTCGCAAGCTGCTACTAATTAACAAATGTCAAATTTGCGTTCGTTGTTCATGAAAAGCTCATGAGAGCAGTTGGTAACATGCAATGGTCGTACTAATGAGCAGGACTAGAAGTTGTGTAAAATGTGTGTAATCATGCAGTTTAAAGCATTTATTGATTTATTTATTTATTTATGGACGCTCTTTAACATCTCAGGTCATCAGCGGTCCCATTAAATTCAGGACGTGAAACGGCCGACAAATTTTGCTCAGAGGCCTTTCTTTCAGGCTTGAGGTTCTTTTTCGTGCCGTAAATGTACGACACGGGACCCACGGCTTTACTTCCCTTCCGAAGGAAGCCATGCTTAGGTTCTTTACGCCCGAAAAAAAATGCATCCATCCTGGCCGGTATGAACCCGCGATCTTGGGTTTAGAAGGCAAGTATGGTTACCACTACACCTAAAGGACGGACATTTAAAGCATGAAAATATGCATTACCAACTGGAAATATGTAATATCTAAAATTCAAATACTGATACATTAAAAGTGCCTTAGATAGTAGCCATGTAGCTGATTTATGTTTTGAGCTGTGAAGGCTCAAACTAAAGTTACGCCTACATAGTAAATTGCGCAATTCTAAAGAAAATGTTGAAAAACCTACCCATCTGCTCACATTGTTTTAAAAATTTTGTATACTGTGCACAAATAAATTTGGGAAGCGCGATACTCCATTGTTTTACGTCCATTGTTTGGAGAACTTAATTCTGTATACAGCAGTGTATTCTGTTACAGTTTTAAGACTGGAAAACAAAATGCTTCTGTTGTTTCTTTAAATAGATTTATACTGCGAGGAACTTCGCAAAACTTCAACAGAATACACCGGCGCAAGCAAATTGAAGACATGCAATTTCTTCCTTTGTAAGTACTTCTTCTATGCTGTCCGATTTTCCACTTAAGATGTGGCAACAAGTTGCAAAGTAACGTACTTCATATTTTTTCTCTTAGCGCATCATTTAATTTTGTCACAATAGATTTTGCTACTTGCGGTCATATACTAACCTGGTGATTGTGACCAAGTTTCACATCATTTTGCTATAAATTTTCATTGTTAAGGGGAGAGAGCTGAATTTTTTTTAAAACAAGTCTTTTTACTTGGCCCCTGCAAACAGTTTTGTTTGCTTGAGAATGCATTGTGCACCATCTTCATGTAGCTGTTTTCAACATATTCTCAATAAGCTGATAATATTTCAAATAATACATAGCAACCTCTAACCACAAAATTATCCTGTAATCAAGAGGGATGAGAATGTTGAGTTTCTGGAACCATTTTTTTTCAAACAATATTATTCTAATTGGTGAGTTGAGAAAAACTCTTCTAAACTGGATATTAAATCATTTACATTAGGAAAACTTAAGCGTACATTTAAAACATATAATGAAGCGCATGCGCAAGGCATGTTACGTGGATAATTTTATTACACAAAGGTTTTAGCGCCCCCCGCTGCTTTTTACAATGTAGGCTGCGGCATTAATAACAAGAAAGAGAATATTTTATATCGAATTTCTTCTGACCATAGTAACAACATTGTGTTCTTAAACTGATTTACGATTGTTGCATGATTTGTCTTCTCTATTTGCTCAGTTGTTAGAAGATAAGGCTTAGAACCTTCATTTCTACTAAGGTTTTTTTTAGTAGTGTATAACGTCCGTTTTTACTACTGAGACACCACAGGCGGTGGACACTGATGATACATGAAATGAAATGATATATTGGGAAAGGATTTTTTTTTATAGAAGGAAGCGTCCCAAGCCTAAATTTAGCGTACCTCACAGGCATTTTTCATTTATCAGGAGTAAGGAAAACCTGGAAAAAACCTCAGTCAGGGAGGATGGCCCTTGTGGGATACGAACCGCAGACCTCCCGCTCACGAGTCCCTGCCTTAACGACCTCGGCTACCCGTGGCGGTACTTCCAGTGATTGGATAACAACTAGTGACATAAATATTGACCACAACAATTTGCTCTCCCGTCCAAACTTTATCTTATCTGATTCACAAATTACTTGAAATGTTTTTTTCATATATGATTGGAATGTAATTTTTGCGAAAATTAAATTCTTTTGGAATACTCTTATTTGATAGTTTTCCAAGAATGAACGAAATTTGTAGAGTAGAATCTCGATAGAAATTAAAGTTTCACTTAAAATAAATGTTGAGAGCTGTGGGCCCAAAGTGGAACAGGTTGCTTTATTTGTGCTTATCAGAATTTGTTTCACCTCCTTTTTGAGTGATGCGTGTTTTATGTGTTCAGCTGCTTTCAAATGTTGAGAGACTTGAAAACTAGTACCTGCACTATTTTCTTCACATGCAACACAACAAAACCAACTCATTTGGGTAATCACCCCTTTATTTTCGGGGGCACATATAAATAAAGTTGAGCTGATAATGCTAATTTCACTGGTGGTACATTGTAAAGACTGTACACAAAATACAACCAAACTGAAGTGCATGACTAAATCACAATTGTAACAGTTACCTACATACAAATACTGAAAATCAAAATTGAGATTTAACTGCTACTTGCTACACAATGGACTTCCACAGCAAGTGCTAAAGGGTTTCTGAATCAAAAATATCGTCTGGTGCGTGCTTTCAGTAAACAATTCGTGAAAATTGCTTAACTTCATTAAATTGCTTGTTGCTATGTAAGGTGACCTCGTGTCATAATATTCCTTCTGAGCTATGCCCGTCTAGTAAATATCTGTACCGACATTGTTATGGAAAATATTTGTATTTGTAATGTTTTTCTAAATGTTGTGCAATAATGAAAAATCTCCAAAATATAAAAAAATGAAATTTTCTGACGAAGTAAACGTTAGTTAATGTGCATTTCAATTCTTGCTAACGTTTTAATCCAACAGAAAAGCTATTGCATATCTATCAGAGCCCTATTAATGAAAACAGGGTCCTTACTGTATTAAGTTTGCTGACAGTCTTCTGAAGGAAGGCTACAAAAAAATTCATATTTAAAGGTGGATAAATCCCGGGACTTCTGAATAAGAAAGAATTATATTACCTACGCCATAGACCATCACAGCACAAATTATTTCTATCAATAGAAGGGCCCGGTTCAACCTCCGGTAGAAACATTTTGACTGGACGAGGTTTTTCAATAGTTCATGAATTTAACCAAGTGCACACGTTATATGTGGTTATTTGCAACCCCGTTAATTTTTCTTACTTAGGATTTAAACACGAAATGCGAATATTTTTAAAGCGATTAACATACCATGTAACTGGGCGCATCCCACTTGAACCAGCATTTTCCCAATCACACGTTTGAACCAGAAACGCAACCTTTTGGTCTCTAAATACAATACGATTTGAGGAAACGTTTGGACTAGTTCAGGAAATAAAATAAAGGCACCTTCCTTCCCATTTTTTACAGAGCGAGGGTTGAATAAAATGCTTTTTTGAAATTAATACTTATTGTAAAGAATTTAAAATGAAAAAAAAAATGAACGGATAACATAACAAAATTTCTAAAACACATTTAAAGGTCATAATCATAAGTTCAAAATTCTGGATAAAAAGTATATAAAAATCGTACAGACTATATATGAACTTCAACAAGTCAACCCGCTGAACAACTCAAGCCGCATTAAACTGTCTTCCTTGCTTTTTTGAAATTAATACTTATTGTAAAGAATTTAAAATGAAAAAAAAATGAACGGATAACATAACAAAATTTCTAAAACACATTTAAAGGTCATAATCATAAGTTCAAAATTCTGGATAAAAAGTATATAAAAATCGTACAGACTATATATGAACTTCAACAAGTCAACCCGCTGAACAACTCAAGCCGCATTAAACTGTCTTCCTTCTTTTTTTTTTTTTTTTTTTTTTTTTTTTTTTGAAGTTTTCGCTTGTTTTGTTCCGCTAAATAGTTTCTTTCCTACTATTCAAAGAATTAATTTTTGTTTACTAATGTTTTCAGGGACTCAAAACCTCCAAAACCTGATAAAAATTGGGGCGAGGCTGAAAATCATTAACTATAAAAGTTACGCAAAGACACAAGAGTCTATTTGTTATGCGGGGGCCAGCAGTAGACACAATTCTTGGGAAAAAGTTAAATTATTCTGATATATGTAATTAGCAAGTAGTGATAGTCATTCTATATAGAATGACTAATGGACACTATAAGCAGTAATACGCGAGTTAGGAGTATCTCTTTCAATAATGCCAAATTGCACTGTAAAGCGAGGTGCATAAATGAAGTTCGATAACTTCAGTTGGTTATTAATAATTATGTAATCCTGCTCTCCGTAGAGTTTGGTTAAAGTGTGTTTTTCATACAGAAATATTTACTGTCACGGTTTTAACTTAAGTCATTGCTTTTGTATAGGTTTCAGTTTATCAGAGTATAACTTCGTCTTTGTGCCCTCTGCTTTGCTTATGACGCAATGATAAGGATAACACATTCGCAGTTTCATTATGTGATTGATACGTATACAGCTTGGCATTCGTTCTAGCAAATGTCCCATGTATTGTCCTCACTTGTGGGTGAAATTGAAATTAAATCAGCTGGTTCTTGTTAATGAGGTAGTAAAGGTAAACTATAACATTTCCAGGCACTTCCCAACCTCCATTTGAGCTTTAGAACATGAACTTAGAAGATTTCAAATTTTCTGAAAATCGAGATAAAAGCTAGAATCTAGATGGAATAAATTTAATTTTATTTCACGAAATAATGAATGAGCAGCAGTTTGCTGACGTTCAAAAGTGCATAAACAGCGTATTCATTGTGACAGTGCCGTGAGCTTGACTTCCAGCCCTGATTTGCTGCCATTTCGTTACTGTCACGGACTTTGCCATTGCGCGTTGCAACCGTCACATCGTGTTCACAGTGTCTGCGCCGAGGCTTGCCCTCAAAGGGAGGGATCGTGAGGAGTTCGTTGGTGCTGAGTGCCTATATAGGCACATATTGGCTTCTCAATCCTATACCTTCATTTTGTCATTGGAGTTCAGTTACCGCCTGTTAATTATTCATCATTTGCTGAATTCAAAGGAGTCTAGCTATTTTTTATTTGGGTTGCTTAATTGTTAGTCAGAATCATTTTTAGAGGCGCTACTTTTCTCTGCAGCTCGTTTGGGGTAGGGGAATGTTTTCATATAGTGTCTAGTGGTGTCATTTGGTACAAGTAAATGTACCCCATTATACTATAGCACTATTGTTTGCGACCGTTTCTTGTTGGAAAAATTAATGAAATGTGTTTTTTCTATTCAAAATAATTTGCTGGCTTTTAATAGAATTTTGCATGGATTTTGTTGTCAACGCTTGGATTTAAAATTACTACTGTTGTTCGAACGGTCAACTTTTACTAATGAAATATTGTTAATATATTTGATACTGTAACTGCATTTCTTCTCGAGTAATTTCTTTATGACTTTCCACCACAATATTTATCAGACATAAATTAAAATTTCCTGCTTGTTGGGACGCCTCCAAATACTGCAGTCGTATGTTTTTGGGATCCTCAACACCTTCTGATATGGCAGTAAACTGAAAAGACTTACGCGTGTAGAGCTAACGCACTATATCTCTGCACTCACTCTAAGTTACAATCCGAGACAGCTTGTCTACTGCCTGCTATGATGGCATTAACCTACTAAACTGTATAATCATATTCTAGTGAAATATTTGGATGCCTATTGCCTTCAAAATAGCCTAATTACATAAACTAAAAGATGGTAAACAAAATTCGCACTTTCACTTGCAACCACGCGTGTACTTTTCTCGTTCAAGCATAGAACTAATGCGTTCTTAGAAATGATACCCGCTACCCCCACAGCCCACGCGCAATGCTCTACATTGTGTTTCAGCACCGTTAAATTTACAGACAAAATATTATTTATTTTAATTAACGTATGAGGTAGTTTAGTATATGCCCAAACAAATATTTTTAAGCTCCAGCTGCTAGAATGATTTATTGCAATAATAAACGTTACTGCATATCCCCAATGGTGTAATATCTTTGCCGGTAAGTCAAAAATAAACAAAGAAAAACTATACGCGCATACTGATAATACCTTCAACATGTACTGAAAACTGAAGGGCGATATTTCTTATGTTTTTGGAGACTTACATGTACTATACTCCGTTCATTTGTAGAATGATTCCTAATGTAAACATTAACCACGTTGTATTGACTGCATGACGTATTACTCATACAAAAGTAGTGCACAATCTACGTACACGTAAAAATGGAACTACAACTATACATATAATACTAATATTTTATATTTATAAAAGCCACTACCTACTAACACTGCTATTCATTCATACAATAATAAAAACGTAGTTATTTAGGTAAACAAAACAAAATGACCTATCAATATGAAAGTTCAATTTCAATAGTTATTAAACAGAAATGTAAGGCTCCAGGTAGTGGTCAGAAAACAATAGTTGAACAAATTTGTTGAAAAGTATTCATTAAAAATAAGAGATAATGTAAACATAATTTCTCAATTCATTGATGTTTTTCATAATTCTGGGCGAAAATAAGTCTTGAAAACAGGAAAAATGTAATTTTATTTAAGCTAACGATAAACGCAACGATTTTATCACAAGTAATATCACGAGAGGGTCTGAAATTACCATAAATTTACGAACGTAGAGAGTGAACTTATCTGGATCGATCAGACCATCGAGTCATATTTATTAAGACTATTTCACGAATAAAATAAGAATTTAAATATAATTCCTCTAAACCTAGCTTACAAATTGTAAAAATTGTATATTTATATTCAGCCTTTTCAAGCAAATTTGCGACAGAAGAATCCGATTGTCAGTGATGCCAATATAGAAGAGCAAAATACGGGTTTAGGACCATTTCATGAACAGAATTAGAGTAAAAGTGATATATATATATATTTGAAATTCGCGCACAGAATATTAAAACTTTTATATAATGTTATACTTATGAATGTCTATTCTATTCAGAAACCATGAAACTGAAATGGACAAAAGTCGACTATTACAATCGCTACCGTTCCATTTTCTAATACCAAGTGAGGAAAAAATAAAGGTAACACGCATACTATGTGTCTATTTTTGTTTGTATTCTGTGGTTTGGAATTCCTAAAAATAAGATCAAATTGTACATTTTAGCATCACCAAAACGATTTGAAGAACCCTCCATTTTGCGTTATGATTGTCCATACTTTTGTTGCTATCAATAGCTCCCCACCGCCTCTAGCAAACGTGGTTAGTGAAGTGTATTCAAGGATTATATAATGGAGGTATAGAGTTGGTACATTGACCATAAGACAAATGCACGTCGCGTGATAAAACAGATTTGATTTTTTTTTTGGATAATTTCACTCCGTAATTCGGCTGTGATTGGCCAAAATTCAAATTTTTGTTTAGTTTCATTGGTCCATTTTAATATGACATCACATGAGTGAAATAGCCAAGCTAAACGTATGAGAACCGTCCTATAAGCTAAACTACAAATGATATGGAATAAAAGTAAAAGGTTACGTTAACGAAAATAAAACATTCATGATGTTTGGCCTGTGTTGGAGAAAGTTTTGTACCTGGTCAACGAGAAGTGGGAAACGTGCTGTGAGCATGTTGCGACAGTGGAAGAAAATAAATTTGTGGAAATGGGCGGCCTTTGCGACAATCTGTCTATCGATTAGTCGTCACATCAGGTGAATCGACTTCAAGTTGCAGCGAGAGTGATGAATGAGGATTATTAGCCAGGTTCCACAAAGTAACTCTTCAGTTAATACATTATCATCATAATTTTTCTTGTTGCTCATTTAGGGTAACTCACACATACAGATTGTATATCTTTCTCACCCAAAATATTTTTTTTTCCCTAATGCGTCAAATGAAAAATTGTCTCAAACAAAAAGTTTTACATCATAGGAAAGTTCTTGCTGAGGATTACTTTTTTGTTATTTCCATTAATGTAGGAGATACAGGATGGAACTTCGTATTTTTTTTTTAATGGCTACATGTACATTTTATTCAAGAATACATTTACTCTCCCCAAGAGCTATTCGAAAATCTATCACGCTGTATCATTTTTGTATAGAAAACAGTAGATGTGCAAACGGTAAGGAGTGCACAGTTATTGAAGAAACCAAATTGTTCAAGGCCTTGGTTGTACAAATTACTTACCCAATGTAGTACTGTAATGCAGTTCTGAGTTTTGTTTATGATTTCCGATTCATGTTAACAGAGGTGCCCTGAGAGGGAGGTGGGGGTAGTTAACCCATCTCCCTCACTCCTCAAATTGTTGTTGCTTTAGCTCACAAAAGAGTGTACTGTAGTCATTCATCAGAGTTAGTACTACAATGCGCTATTGTGACTACAATTGTTCTTACAAGATGTACACGCATGAAGAGATAGTAGAAATTCTGTTGATCTACGGAAAATGTAACTTGGCAGATAATTATTTAATTATTTAGTTAAACAAATGCAATGTATTGCTAGTAAATAAAGAAGTCGTGCGTTTACCATTTCCATATCTACTAGTTTCTTGACCGAAATGAGAGGGGGCTACATTTCTGAATAGCTCTTGGAGAGGATAAAGTATCTTGAATTAAATGTCCACGGTGCCATTTAAATGAAAAACTAAATTCTATCCCGTATCTCTTATATTAATTATGATACAAAAATTATACCCTCAGCAAGCATGTCCTACGATGTTAAAACGTTTGCTTAAAACAATTTTTCAGGGGGAAAAAGTTATTCTGGGTGAGCAAAATAAATGAGACATCCGATATAGTAAAGTGTTAAATAGTACACCATTAGTTCATTGTTTATTTTTGGTCTCGTGTGTACATAACGTTTTGGCGGTTGAATACAATTTGTTTTGTTTACATTAAAGACCCATTCTAAGAAAAGAGTATAGTGTTTTGAGTTGCGGTTCCTTCAAGTGTCAAATCTGGGTTCTGTAAAACCTAAGAACCCTTGAGGATATTTTGCTTTAATATGACCGCTTAACATACTAGGCATAATTTATTTGCAGACACATGGAATGATGCTGTCTGCACATATTACAGCTAACGGTTGTCTGTAAAAAAAAAATAAATAAATAAATAATAATAATAATAATGTGCGAGTGCAAAACCAAATATCCCATTGCCATTTTCCGCATTTTCCTCATGCATCACTTTGTTGTAAATAATTTTCTTGGTACTCTTAGGGTGGATGAAGTTACTGGGATAGACAGCTGCACTAACAGTAATAATTAGGAACGGTGATTTTTCGCAATAGCCATAAAATTGGAAATATCTTTAAAGTACTTGTATTTTCTTATTTTACTTTTTATAATCAAAATATCCACATTAAACCTGCTTTAAATGCACAATGAAGAATACAAATACGAGAAAATATTAGAAAAATCATACTTTTGATCAGATTTTAGCATTGCTGCTTTTCAAGAAGTAAACCAGCTCTTGCCTGTCCAACAATTAACAAACGCTGAGTTCAACAAAACCTTCATTAATTGTAAGCAATTTTCTCCCTCTGATCTAACCTTTGTTTGGTCAAATTTGATTGAGAATGCTTAGTGGTTTCCTATCCTTTTCCCAAAAAAAGGACCAATAGACAATTAATTTCAGATATATTATTTCCATCTATTTAAAAACGGAGCACGTTCGTTTTTACTGTCATTGTCTTTGTACCCATGAACGAGTAAAGTGTTTCAAGATAGTGAGACAAACGATCTATAATAGTAGCCAGCGGAATCTTATAAACATGAATAATTTTACGTAATTGACTCTGAAATTCTCATTTGTAAATTGTACAACAAATGTTTGGATTGGTCAAAAAAATACAATAGACAATCGTATAAAATAGAAAAAAGAAGACGAGGAAGAAAAGACGAGCAACTATGAAAATGCTACATGAGAAAAAAATCTGAAAGGAAACAAAAACTGGAGGAGAAAAGAAGAAGAAACAATAGACAATCGTATAAAATAGAAAAAAGAAGACGAGGAAGAAAAGACGAGCAACTATGAAAATGCTACATGAGAAAAAAAATCTGAAAGGAAACAAAAACTGGAGGAGAAAAGAAAAAGAAGAAGAAGAAGAAACTCGTATGTATAGGAACACATTGAAATGTTCCTACAGAGAAATATTCACTGCACAAATTGTATCATCCTTGGGGAATATCTGCTGTTTTTTTCATTTAGCAAACATCAAAGAGAATGCTGAGAATTCTGTTTGATTCCTCTTCATATGTGTGTTCGTATTAAAATGCTAAAATCTAGCATTTTATGTTTAAGTGTAAATTTACCTTGTCGCTAGTAATAGAGTTTTAATGTTTTTCGCTTTTCATTTACGTTATCTTTTATATTTGGAATGAAAATACGTATTTTAAAAATACACGCACTTCTTCGGTTGCGCCTGCATGTGACTCGCTGTGAGAAATCCACAGTGGGTATTAACCTAGGTCTTTCTATTTTCCAAAAGAGCAATATTAATCCCAGGAATAATACAGCGCGTTTAGGATTAATGCTTCATTACTGGAAATATATAAGTAATCAAAACAGAATGTTTAATCATAAGGAATATGTGAAGATTCACCAGGGTGATAAACCGAAAGCAGTACTTTTCTAAAAATATGACAACCTTTTAAGAAGATTTACTCCGTAGAACACTGTGGTTGAATAATCACCCTTATACATCATTGCAGTGTAATTGAAACTATCTTCCTAAGAGACTACTAATAAAATTTTACATCTCTGCCACAAAATTGCATGGTTGAAAATTTTAAATTTTCTCTGGAATGTGTAATCAAATTTGGTATATAAAAGTTTTAATGGGGAAGCAATAAAAAATACATCTATCAGCGCACTTTTGCACTGCAATAATTGCGAACACACAAACGCAAATTATTATGTATTAAAGATGATTATTGTTTTACTACACATAATTACATAGGTAATTAGCGCTCGAACACAAAAACTGGGCCCAGAAAATATATAACTCCTAAGATTGAAGTACAGCCCAGAAAATAAGCAAAAAGAACAAGTTGCCATTAAAAGCAGAATCACTTTAAGTTACAGACCGACCTTTAGATTACCGTCCTACGCTATTTGGTTAATGCTTCAATTTTTATTTTCACGACAGTGCGTTTGTTAAATATAAAACACATGCATAATTATAAACACAGTTTATATGCTGAATTAATTTGTCTTTTTATTTTAAAATAACATAAGAGAAAAATAAAACACAAGAGCTCGTCCAATTTCCCTGATTTTTCGAAACTATCATTTTTATTTAATTTAAATTATATATATATATATACATAATTTTGTTGTGAAGAAACAAATATTGGTACCCCTAGAACGTTCTTTAAATGTTGAGTTTCAGGAAACTTCCAACTCCTAATGGCCCGATTTCTCTGATTTTCAGGCACTTTTTATTTTTCTTGTTATATTTAAATGCTATATAGAGAGTTTCGTTGAAAAAAAAAATATGCCACTAGAGAGATTTTTAAATTTTGGATAATCCCCACCCCCATGCTAATTGTTGAAGCGCAACACCAGCTTCAACCCTCACAATGATAATAATGTTTATTACAAATATTTATTACAATTGATTTGGTCAGTAATGTGCGTTTCATTCTGAATAAATAATACCAGATCCACTGATATAAACAAACTGATTGAACAAGTAAATGTATATAATACGAAATTAATGGACTGATTTAACAAGTGTACATAATATAAAATGCTTCACAATGTATGTAATGTGTGAAGTTAAAACTGTAAAGGAAATTGTTTGTGCCATTCTGAAATGCCACATGCCTGCAGTCGGCCTGGAGCCTCTTACAAGGTTTTCCTTTATATATTGTATCAAAGTGCTGCATTGTGTGATTTTTTAAAGGTACAGACTCCGTTGGAGTGAACAAAAAGCTGGTAACTTGAGCAAATGTGAATGTGGAAGCACCAGTTTTTAGGGAGATCTTTAAAAAGTTAAAACTCCCACGAATACAACTTCTGCTTCGTCAGGGCTTTTTCACGCCGAATAGGAAGACGTGTTAGGGAGTTAATTGTCCATCAGAAGCCTAGCTTTATACAGATTTTCTAGAAGCTTCTATTGAAGAGATTTTTAGCCAACGAGATGAGATTTAAAAGCTGCTACCCACGGCTTTACTTTCCTTCCGAACCAGTACCGAGAGGGAATTTCTTAAGCAGATGTCGCCAATGTATTGCCGCTGAGAGTCATCATTTCCAACATCTTTGGTAACTAGAGTTTTGCCTTTGGTCACATTGGATACATGTTAAGTGGCAGCTCCCCTCCACTATCTGCAGAAGTTCTGTGTAAGTGGCATGGGTTGCGTCCAAGCATTACGCCATGCACAGTTGCGCATTGCTTGGAACTTCTCCGTGTCCAAACGCAAGGCTCTACTTACAACACAGGTTAGTGCTTATTACTATCAGTTTTAAATACAGGTTTACGATTTCAATACAAATGTAAATACTAAAATTAAAAAAAAAATAGCTATACGAGGGAGACTATTTCATTTCTCCGGTTGCGGCGGCTGGATTTCTCCAGTAAGCAGCCGAACTCAGGCGGCCAGTAACGCATATAACCTCACTGTATAATGACAAGGAACGTTTTGTTTCAGCCCTATCAGAATTCCTTTTTATGGCAACAAATTCAACTCCCATGATAAGCAGAAGTGTAACCAAGGTATAACTTCTATAAGGAAATTCATAGCTAGTTCCAACCGTCTTTTTTCCAATTGATTTGAGTCACAATTTGATTTCGGTGATATAACATTTCTATATCACTCGTTTTTTTCAATAATTTTATGAGTGATACTTGCTAAGTATATTTGCGGAACAAAACGTTTAATAAACAGTATTAATAAAATTAGTATATAATAAATTTGCATAAAAATGATTCCGTAGAACGGAATTCCATATTCTTTATAAAAGTTTCCTTAATTTTAGTTCAAAAGTAACCATTTGCGAATCAACTGCGATATACGCAAGACAATCGCTCACTTGAGACAACTGAAATCGACAATATTGCAATAACAATAGACAGAGATTTGTTGAAAATGAACAAGCTATAATTTAGACTGGTCTATATTCAACGAGTCATTAATCAATAGAAGACATTTTCGTGCAATAGGGATTTCTGCATATGAAAACAAAACCATTTCCAATCACACTTCGAATAAGTTTCTTAACATTTCACATAATTTTAATGATTTTTTCCAAGAAAATTTGCCCCACTTCCGATAACTGTTTCCTTTTTCTTTGGGTTGAGTTTCTTGTTTATCCCACGAGCACAAAAGAAAGACATCAACTCAAAGTGCACAATCAAACACAAACAAATATGAGGGCAAATATTACAAAAATGCTCGGGAAGTTAGCAGTTCTGAGAACGTGGCATTCTTCTTCTAATAAGTTCTTGTCGCAAAAGTTTTTTAAAGCGTCGTCATGTTTAAAGGTGAAAGTAATTTGCCTAATTCCTGAGAGAGAGTACATTAAGACCATTTTTCAGTTAATGCGTTGTGTGTGGGAGCGAGATACAAGAGATAGAGAAAGAGAGGCCTGGGGCAGTCTCAGTAACCAATTATAGGACCATCACTGGTGTATTAAGTAAATCATGCATCTTCCCTAGCATTTGTATATGGAAATTCCTCAGAAAAGTTCCAAACTTTTCTTTCGCTGCAGAATATACGGGCAGTATCGAAAATTATATACACATAAAATCCTAAAAGATGCATGCAAATACTCGCTTTAAAATGCCACAATATGCATCAAAGTTTAAGAATCTGCAAACTTGCATCAGATCCCATGGAGGGGGAAAACACGCGTTGTAAGAGTAATTTATGTTTAACAATAAACTGTCATTTTTCAGCCATTTCCAGTAATTGAGTGTATAAACTTGGTGACACGATAATCTTGTCCACGTTTTAATAGTCCAACGTTGTTGCCTCTCCCTAAAAATAAATTTGTGCATAGAAAATGTCCTTTCCATTTACATGAAATGAGCGTACAAAACTTCTAATCTGATAGTAAACTAGAATTAACATCCACGCCGCTATTAGACCACCACTGGTGGCCGAGGATTTGTGAGTGGGGTCCGGGGATAGATTTCCAACAGTACCGTCCTCCCTGACTTGAGGTTTTTTCTAGGTTTTCCTCAGTCATAAAAGGCAAGTGCCGGGGGAGATACCTTAAACTTAGGCCTGGAAAGCTTCTATCCTTAAAAAAATCCCTCAAGTTTATCATTCCATCTCATGTATCGTCAGTGTCCACTATCTGATGCCTCAGTAGTTAAATCGGGAGTTAAACACTATTATAAAGGTCACTACCATATACTTGTAACACTTTGCTAATTTATTTCAGTTTCTTTAGATTGTCATTCTTTATGAGGACAATCGCCAACTTGTCCTTTTCAACTTCAGTTGCCTACTATTCAAACAATTTAATTGGTAAAAAGTGTGTGCCAAATTAATCTTGACTTCTAAATAATTGCCGAGAAATGTCTGTTTTTCCTTTCCTGTAATTTTTTTGTGCTTTTGTGTGTCTATGTTGAACATGGAGCAGTAATTGTGGGTGCTCGGGGGATGGCGTAGTTGATTGCTGAGCTGATCGTGGTTTCGAAGTCTGCCCGGGCTGCTCACTGAAGTGACGTTTACTCCAATTCTGTTGAATTTGATCTCAGGGTCCACTGGAGTGTTTCGCGGATCAGTATAGATCCACGGGAACGAGAAATGTGTTGCCCAAAAGATACACCAGGTTGACTTGTTTAAAATATTTTATTCACATGTAAAGTACTTCCTGACTTTTCGCCGCTGACTTCGCTACTCACTTAGACTGGCTTTAGAAATGATTTGAACTGATTGTTTTCGTGTGACTTAGGCAGACTGCTTTGGTGTGACTTAGGCTGCCGGCTTCTGTATCCTCCCGTGTCTCGTATGAATGTTTGGATGTCTGACTTCTGCGAGTGTGAATGTAAATCTGTGAGTGTATCTCTACTGAATGTCTGAATGTGTGTGTTTGTCTGAATGTGAATCTATGAATGTGCGAGTGTCCGATTGTCTCTCTGACTTCTGTACTCTAGTTTTTCTACTACATCGCCACGCCTTTCGCTAAATTAAATTCCCTCGTATTTTATCTATTTATGTGTTACATGTTCGTCATTGGCTACCCTAAAATTATTTATTGGTATCTAAGTTCTCCTGATTCGTTAACTTTTATCCGAAGACCATTGGCTAGAATTATTCTTTCCCCCCTGATCTAACGTCTTCCCACGAACTTGAATTTTCCCGAACAAGCTGTCATAAATTTCGGCCCTTTCCTTACATTCTGATTTCTATTGAAAATCTTTTGCCTTCCTTAGTTTGTAGATTCCGAAATGTTCCTAGAGATTAAGCACGTGTTTTCGGCTTTCCTGTAATAAAACATTTTCGTCTCCGTTCTGACATTTTCATTTTCTCTTAAATTATTGCTACCTCTGACTTTGTTAAATACTGTCCCGTTACGGCCACATATTTCACTTATTGTCAACTCCTAAGTATTTCCTGGGCAGAAGGTTCGTGACCTAACAAAAGATAGTTTACCCTTTCTTCAGCCTTGTCTAAGGAGCGGTCAGTGAATGGAGTCAGGTATACATATCCGTCTCTTTCTCACATATTTTACACAAAATGTATACAAAACCCTTTTGTAAGTTACAAGTTACAAATTATTTCTATTTTTGTTCTACCTATCTCTAAAATATTTCTTATGCCTATACATAATAATTATCCTTATCAAATCTAATGCCTTTATAAATATAACTCTGCAGCCTCAGGTTATAAAATTAATATAGGCAGCCTTATTTCCGACTTCAAACAACTTTCAATTTTTGTGGCATCTAACTTAAAAAGTGCGAATTATAACCAGTGGTTCATAACAGAATATTATAGTACAGTTCAATTTGCCGAATAATTCTTACAAATGGAGATATGAATTGCTAATATTTAAGCAAATTAAAATTCAGAAAAAATACGCTGAATTCTTTTTGCATAGCTGACAAATACGACATTTCTATCGCAACTTGGCACAGATAATATTTTACCTTTTTATTTATTTATTTATTTATTTTTCCTACCGCATTTTGATTTATCTCAAGCAACTGTCTTCAACTTATGTATCGCATGGTCAAAGACTGCTGAACACACACTTCCACCTTTCACTATATAGCAGTATTTATGTTCGGCGACCCAACTGTAAGTTAAAATTAGAATTGTCAATTGGTAAGAAGGAATATGAGCAAAGTTAATTATTTCCTCATGGTCGGGAGAAAGAGCAAATTGTTGGAACCGCCTGTTTCCGATAGGGAGTTCATTTCCTTATCTCCAACCATTTCCCAGTTCAAATTAGGAACCACTTGATTGCTGTCAAACGTAACAGCTTCGCGGAGGAGATAGATCTGGTCACGGCTTTTGACATTCAGCGACGTGCTAGCAATGGCTATCGAGATAATGAATTTGGATAATCACGATAGGACTAGACAAAATAATTGGGGTGGGGACAAGAACAAATTTACGGCATCGTGAGCCATGTTCGAATCAAAACAATGAATTACTTAGATGCCGGTTTCTTCTGCCAAGGAAGAGGAGACAATTGGTTCCGCAGAGAACTCCTAGGTAGAACAGAGAACGAAGGTTAGCACATAGCCCGTGGGATAGCGGATATGGACCGTGGCAACTGCCCAGGAACCCAAGTGGAGAACCACACCTACCAGGTCGCCAACTTGGTAAAACGAGAGAAGAGAAAGCAGGGACTCGGTAGACCAAACGTATCCCAGGACAACTTGTCGCTAGGCTTAAGGGAGACTCGCTTCCTGGCCGATCAAGGCCCGAATAAAGGCGGGAAGTCCCCACAGTAAAAATCTCATTAGGAAAATAAAACCTCAAAAGTAACATATGTTACAGAAGTGAGTAGCAATACCAAATTATACGTTTATGATAACGATGCGGAATAATTGCGGGATGATTTATTCAAGATATTGCACAATAATTCAAATAGTGCGGAGAATAGTGTTGAAACAGTTGTGATAAGGTAAAGAGGCAGAGCAATTAAAATGAAATAAAAAGCTACGCAATTATATAAATGAAGATAGTTGATTATTAAGGAAATGAATGAAATTACAGATAATTGAAAATAAGATTTTAGAATGGCTAAAATAGTGAAAGATTTTAAATGATTGCAACAATAAAGCACAAGATCAAATAGTATTGAGCCGATAATGAGTAAATTGAAGATTGGAAATAATAATGAGAAAATTGCATTTTCTTCGTTGAGATCTGTGATAGAGAGAAAGGAGAAACTGGAGATGCAGGCATTTTAGGACATAGTTAGGAGAAACAAAAGGAGTCGGCGTTAGAAAATAGAACAAAATTAAAATAAACACAGCGGCACAGAAAGTCACAAAATTGGAAGAAGAGCAAAAAGAAAACCATGTACGCAAGAAATCAGAGGTTAAAGTGGAAACTAAAGGACTAGAAATAATTGATACAATACTATAAAGGGACCAAGTACCGAATAATCGGCACGTTTTGGCAGCATACCTAAGAATTGGCGGATGAAAAAAGCAATAAAGCTCTTGACAGATAGGCAATTGCTGAAACCCTCTAAAATCCTGGAGTTATGTAAGAGTTCATAGTATTTTGTAATATAGTTAATATCCATTTTAAACTGTATAATTCAACATATTTTGTTTGTATCGTCTTTGAACCAATTAATTTTTATGTAAATCACTAACTAGACATTGGAAATGGGGACGGTAACCATTCGCTATCATTAACTGTGTTGATATGAACTTGGGCTTGCTAAAAGTGTTAAAATACACTCGTGTGCTTACGATTACGTGAAAATGAAAGCAATGAAAAATCAGCTGAACGATGAGTTAGCGACCTTAGTGCATAGTGAATTTGTCACGGTAATGGGGGTGCGGCGAGGCGTCGCGATAAATAGCCCCAAGTTGAGGAGTCAAATATGGAACTGTTATGGGGTGGGGCCGATGACGGTTGGGCCGGCAGTGGGTGGCCTCGAGTGTAGATTTATGTAGTGGTAAGTTGACTTGATGAAATTTCTTTACTACTCCTGTCCCATTTATTTTTTTATGGTGTTTAACGCCCGTTTTACTACTGAGGCACCACAGACGGTGAACACTGCTGGTACATAAGATGAAATGATATATTGGGAAAGGATTTTTTTTAAGAAAGGAAACGTTCCAGGCCTAAGTTTAGGGTACCTCCCCGGCATTTGCCACTGTCCCATTTAGAAGTAGTAAATATCTCGGGGTATTTGGCTGTTTTGTTGATACTGAGTTAATGGGTGGTGAAGAGGTGTCGCTGATGCACATAAATACGCTTTGAGTAGTTAAGATGATGATTTATTGACTAGCTCACTTCGAAATGCCCAAGAGCTCTGTCATTTGTCGTATGATTACAAGATACCCTTAGACTGAGAGGATGAATGAATGTCAGTGACAAAGTGAACTTGTGTCCTAATGCCGAGTAACGACATATAAGCGCCGAGTGACGAATGAAGTCTGTCTGTCGAGTCTGTGAGACTGCTGAATGACTAATAACCATCTCCCGGCCTCCAAGTCAGCTTATTTATACAGAATTCGAATCTGTATCGTTGGGACGCTAAAGTGCCTCGAAGTGTGCAAGAGGTCGCGTCTAAATTTGTGACTAAGTTTGAGTTTGTCTCGGCTGGCCTGATTCGCTCTTTACTTTTTAAAAACCTCTCTTCTAATATGAGGATTTAAAGGTCTAGGCAGTTGGGGCGATTCACCTCGAGCGGAACTTTCACTCCCACACACACTTGCGTAACTTCTGGAAAACGGTAGTTTCTTTCCTACATAACAAACTTTAAAGGAGGAATACAAAAGGGGTTTCGACCTGGATTTTTGTAAAAGGAACCGGCTTTCACCAGCCTTGCTATTATCAGAGGGGTTATTCTTTACAAACGGCAACAGGCACTTTTCCTGTTACAACAGTCTCATATATGCAACATGTCACAGTAATACAAATTAATGAGGATACATCGCTTATGATTACCAAATATTATTTAAATCACCAATGATAATTGTAAGAACCATAATGATGATAGTTTTAGCAATAGTAATGTTTATAATTGTTGTAATATTAATTGTAAGGTTAATAGTAATGGGGTAAAGCAGTTAATACTGCTTCAAGATACAAAAAGTGGAAGTGAGTAGTTCGGGTAACCCATTGTGAGTGTGTATGCGAAAGAAAACAGTTGAACATAAAAACGATCACACCGAGATGTGATGAAATAATTAAAAAGAAATATAAAACTGGTTAAGTTCGTGGAGATAGCTGCAATATTTGTAATGTTAATGATTTTCTTCTTCTATTTTGGTATTTCATTGAACAATCCTATGTAATTCACGTAATTTATATTTCTTTTGTATATATGATTGCGTTTTTTGGGTGTTACATTCTGGAATATTATTTCCAAAATGGAAAAAAAGATCTCAGAATGGAGCCATTTGTAGAAGTATATGTAATTGGCACCACAACTGTAATTTAATATTCATAAGCATGCAAATACCATATTAATTTCACTGTCTTCAATGGTGATTTAGAATGTTTTATGTAAATAGTAATGATAGCCGCAGTGTCTTATAACACTTTATTTAATTGTGTAAATAATAGAGATAGATTAAGATTTTTAAACTGAAATCGGAAGATGAATGCTAGGATAACATCTGCAGACTTTTCATGTTGCATAAAAGTAAAAGTGAAAGGCGATCACTTGGCATTCATAGCTGAGAGTAATGGATTTTTCCGAGCGTTGGTGAGTATGGTTTTTACGCTGTGTACGTTAGTTAGGCCGTTTGATTTTTGCGCCCTTCCAGGAACGTTCTATACGAAGCGACCAATAAGCTGCGAGCATTTAAAAAGTTAACAGCCGGCGATGATCCTGAGCATACGTGGGTAGACCCCGGAGGATTGGTGTCGACATGTAGGTACCCAATCCTAGAGGTCGTATATAAAGGGGCAATTAGCCCAGTTTCACATTCATTCTAAGAAGGGCACCCGGTACTATCGAACATTCTTCATTCATTCAGTCCGCAGCAGAGATTTGTAACCAGGTGTGTTAAACCCCCCCCCCCACACACACACACACACATCCATCATACGTGGCCGCCGCTATACTAAGGTAAAATCCTCGAGTAACAATCAGCGATAATCGATTGCAAGCTTTGATTCCTAACAGAAACTACTACGGTAGATCAATACTTAACAAAGCCTTGTCGCGACGTATGAATCAGCTGATAAAGTGATTGTTTTCAAAGCCCTGAAGTTCGTGGTCATCAAAAGTACTAAGCTTGCCAACGCGCAAAGTCAATTAACTACTAATCCAAGGTTTAGGGGCATTTATTTCCCTAGACGAACAATAGTTTTTTTTTTAACTGGAATCAGGTCAATAAATGCACTTGTCTCACCGCATATCTTCATGTGTTTATATTTTGAACAAACTTCCTGTCCCCTCCCGCTGCTCCTAAACCCAAGATCGCGGGTTCGAACCCGGCCAGGACCGATGGATTTTTTCGGGCGTAAAAATCCTAAGTATGGGCTTCCTTCGGAAGGGAAGTAAAGCCGTAGGTTCCGTGTCGTACATTTACGGCACGAAAAAGAACCTCAAGCCTGAAAGAGGGGCCTCTGAGCAAAATTATTCGGCCCTTTCACGCCCTGAGTTGAATGGGACGCTGATGACCTGAGCTGTTAAAGAGCGTCCTTAAATAAATCAATAAAAAAAAACCCTCCCGCTGTGTGAAGACAATGAAGATTGCGAAAATCCCTGACGGATATCTGCCACGCAACAACTACGGACGTCGAGAACTGAACCATTCTCGTTGGCGACCTCGACGAAACCTAAACCCTACAAATACAAAATTTCAATACAAATATGTGCATTTGCATACATTTCTCATTACTGCGAGTGTGTATGAGAGTGTGTGCGCGCGCATATATATGAGAATAGAGATTCTGGATACCGCTCAACAGAATATGCATCTACATATTTAATTATTCCATTTATGGGGGGCAAATTCTTTGATCACCTCTACACAGACTAGTGAATATTTTGCAATCAATTCAGAGTTGCATTTTATTATATTTTTGAGTGCTTCTGCCCTTAAACGCAGAGATGCAGAAGTATTTTGCCGAGGAATGCGCTGCTCAGTCTAATATTGAATAAATATAAACAACAGGATAAGGAGGAGGAGTGCATTTATTGTAGTGGCTCTTTCATAATTCAAAATAATTACAGCAGGCGCATGGGTCCAAAGGACCGTAGGTGCTGTTATGATACTCTTGCTATGTTGATTTAGCACCAGATATTTCATTACATATTCACAACAAGGTATAACATAGCACACCTGTTACCTATGAATATATCTATATATTCAGCAACAAAAACAAATAAATATAATAAAATATATCAGAAGAATACTTCATAAAATATTTAAATGACATATAAAGAAATCCCATTATGGATGACACATGACACTTTGACCATTTCTTTGGCATTTTGTAAACTTGACGTACGTGCCTCGAGAACAAAAATATGTAGAATTTGAAGTATCATATACAATTATTGTGTATTCATGCTATTTATTTATACATACTAGATTGATATGAAAAATAAGATACCACATATTCGCCAAAATACCAAAGTTTTCAGATCCCAAAATAATTTTGTTTGGCCAACCATTGCAAAGCGAGATTACGTAAAAACCTGAGCCTAAAGTACTAGTATGGTGCAATTATCTTCTAGAGCTTAAATTTCTGACAGAGATTTCGCGGTTTTTGGAATTTGCAAAATGGTGTGCCATTTTTATGAAGGATACACTATCTCGAATATTAAGTCAAAGATCCGTTGTTTTCAATTTCCTGCCTAACTTCGGATTTATTTATCTTATGCTTCATTATATCCCTTTGCTTTCGAATGGTTTATGTGAAACTGGTTTCCCGTTACTCTAATAATATAATCTGCATAGGAAGTTCAAAGGTTTTGTCTCATCTTTATTGAATATACAGACCAAATCGCTAATTTAATATATGAAAATGAAAATGCACCACCACAATACTGAGCTTTGTGGACCAGGATATGATAGTTTTGTTTGTTGAAAACAAGAATCTTAATTAATACTGTCAACCAGCTGATATTATCTCAGCATTACTAAAACCCAATGGCTCATACAGTAACCCTCTTGGTTTGACAAATAGCAAAGTGAAACGTTGATATTCCAAGTGCTATATGTCTGAATTCTGTCATTCTCCGTTAGGTTTAAGCCCACGTCCTAAGCTATGTTGAGCCTAGATTAACCTCGCTTCAGAACAAACCTATTGATGCATCAACCAGCAGGGAGAGAAATTGCTGTATTTAACCGCAGATCTTCCCTCTATCTCAAAAGTGCTTCACTTGCAAAGATAAATTTCCTACTTCGGGTAGCGCGGCATTCTGTAAAGCTGGTTTCAAAATGGAAGAGATTTATAGCTCGCTACGTTTCCAATTAATATTGTGCACGTCACACATTTCTTGCCTGGTTCCCGTTTATTATACACAATGGCTCACTTAAAACCGGCCATTCACAATTCGGCCGTTCTGGCATCAGGCGCCGAGAACTCTCAGCGCCACAGCTCTTAAACTTTTTAAAACTTAGGTACTACAAATAAAATATATGAATTCTCTATTCGTCTTTCTCACAGAAGATGGTGGGAGTGTTGCCAATTTTGTACAACACACAATCTACATCTTCTTAAGAAACTGCCATTTTGGCTTCAACTGGGTTAATTTTTGTTCGAACACTTCTGTAAGAAGCGTGAGTACATAATTCATTTATTTTATTTTTAAAAGGGTACATTGTTGTGTCATGAGTTCGAGGCGCCAGACGTTGACGATAGTGATGGTCACGCCGGTAAGCGGCAGGCAGACTTGCAAATGAACGTTTTTAAACGTGCCTCACTATACTCCATCTCGTGGTCTGTAGAACAAGAGAACACTGCGTACGGCGGCTGAGGAGGAATCTCGCGGAGGGAGCAATTCGACTGCAGAGAGAGAATAACTCATCTGCTGTTAACAAGTTATTATAATATTCAGAGTGTATGAAATTTCATTTGCGTGGTGGTAAAACGGTAAGAGAATGTGTTTCTTATACGGCTGCGCTTAGCGAAGCTGGAAATTGCGTAATGTGCAAAGCACGCAGAGAAAACAGTCGAGTGCGAGTGATGGAACGCCTCTCTTTGAAACGCCTGGCTAGAAGATTTGCATATGCAAACTTTGATGAGTTTTCGTTGCAAGCACTGCTTAGAAATTCTTCAGAATAACAATTCTGGGGGCTAGGGTTGGAACAATAAATTTGATTTGTGCCATTAATAAAACAAGAAATGACCGTCAGAGTGGTCACCCCTCTTTGTCGGTCTTTTCCCGGAACTGGTAAACTCATTCACTCCCCTGACAGACCTCTAGTAGGTATGTGAGCTTAACAGTGGTTTGAAAACCCAGCCTATGCCAATGGCTTCAAGAATTGACAACTAAGCAAAGTGTGTGTCCCTTACTTGTACCCGCAGTTAATTAGTGAAGGGAATGAAGGAAGGTCGTCATGTTTGATGCCATGTCTACACCACACGTTTGTAGCATCGCGCACACTTTGGCTCCGCCCACTCCCTTTCTCTCCCTCTCTACCGATAGGCACAGCTTTCCTCTACAGACTCCTAAAATAGATGAAATCATAATAAGGAAAATGCCACAAAAACTTATCTACTCCACTCTTTACATGTACCACTAGCTGGGAAAGTAGTTCTTTTACATGTAGACGAAACATTAAAATCTACCAAGCTTTGTAAGTAAAACTGCAACGTAGAAGGAATTCACATGCTTGTAAAACCGATATGCACAGCTTTCCTCTACAGACTCCTAAAATAGATTACATATATATCATAATAGGGAAAATGCCACAAAATTATCAGCTCTGCCCTTACCATGTGCGACTAGCTGGAAATTTTGTTTTGTTTTACATGTAGATGAAACATTAAAATCTACTTAGCGTTGTAAATCTGCAACATATAAGCAATTCACATAGATATATATAAGATATTAAAATATGATCGGATCTACGATCTCTTGCACTGTTGATCTGTACGATAGCGCTAAGAGAACTTCAAGCACATCTGATGAAAGCGTGTAACGCAACTCTAGCTTAATAGAAATAAAATGCTTAGATTAGTTTTCGTGTGCGAAGTCATTGCGCTGTACAGAAATAGACTTCAAAGACACATTTAGGCTTCAAGAATCGAACCATATATTTCTTATTTACTATTACAAATGTCTTATTATATGATTCCACAACATCGCTAGTAAATATTGCGCGAAACAAGCTCAGTTGTTTAGTAATAGTAACCGTCCGGAGTTCACGAAATCAGAAATAAATACAAATATCTAGCTCCAAATACACTTCGAATTACCTTATATAAAATACCGCGTGTATGAAGCAAGGGTACTCGAATCGAGTCGATTGGGAAAGCACAGGAAAGTGCACTAACTTAACTAATGCACCATGAAATTTATCACGGACATTTCAAGAAATCATCGACATACTCGTATATTGACTACATACATTTCGCATGTCAGAACCCGGACAGGAAAAAATATCTGCATCAATTTTTTTTTCTAATGTAAGGCATTTAAACATTAATATTTGGAGACCACAATGGCACTCATAAGGGTAGTGTGTTAGCTGTAAACACTTTTGTGGAAAATGTTAGTCATCCTGAATTTAGCATTTTTTTTGTTCTGGACATGTAGAGAATAAATATATTACTGTGTCATATCTCACAAATGTATACCTCGTGATATGAACCAACATTTCTTTTTGTGTTATTTCTGCAAAAAGAAAAAGAGAAGCAAAAGTAAGAGAAAGAAGGAATAAAAGAAAGGGACGCTAAAGTAAACCATCAGTAACAATAATATAATATTTTTTAAAAAGTGTTTAGTTTTAACTATTGAGGCATCACTGGCGGTGGGCACTGATGGAACAGGAGATTTAATGATAAACTGAGAATGGATTTTTGTTTAAGGAAGGAAACGTTGCAGGCCTAACTTTCAGGATATCTCCCGCATTTGCAGTTATGAGAACTATGGAAAACTTGGGGGGGGGGGGGAAGCCTGTCACAGTGGATGGTCCTGGTGGAAATCGAACACCAGACCTTCCGTTCACGCCTTAACGACCTCAGTCACGCGTGGCAGTATATAATAAGCAGGTCAGTGGTATTTCATTATAGAGTTCAATGTTTTTGACAAATTCGCGTTATGATAAGTTTGTGAAGTTTAATTTGTACACCTCTCAGAAGGGTAGAACATTCTCGTGCATGTCGGCCCTGGTGGTGTAGTGGTAACCATACTTGTCTCCTAAACCCAAGTGCGCGGGTTCGATCCCGGCCAGGATCGATGGATTTTTTCGGGAGTAAAAATCCTAAGTGTGACTTCTTTCAGAAGGGAAGTAAAGCCGTGGGTCCTATGTACATTTACGGCACGATAAA
This sequence comes from Metallyticus violacea, assembly GCA_030762175.1. NCBI lineage: Eukaryota > Metazoa > Arthropoda > Insecta > Mantodea > Metallyticidae > Metallyticus > Metallyticus violacea. The sequence continues at coordinate 236,888,123 of CM060846.1, forward strand.
GAACCTCAAGCCTGAAAGAAGAGGCCTCTGAGCAAAATTTGTCCGCCGTTTCACGCTCTGAATTGAACGGTAGGTGCAATTGGAGACCAAGTGCAGCACGCCTTCCTACCAGGTCATTGAACCTCTTCGTCATTCATACATGAGATGTGCGTTTGTTTTTATATTCTTGTCATGCGATAATATTGCTGCAAGCTTCTCTTTTGAACACGAACTACAGCTTAGTGAATGGCAATGAACCGTTATGTAGCCAGGGACTTGTCCCCGTGTGTTTTCTACCTAAACTGAAGTCTCTTACCTGTGCACAAAGAACCAGAACTGAGCCTCTTTATAACAGTCCTAAGAAGACATGTGTCCTGGGTCACTAGTGTTGAATCTTTCATATTTCCGACAACTTGTAGCTATTTAAATCTACATTTTATTACAAGACCCTGAGCTTTTTAAGAAATAAGTATACGACGGTGTCTATAAGAACATTACAAGCCATCATGAGACTGTGTTGATAACCGGTTTGTCAGCAGTTTGGCAAATACTTACAGATACATGAATGAACTTAGTTAGGAAAGTATATCCCTAACATATGATACAGAAATTGACTTTACTGCAAGAAAATTTTTCTGAAATTCAAACGAAGCATTGAAACAAGTACGTGTTCAGTTGTGAACATGTTTTCATTATGCCAAATTATCATATGAAAGATAAAATAATACATTGGCGCTCGTGAATTTCACAGAAATTTGCATCACTCTAAGCAATATCTAGCGATGGGTTTACGCCCTTTAGGGTCTTAACGCCTATTATTTCGGCGGCAAAAACAACGTCTTGTTGCTGTTTGAAAGTCGCTACATAACCGAGACAAAATTAAAGTGTTACAGACGCATTTTTGAGAAACGAAAGTTAGATACAACAAAAGCTGCGCCTGCTGGAATACACTAAACTTGAAATGTTCTAAATCAATTCTTCATACGTGACAGCAATGGCGTAAGCATACCATAATACTGATTTATTTAATAGTGAATCAGTAACTTTTTGAAATAACATGCTGCCCATGTTAGTGGATGTCTGGAATATTCAATAAATATGATTAAGTTACAAAATAAATGCAAATCGTCAGAAGTTAAAACAATTCAATTAAAAGAAAAGCACTAATTAACTATGTTACCGAATGGCCAAGTTTGGTGACACTGCACATAAATCAGAGATTCAATTAATTTAAAAGAAACGTTTATAACGCCCAACTTCGATTATCTGTGCCTAAATGCTCCACGGTTGTCATGTTGAGTAAAAAGAAATGAAATCGGAAACACATGCTCGTGGTAAGTGACAAAACATTAAACATTATAGGATTTTCCATAAACAAAATCAGCATTATTCACCTAAGCTATCTGGGTAGTTTAAATATGCGTGGAACATTCATTACGCAACTTCACCACTTATTACTAAATTATGGCTTAATCAACGAAGCTTATGCCGCATTTTTCTTAATCTGATATTTCAAGAAATCTATATGGCAGCACCAAGCATTCGTCAAAGTGTATAAGAATTTGAATATGTGTTCGAATATATCCCGAATTAATATTGATATAGGATTTTCTACAACATCGCTACTTTTGAAGGGAAGCAAGCTCTACCTTGGACAGAAATGGCCCAAAAAGGTTCAAAACCTTTGGCTCAGCAATATACAAAGAAAAAACGTGAGGTAACTATTTTTAGACATCCTTTTTTTTTTTTTTTTTTTTTTTTTACAATGTTATGTGGACTAAACTTCTGTATATTGCGAAAAGAGATATTATGAACATGAATCCTTTCATAGAAAACCGAAGTTTCGTTACCACAACAATAACTTTACATTTTATTTTAATCAAGACATGCAATCATATGCCATTAAGAACAACAGGGAAATTCAAAAGAGGTCACTAAAAGGCGAGCCTGCATGAAAGAAAGTGTTTGCTTTTTAACGAAAAGAAGCCACTAGAATCCAGTTTTTAAAGGCGCTTCCGCAATAATGTAAATTTTCCTTAATTTATATACAATACCTAGAATTTGGGTTTACATAATTTCTTAAAACAATGATTTTTTTTAATTACATAACCATTTTTAATCACACCTCTAACAGACAGCAAGGGCTTCAGTTTTGTCCGTGTTAGAGCCTGAAAATAGAGAGGAGAATATTTGCTTCCAATTCAGCGAGATGGGAGCATTGCCCTAATTCTAGACAAAGTATTAGATGCAACTTATGTACCCCACAAGTAAATTGTATTATTGTTGTTGTTGTTGTCGTCATCAAACCGCCACGGGTGGCCGAAGTCGTTAAGGCGCTGACTCGTGAGCGGAAAGTCTGAGGTTCGAATCCCGCCAGAACCGTTCTCCCAGCTTCAAGGTCATTGGGATTCTAGGGGTGGGGAAATTAAGACATAATCTGAATATAAAGAACTTGCTGGGGAGGAAATAAATAAATCATAAAACAAAGATAAGCGTTACCTATATTTGACAGTTATTATTCCACTTTAAGGTTTCTGATCCACTGCTTTTTGTCAGTAACAGTCGTTATTATGATCCCAATTTTCCAGCACTTTTCCTTCAGTTAAATTCCTGAACGATTCACAGAGAGAGCACTGATCTCTTTTAGATGGTAGAAACTGAAGCTGGATTCAGGGTTGAAAATAGTTTCAAAGATGTGTTGTTTTGCTATTGGTCTTCCCTCTGTACATGTGGTACATTGTTGCTAGAATTAACGTACAACATCACGACCGGTGTACATAATGTTAAAATTAACCTGTCATCAACGTGTTTCAACTCTGCAATAATGACATCCATTGTTGGAGTTAAAATCACTGCAATAAAATAACTCAACTGAACTGAATTAAAACGGAAAATTTAGCTGTAAGCTCTCACTAGATCAACGGTAGTGTTAAGAAGCATTTCGCATGTTGCCGTTTTGAAGTGGTGAAATAAAAATAGTGCAGATCAATAAGGAAATATTTATTTGCTGCTGTTTGAAATTATTTCATTACAGATTATCAGTTGCACGTTGTTGTCGATTCCAACTGGCAGAGCAGCTTACTCTCATTCTTATGATAATTTAGAAAATAACATGGAGTTGTTCTTTTGAACCGGGTCATCGAGATTTAAGAAATGTTTCATCGTTAATTAACTTTCGCTGCAATTATACTTATACAAATTATGTTCATTAGCAGAAGAATAACTATAATGCTAATAATTGGCGTTGTCAGTTGTACTTGAATTGATGCTCCGGTTTTAATATACGTATTTCCGTTGTTACTGAGGTAAAAAAATTCTTAAGGTAAAAATATCAGCGATAGTTTTTTACAGCAAAAATATACAGCCTTTGAGAAATGAAAGTACGACACAGGCAGAATGAGAAGAACCAGGTGCTGAACGAGAAACGCGCTCCGAGATGCTCTTCTTTAATTTTGTCATTCTGAGTAACATATAAAGCCTGGTACTACGATAATGATAGATTTTGGGGGAGATTACAAGCAATTAAACAATATAGAATTCGCCCATACATGATCAATCAAACTTCGTGGATCGCATTAAGAGAAATATTCCCATAAGAAAGTAACCTGGAGAAATAGTCCGCTATTAAGAGATATGCGGGGAGCAGGAGCAGGAATTTAGGTTACCGTCCTGATCTGGAGTATGTATGGAGGAGCGTAAAACTGAAGATTATTTCTTGAACTTTATGGCAGCGTGCAACATTGTTACAAGTAATTCCTTTCCTTAAAGTCCTACTCCTTTCCCACTTGCTTAAAATTCTTCTTTTTCTTGTATGTAAATATACAAATGTGTTTTTTACAGAACACATGCTAAGTGCAATGACAGAGCTCATATGACCTGCTAAGAATGTCGAACATCGTTATTGTTTAAAATAATTTTGATTGCAAATTTGATATTAATGGTAGACACGCAAAATATCCCACATTCTCTCATGTTGGCACACGTGAAGAATCGCAATATACAGCGCCAATGACACCTTAACAGGATACCATTAAAACTGAACGCTTGCCGTTGAAACAAAAGTCGGAAATTTTAGTAAATATAAGGCTAAGTAGCAATAGAAAATTAGCGAACAGAAGACAAAAAGCATTAGTTAACAGAGAAGTGACAATGAGGGTTATAATTTGGTGTTTACCCCAGGGGGGATATAAATAGCAGATACTGATGCTCCAGGTTGGCAGTTGAATGTTAGGCCAGCTCCCTATCTCTTGAAAACTTTAATGTTAAAAAATAAATGAAAAAATGCCAGAAGGATTCAAAATGCACATTGACCAAGGCGAGTTAAACGATTTAAGAAAACAACAATGAGACCATGAAAGGTGATGACCTTACTAAGATCAGGTAAAAAGGTAATATAACTGAACGAATAAAAAAAGAATAAAAATTAATAGATTAGAACTTCAAGAAATAATACGGAAAAGAAATGCAGTAATAAATAAGAGATATCACATTATATTATAGCGTTGACGTATGCTGCAAATCCTTGTGAGAAGGGAAAACTTGTGGTTTGCCAGCCGTAGAGCCAAAACACCCCGAACAATAAGGCTTGTGAAGGTCGGGTTCCTTGTTAAGTTGACGCAGACCTTTTGTGTGTTGTCCCTATAAAAGAGATATTTCCGTAAGGGAAAAATACCGCTCTCTTAATTACGCAAGCGGGGGAGTTTAAAAACTCCAAAAGGTAAACAGCCTTTAACAGCTGAAGTGAAGGTTCTGGCTCGAAACCACGAATCACGTAAGAGATTTTTAAATCCCCAGTAAAGATTAAATCAGATGAAGCGAAGCAAACTTGAATCTAACCAGTGACAGGGCTTAGTATAAAATTATGAAGTTAGAAGCAATGCTCTTGCAGATTTCGCGTGGCTTGTGCGTCTCATCGAAGTACGTTTGAATTCTGTATAAAAAGGCAGGTTTGGTCGCGAAGCTTCATTCAGGCTTTACAACTCGTTCGGTTTTAGATTCTTCGCTGGGTATTAGATTCTCCGACTCCAGTCAGGTCTTCAGACTCTTTGTTCATCAGTCATATGACTTCTAAGTTTCAATCCGTTTATTCAGACAGTCGGAATGCAAAGTTTATACCTGCGCAACAAATAAGTATCAAGTTTTTAGTAAATACATCTTATCAGGTCAAACAGTGCTTCTGGTAAGCATTGCGAAGCAATTAGTGTCTGCTCTACTAACGGCAAAGTACTGAAATCAATAAATCAGTGAAATTTTTTTTCTAAACGCCTATTTATGCGTAACGCCGGTGCCCCATACTTCCCCATTGTTTCAACATCAATAAAACCACCGAAATCTATCCGATATTTTGTTATTTCTACTTATGGAAAGTAGCAAAACAACAATATATACGAATCCACAACAGCAGCCAACTGTCATCGCAAATGTCGATACAGTCTCATACTCTTGGCCCATTTTCAACCAACGCGACGACCACGTTACTGTGTTATGTTATAAATAATTAAAAGTTAATAATGCATCGGGGCTTGAAAAGAGCCCACCAGGATTAATAAAACGTGGTGTAATAATGCTAAAACAGAAGTTATATAAACTAATATTAAAAATATAGAAAGAAGAAAAAGTACCAGAGCATTGGAAAGAAGAAAAGAAAAGATGATATTGCGTAAGTAATGGACCTATAACCTTAATGAATATAGTGTATAAAATATACGCAATTATAATAAATAATAGACTTGCTAAAATAACTAAAAAGAAATTGGATGAATTCCAAATGAACAACGATTACTAAAATGCATTTAGTGAGACTGGAGTGTGAAAAGGGCCATAAATAAAATGTACGATCATATAATACAGAGCGACGCAATAACTACGAACCAATTTGCTGTGTTTTGTGGAGCTCGTTGCAGATGTCGATATCGTAGAGTATCATATAACAGTTTCCTTTACTAATTTAAAAGTTTTTACTTGCCGATTTCATGAAAGAAGGTACTGAAACTGACCACTGTCGTTGTCAACACATTGCTGTAAAAAACTATCGCTCACTGTAGTTCAGGTTGAGCAATGCTGGTTTTCTAGCGCATGTTTTGTTTCTATTATTCCAGGCTATGTGTATTTGTCTTCTACACGGTACTTGTAATTTACCTCAAGTATAAAAGGAATTAGCGGAGGTCCGAGGGGGCCAGAAGTCCTTACTAAAATAACTATCATTCTGAAATACTGTTTCAATTTTTCTAATCGAAATATTCGCTGTATGAGCTGTGGCACAAACTTGTTGAAAAAAGACGAAATTACGCTCCCTGCCTATTAATTCTCCAAATAAGGTGGAAATTTGTATTTGTCCGTGCTACATTTATTTTAGATGGATTCAACTTTAAAAATTTAGTAGCTCTTTGCACAAGGTCATAAGAAATGCCTGTTTGTTGTGAAAAAAAAAATAGTAAGTAATTTTGGGGGGAGAAATCTGCAAACATAAGGAATGTAATCTAATGGATATGCGGTGAGAACCCTAAGCTGTATGTTAGGTTTTCAAGATTGAACACTAGCCATGGTCTGAAATTTACTGTGAAGATTAGATATTGTACAGCATGGAACAGTTAGAACTGAATTTTTCGGAAAACCGTATTTTAACTGACCTGAACTGAGTTAACATATATGAATCCTAAATAAATATACGCTGTGCAGTAGAAAATATATACTGAGCTGTAATTCACTTGACGATTAAATAGAACAAAACACACACTACTCGTAATAACTGAAATGAACTCAACCTCTATCGGTTCCACGTTGACAGCCAGAAGCTACCGTGCGTGACCTTGTTCCAATCAACGAAGGGAAACGCATGTGCACTAGCTCAGTGGAAAGACACAGCTAGTTTGTTCAACGGATCGCTCCATATATTTGCTGATTACAAATAAGACTTTTATAAGGAAAAGATTGTTTAATACAACATGAAGTTTCTTCAGCGTTTAACAGCAACCGCTTTTGCACTATAGACATTACCTTCCAAGTCAGCCGTATATTTTTCGGTTTTGTGATCGACTGCAGCGGTTGGAGAAATGTGCCGGAGTTGACTGGAAATGTCCGCTGAACTAACCAGAGTTCAATAATAAAAGCAGATAAAATACGAAAGTCAACCTCGTTGTCATATTGTTCGGTCTCATTGGGGGCACCGATCTTGCTCCTTTACAGTAACACATATTGGGTATCTTAAGTTCATTTAGGTGTTTAATTCGTCGGATACGTGTGTTGATTCCAATCATTCTCAAGAATTTAGGAGTGTCCATGAGCATTTCTCAATGATAAGTGATCATTTTTGTTCCCATTTACACACTTAAAACTGACATTAACACAAAGTCTAACAATGATGAAAATTTGGCTATACACGAAATTCAGTAAACATAATTTTGTTCAAACTAATGCTAGATATGGGTTGTCTCTTAAATGAATTAGATTGCATATGGATTATATAGGTAGATGATTGAATGCGGCCATGTTTATAAACTAGAGTTTTGAGTTTTAATTTTGTTTTGTTTTTATAGCAACATTTCCCTATTAATGACACTTCTGCATGTTCCTGAAGTTCAAGTTGCCAATAAAATAATCCATCACATTTATAGGTGTAAGAATGGGAGCAAAAAATAAACAAATAAATAAAATCCCTTTTAATTTTTTCTTATATATTGTGCTCACCCCAAGGTGCCCTGGGCCAATGTTGTCCAACGAGGAACCTGAATTTTAATAGCAGCATTGAATCAAATTAATTTCACGGTGCTACAACATCAATATCTATCCGGGAGATATTTAAACATATTTTCTAAACCTACACACCTCAAGAAAAGTGTTTTAGCGCGGCAGGGATTTTCCTAGCAATAAATAATATAACCTGCGGAATTTACACTTGAATCGAAAATACACGGAGGAATTGCTGTGGAATATTTTAAAAATATGTTTATCACAAAAACTACACCGGTATTTGATTTCAATTTCATTTGTTCCACGACACTATGGCGATCTCCGGGCAATTCAGGTAGAGGTTGCCAAATAGACGACTGAACATTTTAAATGTTTATTTTAATAAGTTCAATGTCGGGTTCACAATGCCCTCAGTTTCTACATCACCTTTAGTTCTAAATTCCATATGCAATATTTTGGGCGACACGGATAATCTACTGCCTTTCTGTTAATTGAATTGCTTACCTTCCGTTAATTTAAGTCTTTATACATAGCATGGATTAAAGTCTAAAATTGTTCTGTTATTGAATTATCACTGTAGGTGTTTATAAACTCGGTCCTGGTGCTTTAGTTGTAGCTATACTTGCTTCGTAATTAGAATGAAGCCGTTGGTTAGGTATCGCAGATTTATGACATGTGAAAGAAGCTCGAGCCGCCTGAAAGAAGAGATCTGACAAAGAATTATTGTCGTTTCAAGCCCTGAATTAAAGGGGACTCTTAAGGACCAAAGATTTTAAAGAGCGTGCGTAAACCCAATAATAATAATAATAATAATAATAATAATAATAATAATAATAATAATAATAATAATACTTTTACGAAAGGATTGCATTTTTTTACTTGGCAGGCCCAACCGACAGTTACTTGTGGTGTCGAAACAACAATATCCCTTTTCAATGAGGATAATGTACTCTGTGTAATTCCATTTTTCCACTCTCTTCTCTGCCGTTTCCCCGACTATGGGTGTTGGTGGTCTAGTGGCATAAAAATCATTAAGTATGGCTTTCTTCGGAAGGAAAGTAAAGCCATAGGTTCGGTGTAGTAGATTTAAGGTACAAGGCACGTAAAAGAACTTCAAGCCTGAAAGAAGAGGCCTCTGAGCAAAACTTATCAGCCATTTACGCCCTTAATTTAATGAACCAATGATGATCTAGATATTACAGAGCGTCCATAAATAAACCAAAACCTTTCCCTGATAGAGGTCCAGCCGTCATTTGGTGTGCGTTGACTGTCTACGTTACTATCACGCAATATGACTCAATGTGCAACATATGACGGTTAATTCCGAGTAGTTCATGTTTAGTTAGCTTTTTAAATTTGGTACACATCCTATGTGCACTACTTTGGACATACTGAAAGTCATAAACAACGAATAGAAGATCCCCCATAGTACATAATTTACCTGTTAGTAGCACATAGTTGAGCAAACGGAGGCAGGAAAAAGTGTTTGAAAAATTGGTCGTGAAAATGAATTAAATGATCTATAAAGTACAAATATATGCCAATATGTTTCAGTTATTGTAACTTCAACCTTCTTTTCTATTAATTTCTTTCTAAAAACAAAAAATATTTATAAAAATAACCTAAAAGATTGATATAACAGTCACTGACAGCTTGGTCTGATAAAAGATAATGGCTAGAATGTCTAGAGGTAATTAAATCATATGGGATTAACGTCTAGCGTCAATTACTTACATACCCAAGAGATGGAGATGAGATCAGATCAGAGATAGGCAGCAACTGGACCAGATAAATTGCGCGATTTATGTTTTCTTTTCGAAGATTTCCTACACCCTTTAAAGGTGTATGCGGATAACTTCACTTTTAACACATTTACATCTTTATAGCCAACAAATGATTTCGTTAATTTTCACGAAGACTTGCAAAAGTCTGCAAAGGACATTAAATGCAATTAATAAAAGAAATAAAAGATGACCAGTTTTAAACAGAAATGGTTACTTCGTAGAAACTGTTGCAAGGCCCATGGAACAACATGCAACAAAAACGAGTAACGATGTGCTTTATCTCATCGCATATTACAACAATTATATAATATAAATGGGAAATATCCCTGATGAGATGTATAATTCAAATTTAATTAAAAATATATACATTCTAGTATTTAGTACAAACTCAAACACCCTCAACAGCTTCATTTCTAACGTCTTTATCTATACAAATGATTTTAGGAGGAGGATAAGGATAAGAGATTTATAGAGTGGCAGTCAATGTTTAATGGAATAATGAGGATGTAGTACGGCAGCATCTAATGTACAAGCCTCTGTTGCCTGGCAGGAAGTTATGAGCAGGCGGGTGGAAATCGCTTAAAGAACTATATGATTAAATTTACGTCTCGTATTTGGTGTCATTAACGCACTGGTAAATTCCTCAACAATGAATTAATACTCAGGCGCTTTTAAGATGCCGATAAAACTGCATTTACCTAGAAGACCAAATCAGTAAACTTGAGGATTTGTGGTATGATGAGTGCAGATGGTGGTAGAATCATAACAGCGAGTTTTTTTTTTTTTTTAATAATTTTTGTTGTTGAAAATATGGGATTTACAGGAGATAAATTACAATAACCCCTGTAAGTAGTTTTATGCAATAAAGATTACAGGTAATATAAATTCGTGTGTATGTAAGTTAGGTTGAAAATATTTTGCTAAATCTGAAATGAATATTAATTTGATAAAGAGCTATGAAACAATGCAAGTTTCAATAGATGATACCAGTTTTAATTATTCACGTAATGTCAACTAAAATACTGCATGGGGGATACTGCATGCGACTAAAATGAAACAATAGAGAAGTAGTGTTAACACCATCACATGAAGCAAATTCTATTAGCATCTAAAATAAATATATGATACGACAAATGGTACATCACGCTACCTTATGCTACTTGCTCGTATATTGCATTGTCACAGATGTAATAAACCTTGCTACTGCAGTTCCGCATTACTGGCCAGTGTTTTCTCAGAGCTAGCAATGACCCTCGTATATACTTTGAAGATGATACAATTTGTTTCGAATTTTCAAACGTTTTGCTTTGAAATATTCTGGCACTGCCATTTCTTTTTGCTAATGCGTTAATTCGAGTGAACATTGTTGGAATGCAACTTTAAAACTAAGCCTGGGTTCTAATGACATTCTAGATATCTTACCTGCAGAAGATTCGGCAATTTTTTAAAATATGTGCATCAAGCTCCAGATTCTCTCTAGTAGATTCTGCAGCTCTCGGAATATTACGGCAGTAAAGAAACAATTATCTGTTTTCAGTATTCTATAAAATAAAGTTACACTACTTTTGTGAAAATGTTGTGCATTTCAGAATATATATTTCAAAACCTGTTATTTTAAGTACGGCTATATAAGCGGCATCTTGAGTCTTATCATGTCGCCCGCATCCTTTTGTCAGGTGGAATGTTTTTACTTCAACGAAAAGCTAGCAAGGAAGGACAAAGAGATTTCATGAGCGTAAGCGTACAAGTAATGGCTATGTGATTATACGTAGTTTGCAGTTCTACCTTGAGACGTTGCGCACTAATTTCACTCATATTTCATCCAGTGTAGACATATATTTACGACCTCCTTGAAGGATGGAAAATTCTCAAATTAGTTGTCAGTATGCCAGTACCTAAGGAAAGCGCAAGCAGCGCCCGTTGGAGGAGATGTCTTCTCAGAAGAGGAAGGTAGTTGCTGGGAAGTCGAATACTTGAATCTTTCAAAACCTCATAATTGTGATTGATTGCTTTCAGCTGTAGGACACATTTTGAGCTTAAATCCAAAATAAGCTCTAAAAATTATTGCAGATAGAATTCACTTCCTATTTAGGGCAGGCCAGTCTATCAAACCTATTCTTGTATATAGGGTTTCAGCTCTTCAGCAGGTGGCCATGATCGTTGAGGCTTCGATTCGTGAGCGGGAGGCCTGAGGTTCAATTCCAATCAGGACATTTTTCACTGATGGAGGTTCTTTTTTCGGGTTTTCCTCAGTGCTCATAAATGGCAAAACAAAAGCCGGGAAAATAATCTAATGCTAAGTTTGCAACACTTCCTTCCTTTAAAAAAAAAAAAAAAAAAAAATATTTGCCAATTTATTATTTCGTCTTATGTATCACCAGCATCCTCAAAAAAAACCACTAAAAACACACTAAAACACTTAAGATTATTGGTACATCTTATTTCATAGCCTTCAGCAATTAAAACAAATTTGATATGATCAAAAGTTTACGGCATAAAGTCATTGAAGTTATGTCGTGAAATGCAAGTCTTGCAAGCAATTTTTGAGTCCGCTAAACTCTCCCACAAAGCACGGCAAGTTCATAGGAGTACAGGCGATCTACACTCTAAAATGTAACAGTTAAAATCTTTACAAATGGCTAAATCAATTTCATTAAATAAAAAACAAAACCTCTTTCTTTAGCAAAAGATAGTAACATGGAATACATCCATTTATTTGAGATTGAAAAACATTAGCGGCGCCATTAATTGATGGATTTTCCCCATGTGAGAACAGTTTAATATTGGCCCCAGTGATAAAAGCAATTTAACCATAGCTGGAACTGACAAGCAAGCAAATTGGTGTCTCCCGATGTACAACAAATAGTGAGATTGTCCGCTGACAAGATGCCAAGGTAAATACCAGAAAAAATATATGAAACGGTAGGACTATTAGCAACAACAGACATTAACACTGAGTACAGACCCCTGAGGTACCTCGTTTTCTTCGTAAACATCCGAGACACTATTCGGTCAGAGCCAAAAGAGAGAAACACGTATAAATATTCCAAATAAATGACACAACAATATTAGCCCCCAGCAAAAGCCATATGCTTTTTCAAAATAAACACTAATGACTGCTGTTCTTCTAGAACAGCGTCCTGAATTTAACAATTACAGAGATTTCACGTAAAATCTATTCCGCACGAGCGGTGTTTTGAATTCCGTAAGCTGCGAGCTGCGCCCCTCACTCTTTCTCCTACAAGTTTCCCCTCCTCTTTTTTAATGTCACTTCGAAGCAGTGCAGTAATTGAGCTTTACCAAGATGGTACAGTTGACTCAATAGTAGCGCATTTTCGTGTGTAAATGTTACCACAAACACGAGTCATTTCGTTTTGTTCGTGCAGAATTTTGTTTGTCAATTGTCTCCTACCAGAAAAGCAATTCATGATATTGCGAATAAACCTGATTCTACTGACAAAAAAAAAAAAAAAAAAAAAAAAAAAAAAGCGGAAACGCGCAGTTTTAACAAAGGATAAACTAGACGAAATTGGTGCAAACCTTGAACGTTTGCCAATAAAATCACTCCCGAAATTAGCACAAAAAGCGGAGGTATCATTGGATTCTGCTATTAAACAAAAATAAAATAAATAAGCCTCAAACCGTACAGTGTACACGTATGCATTGTTTAAAACAAAGCGACCCAGTAGCAAGAGTGGTTTATTTCCATTTGTGGATGAAGATTTTATGTGGTAGAACTTAAACGTGTCAAGCAAAATGTTTCCCGATACAATGCCCGTTTAGCCGAAGAGGTACGACATTCTAGTATCTTCTATTATGTAAGATTTTATAAACAACTTTAGAAGCGATGTTAGTTCTTGGGCGTCCGCGACAAGCCCAGCCGACGGGTAATCAAAACACGCACGTGAGGAATAATTTATATGTGAAAGCCCGGTATTTGATAACAGAAAACGAAGGTAGTGAAGCTGCATCGTATTGCACGGATTTAGTATCTTCTGGGTTTCCAATTAATAAATAAGGTGCTTAGTTACTATAATCTTCAATTTTCGGACACACACTGTAAGGACAATGAGGCAGGCAACGGTTCCTACCAGATTTGTGTATGACACATCATCAGATTTTTGCCAACACGATCAGAAGATATCGTAAAAATCACATTGAAGGTATAAAGAAGGTGTATTTTAGTTTCTGGAGGAAGATGCTGACGCATACTGACTGAATACGGTTTGGTTTTGATGCACTAAAAGAAGCAGCATCCAGTGTATCCTGAAAGTCTCGCTTAGTGTAAGGAACGTTGCGTGTGTGTACACATACACACATTAGTTTGACCTTTTAAAGGTGGCTAAATCTATCGAAGATAAGGAACATAGTGTAGTTGGAGAGAGGGCACCATCGCATTTAGTTTTCACTCTGGAGACCAGAAACTTCTTGCTCAAAATGTTAATGAATGTACTCGCCATATCGGGTAGAATGGCGGGCTAGCGATGTCTCAAAAAAAAAAAAAGAATTTTAGAGTCCGTTAATTTTCCATGTGGAAGAGGTAACTGTGTAGCATAAAAAATTTAAATTTAAAAAGCATTTTGAGTCTGATTGACAGCAAATGTATGCACAGGAAACGTAAATATGCAAATCCTGTTAAACTGCCGGGAACTATAAGCGAATTAACTTTTCAAAAAGTTATGACTCGCTTTCTTTTTTGCAGTTAGAAGTTAACGAAATGTGCTGCATAATTTGCCTTCTTTCTTCTGATTGATTTACTTTTGTGTGAGTTTATCGGGATTTTGGTTGTACTCGAGATGGCATGTTTTTAATATTCATCCTACACTACCGGCAGTCCCTCTCTGGTCGCTCTGCTCACTTCTGATCAAATGGTTCTAAACGCCACACCCATTTCCTGTATATGGTCTTAAAGGTTAATGCAAACGCGCCACAATATACACGTAAGTATAGAACGCATAGAGGGAAAATAAAGGAATCGATGTTCTAAAGCATGCGATATATGTATTAATGCACACTCCACACTCAAGCAATGCTTGAAAGCAAGTTGGTTTAGTTCAAGCTGAGTAGCTATCTGTGCGAGTCTGGGAACTTGCCATTACATTTAAACACCGAGTCTTACACCAGTCACGCCTCCTTTCACGAACGGCAGCGGAGAAAATCGAGGAATTACTGCAGAGATGCGGGGAAATGTAGTGTGACCAACAAATGCAGGGGGATATAACAATCGTGACACACAGATAAGAGCAATCATACGCCAAAAGTAATTTTGTAGGAAGCTTATTAGTAGTTAATCGCATTCGGTATACAGCGAAATTAAATGGGAAACTGTAATGTAACAATGTACAACATAAAGGAAATAATTGATACGGGAAAATGCATACGCTATTAACAGGATAAGTTGCGGTTTTTTTTTTTTTTTTTTTTTTAACTTAGCTAACCTAACCTGACCAAAATTTGCAACCTATAAGTTAAGAGTATAACTTTTGCAAATTTTTTTAACATAACCTAATTTATTCTTTTCAACTTAAGCTAACGTAATCTGCGATGCACATGGATTAAAGTAAAAGTGCAACCTATATGTTGTCCTCCCTAAAAAAAAGTTAACATTTATTATAGTGAGAAAAGTGTAAACAAATTATAAAGATTAAAAAATGCCCATGGGGGAAGCGAACTCACTACCTTTCGTATGTAACTCACTACCTTTAACTAACTGAGCCACCAAGCCGACATGAAGAACATCGTAATTATCCGATTACATCAGTTGACTGCAGTTGGGCTCGCTTTTATCCGCTACCCTCCGCTGCCGTTTGTGAAAGGAGGCGTGACTGGTGCAAGGCTCGGTGCTAAACGTAACGGTTACTGTCTGAAAGGGTTGCGCAATTGGAAAGGAAAGGAAAGTCACGTGCCAAGTTCAAACAATATGCGTCATTTGAAGTAAAGTATTGTATGTTCTGTTGTATGTGAGTTGGTGTGTGATTTTCGTGGTCTTCTTCAGTTTGTGAATTTGTTTGTGTTTTGAAATATTGCATGTAAAAAGAAACGTGTAAACTGTAGTTTTGAATAAACAAGCACGTTAAATGGTGTTAGTCCTTTAAAAAGGAGGCAGCAGACACACAGCACGTGACCGGCAGCTCAGCTAACGTTTTGCCATATGCCAAGAACGCATGGCTGAAGCCTTTTGCATTGATGTGAGAACTGTGCAGAAAATTGCTAAAGAAGCAGGATTAGTGGTTATGTTCTTTTTAGATCATCAGAAAAAACTGAATGCGCAAAAGAGAGGTAACTCTTCAAGAATATAGGCAAATCAGGCTGAAAAAAGGCGATTCAATTTTTGTGCCTCATTTAACGCATGCCGATTTGTACTTAAGATTTAAAAACAAATCTTCAGAGCAAATGTGTGAAAACTGCAGATTGTGGCCTCAGGTGCATGTGAGGAATGGTTTACCGGCAACAAAGCTCCCATGGAAAACTGACGTTTCATAGAGTTATTACTATGAAGTATGCAAAATGTTGAAAATCAAAAATACCATTAATAAAGTATTAATTTAGATAGTGTTCTTAGTGTTAAAACCTCAGCATGTGTAGTTTGTCTAAATAAAACTAGTAAGGTAATTAAAGTTACGGGTCGGCAGAGCGCGGCTGCATAATGAATTAAGCAGTCGTATAATGTATGTACTGTAACAACATTTTGTTAGTTTGCGTGGGCTCTGTTATAGAGTAATTGTGGGTTTGTGTAACTCGCTGTTTTCATTGTGGGATTTGCTCTTGCCAATACATAAATATAGTCTTGAATAACGGGCTTTTATGAAAGATACATTTGTGAAACTGATTTTTGCACTTAAGCGATTCGCAAGAAAATATTCTGGCAATCGTGCAGATAGCGAAACTGTTCGCTAACTTCTTAAAAAGTTGCGAGGGAACGGATCTCTTTAAATGACAAGAAACGTGTTCCGCATCACCGCGTTCTTACGGAAGAAAAGTTGGATGAAATACAGGAATTTCCTATGCAGATGTCGACAATGTGTTACCACTGGGAGGGGGGGGCATTATTTTAGAATTCTCTTACAACATATGTTACTGCCCATAATTATCAGTTTGAAATACAATTTCATTTTGTGCCTTCAGCAAAAATTCATATACTAAAATAAAAAATACTAATTTTACTCCTTTTTTCCGGTTGCGGAGTCTGCGGTAAGTGGCCCACAACTCAAATAACCTCACTGTATACATTTTTACGTTAGCGCTTCTACTAATGTTCCGAACCATTGTTTGCCGGGCGACCTACTTCCGCGCTTTACTCAATAACATGTTTGTAATTTCTTTACCGCGTTTCTTTGCTATCTATTACGATAAATTTTCCGGAATTTTTCAATGCTCATTTAAACAGTACTTTCGAATGCGGTTGTTTCTTTCACTTAGCCTTTCATAGGAATTAAAAGTGTTACTTAGCATGCTAGTGAGGGATATTAAGTCATCTTCTGTGGTTAACCAATTCTTTAATGCTTCACCAATTATTTGCGTTTCAACTGAAATAGACTTTATGTTAAAGAGAAATATAAAATAAAAAAAATATTTTTTTGAAATATCCATTGGCGTTGTTAAATGCAATTTAAAAGCTGTAACGGTGCAATACGAAAAGTGGGTCTTTTTCGTTTCGAAGGTTCATTAACGAAATAATTAAAATTTAAATCCCTCGAAAAATCAATAAAATTCGCTTTTAAAAAAATCTAATGTGTAGGCGAACAAACAATAGAAATAGAAATAGAAATAGAAATAGAAATTAGCATCTTCAATAACTGCTGTGAGTGTATCCGGTGTTTCTGCGACTTTCATTTGCATTCTACTAAAGTAGAAATATGCGACACAAATGGTGATTGTTCTTGGAATGAGAATGAGTTCTTTAGTATAATTTCATTGTAGAAGACAACTGTGAGCTATATAGTATGTTCAGAATAAATCGGGCTTGTTCTCGAAAGAGATGGCGACTGATCAACGAAATTCCCTCAGTAAGAACAAACATTTTATTTTATTTGTTTTATTTAAGGACGCTCTTTAACATCTCAGGTTATCAGCGTCTCATTCAATTCACGGGCGCGAAACGGCAGACAAATTTTGCTCAGAGGCCTCTTTTTTCAGGCTTAAGGTTCTTTTTCGTGCCGTAAATGTACGACACGGAACCCACGGCTTTACTTCCCTTCCGAAGGAAGCAATACTTAGGATTTTTATGCCCGAAAAAATCTATCGGTCCTGGCCGGGTTTGAACCCGTGATCTTTGGTTTAGGAGGCAAGTATGGCTACCACTACACCACCAGGACCGAAAGAACAAACTAATTCAGCACTATAGTGAAATTAAACTCATTTATTTGACCAAAAGTTCAATATTTCTATCATGAGTATGAAAATACTGCAAATTAATTAGGTGCTCGAGAATATACTAAACAACAAAGTTCAACCGGCCCAGGGGACTTGGCACACAGCTTTTTCTCCTGGACAATTTGGAATGAAATTAAAATGGTGGACTATCTTACTAATAAGGAAAGCTGGAATTTCTATACAAATGCATGTTTTTACTCTATATATATATATATAAAGTGGCTACACTTCTTAAACTTTGCAAACATTCAATGTATGACTTATCGATTCCATAACCATACTTTTCGCGCATGCTTGCATGTTTAGGTCTTTTTAGGACTAAATGCAGGCATATTTTTAATATTTTAGATTTTTTAATTGGTGTTTAACGCCAGGTATACAATTAAAAGGCATCACAGGCTGTGGACACATGAAATTAAATGGTAAAAGCGCTCCAGGCCTAAATTTAGTGTACCTCCCCGGCATTTTCCATTTATGAAGACTGAGGAAAACCTGGAAACAACTTCAATCAGGGAGGACGGGATTGGTGGGATTCGAACCGCATATTATCCATTTACGAGACCGCGCCTTAACGACCTCGGTCACCCGTGGTGGTATATTTTAGATATAACAGATAGGTATAGTTTTATATTGCCTTTTTGTGTTCTTTTCTGACTTTAGTATCGTAAGTATGGCTTCCTTCGGAAGGGAAGTAAAGTCGTGGGTCCCGTGTCGTACATTTACGGCACGATAAAGAACCTCAAGCCTGAAAAAAAGAGGCTTCTGTGCAAAATTTGTCGGCCGTTTAACGCCCTGAATTGAATGGGACGCTGATGACCTGAGATGTTAAAGAGCGTCCGTAAATAAGCCAATTAAAAAAAACTGACTTTAGTGCATATATTATATTAACGTCTATAATGATGCAGTTTTGAATCCTTTTTTATAAAATATATTTCTGGTTTCCTTTGTTTAATGAGAAAAAATAAACAAGAAAAGAAAGCTATTATGGCTCCTAGTATTCTATCTGTGTTGTGTTGTGCCGGAAGACCAAGGTCTGCTGAAGGCTTGGCCGCGGAGGCCGAGCGGGAGCCTAGGGACGTTTAGATGGCCTAGAGGTAAGCCGAAGGATGCGAGGATTTAGGTGTTGAAACAAAACGTTGACTGCAAAGAGTTTACTTACAGAAGAATAATGAAAGAGATTACAAAACAAATAGTAAGGTCAATGAAAAAGTTCCAACTCCCAAGAAGCGAATGTGATACTTAAGTATCAAAGTAACAAAGGAGTTGGAACAAGGGAGCTCCCTATTGACGAAACACGGTCGTAATATCTGCCCTGAAAGATAATTTCTGCGATTTTACGAGGGTGGCTCGAAGCAGACATGTGTCTGGCCATAAGTCTAGACGATCATAAATTGGAAGGCAGTGGTTGATCTGGACATTAACGTCTAACTGCGTGAGAGCAATCCAATCATCCTTCCAAAATAAATATTTCAACTCAGTTATTTCTGCTTGTTGTGCATAGACCTCGTCTTTGTTCCCTTCTAAAACACTTAAAGTTCTAAACTTATCTTACTGAGCGATAAAAGTGTACACTGGTAAAATAAACACACGAGGAAATTTCATAAAAAGGAAGTGTATAAAATGTGGAAAGGTTAAGAAGTAATTGAAATTGTTTTCTGTGCTTTTGAGGGAAATTGGATAACACATGTACAAAATATTGAGAAGTCAAAGGGTTTCTTCTACTCCCTTCAAAATATTGGAGAAAAAGGTTGGATGCTTAGATGAAGAAGTGGTGTCAGCAGTTTATTGTGTATGCGACACAAAACAACTACATTAGGATTTTGAGCTTTCCACTAAACCCTCTTACCTATGTTACACTGGAATTGCAACCCTCTCCACTCTTTATCCTTATAAGCCCAAACTCAAAATTTAAATAAAATAAAGTAGAAACATTGGAAATTGTAATTTAATATAATTTTGTGACGATTTGTGAAGTTTTGTTATGACTTCTTTTAGAACTGCAAGGCCAGACCATTTGTCTAAATGGATCGAGGGAAAGGAGTTTATGAAGATCGACGGCGATATAGTGCATTGTGATTGTTATAATAAGGAAGTAAGTATTTACATAGGGTAAGGCCATGTCAGACAAGTCTTTCATACAAATTCTGATCACTGTACACGCTTACAAACAAACTTATTCTATGAATACATAACATTAACTAAGAATTAATAAATATTGTCCAGAGTTCTGTAAAATTATTTTGATTATAATGCTGCACGACTATTTGTCTTCCTCAAGTAGGATGAATCTAGTCAAAGAAAGAGTGAATAGGGTCAGTAGAAATGCTGACATCAACACATTTCCCATAGAGAAATTTCTTTCTACCCCCTGCACCAACACAGCTCTCATGATAACATTCTTTTCCCTTGCCTGGACATTGAATCCAGTCACCAAGTTTGACGGATTTGGGATCACTGTGTTTTATCTTGCAGAGTTCACTGTTGTATCGTTATCATCTTCATCGGTTCCTGATGACTAAGCGAATACGTAAACTGGTTATATATTCACTTATTATTGATCTACCTGATGTTACTTTCCTCAGCTGAGGAAACTGGCTTCTTTTACTTTAAAACCTTTCTGCAGACTGTAGAATGTTTTCTAGAGCAGTCAGGACTGCTGTTTGCTTCCTGCTTGAACGATTTGGTGTCACCTTGCTTGGAGATAACAACAACTTGTCGTGGAATGAAACAGAAGGGTATATAAATTCGTTCTCTTCCTGTACTGGGTTTGCTGGGGCTAAATCAGGTACAAGTCGTCTTTCAGATAGTGAAATTTTATGGTTTGCCTTAGAACCAGAAGGCAAAAAACTAATTTTCAGCCACGGCATTTTCATTAATTGGAGAGACGCCTGTAAAACGAAATCCGCGTTCTGCAATCGCAGGTGTGCCTGCCTTCATCTATACTACTTTGAAAAATCTCCCAAAAGTGAGTTTGTTGAGCTTTCTTTCTCTTTTTTGTGTTGCGTAAGAATTGCATACGCTCATTGTCGTAGTGGGTTTTTAACGATTTAAAAATGAGCTTTCCAGTGGCTGCAAGAGATGGGTTTTGTGGTAGCATATGCTTATGTGATGTTGACCTTCTAAAAGTAAGATGCAGGGTCCAGGAACCCGATGAGCGTGAAAACGTTTCAGCCATATCAGATACTCCTCTTCTTAATCCATCCGAATTCTGACATAGGTACCAGCAACCCACTCGGGAGACCATCGTCAAATTCAGGTAATAATGCTTTTCCTTTGAAGCTGGCCATAGGAGGGATGAAGGTTCCTGTCGCACTAGGGCAAGCTAATGTCTGTCACAAGCTTTCCTTGCTCTATGCAAGTCTGTGCATAAGCCGCTCTGCTTCCGTTTTTCAGTAAACGTGTTCTTTGTAGGTTTATTGTTTCGGTGACAAGATGCGTTTGCATTAGGCATAATCATCAGATCAAGATCCTCCATAGTTTTCTTTAGCAAAGTTTTCTCTATTCACGTCTTTGCAACATGCAAAAGGGAACTCTTCTGCTTTCCTCAATAAAACAATTGGGTTTCGCTCTCTGAATCGCACTAACCACTCTTTACTTGCCATTTTATTTGCATTCGAGAAGGTGTTTTATTTTATTGGATTCCGCGAAAACAAATGCATCTCTCCTGATGTCACTGGATCCAATAGAAATCAGCAAGCACACAGTTTTAGAATTCTTGGAACTAGTTCTTGTTCTTGAGCTTTATTAAATACTGTTTGACCACCCTTTACCTTTGCTGTAGTATCCGTGTCGCTTTGCAGTCATCTTTGAAGACAGGAATGGTAAACTCCAAATAATTCTGCAGTGTAACACTGAGTTCTGCCTTCACGGAAAGTTTAAATTGCCTTCTGCATATAATTGTCTGTCCACTCATAGGTTGTCTTTTCGTTTGTATTTCCCCATCTACATATACTATAATTGTTTTAATGTGTTCACGAACTTTACCTCGTACTTCCAATATCCCCCATAAAAACGCATCACGGAATGAAAAATTAGGACTTAGTGAAGGATATGGAAAATCTGATTGTCTAGAATCAACTGACCCGGAAACGGGTGTTGGAGTGGGCGCCACCCCCATGAATATGACCTGTATGAGAGATCGCTCCATCTTGCCTAAACGCTTATGAATATCAAGGTTATTCTGCGAACAAAATGTTCAAAAATCCCTGTGAAAAAGTTCAAGAGCTTACTCCTTGTACACTTCTCATGTGACGTAAAATCTGTTTCCATGGCCATCCTCAATAAAGTAACGGACCAATGATGTCATTTGAAGACACACTGCCACTTTCTCCGAATGTAATGGTCCTTGTGTTCAAACGAGAAGACGAACATTTTGCCTATTGAAATAGACAATCAGTTGCACATCACATTCGTCAGAACACCATCAGTTTAGGAAACAGTATCTTGGTACAATTGAACATACAAACGTGCCCAATGTTATGAAATCTGACTACATCAGCTCATGAAATACTGTGTATAATTTTTCTTTTGTAAGAATTATTTTCATACCATCATTGCTTACTTTTTTTATAAGTCACTTTGTATCGTGCATACAATAATACAAACATCCGCATTATGAACAATTGAAATGGCAATGTAGGCATAGGTGCCAAATCTCAACCCCCCCCCCCCAAATCTATTTTTTTTAATGGGGCAAAGTCCTCTAAAAATTATGGACGAGGGCATAGCAGGGAAGAAATGAATTGCATCGCCGCACTTTGTACAGACTTTCGTCAAGATAATCAATTTTCCTTATATTTTATTTCTTGAGCTACTTTTATACTGATTTGCATCTTTACAATCAATAGTTTTATTAGAAGATATAGTATTAAGAGTTATTAGCCAAATACATAAATCTGATTTCAGTTTACTGCAAATTCTAACGTTTTTAATTTTAATTTAATGTAAAACCATTAAAAATATTTAATTAAAATTTATTATCACATAAAAATGTTAAAACTTCTTATTTTATGTCGCTGATGCTTGGATTTCAAAGCTTCGGAGGGAAGTTGAGATGGGCTCCCCCTAAATTTTAAAGAAGATGGCGCCTATGGTTGCAGCATCTTACAGATGTTTCGGTGGGCTTAAAAGAATTCGGCTATGATTAATGATGTGTGTTCTTTATGACCGTGTCGTTCTAGATCTGAGTGTAAATTATAAAATATAAATATATTTCTATGTATCAATAGTAATAAAACAATAAATAAATAGTCAATAAAGCAAAATTAAATAAATAAGAGTAATAAAGAATAAATATGGAATAACAGATTATTCGCGACGTTTATTCTGATACGACAAAGGTAAAGGACTGTGTCTGGTTCAATTGAAAAACACACATAATAGAATTCCACACGTGTTTTAAACACAAGGTGTATTCCTTCATGGTGTGTTTTAATCACAAGGTTTATTCCTTCATTATGGTGCAACAGCTGCAACATCGGACCTTTTGGGCGGGTGGCTGTATAGGAACCCAAAGGCCTGTCACCTAATACCCTTTTCACACTCTCCTCCACCCAAGTTTTCGTCATGCCCAAGGGCGGATCCACAAACAAAATATTAGGGAGAGGCCGAGGTCAGCAAGTTCACTATTTTGTAACAAGCTGAAACAGTAAGTAAGCCTGATAGCGTCGCACGCTTTATCTTTGCGCAAATTAGAAATTTTATGGCGCAAATCCAATAACTTATCAAGGGTTTCCGCACCTTCGATTAAAGTTAAGACATCATTAACTGAGAAGAGAATGACGCATAACATGATTGGGGTATGTGCTTTGTTGTTTATTTTACTCTTTATATTTTCCACAAGAACGATCAATTTTACAATATCTTGACGGTAATAATAAATTAATAATGATTAATAAAAAGATTTTCGTGCAATCCTACAGTAAAAACAGTAAAATTATCAAAGTTATTATAGAATAAAAATAATAAGTAGCTAAGGACGGCTATAGATAATTAGCTCTGTCCTCTTAAAAATGTATTCTGCTAAAAATCAAATAATATTTGTATGCTAAGTAACAACCAGTAATTAAAATAATAACCTAAGTTTTTACTGGTGAAATGCTAATGTAGAAGAAATGACATAACCTCAATTGCATCCATTTTCAAGATTTTTCATTGCTAATATTTTTAAAGACAAATTTAACATAACGACTGACACCTACTTGCATGGCGTAAGCTATTTTAGGAAATCTTCCAAATATGGCTATACTATTTACTATTTTTTTTTCTAAGTTTAAACAGCGTGAAATGATTAGAGAAAAATCATTGGACGTTATCACATAATGCAGGTAACGTCATTAAGTCGTTCTTTCAACAGAAATTTTATAGTCTACCATCGGCTCAGATGGTATCGCGTCTTCTCAACTGGCTGGCCCGGGTTCGATCCCAGCTGGAACATTTTGCCTAATCCTGAAAAGGTGAATACCAGGATAACATTGCACGCTAAGGACCCCGATCTCATTTGAGTCATTTCATTTATTCCATTCTACGTCTCAAAATAATTATAAGGTAGCACATTATGAGCTCGTACTCGTGTACTAAGAAAGATATGGCTAACAATAGGCCTAAGTACTCCATTTCATGAATATTTATTTACGATTGCTATGTGTAAGTGCATACATAACGACTCGTGCTGTCAGGGGATAATCCGAAGGAAATTTCCGTGATGATCGAGATCAAATCAATGCTGCGATTCGTGTATGTTACATCTTGGGAAACGGAAGTTTCCGAAACAGGAAGCGAACACTACGCAAGGCGCTCAAGGAAGTTCTGTATGACATCGGGCATCACTTAGAAAACTATCCTGGAAACTTTCTTCCGTGTCTTGCTAAGGAATTTCTTACGACTCTAAGAACGGACACGAAGTTACTTAAGTTAAAACTATAAGTTGCTGCAGTGCAAGAATTAAAAATCTGGCGGTCCTCAATGGGGGATCAGATTCTCGAAATGGGTTGTTAATAAAGTGCACGACAAAGTTATTGATTTCTATCGATTAACTTTGGTTCCACATTTTGGGCTATGTTTACACGCAAAATACCGACACTGGAGCTGCGAAAAATCATCATGCTTCACAAGGAAAGGTATTAGTCGATGTAAGATTTTTTTTTTGTTTTGTTTTGTTTTTTTTTTTTTTTTGTTTTGTTTTTTGTTAAATGAAGGAAATCTGTTCCAAATTCTCATCGGGAGACACGGGTAAGAATATGTATTTTTAAGTGATTCTTTTTTTGAAATATTTTTAATCCGTACCTCCAGTGTTGAAGTTGTAGTTTGGCAAAGAGCAGACTCGTGTTGCCATAAGGCCGTTGAGTACAGCATGTGCGGCCCATGCACCGCCTTCGCCACGCATAATCTGAGCCCTGTTCTACAAATGTACGGTCTAATACAGAGTGAGCAATGCTTGACGCAACCGCGGGACCGGCCGGCAGCGCTATGTCAGCGTATATTTACCCATCAGTGTGAATTGAAATCTTGCGCAAGTAGCACGTGTTTGTTAGGTGAAGCAATAAAGTGTATTGAGTGAAAGTGTATCGAGTGAACCCCGCCGGCCACATGCCGCAAAACCGGCTGCGTGAAGGATTGTTCACCCCGTACATTGCAAGTTTAAGGACTTTTAATTTTAATAGAAGTCTGTTCCACGAAGGGTTCTGCCACACTTGAGGTGATTTTTCCTAGTTTTATTCCACGGAAGTTGTGCACTATTGTGTATATTTCTTCACAAGTGTAGGAACATTGGAAACTACAATTACAATGCAGATTTCAAAATCTTTTTAATAATTTTTGGGATAAGTTGGCCTAAATATGCGAAGTATTGGCGAAAGTGATGATGAGAGTAGGAATATATATAAAGAAAGAATAATTCAGTATTTAAGTATAATGAAAAAGTAAGGTCAAGTGCAAAGCAAGTACAACTTATGATTAATAATGGCCTTTTCTGTTACAAGTGCATATTTCAGTCCAGATCTTACATTTTTTTTATATACGCCAAAGGAAAAAAAAAAACATTTTCCATTCCTCATTCTCTGCTGAAGTAATCTCTAGACACCATTTTCCTCTTTTTTTTTTTTTTTTTTTTTTTTTTTTTTTTTTTTTTTTGCTTATAATGAAAATGTGATTGCCAAACAATATAAACAAAGTTATAGGACACTTTTTGAGTAAAGTTAAAAAAAAAGTGGTATTGTTCATTGAAAAAAAAGAGGCATCATAAACAAAATTATATGTTATTCGTGTTTTAGTTATTTGGTAACTTTTAAGAAATAATTATATGTAGATATTGAACATGTCTGCATAAGAGCCTGGGCCGAAAGCCTGGTCATATTCAAAATATGTATTGCCTAGTACTTATAAATAAAGTAAAAAATATAAATGAGCAAATGAAGTAACAAAATGAATTATCGAATGCAATTGTCATCTCTCAAAGATTGAAACGGATGCTAATTATATATCCGTATGCGATCGTTTTTTCGAAATGAGCTATTAAGCTTGAGTATTGACAAATGCTGAATAAAGTATTTAAATTATCATTATTTACAGAAAAAAATTACAGATCCATTTAGCAGGAATGACAATAGTGCGCTTTGTACATTAAAAAAAAAAAACACGAACTTATTACTAATGAGTGGACATAGCCTAATTCAAAGTATGGCGACATGTGCCAAACATCTGTTTCTCCATCTTGCAACATTACCTGTAGTTTTTACTAATATTTTACAAGTGTTGTATGTTCTTTCGTGGAACAGAAAGTGCGGAACTTGTAATAATACACTTTTAATGATAAGGATTTCCTTTTGTGGAATAGGGACCTACTTATTCGGTACTTCAGCATGTAAACACAAAATATTTACGTCCACGTGTATATTTATATATCATTTTTTTCTTTACTCGACCGTATAATTTTTCTGCATTCATTGTCCAGCATTGTCCTGCGATGAAATTCGAAGATCTTAGTGCAGAAGAAAGGTTCAGAATATGTTAATCCAAGAAAATCTACAGTAGAAGCATGTTATTTGTAAATGGAGGCGAACGCCCTTATATTCGCGCTTACTGTGAAATGCTTCATTCAGTGGAGCTTCGTCCTTCATTGTTAAATAAGCGTTACACTGTATCGATACATGCTGCGAACGCACTCAAAGTGAACACAAGCACACCAAAAAGTAATGAAAATGCAATAAAACACTTACTTGGAAGCTGTCCGTTTGTTTTGGCATGGCTATTTCCGGAATGACTGTGTCCTCGCATCACCGGCATGGTTCCTTGCTGCTGGTGATGCATTGCAAAGGTAACCTCATCATGGAGAGCTCGCTACATGTCTAGTTCAGCACTATCGCTGGATATCGCAATCACACCAATTGTTTATCTTCCTTGCAATTATAACCGTGTTAGGCAGTTTCCCAGGTACAATCAATCCATACACCACATGTGCAGCTGTAAACAAAACTGCATGTTAGTTTCTTTAAGGGTGCGTGTGATGAGCGATACATTCCTCTACTATTCTATTTTAAGATAATTCTAACATGCGATCTAGCAGATGGTTCCATAGATGCATTAAAAAAATTAAGACACTATATTCTGCTCGTGCATAGGGCTGGCTGTATAAACTGTAACGTTATTTGCGTTTACAGTGAAAGTAGGACAAAATAGCTTCGCTATATGAAATTTAAAAGAAGTGAAATTGAATAATTTGCAAAAAACAAAAAATTGACTTTTGGCCTTGGCATTTTTCAAAAAAATACAAAAATTTTCCACGGGGAAAAGTGCGCGGACCAATCAACTTTCACCAAAATTAAGTTATATAAACAAAAAGAGGCATCAGGAAAATAATACAAACTTTTCTTAGAAACATATCTGCATTTGCATTATAATTCACGTTAATGTTATTACGTCGTACTGGAAAATGATCCTGCACAACTACTACGCGACTCAAAAATTAAATAAAAAGATCTAGCTCATTTTCATTTTCCATTATTACTACCATAACGTGATATCTTTTAGCTTAGTACGACAAAGATTTTACTTTATTTTAATTATCTATAACTGGTATGCACGCCGATTAACGATGACCACGAAGAAGGTTTGCGCTTAACAAATCCGTGGATCAGAAAGGTAAAATGCCTTTACAATAGTATTTTGGTTTAAGAAAATTTCTAATCAATGAAATGGGGAGAGCTAATTTTCATAATAAATATATTGTATTTATGTAATTAAAAATTTAAATGAACTTTCAAACAACAATAGAAAAGAAAGTAAATATTATTTAGGACAGTAACAATTTTTAAAAAAGAATTATTAAATAATGAACAAAATTTTAATCATTTAACAAACATTAATTGAAAACTTCTATAAACGAAACGGGAACAGTGACGATGTTGTGGCTGGCTACGGCAAGATATAAAATGTTTCGCGTTTCTGAGCGTTTGAAAAGTGCAGTTTGTATTTTGGTCTGTTCTACTTCATCCATCAGTTAGAAATAACAGAGGCGGTATTGCAACGTATCAATTCCCCGTATAAACCCAGCCTTAAAATTACTTACCAACACTGTCGATACATGTTTATTGCCGCGCACTTCAGAATAACCTGAAAAGACCAGCAATAAACTGTGTATGGAGAACTACACCAGACTAATGCAAATCAATAGCGCTATCGCGTACAGTGTCCCTCTCCATGTGTGTTTGATCGTTAGTACAAAAGAAAAAATATTCAGACCACTTTCTTCGTATGGTGGTTTGCGTTGCTGACTTGGCCGGGAGGCACACGTTCGATTTCCAGTACCTACTTAGGGATTTTTCCAAGCTAGAGAAGCCTCGTGAGGACAACTGCGAAGCAGCCTGATAGGGAGATTGCGTTCTTCGATCACGCAAACCGCGAGATACGGCGATCGACGGAATGCGGTGTGCTGATCACATGCCCCCCTGCAATTATGCCCTCTACCAATGGCGTGAGACGGAGGTAGAGAGCGCCGTAACCACGCTATAGCGCCCCATAGAAGAAAGGAAATTTTCCTACAGTTGATAGCGCACACAGTTCATAAAACAATGAACAGATCCAAAAATATGGGTACAGCATTGGACAAGAAATAAAGTTGAAAAAATAGAGCAAATGCTGCCTGATGCCAGTGTTCTATTTGCACATTCGCTGCTTTACAAGCTACTCCAACAAGTCGAGGTTAGCTGTCCTATCTTTCAAGAAAGTAAATGTAAACCTTTTCGGAACATCGTCGTTCAAGCATGGAGGGTATGAAAATTAAATCATTGGAGTTCACAGC
The DNA here is from genome assembly GCA_030762175.1 of Metallyticus violacea. Taxonomy (NCBI): domain Eukaryota; kingdom Metazoa; phylum Arthropoda; class Insecta; order Mantodea; family Metallyticidae; genus Metallyticus; species Metallyticus violacea. The sequence goes on from CM060846.1 coordinate 236,917,244, forward strand.
CTTTACTCGCTTCGAAGATATTCAAGTTTTCATTTGTCAAAATACAAGCTAAATGCCATGAAACTGGCGAAAATCTACATGTAGCTCAAATAATGATATATCTGTATTGAATATATGAAACAGGAAAATTATTATATACTTGTAGTTCTCATATAGTGAATGAATACCTTAATTTTACGCATTACAACCTGGCCGAGAGGAAAATTGCAGTGCCACAAGCTTTCAACTTTGACATTTCTATGTATAATATAAATGGATAAGCAGCGTTACACCATTACCACTATTTGCGGGCTGACTCTCATAGCGTTTCTTTTAGGAGTCCATTACATGCAAGTTAAATGTTAATCCCAATGCTTTTGCTATTCCAATGTTCAGTTAATGTGCTATTTAAAACGTATTGCTGAAATAACCATAAAACTACACGAAAGTGAAATTGATCATTAAATATTAACTACTAAAATAGTATCAACAAAACAAACTTTCAGCTACCGCGCTGGTCTAACAAGCTAGTAGAACAGTAACCATATGTGGAAGATTATAGTTCCCGCTACATCGATCTTTTTTTTTTTTTTATTCTCCTTTTTTCAGCACTAAGTAAAACTTTGCCAACTCTCTTATAATTAACGTAGCCGAAGCATTACATTAAACAAATTGGTATTTGCTTTGTGGGAAAATAGCCAAATGCTATTTAAGCATTAAAATGTGTTTGTTTTATTATTATGCTAGGAGTTTAAGCTTCACTGATAACTAGAAGGAAATAACGAATTATCTTCAAACACTAAACGCCAATCATTGAAATAACGAAGGAATTTATGAATTCCCCTAATCATAAAAATAACTAAAAATAAATACTCCAGTAAAATGTCAGGAAGTATAAAATATAAAACCTAACATAACCTCAATTTAGCTCAATGAATAGTAGCAATAAATTACTCCAAATATAATAAAAAGTCAATATGACTCTTTAAAATGTGAACACAAAACTACTTTGTGATAGTTTAATAAGCTACAGTTTTTTTAAATGTTTAACGCCCATTTTTATTACTGAGGCACCACAGGCAGTGACAGTGATGATACATGAAATGATATATTGGGAAGGCATTTTTTTTTAAGGAAGGAAGCGTTCCAGGCCTAAATTTAGGGAACCTCCTGGGTATTTGCCACTTATGAGGACTGAGAAAAACCTGAAAAAAAAAAATACAGTTAGGGAGGACGGTCCTGACGGGATTCGAACCCCAGACTTCCCGCTCACGAGTCCGCGCCTTAACGACCTCGGCCACTGGTGGCGGTGGAAGAAGATACAGTGACATGCTAATAAACACAACACTTTAAACAGCTTTCTAAATAAATATTTTTTCTGCAGAAAAACATTAAGAAATAAATTCCAAATATTTTTTGGGATTTCAAAAATGAAGAACGGAAAAGAAATAAAATTCGGTTTTTAGAACGTGGCGTATTCAGCTTCAGCTGCAATTACATGATGCAAGCTTTTCTGCATGTTTGTAACAAGCTCAGGACGGCAGCATGGATTGTGCTGATGTTGCTCCATCACATGGGTTACTAGATAATCTTGTACTCTACGCGCCTTCTTCCCATTCCTGAACCATGAAGAACTAGACATGTTCAATTGGTTTCATGCCAGCAGAGCTGCAAGGTTTCGTAATATTGTTTCCCCACACCTAGAGAGCTTTAAAGTTTTGTGAATCAGTTATCCCTTCTTTTGTCGTTTTATGCAAACTTTAATTTATACTCTTAACTTGAAAACATGCAGTATATATGCAAATTCTGTAACATTAATATCTTTGGTTGCACACCTAGCGAAATGTTAAAGTATCGTCCATTAATGCACTGGCAAATAAACAGCTAACGCCAACTAAGCGTTTGCACCACTGAAAATGTATACTGTGACATGCAAATACTTCATATTACTACCTTGACTGTCAAACCTGCATGCTCCTAAATGTTGGAACCAGTGTGTGCTTAGTAGAAATTGTGTGATCTAATTCTTGGTTTGAACTAATATTATGTTTAACATGTTAATTTAATTTTAAATCGCATTTATTTTCTTTTTATTCTTATTTAATATTTTATTGTCATTTAGTGTTTCTTTACTGCTGGTAAGCTACAGGTAGTCAAGTGTTTAAAGGAACATTTGATGACGATGGAATAAGGATTATGCATTTGACCTAAGACAATAAGGAAATTACCTATCACATTTTAGTATGGAAGTTGTAATAGTAGCTTTACAATTTTGGTTCTTTGATGCAGTGCAAAGAAAGTTATATTATGTAGTGCTGGTATGTTTTTGTAGTCTTGAAAGGACCTTTTGTTTAACAGCTTTCTATTTGTTTGAAATTGCCGGTGAATAACACTGCCCGAACACGACTTTCCGTGATTGAACTAATGACCTTTTTGGTTATGAACTCATGAGGATGCTGTTACGTTAAAATTCTGACTCTGTGAAACATGGCAGATGTAATGAATCTACAGACCACCGAAATAGGTTGGCAAAGACCCTCTGGATCTTCTGGCTCCTCTGCATTAACTCGCTTATTCATATAACTCCAAAGGAAGAATCAAAAGGCGTTAGACCAGCTGATCCGGCCAGCCAAGAGACTGGTCTTTGTCTTCCTATTCATGATCAGAATGTGTCGCATTTAGTGCACACGATCATCGATATGTGCGATGGAGCACAATCGTGTTGAAACCACATTGTTATTCGCTCCCCGAGTAGTGCATTCTCTAGTAACAGTGGTAACTCATTGAAGAGAACTTGTAGGTAGGGTGCTCCTGTTAGATGCCCCACGTAGAAAAATGGTCCAATAAGATTGTCACCCAAAGTTACACACCAGAAATTCACTCCCCTCTGTACTTGGAACGCTGTCTTCGTTACCCAGTGGGGATTATCAACACTCCAATAATGCATATTATGGCGATTTAAGGTCCCGTTGTTGTGGAATCTCGATTCATCAGAAAACAGGATTCTGGATACGGAACCCCATTGTCATTTGCCACTTAGCCTAACATCCATTCACATTTCAGCTTCGAAATCTCTCACGTGGAGTTATTGTTGTAGGTGCAAATGATAGGATGAAACTTATTAGCATGGAGAATTCGCATCACGGAAGAATGGCTAATGTTGACCTCATGTGCAATTACCCGTGTACTAGCATGCGGATTATTCAGCATGACATTCAAAACACTTGCCTTTACAGGAAAACAATTTCGTCTCTGAGGGATAGCGGAGAGATCCAAACACCTCAGTCTAGAACGGCAGATTGCGGAACAGTGCTGATGCACATTTTTCTCTGCGTGGGCGCTTGTAACAATGTTGCACGTATTATTCTTTTTTATTTTTGTTTAAAGGTAACATAATCTACGTTTTGTAATTCGTAACTTTCTGGCTGCAATATGTTGGTCCTTATAAAAGTGAGTTTTTCACCTTTTGCCACTCATTGTCTAAATGGAATTTGTAATTAATTCATATTTGCGTGCGCGCACACACTAATCTTAACGCTAACTGGGTCGATTCTGGTGGTGTAGTGGTAACCATACTTGCATTTTAAACCCAAGATCGCGGGTTCAAACCCGGCCAGGATCGATGGATTTTTTTCGAGCGTAAAACGTCTAAGTATGGCTTCCTTCCGTGTCGTACATTTACGGCACGAAAAAGAACCTCAAGCGTGTAAGAAGAGGTCTCTGAGCAAAATTTGTTGGCCGTTTCACGCCCTGAATAGAATGGGACGCTGATGACCTAAGATGTTAAAGAGCGTCCGTAAATAAATCAAATCAATCAATTAACGCTAACCTTGGGTAAATCCTAGAAATCGGTGGACCCAGTAGTTCTCACAGGAGACATCATTGGAAGTGATGCTGTTGTATGCAGACGTTTTTCAACATTCCCGAAAGTTTTTGCTGTTGATTGTCGCCTATTTGGATATCTCTCGAGTATAGACACTGAGCTTGTAGTGCATTCACGCTCCTCTCCGTAGATAAGGAGCATATCAACGTACTCACCTGTCGATACATAGCGAAGGATAACGCCACGGGTGACCGAGGTCTTTAAGGCACGGACTCGTGAGCGGTAGGTCTGGGGTTCGAATCCCGCCAGGACCGTCCTCCCTGACTGAGGTATTTTCCAGGTTTTCCTCACTCCTCATAAATGGCAAATGCCGGGAAGGTAACCTAAACATAGGCATGGAACGTTTCCTACCTTAAAAAAAAAATCCTTTCCTAATATATCATTTTATTTATGTATCATCAGTGTTCATCGCCTATGGTGTGCCTCAGTAGTAAAAAACGGGCACAAACTGTGTGTGGCAGCGTACCCCTGAGAAGTGAAGGCAGTCGACATTCAAAACATCAGATTGGAGTGTAATGCCGTTCAAATGGCACAGAAATGAGTCATTTTAACATACCTATAAATAAAAATAATCAGAGTGTTACGTAAAATAACAGTTTGTTAGGTAATTATTTTCCATCAAGATGTGTACAATCAACAACTATTAACATTATAATTCCGTTAAAACCTCGGGGGCTCTTAAAAATGCATTATTATGATATCCATTTCCAAGACTTAATAAGGGGAAAAGAAGAATATTAACGATGCAATACCGTGTTATTGGTGGTTAACGGTCATAATTCTTCCCATCCACTTGTACGCTTCATTCGTAGCACATTCTCTGTTTAACCTTAGATCTTGTATGGTAGCCGCTGGTACCACCTCAATGCTTTTCTTTATGATAAAGCTTTTAAAACAGTTTAATTCTTCTTTTAGACGTTTAACATGATTATTTAAATGGCATTAGTTACTATGTGTGTTATTTGAGATGTACGTGTCATAGTTTTCCCAAAAATTTAAATTTAAATAAACATATGACTGACTGCACAGCTTTCATTGTGGATATAGGCGCGCCTCTAATTTGTCGTTGCCTATGCCACTATAATTACAAAATTCCGCCATTTTCTTTTTAACTTATTTTGACACTTTTTTAATTGTGTTTAACGTCCGTTTTTACTACTGAGGCACCACATGCGGTGGGCACTGATGATACATGAGATGAAATGATAAGTTGGAAAAGGGTGTTTTTTAATATTTTAGGGAAGGAAGCGTTCCATGCCTAAGTTTAAGGTATAGCTCCCCTCCGGCATTTTCCATTTATAAGGACTAAGGGAAACCTGGAAAAAAAAACAAGTCAGGGAGAACGGTCCTGGTGGGAATCGAACCCAAAACCTCCGCTCACAAGTCCGCACCTTAACGACCTCGGCTACCCGTGACGATTATTTTGACACTAAACCCATAGGATAGGTCCATTTTATAGTGCGGGGTACTTTGTGTCCCTTAAATCGCTTTTCCTCTGAATGTCAGGCCTCCGTTTACCTATTAGCGTCAATTAATAAATCGTAAGGGAACAAAATGGGACTTCAAGCACAATTGCGGGTGGAAAGGTGGCCTATCTTCCAGAAAAGGAAGGGACGGCCTACTCACCGTGTATATTAGAATGAATATTACAATATTTCCTTTGGTATTTGTTGTATCTAAATGCAATATTCCGCACATGCATTCCCTGCACATACACGAAGATCAAAAGATAGTTTATAGACACAAATTTAAAAGCCTGCGATGTTAAAGCCTCTCCACACTACTGCAGAAATGTGATATCATGTATGTCCCGAAGATTGAGGGCAGCTATACATCCCGACACGATATCAATGCCTTTATTTCTGTCAGTTTTCACTTTAGAAAATAAATGTTTTTGTTCGTGTATTTATTTAGTTATTTGTAAAGAATGCGTTAGTTTGAAATTACGTTTTTGTGTGTGCATAGGTTATGTCATAAAACTCGAATGATACGTAAACATATAATATAATATTAAGGCAACATGATGTTCGACATATACAATTATAAAACCAATAATGGTTGTATGGGTCTTGAACCCAGGAGCTTACGCGGAAGAGTAATGCCTTCTAAGCCGCTCGGCCACCGCATTCTACCCTCCAGATGCTTATGATTGCGATCATTACGTTTACAGGCAAAGCGCCCATTGCATTGTGCTTAGAGAAAGAGGTAATAATTTAAAACAAAATCTAAGTTAAACACAGAGGAAGGGTACTTTAGATCTGTGGTAAAGTTGAAAGCTTGTAGCACTAAGTTTGTCCGCTCGACCATCATGCTGCGTTGTTACAAGTTTCTATAGTTAAGATACAAGATTTACAGGTGGGTAGTGTTTTCCCTATTTCGTTTTCTATTCAGTACAATTATGTCGTTAGTTAGACAGCATATAGATGTTCTCTAGGTTCGTGGAATTTAGAATATATTTTGACAGAGCTATTTAATTAGCATTTGAAAATCTTCGAAGCCTAGCATCGGTCACACTGTACATGTGAAATAGATGGATTTAATGTCCATACCCTCCATACACGCAAGCCTGAACGATGTCCCGCAAAACGTTTACCTTACTTTCTTGATAGTACGTCAACATAACGCGCTACAACATTTATGAAACTCCGCCCATACAAAGATTACAGGCCTTAAGAGCCAAGAAGCCTGCATTTTGTTAAGTAGTGTCTTCAGTTTGCGAATGGCTGAAATTTAAACACGGATTTAGTATTTTCGCGACGAGGTGCAGTTTTACTTGCAAGGGCGAATTAATGGCAAAATGATGGACATTGTTAAGAGAAAATGCAACATTCCTTCACGAAAGCTCATTACGTGATCCCAAGTTGAGTGTGGGGTAAGCCGAAAATGGGAAGTGAACATTTGGTCCTATTTTACCATAAATCAATGAATGCTGAATAGTGAATGGCGTTAGCTTTGAAGCAGCTTTTTCTCAAATTAAATGAAAAATTAACAATGTTCCAGCAAGACGAGATTAAACTCATACATCCCGAATTTCATGGTATGCGATTGTTGAAGTCTTTGATGAGAGGGTGACTGAAGTGTTTTGCGTGCTCAATCTACAGAACCTAATTTGCCATTTTTATTTGCGGTACAATTTAAAAATAAAACGCAATTCAGTTAATCAAATCCGTGAGCTTTACAAAATAATGCTTGAGAATGGCGAACGACATTTCGGAAGTAAAGGTACGCATTTTTAAGCATGTTCACTAATACTCGAGAATGGCGGACGACATTTCGGAAGTAAAGGTACGCATTTTTAAGCATGTTCACTAATACTCGAGAATGGCGGACGACATTTCGGAAGTAAAGGTACGCATTTTTAAGCATGTTCACTAATACTCGAGAATGGCGGACGACATTTAGGAAATAAAGGTATGCATTTTTAAACATGTTCACAATTTTAAAGTAACATGTTAGTCAACAGCTTTTCGCTATATCTATTCTGTATTTTACAGATCCCGCTGCGGCTGCACCTTCCCCTTTCCTTCTGCGGGATTTGCCATTCAAATGGAAAGTCTTGCATAAACAACTAAATCAACCGTTTTAATTTCAGTTCACTTGTTTTAATTCCAATTTTACTGAAAGTATCAAAACAGTAATTACACCGAGCTTAGAACTGCGTGACTTTCGAGGTAGTTTGTGAACTGCAATGCATCAGTCTTAATATTAATAGAATTTTAAAAAATGTTCAATGTGAATACAAACTCTGGAGGAGAACAATGTGTTAGCTTCAAACTTTACTCATTCTCACAATCAGTAAATGAGAGCGATGTATAAAATTACAGTGCTTCCTAACAAACGCGAGAATGAAGATGTAAGAGTGACATCGGAAATGTAAAGTTCTTCATTAATGAAATTGTATTTGTTATAGTTCATACATATTGTATCAGTATTTGGACTTAAAAAACAATATTAAGAATTGGATATATTTTATACATTTTTAAAACTTTAATTCGGGTATTTGCATGCTCAAAATATAAACTTTAGTAACAAACTAAAAGTGCTATGCAAGGGGGAGGGGGAATTAAAAAAGAAGGCAACATCTATTTAGATGTTCTTAACAACTGCTGCATTTCCTTTTGCACTGACGATTGAAATCAGTTTGTCGAGGAGTTATGTTACGGTATCGGCAAATGTACTACTTAAACAGTTGATAAATGAACAATTCAGAAACTTTTTAAGTGAAATATGCCAACAGAAGAGTGCCATTTGAGGCAACTTTAAGAAAAACTGTGTTCAGAAAGTACGGCAAACTGAAGTTAGTAACAGACTAGAAGGTAAGGCAAGATCTACAACTAAAATCATAAAACTAAAAAAATGCAACACATAACTTCGTTCCTCTTGCATCATATAATGTAGAGCGCAGTTTTTCTTTCTACAAAAAATTCTAATTGACAAACGCTATAAATCTGGAGAAAATGCTTGTAATTGGCTGTCATAATAATGTACTGCGTGGTTCAAGCTGCAACATTTTAATGTACACAAATTAAATTACATTAAAAATTAATGTTTTGCTTTTTCAATTTGAATAAGTTAATATTTTTAAAAAATATTTCAATTTTTTTCACATTTTAGTGTTGTGGAGTTTATATTTTGTGAAAGTTTGCTAGCATGACGAAAATATGGACAAATGTCCCGTTGCTTGCCATGTGTGCGCGCTGCGAGTGAGTTTGTCCGTGAAGAGTGGTGGATAACACAGCCCAGGTAACCTGGAACTGTAAACAATAGGGACAGGGGTGTACAAGTATCAGAAAGCGACTAACCTGACCGTACTGCTACCATACCGGTGGCTGTACAGCCCCGGGGTTATACGGGCCGTAGCTAACACTATTTCCTCTTCAGTAGATATATGTCGTAGCTCTGGTCATGACCTGGCTGACCCAAGTTCATTCAGAATGCTTCTAAATGAGGACCTCCTTTTGTACCAATGTTTTCTGGCGGAAAAAGAGTCATTATAGTGATCAACAAACATCTTACGTTTTCTCTCTTATGGTCTTATATGCAGGACTACCAGATTTACTTTCAGCAGGCAAACTGCAAAACATTTACTTTAATCTCGAACTGCTTAAAAAGTCCACCAATTAGTAAACAAAACAAACTCAAAATATATAGAACCTGAACACTTGTTTATAAAATAGATTTTCGGCTTGTGTCTAGTGCCGTTTTCATAATTAAGCGTCCGCCTTAATGTATTTAAGCCAATTTTAGTGAATCCATCAGATTCTTAAGGATCAATGTCATTTGTTGATAAATTAAGAATTTGAATAGTGTTATTAGATTAAACATTTCTGTATATCATAACGCAATAGAAGGCATTCGTCCCTCTGGCTATGCAATCAGTGCAAAGTAATTCATTAATAACATGACCATCAAAGGCGCTGGAATGAAAGAGTAGCACTTGAATTTTGTTACAAATTAGTACTTGACAATATAAAGCATCCATTTTATCTGCAAGTACAGAATGTTATTCACTTAAATAGTAAGTACCAAACGAACATAATTGAAATGTTGGTGAACCTCTTCAGGATATCATCTGAAGTTGCCACTGGTGAAAAATTCAAATTTCAATAGTAGATCTCGCTACTTGAAGGATGGGTTTAAAAACGTAATAGTACGTGACAATAAAAGACGATGATGTACGTTTTGGATGGTTAGGATCACAGATATTTCCAAAAGTAAACCTGAAACGTAGCTTTCTTAATATCGCACTGAAAGATGAATTTTTATAACTTTAAGAACGCTGAAGGGCTACATTTATTTAGTTAGTTTTAAGTACTAAAACTTACAAATAGGTTTATACAAATCATTGGTTAGTGAAGTTGATAAATTTTACTTAAATGATATGAGCACATAGAATGCAGATATAGACACCATGATTGGCATACCGTATCCTTCTGCAGTGAAAGAATCTCGTCTTCATTAGTAATCTGGTTTATGGTTATGCACTGCAATTCGACAACTGAAAATAGTCAAGCGTTATGTTATTTGTGATTCTAAATTCTATGCAAGAAAAACAAAAATGGCACTGGGATATTAAGATGTACTAATAACATTTCTGCTCATGTGCATGTTAAATTATATTAAAAACGTCACCGATGTTAACGACAAACATAATACGGTTTCATACCCAAATCTTACCTTGCCATTCTTAAAAAGAAAATTGAACAAGACATTTATAAAAAAAAATTGGGAAAAATATATTTTATGGTTCATTGTAATGTATGGCTTTTAGGATACAGGATGTAAACATTTGCCCAACCTGCCGGAAGAAAAAATTTACAATAATTTTAAGCGAAGTTGCCATCAATCATCACTGCATGTGATGCAGAATTGCTTATCCAGTCTTCAGATATATTACAGATGGGACATTTTTGTAATAAAAGTACTTTATTTCTACATATTTCAATTACATTATACTTTACAATATATGCATTGTACACTGTTCTTGGAGCACTAGTTATTTAGGGATCCTATACAACTAATACCCAGGTTATTGTGTGTAATATACCCTACTTCCCTCTATCTATACCTTTTTATTTTTCTCAATATCTCCATTATATTCATCTTTTACTTTGGTCACTTTCCTCTAGCACTTTTTCCTTACTTGCCCTTTATAGTTACCAAATTATCTAAGAGCTCCTTGCTGCCAGTTCCAAAAGAAATTATCACAAGTAATATCACCAGAGGGTATAATATTATTGATAAATTCGCAAATTTAGTGAGTGAATTTATCTGGAAAGCTCAGACCCTCGAGTGATATTTATTAGGACTATTTCACGAATAAAATAAAAAATTAAATATACTTCCTAACTTGGCTTGCAAAATTGTGAAAATTGCATATTTATACTTAACCTTTTTAAGCAATCTTGCGATAGAAGAATGCCGATTGTCAGTAATGCCAATAGAGAAGAGCAAAATATGGGTTTAGGACCATTTCATGAATAGAATAAGAATAAAAAGTATACATATATTTAAAATTCGCGCATAGAATGTTAACACTTGTTATGCTTACGTATATCTATTCTATTCAGAAACCGTGAGACTGAAATGGATACAATTCGACAATTACAATCGCTACCTTTCGATTTTCTAATATCAAATGAGAAAAACAAAACAAAAAAAGATAATATACGGTCCCTCTATTTTTCTTTGTATTCTGTGATTTACAATCTCTAATGATAAGATCAATATGCATATTTGACGCATAACCAAAATGATTAGAAGAATCCTTCATTTTGCGTTATGATTGTCGATTGTCCATGCCTTTGTTGCTATCTCACCACCGCCTATAGCAAAAGTGGTCAAGTGATGCGTGTTCAGGAATTATATAGTGGAGGTATAGAGTTGGCTACACTGATCACAAGACAAATGCATCGCGTGATAAGACGGGGATTTGATAAAGTTTTTGGATAATTTCACTCCGTAATACGGCTGTGATTGATCAAAATTCAAATTTTTGTTTCGTTTCATTGGTCGATGTTGTCACATGAATGAAATAGTCATTAAAATTTCATTGTGGTAATTATTTCATTTCCTTTTTCATGCTTCTATCCATACCTTAGTTTCTGAACATTCTACTATAGAGTGTACACCTTTATCTATTTTCCCACATCATGGGATACTCTTCCAATTTCAGTTTTAATACGGTCAACCCCATTATCCCTGCTCTATCCCAACAAATTCCTCTCTTCCGTTTTTATTGCAAACAACTAAATATTTTTCTCGCCACCATTCCTTCTGAAATTCTCTATAATACTGCAAGGAACTTTTAAACTATTCCATATTTTTACTTTTCGATATCCTACATCCTTAATTTCACTTTATTCCATATTTCTTGTTTATTAATTATCTTTTGGTCATCTAGCTCCCCTAATTCAATCTCTTTGACCGTTTTCTTTATTCGAAATAATCAAATTCTTTCCCATTTGTCTTTCTCTTTAATCCTTAAAGAGTCTTTAACTACATGTATATCTCCTCCTTCCCTTGATTGTATCTAACAAAAATTTCAAAATACTTTTCCTAATTCAGCTAAGGCTACCCCACTTGGAGCTACCTTCGGCATTCCGAAAACCATTTCAGAAATGATCTAAGGATATGGATCATGCTCCCAACCTTTCTCAGTCCCCCAGACTTCAACCTCATAGATTTAACCATACCTGAATAAATTCTGTTCAACCATGGTAGACTCGTACCTGGTTATCTTCCTCAAGAATGTTTCTATGCTATTAACAGCTGTTTTTCCTTTGCCCAGTACATTCTTCTGTAACACAGTGATCAGAAATGTATAGTGCAGCGACATTTAACTTTGAAATTAAATATCTGCTAAAGCATTCCCCCCCCGAGCTTTTCGGCGCATTTAATAGCGAAGACGCCGATGGCTTCTTTTAGGCGTTCATTTAATTTCATATCATTGTTACCGGAATGATATCGACATTGTCAGTTAAACGCTTGGGAAGAAAGAAAAAATACTTTTTTTTTTCAAATCGAATTAATGAAGTGGGCATATCGTGTTAAACTACTCTTCAGACGAGTGTCAGAAATGACATTTCATTAAATAATAAAAGAGAACCTTAAAGGCATAAATGATGTGTTATAATGTAAAAAGGAAATAGCGTGGAAAGAACTAGCGAAAGATAGTATATATTTAAACACTTTACAACTTTTTCTCGAAAAAATGTGAGGTTAGTTATGAAACCTGTGCCTTTGAATTAATAACTTCGTTTATGGTTATCTAATTCTTTATCTCCAAATTCTAGGTTTAAGTTCAGGATCCCATCAAAGTACAGAGCATTTCTTTAATTGCCGGGCCGCGGATCGTGTGTGCGTGCTCCGGGCACTGTCTAATGCACTGAGGTAAAAGAACATTCTCTGTGCTCCAGTACCTATTGTTCTGCGAGACAACATGGCCATTTAAATGAAAACATGCCTTATTTCAGAAAAATATTAAACGTGTGTCAACAGTACCGTGAGCAATATTTTGTAAAATTCGGTTATACAAATTTACTAGTTTTTCGTTGTCACCAGGTTGTAATTCATGAACTATAGGCATTTTATAGGTTTTAAATTTTAAAAGTTTAGTAGCACTATGTTTTTGAAACACCCACGTGCTGTGCAGCAAGTCTTAAGAGACTTCTTTGGAGAGTGTTGGAATGATGCACCAATTTCGTCAGTTTTTTCCTCCCTTAGAACGTTTCTTTTTCGATTCTTAGGTTTAGCGTTTAGAGATCCCGTTGTCCTGAACTTATTAACCAAACAGTTTCTCCACCACGAACTGGAATACCAGGAAATTTCTCCTGAAATTGTCTACACACCTGTCTACACGATTCGATTTTTACGTTTTTACGTTTATGTATCGTACATAACTATTCTTTGTTGAAGCGTGAACTGCAGGCATTTTAGCGGACTAATAAGAATAATCTTCACAACACAGAAGTCTTGAATAAACTTTGAGTTTTGAGATGCACAATGAACAAACTCCAATCTTTACAGCTGGAACAGAAGGCAACAACTGACACAGTGTAACACAGCTGATAAGCGTAGTCTTGAGCGGGTCATTCATCGCTAATGCGCTGCTGGAATAATACTGAGGTCGCAGCTTGGCTAACTAAGCTTAAACGCGGGACCGGTTATAAATGGAACGCGAGTAATTGACAATCTAAGAATTTGTTCGAGTCCCACCTTACGCCATGGTAGATTTTAACGTATTTGTCCGTTGTCTAATAGATTGTTGGTATACATGATGCTGGCCACTTTTCCATAGAGTCCAGCCATTACGTTCGTATGATCTCCAGAACAGAGATCGGATCATATGAAAAGCAATCGATGCCGGGTATATATTTATAGTATCACGTCATGTGAATAAATAATGTATATTACTACTAAATACCTACTGAAGAACTTCTTGACGCTTATGAAGTTGGAGTCGGTTCTGTGGTCTAATGGTAACCATTCTTGCCTCCTAAACCCAAATCACGGGTTCAAACCCGGCCAGGACTGGTGGGGTTTTCGGGCGTAAAAATCCTAAGTATGGCTTCCTTCGGAAGGGAAGTAAAGCTGTGGGTCCCTCGTCGTACATTTACGGCACGATAAAGAACCTCAAGCCTGAAAGAAGAGACATCTGAGCAAAATTTACCGGCTGTTTCAGACCTGAATAGAATGGGACACTGATGACCTCAGATGTCAAGGAGCATCCATAAATAAACCAAATCAACAACTTATGAAGTTGAATTGTTCTTACAGTCGTACACTGTGCATAATGAACGGTACAGTGAAGGATGAATTAGCAAACTAATCGGACATAGAATTAAAGGTTAATATTTCAAATGCTACTCTTCAGATTCCTGCATAGTTTTGATGATCAGAAGTGTCAATTAAAAGGATGAGAGTTTAAGATTAGGGTTTTCTGAGATGAGCAACATCATCCCTCAACGGGAGTAAAATCAAAGTGCGTGATCGGAGAAATGTTATTCAGTTAAGTTGATTATTGCAATAAGTATTCGAACATTTTATGAAGTTTTAGGCATTGTTTGCATAACAGCACATTTCTGCTCTAAGTTTTTACCACATTAATTTCTCGAGGATTAGGTGAGCTTAATATGTATTGCTTGTTTCGAAATTTCCGAAATTTGTCTCTCATTGACCTATCCGTTCATTTCATTCAACATGCCGCCCACCCTGAATAGACAGGGAAGTTATTGTTATTTTCAGAACGAGGTGTTTCTTGCTTATTTTACTAACTAGTGTTTCTCAATTTGGGCGTATCCGTGATTTCCTAGCCTACCGAAACGTTTGTATAGTTGACCTCGGCATGGTACGGTGAGGTGCGAATGGGAACGTGGGAGGTCAATGATCTCAACCGTTGGTCATCAATGAAACTTAAGTACGAATAGAAACCAAGCTATACATAACGGTAAAAATTTTGGTAAGCATGAACTTTCTTACTCTGCTTCTCTAAGCTCAAGACTCATTCAGCAGAAAATGTTTGCCTACACATTGTAATGATGAGGTTAACAAGCACTCGAGCAAAATTAACTGTACCGCATTCCTGGTATCTTCCCTGAAGTTACAGGTTTAATACACGAGATAATGCGACGTTGACAGCTCTCTTGAAAGTTGCATTGTTGTAATGCTTTCTAATAAATTGGACTAGCTTCCAGAAACCCCAGGAATGAATGCATTTAAGTTTAGAATACCATAATGTTTTGCTCAAGTTATTCCCATGCTTTAAAGCAAGCTATACATTAACTTGCATTTATCATTACGATTTTGGACGTTGAGCAAATGTCAGTGTAACCCAATCTCGGAAATGGATAATTGGCCAAAAGAAGAGAGTGCAGACTGCGCTATGGTAAAGCTGTTTCAAGTGTATGCAGATTTTCTTCAAATTTAGTGTAGCTGTACGTCCTTCTTCAATTAATGTGTAATTTTCAATAAATAATTCACTAAGCTAACATTCCAGCATTAGCACCAATGAATTATTACGCATAGAATTAAAATAAAAGAATGGATTTGATTTTTTAATTCTACATTGCTACTACTAACATTTTTTTTTTTTTTTTTTTTTTTTTTTTTTTTTTTTTTTTTACTTGCAACAACAACAACCAGTTAAATATTGTTTCATAAAAGTTGCAGGCTTTGTTATACAATTAGTATTTTTAATCACGGAAAAAAGGATTAGTTACATCAAAAGTATAAGATTAGCAACATTTGATTTTTCGTGCACCAGCGAACTGCTAACTTAAAAATTCGTCAAATCATTTAACAAAAGTAGGCTTAAATGGAATTTTTTACTATATTGCAGACTTAATAAATCAGCGAAACAAATGTTTCTTTAAATATGCTTTTTTCAGAGTTAAGAAAGTAGGCTACACCATGCAAGGAAAATAAAACATGGTTGTTAGAACAGAATAAATATTTGTTTATACTCTTACTACTATTAGCACATCAATTTGTAAATTAAATTGGAGATTTTTAATATGACGAACATCGCTTATAGCACAGTCTGATAGTAAATGCTACCGCTTTTTGTAACCCCGTGATTGAACAACTTAGTAGTATCTCTTGATTTTCTGTTTACAGTTAATTGCAGACTAATTCATTACATCACTCTTAATGCATATCAAAATTATTTGTTTACTTGTAAGATAAAGAATAACAAATCTATGTACTCACACAAACTCAATACTAACGCTGCAAATAGTTAGCAACAAAGAAGAAACCAGGTGTGGCTGAATGCAGCACCGATCCACGACAAACACATTTTCCAAGAGACAGGTAAAAATGCCCACCTTATGCACACAAGAAAACCAACGCAACTGAACTTGCAATGTCTTACAGTTGGGAATCCACTAGTCGGACACTGCCGGTAGAATGCGGGCCTGTCGTTCTTTCACATTCTTTACACACACAAACTACTACACGGGGAGTACGCTTATAGAGCATTACTACATAACAAGCGCTTCTTTCCCCTTTCCTTCCTCCTTCCTTGTCCATGTTTATTTATTTATTTAATTTAATGTTTCTTCTTTTCTTCCGTCCTTTCTTTCTTCCTTCTACCCCTTTCTTTCTTCCTTTTTTTCTTTCTTCTCTAACTATGCATTACTTTCTTTCTTTCCTCTTTCCTTTCTTTTTCATTTTCTTCCTTTTCTTCCTTTCTTATATTTCCCTTCTTTTTCTTTTCCCGTTTTTATTTCTTTTCTTCTTTCTTTTATTTTCTTTCTTTTTCTTTCTCTCCTCTCTTTCTCTATCCTTCCCTTTTAATTTAATTTTTATTTTTTTCTTTCGGTCATTCTTTCTCCCTACTTTTCTCTCTTTTTTTCTTTCTAAGTAAGAGTGAGACCTGTTGTAACGGTATCGGTAAGTACTTCAACCGGAGAAGAGGCTAACCACACTCAGCTGCAGTGGGCCCAAGCCTCTGGGCAATATTGCGTTAATTTCAAATGAAAATATAGCGTGTTTAAAAAAGAATATTCGCCTACAAGTGTTGAAACACATCTTCTGGGTCAACAGAAGGCAGCTTTATTTAATAGATACTGTCTTTTCTGGTCCTACTGCGGCAAACGGCTCAGTAACATGTACTTTAGTAATTCCAAGTTTGTACTCTTGTACTCTTGAGTACTATGTCTGAGAATATATATATATATATATATATATATATATATATATATATATATATATATGTACAATAAAAATTAAAAATAAAGTAACTCTTGGAACAATATAAATGAATAACAAAAACTAAAGAAGCAAAAATACCTAACATACTTAAATAGAAACACAAATGTTGCTACATTTCGAATGGACTGTGTTCTTTTTCAAAGGCTTATCTTCTTCCTTTGAAGAGGAATACAAGCAGTTCGAAATATATCAATGTTTGTGTTTCTATTTAGTAGTTTATCCTTTTCTGCTTCTCTAGCTCTTGTTACATCTACATATACCATAGTACACATAATACTCAAGAGCAAGAACTACAACATTCAATGTTCGAGTAAAGAAAAATATACCTATTAGCACAATATTTCAAGCAATTCGCTCTTCATCAGCTATAGGCATACGATATACCCGGTGAAGTACACATTGCTCCAAATATTGCGTTAATGTGTGTGCTTTCAGTTGTATGTTGTGACAGTTTCCACTATCAACCCCTACTGAAATATAATTATAATGTATATTTGTGTAAATCTAACCATATTTTGGCATTGTAATTAGTAATGTATATATTATGTATACGAGGGTAGGTCCATGAGTTTCCGGCCTAACCATTTTCTAGGTATGATAAAGACAAAAACTATATTTCACTTTTCAATATTGTTACCTTTTATTGCAATATACTTCTTAACTCTTAGAATTGACATTTCAACGCCCCCCCCCAAAAAAAAATCAGAAGTCTTGTCTGCATTCATCACTTCTTCGTCACACTTAAATTACCTTCCTCGAAGGTCCTTCTTGAGTTTAGAGAAGAGGAAATAGTCGCTGGGAGCTAGATCTGGGCGGTAGGGTGCATGGTCGATCTCCTTGAAAACACATTTCTTCACAGCTTCTTTGCAACAAGAGCTATGTGCACAAGCGCGCTGTCGTGAAGAAGGTGCACACCACCACTCAGCTTTCCTCGCCTTTTCCCTTTGACGGAAGTACATGGTCTACAGTAGGCCAGCAAAGTACTCCCCATTTACTGTGATGTTCCTCTCCTTGAAGTCAATGAATGGTATTCCTTCACAGTGCCAAAAGATTGAGATCATGATCTTCTTGGTTGACTGAGTGACCTTGGCTTTAGAGGCGTTGCTTCACCAGATTTACGCCACTTTAAAGATTCTCTTTTGGACAGGGAATCATAGAAGGAGACGATAGTTTCATCTCCTGTAACAATGGTTTGCAGAACTTCTCTCTCGTTGCCACGGCAGAGCTCCAAAAATGCCTGACAACAGATGACTCGTTACTGCTTTTGGACTGAGGAAAGAAATCTAGGCACCCATCTTGCACTAACCTTATTCATGCTTAAAGTTCACAAGTATTTCGAAGGACTGTTGTTTTAGAAAAGCCCAACATTGCTGCTATTTCTGTAACTTTGAGCCGCCGGTCATCCATAATTTCTCCTTCCACAAGAGCGATGTTTTCAGGAGTAAGCATCTCCAAGGGCCGACCTGTACGCTCTTCGTCTTCAATGCTTTCTCGACTCATTCGAAAAGGTTTGGCCCATCTTTTACGGTAGAATATGAGGGGGGATGCTTTCCTATATACACCGTTCAATCGCTGTTTAATTTCATTTGGAGTAAATCCTTCTTTTGTGAGGAACTGAATAACAGCTCGAAAATCCATTTTAAACATGTCGCAATCTTCTACACATAGCCTTCTACTGCCACGGATGGCCGAGGTCGTTAAGGCGCGGACTCGTGAGCATTGGGTCTATGGTTCGAATCCCGTCAGGACCGTCCTCCCTGACTGAGATTTTTTCCAGGTTTTCCTCAGAGCTCATAAATGGCAAATGTCGGGGAGGTACCCTAAACTTAGGCCTGGAACGTTTCCTTCCTTTAAAAAAACCTTTCCCAATATATCATTTCATCTCACGTATCATCATTGTCACCGCCTGTGGTGCCTCAGTAGTAAAAACGGGCGTTAAACACTAATAAAAAAACATAACCTTCTTTATGCAACTATATGTGAACTACTGAACACAGCGGAGCAGAAGTTACAACTGCAATTATTTACTTAACAGATAAGGTATGACGCCAAATAAGAAGTTTATGAAGGCGATAATCCTTATTGGCGAAGCCGGAAACTTATGGATCTATCCTTGTATTTGTGTCATAAGCTTTAACTTCAATGAAAGAATTGTATTGGTGTTTTTCCGTTGCGGTAGTTTGAATAGACAAGAGGGCCATAAACCCGACATAAAGGAAAAAGGAACAAGTGTAAGGCCCTCTTTTTTTTAAAAAAGACTACCATTTCAAGGTGGACTTTTAAACTCGTTAAAGTCTATGAACCCGACAGGTGTTGTACTGTTAGCAATTTAAACTAACCAATGCCAACAAAATGTTTTAAACTTTCAAAAATAGTACGCGTAGAAGGTGAATCTAAACCAGTCAGTGGAAAATATATGGTTGTACTTTTAAAGATAGGCGCGCAGATTGTGCATGCCTTTGTGACCGCGTGGCAATTGTTAAAACCAACGACTACTTGATTTGAATAAATACATAAAGGAGCGGTTGTCACCTGGGGCATTCAGTTCAACTCAGTAAGCTGTTCACAGAAGCAGTTGTAAGTTCGACGTTGCTGAAGCACGCAGTTATAAGATCTAAACGGGGCTAGAAATAAGCAATTGTTCAGTTCTCAGTGCGCATTACTCAGTTGTAAGTTTTACACGCGGCAAGATACCCGCAGTACTAAGTTCGACATAGCTGAGGCACGTAGTTATAAGATCTACACGGGGCAAGATACACGCAGTTCGCAGAACCATTGATTCATTTGTTTTATTTACGGACACTCTTTAACATCTCATGTCGTCAGCGTCCCATGCAATTCAGGGCGTGAAATGGCCGATAAAATTTGTTCAAGGTCTCTTCTTTCAGACTTGAGGTCCCTTATCGTGCCGTAAATGTAAGACACGGTACCAATGACTTTGCTTCCCTTCCGAAGGAGGTCATACTTAGGATTTTTACGCCCGAAAGTATCCATCGATCCTGGCCGGGATTGAGCCCATACTCTTGGGTTTACGAGGAAAGTGTGGTTACCACTAGGCCACTAGGACCGACTAACAGAAGCAGTTTGCAGCACTCATTATAAGTTCGACTTTCAGTTTCATACGCGGCAGTCATCTGCAAGTTTCACACGTGGTAACTAAGTTTACATTTGACGCAGCTAAGTCTATCGTACGCAAACACCAAAGGACGCGAAAGATTTTGGACATAATAAAGTACCCATATATATTATGTGGCATCGTGCGCTTATTTACAGTAATGAATTCCTTTGGCATTCCTATTGAGTCCAAACCAACAAAAAAGCAGAATTCACACTGAGAAATTGATGTCATTGAAGCGTGGGCAATAACATCGAAGGAATCAATAATCAATCGACCAAATCACTTCAAAGTTGGCATCATAACTTAAGGCCACTCGACGTCGAGTAAACCGTACAAAATTGGTGCCCAATCTGGGGCACTCAGTCGGAGCTTACTAAAGAGCTTCATAATTTGACGCCAACGTGGGGCCACACAAACGGTTTCAATATTTGACTGTGACCACTAATCGAACCGCTTCGATTAGTTCTAGTTCACCGTACTTTTTATACAACTCATAGAGGTTATTTGATAGGTTGATGCTTAAGTTAGTAGAGTTTTTTGACTATGATAAATGAGATGAATGAAATACAGAAATGAATGGATAATCTCTCCCAACGCTGGGGAAAATTTCTTGATTCCACGGCTGAAGAAGCCCGCTGGTTTGAGAAGAAGTAATCAAGCCAAGTTTTAAAGCAACTTTAATATCAAAGGTTTTCCCTCCGTTATTGTTGGATAGAGAACGAAAAAGGTGGAAGTATGAGGGTGCAAGATAGGGAGAATATAAAGGATGTGGAATCACCTCCCAACCAAGCTCCTGGATAGCTGCTTTGGACATGTTAGCGGAATGTGGGCATGTTGTTGCAGTAGCACTTAATGCGGTCTTCTCGTTTTTTTTTTTTTTTTTGTTTTTTTTTTTCCCCTTCAATTGAGGCTTGCGTATCTTGAGTTGTTCACAATAAATTTCACCATATCACCATTTACGGCTACATTTCTGAGAAGCAATTCGTAGTACACGGCCCCTTCTTTATCCCACCGGACGCATAATATCATCTTCTATATCAATCAGTCATTCCGGTCTTGTCTTTATGTTGACATTTTTAGTCACGATAGGAAAGGTCCATGTTCTTCACGAACTAACCGATGACGAGAGAGCAGAAGACACCCGCAAATGTTTGTTGTTTGTACTTAAAGCTGCGGTACCCATGCATCGGCTTTGTTAACCTTGCCCATGGAATGCAAATGTTGCACGATGAATGACTGGATACAATTCATCTGATGTGGATAATCATGCATTAAACAGTTCAGAAGGTCTCATCAAAGCCCATCAATCTTTCTGAACGTAGCGAATCGCTCTCGTCAAAGAGACCCACTTTGAAGACAACTATTTTAACACTGTGCTTTCTACAATGACATTCTTCCTCGTAGCCAGCACAAATGTTTTGAGCCGTCTTCGCTGCCTTTACTCCTCTATTAAACTTTTTTTTTTTCACTTGGCACTTGTTTACAATTTTCACACAAAAAATCTACTTTAAAGAGTTAATATCAGATATATGAAAACATCAAAAGTGAGTATTAAGTAATATTTAACTTTTGCAATCATATAAGATGCCTTAAATTTTCAACTTTCGGACACTTCTGATTTCGCCGAACTGCTGCACGAACAACATTACGTATAGTGCGCACATGGAATACTCTGTCAATTTCTTGCTGTAGTGTAGCTATACGCATTGTTCAGAGTTCTCCGCAGGTAAAAGTCCAAGGGAACTTGCAGTGAATTCAATAGTATAATATCATCAAGATAAGCTAGCTCATCTGTGATAATGTGGTGATGCACCATTTTGCTGTAAGTAGAATTGCTCATTCACATAGTGCATGAATCGTAGTCGCTAGACTGAATTCTCGTAGCATTTCAAGAAATACTGGACCTTAAAAAAGAATGGTCCAATTAAACCCTTGAATGATAGGTCCACAACACCAGAGCCCTGGTAAACTGACTGCTTTGTCACAAGGATGCCAGGATTTCTTGGAGCCCAATAAAGACAAGTTTGACAATTTACTGTACTATTTATTATAAACTGTGCTTTATCACCCCAAACAACTTTACCCAGAAACTCCTCATCCTCATTTACCTTGCGTTGAAATCATTCGCACTGCATTCTTCGTTCTGCATCATCTTCATCCATACCTTGTAACAATCTCAGGATGTAAACTTTCCAATGTACTCTCTGAAGAACACGCTAAGTACTCGATTTGCTAACTCCTATCTCATGTGGACATTGTTAGCTGACTTAGGTGGTTATGTATATTGTTGAAATATCATATCCGAAGAACCGGTGTTTGTTGCTGTGCGTCTCCTTTCAGATCGTTGCTTGTGCACAGCAGATACCGTGCCATCGATTTCAAATTTATCACGAAGAGTGAGATTGTCAGACGTGTTAGTGCTTCTGTACCAAAACTCACATCGCCATTTTTCGCTGCACTTCACATGCATCCTCAAATGTCCAATCTATTTCAGAATCGTCTTGTGTTGCTCGAAAGTAAAGTGCGTCTCTACCGTTTTCATTTCTTTTGCTGTTTTGTTGATTCTCATTATGGTCATATGCTTGATATAGCAACAACTATTAACATCTTTAGAGACAATATAATACTACATATTTGTGCTACAATTAAATTCGGATTCAAAAAAGTAAGCATAGATAACCGCTACAAAAACGTGTATAGATTTTTGAACAGCTGTGTATATAGGTACACACGGTGTTCTAAATGGACTATTATAATTTTATATTCTTGCATAGTTTTTACATGCCATAAGGGTTCATTTTTCAGGAGTTTTAGAGATGAAAAAATTAGTCGTTATGTAAGTACGTATCTTTCCTACAATATCTTCTCCGTAATTTTTTCAATGCCAAATAAGCACAAAATAAATATCCAGTCGACACATAGTAATTTATATATGCTCTACTTGAGTGCCTGCAATAAATATACCTTTTTTAAGCTGTTAGTGAGTCTGATCTGCTGAATTTACTATCATGGGTAAAGTATTTATGCAGTAAGAGTCACTGAAAAAATACAAAACCATTGTCAAGGAAAAATTCACAGGAATAAATTTATCTGTAACACGTTCTCAGTACTCGATTATTAACGGTTGTTAAATCAGCAAGTGCTTTTCCCAACCCTTGCAGCATAATGTGGCTTGCCTATTTAAAAAAAATTAAACAGGGGTTTCTGGGACACCGTCTATATACATAACGTAGAGGCATAAAGCCGAAAAAATTCTTACCGATATAAATAACATAGAACCAAAACATTTTAAGTTAAAATAAAGTAAAACAAACAGGGAAACACGACTTCTGCTTTATCAGGTAGAAAGTGTTAGATAAACTGATCGGCGCAAAACTAAGTTATACATAGCTAAACTAACAAGAAAATGAGAAGTGGAAATTAATAAAAAACCGAAATACTGAAACAATCAGAGAACTAGCGCAATATTTTGAACCGCTTGTGTTTTACTCTATAATGCAGAAGTCACCATATATATAAAATGTTTCAGCATTCGACCGCACAAATTTGAAAGGATCATCTTATAGTCCGCGGACTCAAAATTCAAAGATAATGCAATATAACTCTCGGATGATAGTCAGGGATATGTAGAATTAAAACGACGCATGCATCAGATTTATAGTAAGAATGTTCGTTCATGCCCCCTTAATGGAGAAATTTTGATTCATAGTCAGTGATTATTAATTTTCAACGATATGTGCATCGTTGTTTCGCTAAAATTTTGCTTCTGGCAAAGATTTGTACTCCTCTGATAACACAGAAAGGCATTTGTGACTATGCAAGCTAATTATTTCAAAATTCCTTGTTGTCTCTTTAGCTAAATTGGCAAAGTAACTTCTAAACAGATAGTAGGTAGTTCGAGCGCCACACTGCACTTATATTTTTTATTTATTTTAATTTTCTAATAGTTTCCGTAAATTCAATTTATTCGTTTTAGGCCTACTGAGAACACACTTAGTCTTAATTTCTTAATCATGTTAGATACAATAGTTTGTGACATGAAAATGTATTGGTATTGATTAATGCTATAATTGTTTACTCATTTTTCACTTCCAAAATAGGAAAATCAACAAAGAAAGAAAAAATAAAACAGCTAACCAGAAATTGCTGAATACTAAATCCTAGCATCTAGCATGATAACCAAATTAGTAACACTACCCCAGTAAAAGTGTTAAAAGTTCTCCGCATGCAGCATTAGCTGACAAGTGGTAGTGATGACCCACCAATGGTCTTAAATGTGGAAGAAACAGCAAAGCTTTGCGAACACGAATTAGTTTTCCGTATCACTACTTCATAGCTGTAGACCACCCGTACGTTCGCACGGAGCATTTGATACCATTCAAGCGGATCGTTTACAAGTTCTACGTGCAGTAAAACATGAATAACCATTATTCATTTTCAAGTTTATCGATATGCATTTAAGATATGGTAAAGCTAGAGGAAGCACATTCTGTAGCTAAGCAGCTGTACCAGGAAAGATATCCAGACAGACGATATCCTCGTCATAGCACCTTTCAGTCTATCCATCGACTTCTACGAGAACAGGATCCCTGTCAGTTCATAGACCGGATGTTGGTGCAAATCGAACCTGACGCACTCCAGACTTCGAACAAGAAGTTCTCGGCACACCGCAGGCTCATCCTTCAATAAGTACTCGTGCAATCGCAGGCGCTGTGGATACAAACAGCTGTAGTGTTTGGCAAGTCCTGCAGGAGGAACCGCTCCATCCATTTCACCTTCTGAAGAGGCAGCAGACATTGGGACCAGCGGACTTCGGTCTCCGGTTACAGTTTTGCAACTGGACATTAGATCAGGATGGTGAAAATTCACACCTTTTTTTCCCCCCCCAGTGTTGCTCACCGACGAAGCGACTTTCACCAGAGATGGACATGCTTTCAATCACTGCAACATCCCCATATGAGATTACAAAAATTCACATGCCCTTGTCGAAATACGTAGTTTGGACAGGTTCAGTGTGAACATGAGGGCTGGCATATGGTGGCCATTTAATTGGCCCGCCCCTTCTTCCTTTGGGACTAAATGGCAAGTGTACCTTCAGTTTTTTATCAACGTACTGGCAGTATTCTTGGAAGACGTCTTTATAGAAAAAAATGAAATGTGATTCCAGCATGTCGGGGCTCCTCCCCATTTTGATAGGAACGTTCGACAGGATCTGGACGTTTTTCCAGTATACTGGCTACCGCGCCCCCTGACATCACCCCCCGTAGATTTCTGTTTATGGGGACACCTCAAATGTCTCGCGTTCGAAACTCCAGTTACCTCTGATGAAGAATTGCTGGTGAGAATATTGACTGAAAGAGTGCGGGATTCATTTGTGCACCGATGTAACTCCCCAGGGGTGTTGGTGGTCGCCATTTTTAAGAATTACTGTAATTGTTTTCTAAGTTACACTCTAATCCTGAAAACAAGGTTAAGTGTCAATGTACTATCATTGTTCGTGAACACAGATTTTCTTCACGATATTGGTTTTTCATACTTTTAAGAATAGTAAATTTTGAAGTGCATTTCTATTATTATTATTATTATTATTATTATTATTATTATTATTATTATTTTTCATTTTTTAAAATCTTGCTCAACCTAAAAATAAAACCTGTGGTCTTATTGCATCATCATACGTAGTTTTTCAGAAGCCTTTCCTGCCCTTTCAGAAGCGAGTAAATTGTTTTCATTAACTGTCAGTTTTCAAGTTTCAATTCTCCTTTCGAACATTTGTAAGCGCACTATGCAATGTTGACAAAATATTTAAAAAAAATCTTACAACATCGATGTGGCGCCATATTTCATAAAATTATTAAATTAGAACTGCAGAAACAATCGTTAAGCAACAGAGACAAAAATCCCACCTTTCGCAATAATTCCAACAATAAAAATGTAAAGTACTCGTTAAAATTGGAATCCTTGTCGTTAAGTTTGTGATTATTATCAGTTCAGTAGACCTACGCACTGTGCTTGTGTGACTGCTTGCGCGCATTGATCGTAAAGCTAAGTGGAATTAGAATCAGTGGCATGCTACCCCTTATTAGATTTTACTGCATAGCAGGGAAATTTGAGTCTGTAGACCATAGGTACCTTACCTCAAAATGAATGCTTAAAATCCCTCCGCACCCCATTGGATTTATGCAGTCGAAATCTGAAACACCTTGTATATGTATGTATATGTATGCATATAGCTAAAATGTATACGCGGAAATAGATAAAACACTTAAATAATAATATATATTTCGAACCCCTTGAGTTCCTCTTCAAAGGCAGAAAAAGAGAAAGAACAAGAACCTTTCAAAATATTGCGTTATTTGTATTAATATTTTAGTATTTGATGTATTTATGCTTCCCTGGTTCTTGTTATTTTAGCTATATTGTTCCATGAGAGACGTTACTATTCATTTTTATTTTGTACATACGAGATATATATTCCTTAGAAATAACCAGTTAACATGCCCTTCAGATATTGTACGAGCATGCGTTCCAGTCAATCATCTGCTAGACGTGCACGCAACAACTGGATGGCAAGCCGCCGACCGAACAAATTCTGGCGCTATCGTTCCACCGTCAGATGGTTGATGGAATGCACGTTATTACAATACTTATTTTAAAGCTCTTACTTTTTCATTTTGATTCGTATTTTATGGTAGAGCAAGGAAGCATACTGGGAAAAGAAATCAGTAATATTATAATTGAAGGATACAAATTTGCATTCCCATTTTGAAATATAATCTTGTGCTATTTAAACACATGATATGCAATTCTAATGAGGAATGGAATTAAAATAACCGCGGCGTAATACAAGGAAATTTGGAAATAGAATATATGAATAAATCAGGGCTAATCATTTGAGAGATGACACTGTTCATCATGTAATTGTGGTTATGTAGAAATAAGATGATTCTCATATTGAATGAACTGCAGAACAGCTACTTCAAACTATCAGCGCGAGTTCGTCAACCTTGGACTACAAGAAAATAGAAGTTGTTTTGTAATTCAATATATCTTCAAAATTAAAAGTTGACATTACCTTGGCTCCTTTATAAATAAACGCTTACTTCAATTGTTTCCGGCTTGCTGTTTCCATCAGTGTGTGCTCTGGCGCACTCACCCATAATGGAATCGTGGCAATGGAATCTCTACGAAATGAAATAACGGACAAACACATTAAAATGCTCTCGAGATGAAATTCGACAGAACACCTTCATGATAACAAATATTGGACACGTTACTTGTTTGCAGCTAATGCAGGAACATTGTTAGAACCGAAGAAAGTTTATGTTAAAGGATTAATGATAAATGGCACAATCAGATATTTTTCCGTGTGGGCCAGATGCCGGAAAACATTTATTAAGATTCTACTTGAGATATCAAGAAAAACATCTGAGTACTGAATACTGTTTGAATCAATCAGAGAAGAATGGATTAGGGGATATTTGGATATTAAAATTTAGTGTATCAAAGGGATTTTGGAAGAGTGTACACACTAGGTTCGAGGTATTGATTGGCAGACTATGTTCGCTTATAAATGAGAAAAGAGGTTTAATATTTTATAACGCACTTAAAACAGAACTAAATAGAGAAGAAGTATAATAGAAATCGACTGAGTGTTTGGAGGTCAAGATGTCTACGAAATTGTGCTCCGCAGGGCGTATGCCTAATGTGTATAGATGAAAGGGAACTCATATTTTGATAGAAAGTGGAGGAACTGACGAATAGAGAAAAAATTAATAAGAGACAAATAGCCCAGGATCAATAGAATAGTAACGGTTGAGAAAAAAATTGGCAATCAGAGACAGATGAGGAGTTTAGGGGTATTTCTATGCAATGTGAAAATGAAATAAAATGGTCAATTGGCAATAAACTGGAGATTTGATACTATAAAAGTTTTGTAATTCTAACGTTAATAAAAATTAGTACATTTTTGGAACAGTAAATCATGAATAATTCTTTATTAAAATACATCTGCAGGAACAGGCAGTGGTTGCGGCCAAAACCTATAGACTTCTTTGTGTTTTGTGCTTAGTATTAGAGAAATTTTTTGATTAAAGAGAAATAAATGTCAATCATTAAAAATGTATATTAGAAGTATTTTTATTTAGGTCAACAAACTGTTATCAGTAAAGTAGAAAAATTGTATGTAATGGAAGTGAAATATTTTCCTAGTTTAAGTATTATAATTTAATAATTGTTACACCAATAGGAAGCTATAGGAATAGTTGTGAATCAAATCAGACAAAGAGTTAAGAAAGCGAAGGAAAGTGGAAAGATATAAGAAGTAAATAAAGAAAGATACAGAGAGAAGAAATAATAATGAAATAATATCCGGCGATTGCTGAACGCTTGGCTAGTGGATATTCCAGTAGAAAATTACTGATCTGTGGCGTATCCTGAGGGCTACCAAAGCTATCACAGCCCATGTTTGAAGTGTGAACCAGAGAACCTTCAAATATATGGGTATTCTTTAAATGTTTGTTACTCTCTCGCATTTGCAAAACTAATGGATTGCAGAGAAATATGCTAAACCGGTGCCAGGACAAAGTTACGGCAGTGGATATTGTAGCCTAGACGTTGTCATTTCGCAATGTCATTCACTTTGGGAAGCGAGTAGGGAGGTGCGGGGAATAGAAGTGCAAGGCTTCAGAAACGCATCTGGCTACCTAAGCCGATTGTCTCTGTAATGAGCGGAATTGAAACGATTTACATGCACGTGACTACTCTGCAAATGCATGCACATAAAGAGTGCTGGTCGCGTAAGCTACTCATTTAAAATAATTAATGGCTCTTATGTGAAGTACGATCATTATCGACTTAGAACTACTTAATTTGTATAGATTAAGTAGTGCTGACTTCTCTGAAATGGCTGAATCGTGCGTAATGAAACCATTCGTGAACAAACCATTCTTAGAAAAACAAAAGAATGCTTATAACAGGTATTTAAATAACACTGTTTATCTATGTTAGTGTTCCACAACCGTGTATCGTCGCAAGATGAAAGGTGTGCGGCGAAATTTTAAATATTAAATTTATTTATTTTTTATCTCAATTGCATATGCTCGTATTATATTCTCTGGGGCAGCATTGATGAAGTAATATGTTTGTTTATGCTTTGTTACTGTCGAGAAGATTTATGTACTCCAAGAAATTAAATGCAAATTATTTTCTCGCGCTTGTTATATCGTAGTTTTGTTAATGGGCATATCTTTATTTCTCGCCTCTCCCTCTGTGGCCTGCGCTTTACGGCTTCTTTGTTATTCTTCCCACATGTTTTGTGTACGTGTTTTTTCCGAAACTGCTGGAATTAACAACATTTTCCTTTTCCTTTATTACTTTATTACTCTGTTTTGGTACTTGTCCCTGTTTGTTAGTGCTTCTTTATTGCTTTCTTCCTATACCGATTCACCAACCCATTGTTAGACTTCTCCTCGAAGAGTCTTACAATTACTTCAGTTCTACCACTTCTGTGTCCTAAAGTAGTCCGAAAGTTGTGATTATTGGCCAGTATTGTCACTTTCTATTATTATTATTATTATTATTATTATTATTATTATTATTATTATTATTATTATTATTAGACTTTTTTCAATGTGGACAAATTCCTTGCGTCGACGAGTATAAGCACTGAAAATATTGAGGACGATAAAAAGAAACAAAAATTTGTTTACTACCGGAAATATAATTATAATAGTTTATCTTAAGTTATTTATTTATTTATTTATTGTGTGGTGATAAAGCATGCCCAATCCCCGAGTGCATCGTTTGTGGTGTTAAACTCAATAATGCCGCTATGGTCCCCAGTAAATTGAAACGACATTTGTCAACAAAACATTCTACTCTATTGAGCAAAGAGTCAGTTATTTTCGTCGGTTGTTGGAAGAAAACAAAAACAAAGAATGATGACTGCAACAGTACGAGTTTGGGAAAAAGTTCAGGAAACCTAGAGCTATAAGGTAATCGAACATATCGTAAAGGACAAGAAAGCACACATAATAAGCGAAACTTTAATAATGCCTGCTTGTAAAGAGATGGTGAAAATAGTCGTGGGTTCAGAAACTGCTAGTGAAATTTAAAATCCCTCTTTCTGCTGACAACATCATTCGCCGAATTATTGACATGTCCAGTGATATTGAAGACATTATGAAGCAGAAAGTCAACAGCAGTCAGAAGTTCTTACTTCAGATCGAAGAGTCCGCTGACATTAGCGGCCAGTCACAACTTCTTGCTTTCATTCTGTACATGGATGGAGACTTTTTTTTTTTTGTAAAGAATTTCCCGAGCGATCCATCAGTGAAGAATAATTTCGTGTGACTATTGAATGTGTGCTCCAAAATCAATTAAAATGGAAGGATTGTGTTTGTGTTTGCACAGACGGAACAGCTTCTATGACAGTCCCAATGAAAGGGTTTATAGCTCAAGTACGTGAAGTTAATCCTAACATGCGCTGTGGTCATTGTCTTATTCACTGCGAAGTCACTGTTGCTAAATCTTTTCCTCCTTCTCTGAAAATTGTGCTGGACGAAGTAGAAAAGGTCGCTTACCTCATTAAATCGCGACCCTTAAATTCCCGGCAATTTTCCGTTTTGTAGGAAATGGATCAGAACACACAACATTCCTGTCTCATACAGAAGTATGGTGGTTATCACAAGGAAAGGTGTTAATGAAAACGTTGCAATTTAAAGGCATTTTTGACTGTTGAGGGACATGAGTACGCGGATTTATATGTAGATGATGAATGGATATGTAGGCAGGCGTATATTTCCTATACTTTTGTATACTTGAATGAGTTGAACAGAAAAATGCAAAGTAGGAATGAAAATACCCTTACTAGTATGGATAAGATTTTTAAAAATTTGTGAATAAGTTGAATTTGTGCATTCAGAGAATTGAAAATGGTTAGTTTGAGATGTTCGCCACTGTGTGGCCATTTGCTTGGAGCAACAAAGTCATGGTAGGCCTAATTAAAGAACATTTAGAAATGCTGCATCACAGGCTCAAGAAGTATTTTGGAGACAGTGTTCAAGATTTTGACAGGATTCGTGATCCGTTTGCAGCGAATTCAGAATCTCTTCCGATTAATATACAAGAAGAACTCGCAGAATTAAAAGCAGACAGAACGTTGAAATTAAACTCCTAGAAATGCCTTTGCGTACATTTTAGTTGGCAATAAGGAGTGAATACCCGGCTATCTCCGAGATGGCAGTTAATGCGTTATTGCCATGTTCAGCTATGTATTTGTGTTAACTGGGCTTCTCGGCGTTGACAACGCTGATTACCTGAGATGTTGAAGAGCGTCCATAAATAAACCAATCAGCGTTGACTGAAATTAAAACCTCAAAGAGAGAGAGAGAGAGACTAAGTTCCGTCAATGAAACTTGCATTGTTATCAATTACACCGTCTGTATGCAGCAAAACAGACGCAGCATCATATTGTAAAGGTATTAGCAGAATTATTTATATTAATAGTAATAGAAAAGTATATTTTTATGATTTCTATATTCTACAGCGAATTGAAGTTAATAAAGTGTAATTAATACACGAGTCGCTCACTGTTTAACAACAACAAAAACAAATATTATTATTAGTTTAATAACATTACATATTGCAATATATCATATCATAAGTTTTGGAGGGGGATGTCATTTTGGAGTGCCGCGTCGAGTCATGGGTGTGCCCTGAGAAGAAAAAGGTTGCGGAACACCGACGTGTGTACATAATAATTCTTGCCTTCTGTTAATTGTGATTTCACAGTAAACTAAAACTTGATGAAGTCCAGTGTACACGTCATGATACCAGCATACGCCACTGTGCCAGAGGTGTTAGACCATTATAGGAAGCCAGCAAATATATTTTTTTTTTTAATTGTAAGAAATAATTACGATAAGTATGAATGGCTTCTAATTTGCTGTGAAAATTCTGATTGGAGTGTATCGAATGAGGTTATAGTGGTCACATCTAAGAATGGCCTGGACCAAAATCAGTGCAGACCACTTTGAATTTCGTATTTTGCTTAGCATTTCCATAAATTTTAATTTCATTTACGTTACCTGTTACAAGCTTAAATATACTATATATTAAAAGATAATTAGTATACCAATATTTCGTTAATGCAATCTTTATTCCATGTTAATTAAATAAGAAAAACAGGTAAATAATATTATGCATTTAAATTCAGCATCTTAATTGACTAATTTTCAATCAACATTTCAGATCTTTGTATATGGTCTGATTGTTTATAGGCACGAAAGCTATTTTTGCAAGAACGGTGGAGAAAGTACTGCAGTTAAAGCTATGCCGTACGAAATGTGGGATATGAGATACTTCATCATGCGGTCTATACAGGACGATCTTTCAGGAAGCCATTGACATGTACATACTTTTTTCTGTGGCTTTGCTATTAATGCGTTAAATATTTGTGAACCTACACCTGGCTCCTTAATTGAGTCATGAGAACAGTGTGCATTGAAAAGGAATATCTACTGTGTGTCTATGTATCTTTTACTTTCACTTTTTTCCTCTCTGTCTTCCTAACTAATGTTTATTTAATTGTGCCTAATATACATTGTTCACAGAAAATAGGAATTTAGTAGGGCAGAGGTTGGTATAGTTTTATATTGTAGTGTTTTCTTTGGGTTGGTGGGTCATTTCCAATATTTACGATTATCTCGCTCCGATGAACACAGATTGTTACCCAAAATTTTAGCCCATTTAATTTTATAAATTCTGTTACGGGCGCCATTCGTGTTTTCCTGTGTACGGTACCGTTTATTGTTTTAACCAAACGCATAATATTTTAAGGAGAAAAATGTTCTGTGTGGTTTCAATTGGGACTATAGTAGTTTTAGGTGTATGAGCCCAAGCTGTACTTGCGTTATGTACGAAAAGTGAACGCTCTGTAGAGCATCAATGAGGTGTGCAGTTTTACTAGCTTGCTCCGGAATATTTAGACGCCGTCGTCCATTGTTGGCAATATCCTGTATATGTTCCCGCCATAGCATGCGTGAGTCTACAGTTACTACGTATGTGGACGAGACGGTAGCGTTCCTCATTTAATGTTCATTTCTATGGGATCCGATAATCTGGGTTTGATGAAGAGTACAGAAAGAAATTGGTGTGCTTTGTTTCCATAATTTGAACCAATTTAAAAGGAATCTTTGTAACGCTGTACAGTTTTAGTTACATGTGTAGGTTCCTTATTGTGTGTAAAGCACCGTATTGTCGACATACATAGTGCACATCGATGGAGAAATCGTTGGTGTAAAGGGTGAATAAGCAGTGGCTGTGATGATTCCTTGTGGAACTTCGCCTCTATCTTCCTTTTGGTGGAGCTAGAGCGGGACACTTGAACGCGGAAGCTGCAATTTGGCAGGTAACTGTGGATAACTGTTATGCCTGGTGTGGTAAGGTGTAGTGTGTATATGAGGTCCGAGTGCTGCTTCCATGTTCAAGAACAGTGCCAAAGTGCCGTTGTTAAATTTCTCGGTGACATCGTCCGTAAATTTTAGCATTTTAACTCTATGGAGTGCTATTTCTGAAACCAAACTGGAATTTAGAAGTACGATGATGTTTCGGGATTGAGATTTGTATTTTGGTTAGCACGATTTTCTCAAATATTCCCTAGGATTCTTCACTGTTTTCTTAGCAGCATGATCTTCGCTTGCTTCCACGTATTTGGATAGTAATTAAACTTGTGCAAGCGTTGACAATTTTGGTCTATCGAATCATTGCCTTGCGTGAAAGGTGCTTTAGGTCCTCAACGGTCACCCTGTCTAGTCCTGCCGCTTTTCTTTTCTTCAACGAAGTTATGTGCTTGAAGGCTTCCTGAGTGATTGTAAGTTTCATGCATTGTTAAGTTCCAGATCTCACCCACCACTCTACAGTTTGTTGGTGTGCATGTCTTCAGAGGTGGGGTTATTTTTGTGTATCTGCAAAGAGTTCAACTTTGTTGTCCGTTGGAAACACCGACCCCGAGCAGCCTTGTAACGCCGCAGTGCCAGTGCGTATAGTACCGGGGTTTTTGAATTCCAGGAGAATTCTCCAAAGAGTGAATACATTATTTCATTCTCTGCTCTCATCTGTCTTGGTGGTTTGCTGGACTCAGATTGTATAACTTTTCTTAACCAGCTAGCTGTGGTTTAAAACTGTCTAGTTCTTGATTCACCTATAGAGCATGCATCTTCGTTGTATGGCAATGACACATTCCACTTCGAGGTTGGTAAGGTTTCAGTTTTGGTGGAGGTACATAGTGGTTTATTCTAACACCAACTATCTCAGCTATTAGACGCGTCAGGAGGTACATAGTGGTTTATTCTAACAGCTACTAGACGCGTCAGGAGGTACATAGTGGTTTATTCTAACAGCTACTAGACGCGTCAGGAGGTACATAGTGGTTTATTCTAACAGCTACTAGACGCGTCAGGAGGTACATAGTGGTTTGTTCTAACAGCTACTAGACGCGTCAGGAGGTGCATAGTGGTTTGTTCTAACAGCTACTAGACGCGTCAGGAGGTGCATAGTGGTTTATTCTAACAGCTACTAGACGCGTCAGGAGGTACATAGTGGTTTATTCTAACAGCTACTAGACGCGTCAGGAGGTACATAGTGGTTTATTCTAACAGCTACTAGACGCGTCAGGAGGTACATAGTGGTTTATTCTAACAGCTACTAGACGCGTCAGGAGGTGCATAGTGGTTTATTCTAACAGCTACTAGACGCGTCAGGAGGTGCATAGTGGTTTATTCTAACAGCTACTAGACGCGTCAGGAGGTACATAGTGGTTTATTCTAACAGCTACTAGACGCGTCAGGAGGTGCATAGTGGTTTATTCTAACAGCTACTGGACGCGTCAGGAGGTACATAGTGGTTTATTCTAACAGCTACTAGACGCGTCAGGAGGTGCATAGTGGTTTGTTCTAACAGCTACTAGACGCGTCAGGAGGTGCATAGTGGTTTATTCTAACAGCTACTAGACGCGTCAGGAGGTACATAGTGGTTTGTTCTAACAACTACTAGACGCGTCAGGAGGTGCATAGTGGTTTATTCTAACAGCTACTAGACGCGTCAGGAGGTACATAGTGGTTTGTTCTAACAACTACTAGACGCGTCAGGAGGTACATAGTGGTTTATTCTAACAGCTATTAGACGCGTCAGGAGGTGCATAGTGGTTTATTCTAACAGCTACTAGACGCGTCAGGAGGTACATAGTGGTTTATTCTAACAGCTACTGGACGCGTCAGGAGGTACATAGTGGTTTGTTCTAACAACTACTAGACGCGTCAGGAGGTACATAGTGGTTTATTCTAACAGCTACTAGACGCGTCAGGAGGTGCATAGTGGTTTGTTCTAATAACTACTAGGCGCGTCAGGAGGTACATAGTGGTTTATTCTAACAGCTACTGGACGCGTCAGGAGGTACATAGTGGTTTATTCTAACAGCTACTAGACGCGTCAGGAGGTGCATAGTGGTTTGTTCTAACAGCTACTGGACGCGTCAGGAGGTACATAGTGGTTTATTCTAACAGCTACTGGACGCGTCAGGAGGTACATAGTGGTTTATTCTAACAGCTACTGGACGCGTCAGGAGGTACATAGTGGTTTATTCTAACAGCTACTAGACGCGTCAGGAGGTACATAGTGGTTTATTCTAACAGCTACTAGACGCGTCAGGAGGTACATAGTGGTTTATTCTAACAGCTACTGGACGCGTCAGGAGGTACATAGTGGTTTATTCTAACAGCTACTGGACGCGTCAGGAGGTACATAGTGGTTTATTCTAACAGCTACTGGACGCGTCAGGAGGTACATAGTGGTTTATTCTAACAGCTACTGGACGCGTCAGGAGGTACATAGTGGTTTATTCTAACACCAACTATCTCAGCTACTAGACGCGTCAGGAGGTACATAGTGGTTTATTCTAACAGCTACTAGACGCGTCAAGAGGTACATAGTGGTTTATTCTAACAGCTACTAGACGCGTCAGGAGGTACATAGTGGTTTATTCTAACAGCTACTAGACGCGTCAAGAGGTACATAGTGATTTATTCTAACAGCTACTGGACGCGTCAGGTCAAAAAAAAAAAATGACAATGCCTAATGCTTACGAATCAGGTTGGCTCAGACGGTAATGCTTGCGACTAGAATTTGTAAGGTCCAGGGTTCAAATTTCCTGGAGCCGGCCATCCTGCCTTGAGATTTTTCGTGGTTTTTCCCAGTCGCTTAGGCAATTCTGAGATGAGAGTTTTACTTTTCACGAACTTTCTGCTCTCCCATTTCATTTCATTTCATTCCGTTGACTCTGTTATAGGGTCGAAAATGCCAGACCGAGGTGGGTTGGAGCGGTATAAAGACGACTGCGCTTTGAAAAGGTTTCTGCCATGTATGCGGCCTTTCCGAGAACCTTGGAAAGAGGGCTCAGCCGGCGTCGGAGGATACAACGTGCACCTCGTCTGCGTTCAGTACTTTGCTGCTCATTGATGCTCACTTTATTCCTTCCTTCCGGAAGTGTTCCAGTGAGCATAGACAAAAACAACCAGCCCTTGAGCAAGGTTGAAGCACCGAAATATCCTCCACCTCCGACTCTTAACGATATAACACACTCCAGTCCAATGCCTAACAGAAGTTTTTACAGCTAGCGGAAGTTCAAGTTTCTGTGTGCAGTGTGAAAACCATTTCCTTTCACATTAAATTTTGCAATTTAAGCAGTGATAAAGAGTGTTTAACAGATAGAGATATCAAAATGATTCATTAAACTATAACTAGCATTAATTATTCTTCACTTACTATAGTAACTTCATCAAAAGCCAAGGGCATAACGTTAGGACCAGCAAGTTTTTGCAATGCAGGCTGATCCAGGGAGTTAAGAGGCCCACAGACACCATGGAAATACAATTAAAAATTATATATATATATATATATATATATATATATATATATATATAATCTTACAGTGCATCTAACAGTGTTTTAGTGTTTTTATGTCTTCTTCACTTTAAATGTGGCACGTCTTTGTGCATTTTAAATTGTGTCATGTCTCCTAAAGAGAGCTTTTTACATTTATTTTAAAAGTATATATATAATAGTCTGTTCAATTTCCAGTGTGCGAGGAAATAGTCAGATCACGACGGTGCCGTAGAATCGGTCGATGATGAATCCAGTGCAGCTTAAACGATGCTTGACCTTCCCGTCTCTCGTAACACGTACATGTTCCTCAGTCCTCACAAAAGATTAACGCAAAATTATTTAAAAATGACAACAATGAAAAGGGATACCAAAATATCATCTTTTAGTTAGAAAATTATATTTTATTGACGTATAGTGTACCATGAGATCGTATTTGCACAACTTTTTCTCAAAGTTCACTTTTATCATATATTTATTCCACAATATTGTAATGTATTTTTATTCAAGTTTATAATGCCAATTCTGTAACAATGTTGGTTTCTGGGGCAACGATCAACTAATTCAATTTCGAACGAACTCTCTTTGCGGAAAGACTAAAGTAAATAATAGGTCTATCCGTTGTGTGGTGTGGTGTGGTGTTTTCAAACTATTTGAACAGTTTAAAATTTCATTTTTGTTCGTATATTTTTTGTGTTGTAATAAAATAAAATATTATAATGAGACGTCGGTTAAAGGGAGCCTTAGTACTGTATTTATAGAAAAATGAAAACATTTAAAGTTAAATACGAGCATCTAAATTGTGTATAAAAAAGAAAGAAGATGCGAGAGCTAAAAGGAAACAACAAATTAGTGAAAATATGTGATTATTTTTCTCTTCCTAGTTCTGGTGGTTGTGCTAACCCAGCAGTTGCAGGTGTTAGCAGTGCCACATGTGAGAGCGCCTCTGAAGTGAAAAGTGATATAGAAAGAGATGGTAGTAGAGACAGCAATTGTGATAACGAAAACGAAAATTGTAACAAAGTCGCTATAAATATAATTAGGCCTACCAACATCGCAGAGTGTTCAAATGATAATGCAGATTATCAATTAGTTGCAGATAATTACATTAGAAAGTTCTTCGTTAGACAAGATCCTTAGAAGTCAGCGAGTTCTTTCCCAAAAGATGCTAAGCAAGATAACAGATCCTTTTCCACCAAATATTAAGAAAAGGGCAAAGAATTTGGAGACAATGTTGCGTCGTTCATGTAAAATGACTCAGTTTATTGTAATCGTGATGACTCTTTGGAGGATTGAAATCGTCTTCAGCTTGGAGGGAAAGGGTCCGAGATTGAAGATGGTTGTAGTATAGTGCGACACGAAACTAGTTACGCACATTGGAAAGCACGTGTCGTTCCCAATCCGTGGCGTAAGAACAACACAGTTGACCGGATGTGGATTCAGAACTAAAGAAAAGTGAGAACATACAAACAGGTCCTTAAGCGTATTGTGAATGTGACGTTAACACTGATATCCAATAACCTGGATTTTAAGGAATATAGGGAAGAATTTGGAAAATCAAACAGTGCACTGCATTTTAGCAATCTCTGAACTTCTCACAAAGTGCGATCCTGTATTATGTAACCTCATAAATGAACCAAAAGTACCTAAGCCCTTCAATTCAAAACGAGTTAATAAATGGTCGATCCCGTGGACTTGAAAAATGATGTTAAACCTGCCGCATTTTTTTTTCTATTATTACATATACAACACAGGACACAAAAAAGTACAGAACAATTAACTCAGATATTTAGATACGTTACAGTTTTATTTTATTTAACTGGAACGCCATATGACGTGAAGATAAATTAAAATTGTTAGGTTTTCGTGCAATAAAAGACCAAAGCGCATAAAAATTGAGAAGGAAAGGCCCAGTACAATAGACCAAAAGGGACTCCTTATTAACTAAATGTCGTGGTCAGGGGTATAACGGCTGCGGCAACATATCAGGCGTATGCAAAGAGTCAGAACGAGAATTGAACAAAGACAAAGAAGTGCAAAATATGTACATTGTGCGCACGATTTAAATCTAGTACTTACAATGCTGCATGTGAAATTAAAGAAGTTAGGTTCTTTTATGACACAGTGGAAATCTGTGTCTTTTCTTCAGTCATATATTAAAAGTGAGAACTTATGGTATCTTCTAATATCTTAAAAAACTTTGCCCACCAAATTAGTTTTCGAGATACCATTCAGTTAAAGTCCTGTATTATGTTTAAGTCGATGTACTTAAGGCTCTGTCAAAAATAGTATTGATATATAAGAAAAAGGAAGAAAGAAAACAAGCTGTTGCTTTGAAAAACCAATTAGAGAAATTTGGATTTATTTTTCACAAATTATGCAATCAGAAAATGTGTTCTCTTTTTCAGAATGCAGCTGATAATTTACCTTGGTTCCGAAATAATTTGGAAGAAGCAACGTCATTTCTCATCAGCTACATTTTTGGCAAAGAGCTGGGGCATTCCACCACAATTTGTAAGAGAATTCGAAAAGGGAAGAAACATTTTGATGAAATGTATCAGGACGAGCGGCTAGTAGATCGAAAGATATATTTCAGAACCACTGTTTTAAATGGCTATTTGCAAATTACTGCAGCGCAATTAAATACAGATTTGAGGATGTGCACAATGTTAACCCTTTATTCAAAATTATTCCCCCAAAATTCATAAATTCTGCTTCCGGTGAAAAGATTCAATGCAGCGGTGGTTCTTCAAAATGAGATGAGGAAGATTTATCTAGTGCACTCCCAGACCAGGTAATAGGTTTCAAAATGCTCTGAAAAAAGAAATAACCTGATTAACCTCTGTAGCTGACCTAAGAGAGCAATTAGTAATAGAGAATTCAATCGTAGCTGCTAGCGTTTCAGACTTATGCACTGCATTTGACCTGTTTCTAACTATTCCTCTTTCTGTTTCTTCGGTCGAAGGATCTTTTTCGAAGCTAAAACTTATAAAGAACTATCTACGGAATTCTATGACCCAAACAGACTTAGTGAATTCATCCTCCTCAGTATCGAATTTGAAAGGGTAAGATCCAACGATGTTAGTGAAATCATCAATACATTCGCATCACAGAAAGCTCGCCGCAT
Source organism: Metallyticus violacea (assembly GCA_030762175.1). Taxonomy (NCBI): domain Eukaryota; kingdom Metazoa; phylum Arthropoda; class Insecta; order Mantodea; family Metallyticidae; genus Metallyticus; species Metallyticus violacea. Next base: position 236,957,504 of record CM060846.1, read on the forward strand.
GGCTAATTTTCACTAGAGTTCAATGTGAGTAGAGTAAAGTTTTATAACTACAACAAACAGCACATAGAAGTATATGCTTATTAATATTGAATTGAAGTTACTATAGTATAAATGTAATTTTAAAGAATGTATTTCAAATTATTTTAATAATCTTACAAAAATGGATGAATAACCCCCTTGTTCATTTACATGGAAATATATAAATTTAAAGTTGTCTTTCTACGTGCTCTAATTATATTTATGTTAGTTATTGATCGGTATATTTTATTTTAGGAGGCCCGAGTTTTTATTTTGCAGGCGGGCCCCTATCACGTCCCTGTCCCTGTCATAAGCTCAGATGCTACAATTCTTGTGCGGGCCCAAGTTCGTTTCAACGGGAATTTAGGCATTCGTAGACTGGAAGTCATTTGAATTCCCTTATTTCACTTCTTTTGATATGACTAAGACATTTGTCGGAATACATTCAAAGCGATAAACTTGTAACCAGTAGACGTTAACTAAAGGCAAATGCTATTTTTTTAATGCGTGTACTTATAAAGTTTTCATAGTTGCCACCAGTTCATTAGGCTCACTAGAAATAAGTTAGGGCACTCATCTACGCTTTCAAATTTGAATAAAATGTTCAGGTATTTACATAGGATATTATAACCTTTCATAAAGGATGATATTCAAGACATTTTGGTTCAGCTTTTTTTTATGAGAGAGAATTTCAAAGCCTCTTGCAAACAGCAACCAGCAGCTTACATGTGGTTCAGAATTGAAAATTTAAAGCGTTTGTCTCTAGATTAATAAACATTAAGTCTGATACTTATTCTACTACAAGCAAGTAATGATTTCATTCGTGGAACTAAATGAACGTGATACAAGTATCGTGTTCACAGCTGATACAAGTTTGAGGAGGTTTATTATGTTTTAAACTCTCTGAATGTTCTTGTTACATTTTCAACTCTTAAGTTGTTCACATAAACACCTCACACTTTCGCCTGCACATTAAACATTCAAGAACATACAATGAAACCACTTAACTGCGTTTAATACTGATTAGTTATTAATCATCTCCCTAAAATAATGATCAATTAACTTACACTCTTCTTTCAAGCCACAGTGAGTAACCTATTGTTTAAGATTACTGCAGGGCTTCTGAAAAAGTTCTGGTGTTTAATTTTAGCCACATTCTTATTATTTAAAAGAGAATCACATTTGAAGAGTTTTCATTCATCATTATCAGGGCCTAGATTGTGTGCATAGATTGTAATATTCGTATAGTTCTTCTGAACAGTTCATTTTCTCTTGGTAAGGGTATCGTATCTTTTCTGAACGTCCGATGACAGGTCGCCCAATTCTGTCAATACATTTGATATTGCTCTCCCATTTGTAAAAATGCCAAAAATACAGAATTTTCTTTGATATACTGAACTTTAATTATCAACTAATATTTATAGTTTTGTTGTTTTCAAAATGTAAACTTAAGCTCTGAAAAAAAAAGTCCATATTACCCTTACAACCGTTTGAATTTAAAACAGCTATCAAATTGACAAAAATTGACTATACATTACAGACTTTGACCCGAATTGTCTTCACATTGATGAAGATATACTTGAATTATATACACTCTAAGATTTCTCAAAAAATACATGAAAATACTTCAAACTATGTACTTTTCTTAACGTATTATTCACTGACAGTCCCAGTTTGTGATTGCTGGAATAATAGATTGGCCGCCATACGTATTCAATTTGTTAAATAGTTCTGCTTTCCAATTCTATATGGTCTACGAGGGTAGGTCCTCCATAAGTTTCCGGCCTTGCCGATAAATATTATCATCTTCACTAAAGCCTTATCTAGTGCCATACCTTATCTGGTAAGTAAATAATTGCAGCTGTAACTTCCGCTCCGATGTGTTCAGTGGTTCAGATATAGTTGCATAAAGAAGGCTATATGTAGAAGATTGCGACATGTCCAAAATGGAGTATCGAGCTGTTATTAAGTTCCTCACAAAAGAAAGATTTACTCCAAATAAAGTTAAACAACGATTGGACGGTGTATATGGGGAAGCATCCCCCTCATATTCTACCGTCAAAGAATGGGCCAAACTTTTTCGAATGGGTCGAGAAAGCATTGAAGACGAAGAGCGTACCGGTCGGCCCTTGGGGGTGCTTACTCCTGAAAACATCGCTCTTGTGGAAGAAGAAATGGTGGAAGACCGGCGGCGTTAAGTTATAGAAATAGCAACAAGATTGGGCCTTTCCAAAACAACAGTTCTTCAAATGTTTCATTAAAATCATTTTAACGTGAATAAGGTTAGTGCAAGATACCCATCTTGCACTAACCTAGACTTCTTTCCTCAGTCCAAAAGCAGTAACGAGTAATCTGTTGTCAGTCATTTTTGGAGCTCTGCCGTGGCAACGAGAGAAGTTCTGCAAACCATTGTTGCAGGAGATGAAACTATGGTCCACTACCATGATCCCTTGTCCAAAAGAGAATCTTTGGAGTGGCATAAACATGGCGAAGCACCGCCTCTAATGTGCCAAGGTCACTCAGTCAACCAAGAAGATCATGACCACAATCTTTTGGGACTGTGAAGGAATACTCTTCATTGACTTCAAGGAGAGGAACACCACAGTAAATGAGGAGTACTATGCTGGCCTACTGCACAGACAAGGAACTTCCATCAAAGAGGAACGGCGAGGAAAGCTGAGTGGTGGTGTACGCCTTCTTCACGACAATGCGCCTGTGCATACAACTCTTGTTGCAAAGGAAGCTGTGAAAAATGTGACTTCAAGGAGATCGACCATCCACCCTACAGCCCAGATATAGCTCCCAGTGACTATTTCATCTTCTCTAAACTAAAGAAGCACCTTCGAGGAGGGAAACTTAAGTGTGACGAAGAAGTGATGAATGCTGTTTATGCCAATTCTTTCAGACAAGCCTTCTGACTACTTTGGGGGGGGGGGGTTATAATGTTAGGTCAAAGATGTTAGAAGTGTATTGCAATAAAGGGTAACTATATTGAAAAGTAGTTTTTTGTCTTTATCATAAAATATGGTTAGGCCGGAAAATTATGGACCTACTTAACATGAGCCGTTAACCTTCATAGAAAATGTGGAAAAAAAAAAAAAAAAAAAAAAAAAATTATATTTTCTCTATGCTTAGAGTTTTAAATTTATCAGTGAGAATATTAATTGTTCGTTTTTAACTACATAGGCCGTCGGCCTGCTACTTTCTGCTTTAGACGTTGTTTTAGTGGAAGAGATAATTTAAACTTAAAATGCTTCCCTGACTAGACAATTTAGTATGGAAGATCGATATCTATGGACATATCATTGTAAGATCGCTGGTATTTAGCAATGTTTATGAATTTGGGAAATTTTCTCTTGTGATTTTAATTTCATCCTATGAAATTTGGTCAATCCTGACTCAAATGATATGTTTTCACTTTCTTCTACAAGTTTCAATGTAGTATTGAGTCTAGCTTAACTCATGTACTCCGTTTTTCTTTCTTAGGCTTATTTGTCTGATTATTTTTATAATTACCAATTCTAGGTTCTAATAATTTTTGAAGAATGCGTACGCCTTAACTTTCATTTTTTTTTATTTTAAAATATACTTTAATTTGTTTAACCACGATCCATAGATCCTGCTATAAAATATGCAAATTTTTTTTCATTCTAACATTCCGATAAACGTTTAACTTCACTGCCTTCTGATGTACTCGGAAGTTCTGAATTTACATTTTGGTTTTCACTTTGCGACATTTTATTGCCTAGCACTTTGCAACCCCCTTTATTCGTTTCTGTAAGCCACATTAAAAGTATTTCTTAATTAGACCTACATGCACAAAAAATAAGAATGATCTCCTGAATCCTCGTCTCTTCTGCAAATGCACTAAGAAACTTCATCTCAATTTCTTGTAGTTTATTTGTATTTTATTCTATCATTATCCAAAATTCACTAGCATATAATAGCTTTGGCACCTATATCACTTTATAAAATGTTAACAAAGTATCTTCTCTTGCTTTATTTTGTAGGGAATTTTCTGAAATACCACTCACATGATCAAATATTTTCATTTTCTTTGTCGGTCCATTCTATTTTTGTGTGACGGACAGTCTGAAAATTTAAATTCCTCTCTCTACTTATTCTATTATCTTATTTTAAATTGCAATTTTCTACCTATTACTTACTTTGCCTTTCAATGCCATAACTTTACTTTCATTCTCGGATATCATTATGTTGTGTGTTGTTGTTTATATGTCGATTTCTGTACATTATTCTTCGAGCTAGAAACAATAAACTAATCGTCAGCTCCTAAAGTAAAATGGGATGTTAACCATCCATTATCTTAAAATTCTTTTATTTAAATAATAAGCAGTGGCGATAAACCACACCGTCGTCTTATATTTAGCTTTGTTTATTGTTTTGCAGTCTCCGTGAATTTGAAAATTTCTATTTTTTATACATTTCTTATTACTTCAATTAATTAGATGAAATGCCTCTTTTATCCACAATTCTCCATAAATTCTGTCATTCTGCTCTATTAAGGGTTTGTATACATTGGATGAATAAAATATGTGTTTCTCTCTATTGAACTATCAATGATTCTCTATTGTCTGTTGTAAGATAAATAAAATTTCCCCACTTTAAAACCTTTTGTTTTCCTAATAATATGACTTATAATAATAGTTTTAAAACTTTAGTATGCTTTATAGTTTATTTAAATGCACATTTCGTGGTAGTTTACCATTTTGTTCTTTCTACATTTTTAAAATACGGACCTTAATAATCATACTGTCTATTCATCTAGATTATTTTATTTACCCAGCATTTACTTACCAGTTTAAGATATTTAGCTTTGAAATTTTCATAATATTTTAGTATTTTACTCTTTGTATCATCGCTGCATACCACGTTTTTATTTGCAATATTTTTCAAGACTGTTTCTAATTCAAAATATTCTATTAAGTCATTATTACTTTACATGTAACCTTTATTATTTTCTTTATCCATAAAGTTGTCCAGTCCATAGATTTTTGTAATAATGTAACTTTTGATATTCATCAATAATTTAGTACACAATACTTCTGCCATTTTTTTGCCAGAATTTTATTGTAGGCTAGGTTTAATTTTACTGACAGCGCCGAAGATTAAAGTTAAATGCTAGTAATGAATGCAGAAGCGCGTTCGGAGATGTCCAGCTCAATTTAGCAACGTTTACTAGTGCATGATTTTAAAGAAGTTGGGGACTCAGATTTAGTCACCAAACCTTTAAGAAGAAGCAGGTAGAGATGGAAAAAAAAATAAATAATGGGTTGCAGATTTTATTTATTAGTGCAAGAAAGAGCCAGATCTGTTGTAGGCTGTTGCTTGCGTCTTCTTCACTCAAACGAATTACGCAAAATAAATTACAATGTGTTTAACGATAAGGCTGTGAATAACAAAGCAACGCCATTACCCAAGCATTTATCACCTTGACCTGTGATGTACAAGAATTATTGTACGTAAAGGTACATTTCAAAATTTACAACACCTTTCCTCCGCCCTAGCTAATGACGGTAGGCATAGTAAGTACTTAAAAGGAAAAATATACGACTTTCTCCAGAGAAATGGACAAATTTACCTGAATGAAACCACATATCTAAAACAAACAAACAAAAAAAAAGTAAGTAAACTACGTTCTAGCTTTTCACCGCTGCCTAAAAACCAAATAAAAGAAAATTGGACGATTAAGAAAGAAAAGTTTTTTAAGTGCAAAAAAATAAAACTGAGATCACCAGAGATATTGTTCAATGTGACCACCTGCAACACCGCCACGGGTGGCCGAGGTCGTTAACGCGGACTCGTGAGCGGGAGGTCTGGGGTTCGAATCCCGTCAGGACCGTCCTCTCTGACTGAAGTTTTTTCCAGGTTTTCCTTAGTCCTCATAAATGGCAAATTCCGGAGGGGCACCTTAAAACTTAGGCCTGGAACGATTCCTTCTTTAAAAATAAATCCTTTCCCAAAATAACATTTCATCTCATGTATCCATCTCAGTGTCCATCGCCTGTGGTGCCTCTGTAGCAAAAACGGGCGTTAAACATTTTTCATTCCACCGGCAACATCCCTGCACAGAGTGCACCGTGAAGAAATGAACCTCGTACCCTCTCAAAAAATCGGAAGAGTTACGAACCTCATCACAAGCAGCCAAGACCCATGCTAGTAACTGCTCATCAGTGTTAACTGATAATGCATACACGAGGCACTTAAGATGTTCCCATAGCAAAAATATAGAGGGTTGAGGTCCGGAGAACGCGATGGCCAGTTTACAGGAATGCCTCTTCCAATCTATTACCCAGGAAGCACACCATTAAGATAATCTCCTACTTCCACACTGAAATGGGAAGGAGCTCCATCGTGTTCAAAGAAACATCTTCCAAAACCACAGGCAAAACATGTGTGAGGAGCTGAAGATACATGTGCCCGATTAACCGTGTAGGAAGTGGATATGGTCCAGTTATTTCACGATGCCTGCCCACACGTTGATGTTGAATCTGTGCTGATAACCAACCTCCACCACCGCATGTGGCTGCTCATACTCCCATACATGACTGTTCATGAGGTTCAAAATTAGCTCACCTCTTGTGAACATGGCCTCGTCGGTGAAAGGAACAGAGAAGACAGGCTGTTCATTCTGTCGCTCCAAGGCCCATTTGCAGAACTCTAGTCTGAGATCGAAGTTCGCTGGCCCCAGTACTTCCATCTTAAGTAGATGACAGGGAAAATTTTTCTTCGTGTAGGACCCGATGAACGCTGGACTTGTTCGTATCCAAGGCTCTGGTAATTTCTCGGATGCTGTGGAAGGTTCCGCCGAAACCCTGGTAAGTATTCTTCTTCAAAGACTGGAGAAAGACCTTTCGATTTGCATCGGCATCGGGTCTGTGCACCACTAAAGATTCAATTTCCCGTAAACGCCGATGAATATTTTGGAAGGTCAAGGGGTAAGGATGATGTCTGCCTGGAAATCTATCACTGAACAGCTGTGGAACTATAGATGCACGTCCTCTTGCTTCCCCATAAATCAAATGCATATTAGCAAGCTTGGAAAATGCATTAGCCATGCTTCGGAACAACTGTAAACAGTCTGTTGCATTTGATATACAGAGCAGAAAATCACCCATTAACCACTCAGGTGCGATATGCTAGGTACTTCGCGCATGCGCAATTAACTTTGTAGCGCTACTGACTGTTATTCGTGGCGTGCATACCTTGGCAGAACGAACAATTTTACGGAAGTAGTAAAGCCAATAATTTTCAACTTACCTTGTACTGCGTATTAACACTGCCTTTTCCGACTACTTGGATAAGATGTGCGCATTCTGCATGAAAATCTAATCTACACACTTACGTTATATTGACGTACCAGCTCGGATATCCGATTCCGAAAAATCGTTCGAACTTGAAAGTTTACAAAACGGATCATAATTTCCCTATCTCAAAATGCTTATCTAGGACCCCTCCACAAGGTGTGTGTGTGTGTGTGTCAATGAAAGTAAAATACTTCTTTTGAGTGTAATGACATGGTGATGTAAATGTTCATTCAAATTTCATAAAAGAAAATAATATTTCAAGCCTGCTAGACCCTTCTTCAGTGAAAGAAACGAAGTAAATAAAAATGCATAAATAAAAAATTAACAATGAACATCTAGTTCGCCACATTATATATATATATATATATATATATAATATTTTTGCCTACTTAACACACCAAATGAGACAAACATAATCAAGTGCTTGCTTCATTGTACCGTTCTTTCCACAATGTATGACATAGGTAGTTAATTGTTTAGTTCGCCATTGGCCAAGTAAGCTGAAATGGATAATGTATGATAAGATATACAAGTACAGTAACGGATTACCGTGCATATAATCTGAATTTGAATTCTGGTTGCAAATGATGTGCGCTAGCATGTGAAAGAATCTGCAGAAGTATTAAAAAACGTTTATGAAATGGAATTAGTAACATAATGAAGAATTTAAGGCAATTAACACTAATGTAATCCTACATAGGAATGTTCAATATAAAAATATTATAGATAATAAATTTTATAGAAATCATAGTATAGTAAATAATATGTGAAAATAACTACTTAGTCATTTTACCAATTTGATTACTTTTCTAGTTTTACGTTGCGGTAAATAGTTTATCAATACTACCAACATTTTATATAATCCAAAATGCAGTGGAGACTCAAATCATGAAAGAATTAAGGAAGAGGATGTTCTATGGGCGGCTGATGGGTTTCCGATATATTGATTACATGCTCCCCTGTATATGAAGTCGCAAGGCTGAAGAATGAATGAATTGTGTTTAACGCCGGTTTTTGCCACAGGGGCACCACAGGCAACCGATGATGCATGAGATGAAATGATATATTGGGAAAGGATTTATTTTTAAGAAAGGAATCGTTCCAGGCCTAAGTTTAGGGTACCTCACCGGCATTTGCCATTTATGAGGACTGAGGAAAACGTGGAAAAAACCTGAGTCAGAGAGGACTGTCCTGACGGGATTCGAACCCCAGACCTCCCGCTCACGAGTCCGCGCCTTAACGACCTCGGCCACCCGTGGCGGTTGCAAGGCTGAAGTAGAGGACGCAGTGTTCCGGCATTGGCCCTTCGAGAGCTGTAGCGCCAAAGGAAAAGAATTAAGTTTTATGGCGTAATAAGAACTTTGTCTGTAATAGTGTTTTATTATGCTTCTTGAAAAAGAAATTCGGAAGAAAATCTTAAATACCTGGCGGTAGATATACATGCATGAGATTAACCACTCTTGGGCTTAAATTATATTTATTTACAAAAAACTAGCCCGGTTTGACAGGGGCAAATGACCACTATTTATACCAGAAAGCACAGATATCATTAGAAGTTCATACCAAAAAACAACTAGTAAATAGGTGCTCAAAACGTTCAAAGTATAGCATTAAATATGCACTAATGAAGTAAAAGAATTGTGTTTCCCTTAACAGTATGAATGCTAAATGAGAAGTAGTTTGTATTTTTCCTTAGGGTTTGAAGCAGATGTGCTGCCGTTGTTTAAAATCAGGGACAAATTGCAGTTCAATACTCACTCTTCATTTAGGTTTTCAATTTAAAAACTGCGTTACTCTCAATATAATTTCATAATTTTATAATTATAAATCAGATATAATTTTATATCTGAAAAAAAATTCTCTCCAGATTATAAGTTGTTGAGACATATTTAAATGACATTAACTGTTCCAAAATTGTGCCAGTTTTGCGCTCATATGTCTACCTAAATCGACATTAAACTCCGTCTTTCCAAATTTATTATAGGAATTGTGACGTAGGAATGGTCTCATGTTGGAAGCGTTCGTCTATTGGATGACATGGCTTCCCTGTCAACGAACATGTAAGGTACAATTTTTGTTACTCACAGACGGTTCATGTGCAGTAGTCACGTCGTTGCGAATTTAGGTTAGGCTAGTTTAAGTTTAATATACATACGCAAAACTTAAAGTACTAAAAGCGTATGCCTTCTCCCCTTTGATTATTATTTACTTTACGTGTTACATTGGGTCCCCCTAGGAGTTAACTTTATTTTTAATCTTCATAATTTGTCTGCACTGTTCCAATAAAACAAATGTTACGTTTTTATGTTAAAAATTATAGTGTTAAAACCACGCATAAGTTGCAAATTTAGGTTAAGTTAGACTAGGTTAAATTAAAGGATAAATATCCAAAACTTAAGTGTTAGCTTATGCTTTTTTCCCCTATGATTATTATTTACTTGCGTGTTACATTGCTGCATTACAGTTTCTTATTTCATTTCGCTTAATACTGATTATGATTAACTATTAATATGCATCCTAAAATGTAAACTTTGCGTACGACTGCTTGTTTTCGTCATTTACGACTGTTCCATCCACCTGCATTTGTTGAAACTACCATTCGGTTTTCCCTGCTGCTGTTCGAGAAAGGAGGCGTCACTTCTGCACAAAAGCCATCTATTTGATTAGTTATCCATACAGCAAGAAAGATCCGATTCTGCTGGAGCTGCTGGAGCGGTTAGAGCTGCAGTCCCGAGCAACAGGGGAGAGAGCCGAACTCCGCAGTAGAGAACGGGAGATAATGCCGTTTTCGTGGCCACTTGTAGCAGTGTAAATGTTACATGGACTATTACTTTATTATTATTATTATTATTATTATTATTATTATTTTCTTAAACGTAACGTAACCTATGCGTAGTCCTCCGTAACTTACTGGCTGCAGTATGTTGTTCCTCATTACATAACTGAGTGTTTCACTTTTTAGCACGCGTTGTCTTAATTGTGGCAATTAATTCATCCACACACACTAACCTTAATGCTAACCTTGGGTAAATCCTAGAAACCGGTGGACCCAGTGGTTTGTTAAATATATATTAATAGGGTCGGGTAAATCGCTGTAATGATGTCAAACCTCCTTTGATTCCAGCAGAAAGAAAAAATTCATGAACATCAATTTATAGCACATTTTGTGCGTGGTATTATATTAGCGAGTAAATCATTGCAATGGTGGTAAAATTTCCTTAACTCAGGCAGGAAAAAATAAAAAAAAGAAGAAAGAAAGAAAGAAAGAATGAATGAATGAATGAATGAAAAGAAAAGAAAAAAAGCATCAGGACGTAAGGATTCGAAACCACTAACTTCACAAATATAGCGTGACGCTCTAATCGTCTGAGCCATCGTGCCTTTGTGCGTGAAAGCCCTATTATCTAGCTATATCTGTGCATCTCTACTTTCGGCTCTCTCCGCTGTCGCTCGGGACTGCAATTCTAACTGCTCTACCGCTCCAGCAGACTCAGATCTTTCTTGCTGTATGTGTTTGTCTGTACATAAGTGTTTGTAATGGAAAATCTTTCACACATCGAGCGAGAGCAAACTTTTCCCAGCTTTCTCCAAATCAGACGCAGTCAAGATGCTCCGGCTTTGGGGGAGGGGGGTTATATTTGACTTTCATAACTACATTTCCAGTGACTCGGGTATCCAGGTATTATCGTGTTAAGTTGTAAAAAACAGCGTGTTGTATATATATTTTTTGTTGCTTTTTAGTGTTTTTTTAAGATAAGTTTTTCTCTTTAAGCAATTTTAGTAATGTTTTGTAAGATGATTTTGAGGGCATTATGTCATGTATCTAGTGAGAATTTGCTTTGACAACAAATGGCACAGTAATACTATTTTTTATTTTGTACTATTATTTTGTTCTTTGGTGTATGAAGGCAAGTTGTTTGTAGCTTATTTAATTACTATCCCTTTGCTCAAGGTCAAATGTAACTGACAGTTAAATGGGCCAGTTTCTTTATAACTCTTTGTAAGTGACTTTTTCAATGTTAATTATTTCCCAATTCATTGTAACATTGCTATTACTACTGTTGTACGTTCAATAATCTTATACAAAGATTTATGATTCTACATCTTATAATCACGTTTTTTGGCATTATAATAATGTTTTTATAAACTATATTTAAAGGGTATTCCTGGGTTTTGTCAAACTGCCCTACTCCCTTATTAGTAAGTCCGCTTTCCAGGGTATCTTTCGGGATTCAATTACAGTACGTTCAATATGACGTAGTGAAGCCTGTTAAAATCAACAGGAGGATGTTGTACCAAAAAAAAAAAAAAAAAAAAAAATTGAAAAGTGGAACAGATGTAATAAATCACACCAAAGTAAAGGCCACATGGGCCTCAAGAGATAATCTTTAGGTGATATGAAGGAATGTTTGGAATATCTCACACTTAGTGATGCTCAGGATTTTTTTTTTAATTTGCACTAGTCTTTTTTTATGTTTTGCTCTACAGTGCCAGGAATAGAATTTAGATTAGATTTCGTTTATTCACGAGCACTTATTGACACAGTTTAGTAAATTCCTGCAGCTTCCAGTTATGTAATTGATTATGATAAATCGAAAAAATGAACAGTTTTAAATTCAAGGTTCCCTTCAAACTCATGCTTTAACAGTATATTTTAAACTGGCTACATTACGCAAGTCCTGCGAAGTAACTACTATTTAAGTAATGGTAGGTAATAAATATAACACAAGAGTAGTGAATGTCTCTCCTTAGCGCACTCTCCGGGTGCAGTGCCTACCTTATTGCTGTGCGTATCCATAAAGTATACATTCAGTCTTGTACGCAACCCCACGGGAAAGATACACTATGAGGGGACATTACTCGGCAGGGTTTCTACGTGTTCATAGAGAGTAGAATATGGATTTCTCCTTAATGGAGTTTTCATGTTTTTAAGAATTAAAATTCAATGTATTGGAATTCCTGTATTTACCCTAACAACGTTTTGTTTCCTTCAGAAAATCGAGCTTTATTGAATGGCGGGACATTCAAATGGGGCGGAAATTTGTTGACCCTCGAAGGTCGAGGTTTTATTTTTAATGGTTATACAAAAAATATTAATTAAAATTTTGTGGGTAAGCATACTTTTCATGGGCGAGGATTATTTAATTGAATGGTGGATGTAAAGCATGTTCTATGTTTTGCAAAAATATTTCTCATTTAAATAAGATGTTATGTTGCAATCAAAAAAGATTTGCGCGTCACGTTCGACTTTTAATGAACGAAAAAAATGTTAATATGCAAAAAATTCTGATGGAAAAAAAAGTTGCTAACATGAAAAAAAAATTACAATGAAAAAATGTAATTGTGCTAAAAATGTTGTAATTATGCAAAACAATTTTTTCAAATGCAAAAATATGCAAATATTTTGTTATGATGCGAAAAAAAAATTTTAAGTCACCGCTGGGTACATACTACTGTTATACTGCAATGTTAACGTGCGTTAATTTCCAATATTTTAGGAAAAAAATATAAAAGAGCACACCCTAATGAACTGCTACGGAAGTAATTCTAGCTCGGGTTCTTGGGACCTACTGAGAGTTGGCGAAAACTGCGTGCCACATTTTTACTCCTCAATCACGTTTCAACCTGCTTAGGCGCCATGAGGGTCGCATCTTATCTGAAAGATTTTCAACCTCCCAGGGTTAGGTATTTGTATCTGTCAATGTTTTCCTCTGGGGTCTGGCATTTTTACCTGCTAATTTTTTCCCATCCCCTAGGGTCAGACAAAAAAGGTAGTTAAAAGCATTTTGATATTTTGCGAATTCCCGTCTAAATGTTCTGTCACGTCTTTATCTAAGGTCAGGTATTTCTTACTGGTCTCTTGGGTGAGGAAATACGGAAAACTAATCTCATTGGTTGAAAACCAAGAGGGGACGGAAAGTATTACAAATACGCACTTGTAACTGAATTGTTGAAAAAAAATTTTTTTTCGCTATAAAAACAATGAAGTGTGTGAATCATTACATATCGTGTTCCTGGTTTTGAAATGCGTGTTGCATCAACTACAAGTATATCAGTCACAAATAATAATAATAATAATAATAATAATAATAATAATAATAATAATAATAATAATAATAACAATAATCTTTTTAGCGAAGCTTCAAACAGCGCCGTTATAGCATTATCAGTTAATCATTCGTGTGATGAAATATGGGGTTCCCGAGTTACTATGCAAATAAGTGTAGTAAATATATTGCAAACATTGCGATAGTTATAGCTAAAACCACAATTTGTGTTGCATTTGGAAACCATATACCACAAGTTACATTAGAACGTCTAATAGATATACCCCTGTGTGTTTACAGTGCCAGACTCTACGTGCTTGTAAACTCTATAATATACCCAGTACGTGCAAAAACATTATAGGCCAGCTTACGAATGTCTTCGTTGTGCAACTTCCAATTCGTTTTAATTCATTTCTTTATTTATCGTGTGTGTTTATATAATTCAAATGCACCTTTTTTAAATTTCATGTAACGTCAGTTTTCTAACAAAATATCAAGTAGACTTTAATGTAAACAGTGTAAAAATCCTTGTATTGAATACACCCATTTTATAGTTGTTAGGGGAAGTCATTTTTACCAATGACATATTAGTCAACCTTTTACTTGAAGATATACAATTTAGAAACATTATAGAACAAAATGATCATATACAGCTGTTCTACAATAGCCCGCTTTTTTCATCCAAAACGTTTGTACTGTAAAGCACTACGTACATGTAATTTCCATAATACCACACTTATATAGACACACCTATGTGTGCAAGCGCATCTAGCGTATTTCTTGTTTCTATAATAGTATGTTTAATTTATAAAGTAATAATTATTGCTAAAAATGAGTTTTATGTGTAGAATATCACGTTTAATAATATTTCCCAAAGTTTTTGCTTTTAATACATATTTAAATATAAATTTTAGTTATAATTTTTAAATAATGTAATCATTTCGCATGTTACCAATACAGTGTATTAACCAATGGACTTATATGTTACAATTATACAATTTACCGTGCAAAGAGTTTTATCAATCAGTGTCAACATTTACAAACCTGCACGAATCTAATAACAGAAAAAGAAATTCTGTACATTGTACTGCATTCTCATTTATATTACTCCGCTTATAATATAATATGCTTATGTGTGATTTGCAATAGTCTTATTTTTCGTCGTATTTTATATTGACTTGTTAATATTTGTATTCCCCATCCCTGGTGATAACGTGAATATTTTATCCTGATGTTCTTAAAGTTTATTGAGTTATTTGGGAGTCTACAAACAGCTCCAGGGCTGCCACAATAAAATATTAGAAGAACATTTGTGTTTTTATCAAGATAATTCTGTGAATCTTCAAAACGTGTCATATGAAATTTGAATGTAAAAGGTTTTATGTTTTTTGTTATTCAAAAGTTTTCATTATTTTGAATTATTAGGATAGGGTACATTATTCGTACATTATGCAAAACCAATGTTTTGTTTAAACTATTAAAACTTATGTTAATATATTTTTGTGTTTAACTTTGCAAAAAGTAGGCTTATGTTTCGCGAAAAAAAGAGTATTTTCCTCCCGCGATTCACTTTTAACACACCAGAGTGCGAGGGAAAAAATATTTAACTTTGCTGTGCTAGTAGCGTGAAAAATTATTTTATCTGCTAAAGACATTTAAAAAGGCAAAGAGATGGGCATATTGAGTGATTGTAAAAAAAATTTTCACTTACGTGGAAATAATAAGCTGTAAGTAAAAGTGCTTTGTTAATTTCCAATATGTTATGATGTTGGCTGTGCAAAAACATTTTGCGACCATGCAAGGCGATGTGAACCTTCTTCTTTCTGTGCTGTCTGACTCACTATTAACGATGAATTGAAAGTTAGATCTACTAATGCCGGGGGTTGCGGAGTTTGGGGAGGGGAATGAATGAATGAATAGTGTTTAACGCCCGTTTTCGCTACAGAGGCACCACAGGCGAATTGGGAAGGGGGAATATAGCAATATCATGTGGAGTGGCGAGTTGTTGCACATACTGATTCAGTAAAAAAATAATTTTACTCTCTGTAAATTAATAATTCATTCACAGATACATTTTGGAATTGAAATTAAACGTTTTTAATCATTAAACAACAAAAATATTACTGTCACACTGTACTTAATGATCTTTGGCGTTGCTAAGTTTTCCACCCTATTTTTACTACTTTGTTCTTCAAATAGGCAACAATAGTCAATATTAGAAACTCAAAACTACTTAACTATGCAAAAAAGATGTGATTAATGTGACATGTGATTTTCAAATTGGCGAAATCATTCTTAAAATGTTTCCTTAAGTTAAGTGATGTGTTGTGCTGTGCAAATTATGCAAAACTGGAGTTTTTGATTTCTCTACTGTTTTCGCTGTAGGCTTTGAATAATGTCACATTTTTATAGATTTTTCTCAAAAGTATCCAAACTTTTTCTGAAAGCATTAATTATGGTTCATGAACTGATAAATGCTTTGTTTCTCCCCGCGAAGCTTTAAGTTGAGGCTGTTCAGACGTTCGATAAGGTCTGTTTAAAAAAACCATTGTGCAAAACTATTCTTCGTCCTTAAGTTTTTCATGCTATCAGAGGCATTCTTACCCTTGTTTTCAAAGAATTGGGAGACCTTTCTTATCAGGAAACTTCTACAGTTTTCTTGGAATTGTGGATAACGCACATAGAAGGGACGAAAGATTGGGTTCGATGTGTGTCCACCCTTTTTATTCCTCATTCACCTTTCAACGTAGTACGCAGTACATTTGATTGTTTTTTTTTTTTTAAAGAACGTTCAAACGACTCCCTTCGAGGGCCAGAGGGAAAGGCACCAGGAGCCGTCCGTAAGACCACACTGATCTAAACAACTGAACTCTCGATGGAGATTTGGCAGAAATTCTTTTTGTGAAGGCTACTGGAGTTCACATGCCCCATCTGCCGCACAGGCTTTCTGATCATCTGCGTTCAAGTAATGACATGCTGATAAACCTTGTGAATGTCAAAAAGTGAACAAAACTGTAAATAATATAAATGTCATATAGGCAGTGAAATATTGAAAATATGATGCATTTATAAAGATATATAAAATGTGGTTATATTCAGGATAAAAAAATTGTATTAAATCAAGAAAAGATAATTCGCACACATAATATACCATAAAAGAATAACTATAACCTCCGGCAAAATGTGGCGGGCGATAAGCATTCCTTTAAAATGCACTATTCACGAGTCCATGCTCTCACAGGTTATTATAGCAAAAGGAACTAAAAAGAGTGGTTCAAATAATCTTAAGAATTTACAAGAGCAATCTTCAGCTACGTTAGATAGCACCTCTTTCCCTTAACCAGTCACCTACACAAAAAAATGTAATAGTGTTTTAAGTGAAAATATATAACATCCCCGTTACCAACATTGTTTTGGGTATGGATTTTAATTTTTTTTTAATTATTTTGATTAATTAAATGGCCCTCACGTTGATGAAGCAATCTTGAAGATGTTCCTGAAATGGGGTTTCCCCGAAGATCACTCGTGTACATTCTTAAACGCTACAGCTAGCCTGGAGTCGTACGCACCATGCCTGGCCCCATTCAGATGTGGTGATTTTTTCAGGGTGTCTTTCAGCTATTCTGGACTTAAACCGGGGGGACGGTATGTCAAGGACTGTTAAATAAGCTATGTGTAAACTATACTGTACAAGATATTTGTTGATATGATGATCACTGTGATATGATGATCACACAGTCTCGTCTGGAACCTCTGGCAAGGGATGAAGTATGCTTTCCGTATTAACGAATAACTATTCCGGCTCTCTCTTTCATTTGGAGCTGATTTTGGACTCTCATTCATCCGACGATTGTTATAATTTCACAAATTACTTCAATAGCTCGGCGTGGCTCAAACTTAATTCCTCCCAGATGAATTAATTCATTCGCGACGAAAGTTCTAAAGTAACTAAATCTCCACTAATTCTGATCACAATCACACGCGACCGCGTATCAAATGAATTACTTGCCTGAGTGACTAACATACGACGATTGTTATATACAAAACGGACGACTGCTCAAATGCCGCGAAAATTGGGATTTTTTTACATTCTCAAAGCGTCACGATGCTTGAATTCAAACTTTAAAATCTTCTCGAAGCGTTCTCAAACCCTATTTCCCTATTGGCTGAATAGCTCGGCTACGGAACATTCTGGAAATAAGATTCGAAAACTAGCTTCCTGACTGGCTACAAAAAATCCCCTTAGTTTTCCGCGCTTTCAAACCAGCGGGCATTTACCCACGGTTCTCTTGGTAATATTTCACTTTTTAGAGGTCACCTTATCTTGAAGGGAACTTCAGCTTTCTCGGATCTTTGTCTATCCAAGGACATTTTAGGGTGAATACAATGGAAGGATTCTATACGAACACAATACACATCCTGGTAAAGGACTCCAGCGAGCCGTGAAAAGCATACACTGTTTTCAGCTTGTTACACAGTAACTTTTCTCATAGTAAAATAGTTCTTATATTTACACATACTATTTTCCCTGATATGCATAATAATCAGAGGATCAGGAATTCATATATAAAAGAATAAATAAAATTTAATAAACGAATAAATTACAACAGCTCTTTATTACCTCTCTTCTGCTTCCGGGAGTCGAAGATATACATCCTGCTTCAAGAATAAATATTTAATTTATAAGTGAGATTTCTCCCAGTTAGAAAATATAAAGTTGTGCCAAAATTTCTTAAAGACAATTGGTGAAATTTTAACCCATTAACCTCTGAAGTTGCCATGTGGAAACGAAGTACACGTTTATCCAAACATGCTGAGAAATTTGCGTCTGTTAAGGTTTATCGTGTCTTCATAGCATATATAAAATAACGAAATTTCTGTTGAATTGATTCAATCTTAATTGTCGACGTCTGGCCAGTTAATGGGGGAGCAGTATTGTTTATTGCTTGTGATTATTACAGATGTGCGCTTGAACATGTTTATAAAATTTGCATAAGTAATTTCATGGTTTTCCAACTTTATTGGTTTGATGATAAAATGAATGAAAATGTTCACTGATAATACAAATGAGTTCAGTTTTCCTTAAAGAGTTCAGTAATAAAACTCAATCTTGGTGTTGCCTCATGGCAACTCTACGATATTTCAAAGATTTGTAATCTATGTTATAATCGTTTTCAGAGACGGTCTAACCTTAGGAGACGCTCTAAACATGCTACTGACTGAAGATGATTAATTAAGCGATAAAAGTTATTCAGGTTATATCGCACCCGCTGATTCTCATAGATGATGATTCTTAAGCGAAAACAAACGGTGGCTGATATATAATCTGTCTAGTATGCAATTAAGAGCTAAAGTTGAAATAAAATTATATTATATCCCATAAACCTAAAAAGAATGAAATTTTAAAAAATGAAATCTGTTACTACTCAGCCTCACAGAATGACCTTAAATTTTCAGTTTTTCACAATATAGCTGTGCAAGATGCAAAATATAGTATTGAAAGAAGGAAACAAAGAAATCATGGTTATAAATTGCTTCAGAAAGTGTTAAATATTTGGTATTTTGAATTTCTCTCACCCATTAATTTAAAAAGACGAAATAATTTTTTTCATCCTTGCGTCATCTTAGCGTTAAGCAGCTCTAATGAATTGTCAAGTAAATATTTTACTGCGACACTCATCAAGATATGGGCAACAATTTCGTTTGTAAGCCAGTAAGGCGTAATTGCTTTGAACAATATTACTATTCCTTCATAGTGAAAATTCCTTCATTGGACTCAAAAGATAAAATATGGAAATGAAGCGCTCTTATATGAAGATGGTATGGAGGAATCTATGAAGTCTTGGGAAATCTAAGTCAACGCATAAGGGAAGTTATGCGCAAATTCAAGAAAAGAAGCAAACCATGAAAATATTGCTAACATTTATGCAAAATAGACAGCGTATTGCCAACATGCATCCCAAGGAACAACAACAAGTCGTCAAAGGAAACGCCATCCGTCATCCGGCAGCTGGTGTAATCGCGGGTGGGAATAGTTAACACCAGAAGCAAAAAAAAAAAATAAGTGTATTCGTCAAGTCCGTATCCGTACGATAACCTGTATCTAAGAACCTTCCTATTAGCATGACCTGTCAAACCGATCCTTTGGACGTCGGCAAAAACTTCATTTCAAGCTCTTATTTGACACCCAATCTGCCATCAAAACCAATATTCCTGAAACATCAAAATACTCTGCACCGGATTCTGCTTCTTAGGAGAGGATAAAGCATTCACCAACAACCCCGCCGTCAGTGATGCCGATGCAAGTCAAGTCAAGAGCATGCCTTCCAAAGCACTTCCCTACGAAATAGATGCACGCTGCACCATTTCTATGGCCACTAACAGAATTTCAGCCCTGAACAAAAATGTTCCATCGGTGAGATGCTTCTGCACCACTTTCACGGACCAGTCTTCGTTTCAATTTACATATTAACAATTCAATAAAGCGTGAACCATAACTTTGATCACCTGCTGCTTACTTGTGTTACCTGGTCTAATGAGGATCGCCCACAGATGTTCTGCATTAACAACAGTAGCGACGAAGAAGACAGAGACAGTGATTCGGTGATTTTCACAGAGGGATTTTACGCAGCATTCTTTATAAGCATTTTTGTGCGTGAAAAAGAGCAAAACTTTCAGTCCGGCAATAGAGTAAAACAGTGTGAAACTGGTTTTACGTTTTGCCACAAAATAACTGTGCGAAAAACTTAATTGTAATGTTCACCGCAAAATAAACATGTGAAATTTTTAATTGAAATGTTTGTAATGTAAGTGTACAATATTAACTGTAAACCTTAGTTACGTTTTAACCACCATGTAAATTTTAACTGTAAAATATAATTGCATTTTCCTATCATGCATATTTTATCTTTAAAACTTAGTTACATTTTAACCAAGGTATATTTTAATGCAATAAATATGTATTTTACGAGGAATAATAAAATAACTCCTATTAAACAGTGGGAACAACATAATCCCAACATTTCAAATTTACCAGAAATGAATTAATGACAGACTAAAGGTGACACTTATGTCACCAAACGGAGGGATTATGGTTAGTCAAAACGCCTAATCCGGGATCTTAACTACTCATGTAATTTTTATTGAAAAAATTGGGCGCACACATAATAGTAGCAGAGTATGGTGGTCGGTAATAAATTGCCTGAATTTTAAATTATTAACAAAATTTGATATTATTAATATATATTTAGTGCTTGTACTTTCCTTTCATTACTTGTAGAAGAATCGATTTCCTTGTTCTATTTAACCGCATATAGCTTTTCTATAGGGTGGCGCACTAATGTCAAACATTGAAATTGTGTAATAAATATGTTACTTGCAGGTTGGCAACGTTGGAATGTTGTGACGATTAGCCGTATTTCGTGTATGGTTCAACAGAAGACAGCAACGCGTGCGTGACTCCGCCGCTTCTGTTTATTATAATGGTGGACATAGACCGGTTGACGGTAGAACAGAAAATGAAGACTGTGTTGTTTTACGCGGAAACGAAGAGTGTAGCAGAGAGGCAATGACGTTTTCGTGTTCATTTTCGTACGAGGTGGGCCCCCTGCAGACAGACAGTGTATAGACTAACCACACAATTTGAAACTGACGGCAGTATTTCAGAGCAAAAGCGACCTCTTGTCAACACAGTCCGTACTCTTAGAGAATATCGAGGTTGTAAGAGTGGCTTTGACACGAAGACGCAGGAAATCCAGAAGACGAGTTCAGCCGAATTGGGCATCTCACGTCGTTCTTTTCAAAGAATACTTCATGCTGGCGTGATTATTCCCATACAGAATGACAGTGTTGCACAAACTGAAGGAAAACTACAAGGTATGGCAATTACAGTTTGTGACTTCGGCTCTTGCAAATGATGAATGAATGAATGAATGGCGTTTAACGCCCGTTTTTGCTACAGAGGCACCACAGGCGATGGACATTGATGATACATGAAATGAAATGATATATTGGGAAAGGATTTTTATTTTTAAGGAAGGAGTCGTTCCAGGCCTAGGTTTAGGGTACCTCCCCGGTATTTGCCATTTATGAGGACTGAGGAAAACCTGGAAAAAACCTAGTCAGGGAGGACGGTCCTGGCAGTATTCGAACCCCAACCTCCTGCTCACGAGTCTGCGGCTTAACGACCTCGGCCACCCGTGGCGGTTTGCAAATGATGATGCCGTGATTCATAACACATGGTTTTCTGATGACTCATATGAACGTTAGCGTCAATAGGCAGAATATCAGATTTTGGGCAAGAGAACCTCCTGGTGCTGTGCACGAGACTGAAAACTAGGGAGAAAAGGTTAGTGTATGGGGTGCCATTTCCAGCCATGGAATCATTGGGCCAATCTTTTTCAACGCCACAGTTAACAGTGCGCGCTACATGGACATGTTCCAGAATAATATTCTTTCACAACTTTATGCAACAGGGTTACCAATGGAGACACAATGGTTCATGCATGATGGAGCTCGTCCTCATACAGCAAAGGTTATTCTGGATTACCTGCACCAATATTTCAGGCTCCGTGTGATGTTCCATCGATATCCAGAACGTTTCCAAGGTGGTTCAATATGCCCGCCACACAGCCTGGATATTAATCCCTGTGACTATTTCTTATGGGGATATTTGAAGCAGACAGTCTACCGCAACAAACCACGCATTCTATTGCAACTGCGAGCGGCTATCACAAAATTTTTACAGGGAGTAACAAAAGACTTGTGTAGTAGAGTGGTCGAAAACGTCACAGTTCGTCTCGAAGAGGTGGTACGTCAACAAGGTGGACATACTGAACATGTACTGCACGCTCGCTGAGCATGCACATTTTGATGATTAATGTAAGAAAGAAAAAAATGACATGTTTTGTTTATTAAAAATTATACAAACGATTTTCAATATATGGCATTTCGTGCGCCATCTTGTGTGATATCTGTGTTGCACTCTGTTATGAGGCCTGGCTTATTCATAAGTGTGATTTGATTTATAAATTGGGTTTACATTGTGAAAGCATAAATCGGATTATTGATTTTCCTGTGTTGCTTTAGCTAGTCAAGGGTATAGCGCATAGTAATAAATATATTAATGTATTTGTTAGAAAATATTCTGCTAACTTAATTAAGGTCGAGAAAGGTGCTTTTGAAGAGTTACAAATGTTAATAGAGTATGTTATTGGAGCCTAAGCCTTAATCTAAATGATCACTCGATTGACGGATTGATTTGTTTATTTACGGATGCTCTTTAACATCACAGGTTATCAGCATCCCATTCAATTCAGGGCGTGAAGCGGCCGGTATATTTTGCTTAGAAGCCTCTCTTTCAGGCTTGAGGTTCTTTATCGTGCCGTAAATATACGACATGGTACCCACGGCTTTAGTTCCCTTCCGAAGGAAGCCATACTTACGATTTTTACTCCCGAAAAAATCCATCGATCCTGGCCGAGTTCGAATCCGCGATCTTGGGTTTAGAAGGCAAGTATGGTTAATACTACACCACCAGGACGGACGATCACTTGAATTAAACTACATCTTCAACATTATCTTAGACGCATTAAATTGGCATTTTCGTCGTCTTTAAGAAAAGAGGTAGCTGAGGATTTAAGTTAATTAAATTGCACTTTTTTCCTATTCTTGAATCAAGTAAATGGATTGAGGGAATGTAAAATTCAAGTTAGGGATACCGTTACTTCCAATAATGGGTTTGACCTTTGCAGAATTTAGTTAGTGATGTTTCGTTGTTGGTACAACTGTTACAGGCAATGTTGAAATGCGTTCGTTCTGTAAGTATGCACACTGGAGAATACTTATAACCATGTAGAAAGACGCATAAATACACCAGTGCTAAAAACAGAAACCTCGCTACCAGATCTAACAATGCATGGCAAGGATGGCTATCCAATTGAATAGGGAACAATGGCCTTTTGGTTTTAAGTTTTGTTTTGTGTACCTGAAATGTAATTTTTAAATTTGTGTGACTGCTTTCTGGGCAGGCTTCGACATCTTGATAAGCTTATTAAAAGGCTCGAGAATTTCATTTTAGATTTCACAGGCATTTATTCTGCCATGAGTGTTATTAGTTTTTAGCCACAATTATCTTTACAGAGTCCAGTCAAATGCGGGAATCTTTTGTAAATTATAGAAGTGATCTCCAGTTACAAACCTAGATTTACTAGTCACCTTTTACCGAAGGAGAAATATGAGCCACGAAGATCAATGGGTTTGACGCCGAAACTATTTCCAGGCTATATTTATTGATCAATTTTCTAACTTTCTATATTTAGAGAAACTTTCTTTCCAGGTGAGTAAGATGTAAGCTGCTGATTTCGATGGCCATTTTTGAGACGTTCGTGATTCTCGACGACAGATGCGTCCGCCTTCCTCTGGTGATTTATGCTATTTTTGTTCATCTAGGTTGATAATTGTTATTTCTCCTGATCTCAACTACATGGCGAGTTACAATCTAGTGTTATTGATATAAAATCTATCCGAGGTGGAAATAATAATGGAATAAATTAGTCTAATTATTATTTGGCATTGTATTATAAAATAAAGAATTAATTATTAACAACTCACTGTGCTTGTGTGGATCGACTATCAGCACAGAATGCACATATTTCAGAATCGGCCTAGCTTACGACTAAGTGCGGTTAACCCGCATAGTAATCGACAATTAAGATTGTCCTCTGCTAAGACAAAGTGCTGGAACAAGTGAGTTAACCTTATTAAGGGCGATTGTCAAAACATTGTGCCTTTGTTCCCTATTCAACTGGATAGCCATCCTTGCCATGCATTGTTGGATTCTGGTAGCGAGGTTTCTGTTTTTAGCACTGGTGTATTTATGCGTCTTTCTACATGCTTTAAGAAGATGGCATTCTGTAGCTAATGGTCAAAGTTGTGCTTTTCTTTAGGCTGCAGAAGCTTCTATGTGGCTAGTGCATGTTCCCAAGCGATGGCGTGCGCAATTTTATATGGTGGATCGTTTGCTATTAGACGTTAGGTGCAACTTGTATGCAAGAAACAGGAACGATAATAGATTTTAGCAAAGCTATCTTAACGTTTGATTTCGCTTCGAAAAGTTTTATTCCACTTGGTTGGGTAAATAGGGTGTTATTTGTTAGATTATTTTCCGGCCTCGACAATAGTCTATCCACATTTATTGGCGCATTTGAACGCTTCTGCAATGACCATGTGCGTACTTTAATCGGTAAATTTCTGGGCGTATTTACGGAGAGTTGGGGGAAATTACTTATTTAATTACATAGCAGCTTGAAATTTTGGATAGATCACAAGTTAAACTACCTCCGTAGCGTCTTATTCCTCCGCGTTTAGCGATTTTGAAAGCTAAATTAGATAAGAAGTTGTCTCCATACATTTAGACTTTCGAATTACACTTCTCCGGTATTTATTGGTGCCTAAGTTGAATGATAATTTTATGTAGTAGTGGTCTTTCCCACGTTGAATTAGAAAATTCACATTGATTCGGTCCCTATACTAGACATTCAGAATGCCATTTAATGGTACGCTAATGTTCGAGTCTTTACCACTTTGGATTTGAATAACACGCATTATCATGTACCGTCACATGAGTCGTGTAAATATTTAACAGTGTTAACTACCGTTGGAATCTATGAATTTATTCGTGTAACTTTTGCTATTGTCACGGGCGCTTAGGTGTTCATTAATTAATATCATTTTTTGGAATATTAGGTTTAAATACATGTGTAACTACTTAGATGACCTTGTCATTTATTCTCCTGATTAGAATTCACATCATACCTTTATGTAGTTTTTAAGAGATTGAGAGGTATTGGACTAAGTTAACCAAAACTACCTTTGCTACTTCTCAGGTACATTTTGCTTGGGTTTTTTAATTTCACCCAATCGGTTTGCTATTGATCTCGAGCGCAACGTCCATATGCGTGATATTCCAGCTCCACGAAAGATCTGAAGTGTTGTTCGCTTCTTTGGAATAATATATTATTTTGCGAAAGTTGTTCGTCTTGCCCATTTAGCAGAGGCGTTAAGATGCCTGCATAGAAAAGGTATTCCGTTTGTGTGGGGAAATGCTCAGGATGGTGTTTTTTGGAATCGTAGGAGGTTTATTAAGTCGCCCCCTGTTTTGGCCATATTCAGTTTATATTGCAAACCGATGCTTCGGTTCATGCATTGGGCACTATCTTATTAAAAAAATTTCCCCAGGATCGTAAGATTCTCGTGTATATCCCGCGCGTTTTCTCTCTCTTTCTCTCTCTATCTGTTTTGAAACTTAAACATTTTGTTTACGAATTGGAGGCTTTCGTCGCTCTTATGGGCAACGAGAGGTTCAAGTTTATTTAAACGTAAACATAACACATTGGGGTGCGATAATTAGGAGTTTGTCTTGAAAAACGAGCGCATTAGCTAGATGGTCTATGCGGTTTTCTGCTTATAAATTTAATCTAGTGTATGTCAGCTCTTCGGAAACTGTTATAAGAGTCTCTATCTCGTTTGAGCCTGAGCGGCAGGAAAACTGCAGTGAATTTTATTCTGGGAGGGCTTAACCATAGAAACCAAAATAACTTATAAGCACTCAAAATTTTTAGATAAAACGTCCATTATTCACCACTCACACCTCATCACTTCATTTTTAGTGGATCTCCATCCTCCGATGTTTATCACTCGCGAATTTCTCGATCACCTTTGTATTAAAATGTGGAATTTGCTTCACCATGTCCTTCTCAATGGATCATTTCTAGCGCTGTTAGCCTGTCCTTTCCCATGAAATTTCTTAAATAAGTTTTGATCAACTTCAGAGTTGAAAAACATATTTCTGTTTCACAATTAGTCAGGGACATCGTCACTAATATTTTGTGTGCTTTCATTTTTTGCTTAAAAATAGTCATATCAAGTTCAAATGACAAAAGAAAATTAAGTGTGTTTAAGCAACCAAATAGCTTATTTTGTGAGATTTCCGGTTGTGAGTAGAAAACTTCTAATGATGAAAGATGACCACGAAATTCAAAACGATACCTCATTTCAGATGTAATATCACCACAGATTTCTCTCCCGGTAGCTTTTAAATCTTATGAGGGGTTTGCAATTCGCCGTTATGCAGATGGTTCTTCTTGTAAAGAAGGTAATTTATTTCTGATGTCCCATATTGTGGCTTCAAAACAATGTAGCGCTTGCTGTATTCTTACATCTGTTTCTACGCTTTGTAAAACAGCAAACAAGAAGTCTACATGAGGCATAATCTTGTTGAAGAAATCCAGCCAGTATTAAAAAGTGTCATAATTAAGTCACTTAATACATCCAGCAGCTTGGCACATTATTTCTGCATTGTACATTTTTGTCACTGCACATTGGATGTTCTCAAAATTTTTGAATGTGAGTCTTTGTTTTGGAAAATTACCTGTACCAATTTTGGATGAATACAATCTTGTATGGCATGACCTTGGAATTCTAACACTGCGTGTTTCTTCTAGTGCTGCTGTTCTGTCAAGCGACTTTGAGAATAAGGCCGGGATCCCCTAAGGTTGGCAAAAAAATATTTTCACGCAAGAAATATGAGACGAAGCTCTTTCCATCAGCTTATTAAACTGGTGTGCAGTAAATATAATGTGCATTTGTATACACATATTTAACTAAAATGTTGACACCTCCTTTATTTTCCCAGAATATAAGAGCAGCATCGTATGACTGCGCGATTAACTTTTCGGGAGAATCTGTAACAATGCTCGACAAACTATTTTGATAATGCATTCTGACAAGTCTTCTGCATTGTGCTTCTCTGCATTAAAAATCCCCAAATATCGTTAAAAAAAACTTTACCCTTAAACTCGTATCAAAACACCATCACGGTCTGGATATTTGTTGAGATATTTGTTGTATCATCAATTATGCAAACTAAGAACGATGGCAGCTTGATTTCACTATTTATGAACTCTCAACAAATTTGAAGCATACAATCTAACACTTCATTTTTACTGTCTTAGACGTACTTTTGAATACGGTTGTGTTTTCGAAGTGATTGAGTATTAATGGATGAAAATTTTGCTATGTTCTATCACCTCTAAAAATACACCTTTGTTGCTTCAGGTAGCAGACTCTTCATATCCCCTAAGAGGCAGATTGCAAGCACCACATAATTTAAAAAAAAAGTATTATTTTCAACAGAAACTTCCGTAAATCACTAAATCATTGAACACGAACTGATTCTTTATAAGCAGTGCTCAAACTTTCGGCTATATTACATTTTCGGGAAAGCTGGAAAACGACTATATTATGTTCATGTGTTTTTTAATTTTCGTGCTTTTTAATTTTTTTCTGAAGGTGTCCTAAGTCACATACACCTTCCTTTGTCCGACTATCATCACTTCCAAATAGTAAAGTAAACACGCAAAACAGAATAGAGAATTTTTCTCTTCAGTCACACAACCTACAAAGAACAATCAAATCTGCGTGTAAATGCTCCTCGGCTCTTACAAGCAGGTTATAATTGCTCAATATTCAATAGGGGTACTGGACGACCACTGTTTGTTATTTTAATCTTGTCTGCCAAACATTTTGTTTTATTTCATCAACTTCAATTTTTTACGCACCGAACGTAACTACTTGCTTTGAGAGCGCGCCTCTTACTGAGCCCAAATGATATCCCCGCTCTACCTCCCTTGCACGACACTAAGATGTCATTAAGCGAGTAAAGAAAACAGCAGACTTCGCCCGCCGTTGCCATGACAATTGAGTTCAAACTTGCCTGCGCTCAAGAAGCTACCTAACACTCACACTGCAGGGGGGGGGGGGGGCGAAGCCCCTGACGGTAAGAATAGCGTACGCCGTGAGCAGCCGTATGCTGCTTGTCTTTTCTTCCGGAAGTTTTCAATAGCATAGCCAACCATCAGGATTAGGATAAGTTATCAGTTACCACACGTGATTTACGGTCGGAAATTTCCGTGGGCAGTATGTTTTGAAAGAGTTTTTACTTTGTTATCCGTCGTCTAGGAATATTAAGTTGAAGTTTGTTTTGCCGTCTTCCTTTGTTCCCGCTGACTTTGTTCATTTCCAAGCGTCCACAGTAGGTATCATCTTGGTCTCGTAAAAGTCACGGACAAAGATTCGCGATTTATGTATTTGCCGGGACGTGGGCTGCGATATTGCGGCTAGGGTTAAATCTTGTGTAGTTTGTGCAATGTCGAAGCCTGCCCGCATTAGTGAATTGCGTCATGTGACCCCTTCAGTAGTTTCTCGACCTTTTGATCGCTTGTGCCTCTGTAGCAAAAACGGGCGTTAATCACTATTCATTCATTCGACCTTTTGAGAAGCTATTTGTTGACCTCGAGGTTCCCTTGCAGATATCTAAGATTGGTAACGGTTATATTCTTGTTGTAGTGGACACACTTTCGAAGTTTGGTTGTTGGTTTTCTTTATATCAAGTAGAACGGCAATACAATGTCTAGTGGATATAGGGAAACTTAGATCCTTCTGCGATTTTTAATCACGGACAGTGGTGCCCAGTTAACTGCTCGTCAATTTCGGACTTTTTGCTTTTGTTACCAGCATATAACTATCACTCCGATGTATTTGATCAGTAGATTGACGGTATGGGCAGCACATCCTACGCATGTTATTTGCTTGTACTTTTCTTCCACTATTCTCCAGGCAGCTTAAATGTTTCTTGCATTGTCGGTGATGACAGCCATACATTTTTGTCACTGAGCCGTTGAAGTATTCTTTGTTGGATCATACTAGGAATTTGAAATCAGTGTTTATTGCTTACTATTAAAGTAAACAGAAATTTTGGGATGTGGACATTCATGAACTTCAAGACAGACATGAAGCTCATGGTAAAATTCGATTAATTTATTTTATGACTATTCGTCTAATTCAATGTCAAGCAAGTTGTGGTCTCTGCCTGATTATTGATCCCCACAGGCCCTCCTTCAACGTTGGAGTAATACTTTTAAAAATCAAAGGAGTAATATGCGAATGGCTGATAAATTTAACAAAAATCACCAGCAACACAAATTGGACGTGAGAGATTTGGTCCTGCTCTTTAATCATCCCCGTAGTGTACCCATTTTGGGAAGAACGCCCAAGTTAGCTCCATGCTTTTTATGGTGTACCAAATAAAGACTGTTTAATTAGGTTAATTGTCGATTATGTCAAGTGCAGTTGGGACAAATGAAATGTGCACATGTTTCACAGCTTGAACCTTGTAGAGCTACACATTAAGGTTTAAGAAGCTGATTGGGCCCTAAATATTTTATAGCCTATATTTATGTGTCTGTCTCGTTTTACTTGTTAATTATAACGAAGACCTTTTAGTTTTAGAATTTAAGGGGCATTAGATGTATTTTTAGTGTTAAGTTTTAGATGTTAATCTATGCAATTTATTATTTTGAGTTATTAACTTGCGTCATTACATGTTTAAGACATTATTACAAGGATTGCCACATGCGCCAGTTTCAGGGTGCTTCATTTTCAGTTATGACTGCGATCAATTTGGGGGTCGTTCGCCTTAATGCGCTCAAAAGTTGGAATGGTGGAACGCTTCGTTTGGCGGCTTTCCCTCCTTTTGGGAAGGGGTAGTGTGTGCGTTGTTGGCTCGCTAGTCTTGTCAGCGTTCACCTAACCTTCGTGTGCCTCTTTTGCACGCGGCCAACTGCGTTACCATATACACTTGGATAGACTTCTGCGCATGCCTTCTGCTTCCAGTAAGGTCAAGTCTTCTGTGTCGCCGAGTCGTTGGTTTGGAGAGAGCACAGATAAGACAGGCAGACAGCACATGGACAGCGCAGCTGTAACATTGCTCTGGGTCTCTTCCTCTTTGCTGCGGTAACTCTTTGGTATTAGAAATTTACTGGTGCGTTAACATCACGTAAACCTTTTCGCTCAAAATTTCTCTGCGGGTGAAGAAGAACATGGTTTATACTTTATTAGCTTACTTTTAAGTGGAGTAAGGTAGCCATTTAATTGATCCGGGAATATGCGTTAATTTTTTACTTTAAAATAGGCGTACTTTGGCCATGTTGTGCCAGTTGCACGGTTAAGTTCCACCTTTTGTGGATTTGTTTTACAAGCAGTCAAAAATTATAACATTTCTTACGCCGGGTTTATTTTATATCATATTTTGAAAGGTTTTTAAAATTTTAATCAAAATACGAAATAGACGACACATCAGCTTTTCAAAATGTATTCTTTAAGCTTAATACACTACAACTCTTTTAGTCTAAACATGACTTCATCCTATATAAGACGCGTATCCAACACATTCTGAGCTATGCTGCTACGGCGTGGGCATATTTTGCTACCAAGTACAACAAATTTTCTAATCTCTAAATAAGTTCCTTCACAAGAACTTCGCCTACAGTTTATGAAGAAGCTGTTTATTTCACCTGCATTTCACTAATGCCCTAAATTGCAACCCTATAATTACCAATAGCCTGGAAATGTATAGTTAGTGAAATTAAGTTAAAGTAAACAGTTATTGGCAGATCGCTATGCTTATCAGTTACTTGTTGCTACCTGCTATGGTGATTGGGTTACCTGGAGTTGAAAGGTAAGCTTTGAGTATTTAGAGGCGGAATTTACTGCAATTCTTTCACAAATAAACAGGGGCCACATTGTGAGTATGTTGTAAGCAAACATTATTCCACTGCAGATTGCGGAGATGATACCTTGTAAGAATTATAAAATGTGGAAGCATGGCAGCAAAGAGATGAAAACGACCAGTCAATTCATTCCTACACTAATGGCTCCGAAACTTACCAACCTGAGGGGTGGTGGAAACCGTGTCCACAGTACCTAGGGGGAGTGAAAATGCTGTGTTCAAGTTAACTAACTATCCATTTCACTGTCTGTATACTACTACTATGAATAAGTGCAGACACCACCTACCCCTTTTCAATAGGAATCTTAGCAGACTCCAATATGAACAGGAAGTATAAAAATCCCTGGATGCAATCCCCCAACCCATAGCTAACTGCTAACGCTACTCCAATAATGACCCACAACCATCAACAGCAGAACTTCCGTAAGAATCTATTCAATATAGTTAAGCACCACTAGGAGTGATCATCTGCGCGGGTGGCTCCTCGCTGTGGTTAAGGGGCAACTGGCATTATCAGGGTTTGAATGTTGGTCACATTGCGTTTGCTACGACTCCGCTTACCTACTCACCGCTCCAAGACGCGCAAGTTCACTTACTAAGACCATACGTCACTCTTGTATGTCGATTTCTACAACATCTAGACAACAAGACATAACTGCGAAATGAACACTCCGAAAAACGGCAGTAAGACCCCAGACACTACCAGTACAAGAACGAACCCACGTCATTAGACTTCCATACAAACACAGAAGATGACACGGGCCTGATAACGAGCATTGTACGCGGCAGATCTAGAGGTGACGCCGCCGCTGCCTCCTCTCATACCTACCGCAGTATCTGGATACCTATTATGGGTAATCGAAGTGCCATACATACAAGCAGGGGCGGCCCCTCTAGGAGGTTGTTGGTTTGTGCTACATCCCAAAATTTCATTGCTTAATTTGCTATAACTATTGCATAAGCGTTTTATGCTTAAAAACCATCTATTTCTGTAGAGGACTTATAGATAGCTTTTATTTGGTTTATTTTCTGAAGGGGACTTGGTTTGCACTTGCGCTGCAAACTGATATCTAGGTTAGCCTGCAGGGAGGTGAGAGGAAGCGGTAGAACAAGCCTCTGTCCCACAAGAGCCATTAGATGAAAGCACCACTAAAATTGTCACCTCTCATCATTGCATTTCCAGGAAAGTTAATCATGTGTGCCGTTCTTGCACGCATTCCTTCGTTTCGGGTCGATATACTTTTTTTATGAAGCCATATCAGCCTAATGTAATGAGTAGGTGGTAGACCATTGGATTAAGCAAATTGTATGTTCTTGAAGTGAGGAGTTCTAGGCATGTTGGGTGGCAGCTATACTAAACTTCTTTGCTTCTCTTCCTCAGAATAAAAGCAAAGGAATCTTGGTAGAATGGGATGCATATATTTTCAGCTCTTGAATTGTACATTGTTAGGCCCAGGGCATTCTTTGAAATCTTTACCCAGGGAGGTCGTTAAATCATTTATGCATTAAATTTCCTTAATAATCTGCATTTAAACCATTATCTGGACTCTCAATCTTCTTTAGCATTTCATTCTCACCAAAATTATACACCAGTGTAAATGTAGTTGATATTTAAATTTTAGACATTCTGAAAGTAATTTATAATTTATTTTTAATGTTTATCTTTCAAACAAAATGAATTACAGAAACATTTTTATTTGCTACAAAGAGGTTACAAGAATAAAAGATTTTATTTTAGATTGTCATCCAATTTATAAACATTTTGGAAGCTTCATAATTAATGAGTATTGTTGTCTAAACTGTACATTAAAATATAAAACAAAAATAGTAATACTCATAGTGATGGCAGATGAAGTTAGCTTAAAATTTTTAGTTAAATTTTAATTGCTTATTTGAACTGTGTAAAATCTTCTAAAAATATGTGAATTGAATCCAATCGATGTTTTTTTCCTCTAGTGAAGTTTAAAAAAAAATAAAAGAATTTAGTATTTTAGAAAATAACTTAAGTACTATAAATACATATAGGTCCAGGCTATTTGAAATCATTATTGGAGGAAAAATAATTCTTTAACCTGAAGGCATACTGTCTACAAATGAACCAACATTAAATGAGATAACTGGAGGTATTTTTTTTTTGTCCTGAAATTTAATATGCTATCACTGGTTGACAAATTTTGAGATAGAACAAATGAAATGGTGATATAAATGAGTCAGAAGTATCTGAAGCCAAATTTATCTAGTATTCAACTTTTTAAGGTTGGGAACACCCTGGAAAATCTTACCAAAAGAACATGTCATGATCAGAGATTGAATTGAGGCCCACCAATTGACATTCTAACATCTCGGCCACAGCAGTGAACTGCAATCAGTTTTAAAAGCAACAACAGAAATGTTTTTTAAAGCACTTTACACATTCATAATATTCTTAATTTAATTTAACATCTAAAAATGATAAGCTGGCCCAGCAACAAAAAAGCAGTAATATAGATATCAGCATATAAACTACAATATTTAAGCCATCTGACCCTTTTCGGCTTAACAAGTTTCTATAATTGTTGTATCTATTATTTTCCCTAATTATCTTCTTACTATTCATAGTAGAAGGCAGTGTAGACCCATTTCTTGGAGAAACCCATACCTCTTACCCTGTTCTTTTGAACAGCCTCAGTGTGATAACTGAAAGTTTTACTTGTTTATTCTTATGACATGTAAAAGAACCCTAAGCCTGATAGAAGAGGCCTCCAAGCAAAATTTATCAGCTGTTACACTCTTTGAATTCATTGGGAGGGTGATCATATGTTAAAGAGTATCCATAAATAAACCAAATCAACAATAACCTGTTTATTCTTCTTTGATTATATAGCAGAGTAACCAGTTAAAGAACACAATAGTTTACAGTTACAGTCATAATTTTTGTTCATACTTTTTGTGATCATCCAAGTATCTGATTCATAAGTAAGTACTGGAGTAACTCATACGTTATTCATATTTTAAATGCTTTCTTTTTATATTATCATTCAGTCAATTCACAATGTATAGACATTTTCTGATAGACAAGTACATATTTGAAATATAAACATACAAAATCAATTATATGAGGCATAATTTCTGCAGATCATTCTGCCCAGTCCAACCACTGCCCTTCTCTCTTTTTATATTTATATCATTTATGATGATCTGTTAGTTATATTTAATTATCTTGTTATCACTATCACTTGTGTTGTATATAGGAAATGGATTTTCATGCACTAAAATTTGCTAACATATTTTACATTTATGTAATAATTCTCATGTATGCAACAGAATATGCAGTTAAAACAGTAATTTCATAATTATTATGCATTATCAATAAAGTTAAATTCTGGACTCACCTCAGTCTTGTTCCAGTTCATCTTTTCTATTGCACACCAGATGCTTTAAGTTTTGAAGAGTCAGTCTTCTTCTGCTGTTTCTTAGGATCTCTGTATCAGGCAAGAAACGTTATTCAATCTTTCATGATGATAAAAGAATATACACAAAAGCTGCCATTTCTCCTGTTACTTTTTCGCTTGGCATTACAGCAAGGTCCATTGCAGAAGTTCTTGTATTTCATATTTGTTCATATTCTGGATTTTTAGAAATATTGTTCTGAACTTTTTCTTTAACAGTTTTGACATTATTACCAGGATTGGACATAATTTATATCATTTCAATCTGTCAGTCCTGTTGGTGTATAGGTAACCATAATGGGTTCAATCCTGGCAGGATTGATGGATTTTTTGGGCATAAATATCCTAAGTATGGACTTCTTTGGAAGGGAAGTATAGCTGTGGGTTCCATGCTGTAGATATATGGCATATAAAAGAACCTCAAGCCTGAAAGAGGCAAATCATGTAATCATACTCTTCATTTGCAAATTTTTAGCTCAAATGTAGAGTTTGTCAATGATAATTTTTTATATTAAAATTCTATCTTAGACAGAAAAACATATTAACGGTAACTTAAAATATTTTACATTTTGAATATTTACAAAATCGAATCTAAAACCTACATATTAACATTTAGCATATTTACAAAACTGAATTAATTCAATGGAGAAAAGTAGTACATACACTTATTTTTTGATTGTATGAAATATTCCTCTGAATAGAAATGTGAGTGATAGGGTATATTTTTAATGCTAACCTAAGCCTATTTTTGTTTACTAGAGATCCTAATTGGAACTTGTGCAGTAAAGCGAATCATATAATTGAAATCATACTATATTTTTATTTGTATGCAGTTCCTTTATAGATGATGGTAATGAATTAAATACTAAAACATTGTAGTAAACACCTTTTTGGATTGCCTGCAACTTGTTACTTGGTCTGTGTAAGTTCTGCCTGTTTCTTTTCTGTGTATATTTGAGTTTTTCATGAATACTTATGAGTTGTTTATTGCAAACAAAAGTACAGCTAGAATGTACTCACAACCTAATGGTAAAATTCCAAATGTTTTAAATAGTGGTTTACAATACATTGGTTGTTTTGTTCCTGCCATCATTCTTATTACTCTTTTTTGTATAAGAAATATTTTTTTTAGCATTTACTGAATTTCTCCAGAACATTGTTTCATAATAATTAAGGAATGGAAGTAACCATAATATACTGTTTTTAGGATGCTTTTATATATAAAATGAATTAATAATCTGATTGGAAAATATCCCGAGCTTAGTTTGGGTAAGATGTAATCATATGGTCTTTCCAATTTATATTATAATAAATCATAAAGCCAAAAAATTTTATGTTACTACATTCAATGATTTCATTGCCTTCATATTGTATCTTTATGTGTGCAACATTTTAATTTTTTTTATATATTTAGTTCTTTCAAAGCATATATATAAATATAATTTTGTCACTGTCAAACCAGTTATTTAATGTACTGAAAATATTATTGAATAAATCTGAGAGGCGGCTGAATTTGTTTTCTTAAATGGGAATACTAGTATCATCTGCAAAAAGAATTAGGTAATTTGTTTATTACAGAGGGGAGATCATAGATGTATAGTAAAAATAATAATAGACTGAAAATAGAACCTTGAGGAATATTGTGCTTTACTATTGATCATTCTGAGTAAGCAAAGTAATTATCTGAAGAAATTAGTATAAATTTTTACTTTTTGTTTGATAGGTATGATGCAATCCATTGATATCCTTTGCTCTTAATACCATAATAAGATAAAAGCATTTAACAATTCATGCATTTTAGTCTTAATTGCTTCCAACAATGAAATGGCTGAAAGGAGTATGAGTGAAATTTACAATTATAAAACAAAATTTACCTTAACTTCTAAATAAAGAGAATCTTTTGAGCTAATTTGAGATTGATTAGCATTATGGGATCAAAAGTATTCACTAAATTGGTAATTTTTTCTAGTTGTTTGATGCAGTAGATTGTAGCAAGCAGCCATATACTCTAGAAAATTGGTTCCGTAGGAGGATTGTATTTGATCCTTTAAAGACTTGTTGTCCATGAGGATGTTTTCACAAAAACATTTTTATAGAGGATGTTTTCAACAAGTGGAAAATTAACCATGATTGTCTCTGATACATAATGCAAACCATGTGCAAGACAAGTTATATATTACATAATTATTTATATATGTGTATACAAGTATTTGGAAACATTACTTGTAAGTCATTTAATAACTTTCAAAAAATAAGACATTTTTAAAAAATTCTGTTAGAACTCGCACAGTGAAGCTTGTTAAATGTAAATTATAATTAATCTGTCGTCTAACACACTCTTATGCTTCATTTGAGTGTGTTAGATGACAGATTAATTATATATTACATTACTTGTAAGGTTTACCAGATTGGATCATATAACTAGTACCACTGCTCACAAAAAGTGGTACTTGCTCCTACTGAATGCCATCTGGCCTGCAAATTTGCTGATTCAATGAAGAATTTTGCAATTGTGGAGTGATTTGTGATTTTAAATTCTTCCATAGCAAGACAAAAGAAGCAGATAGTTTTTAAGCAAGCCAACTATAAAATTTACCACGTATCATGTTGTTTCATCAACTGATACCCAAAATAATTGTCTGCACGTTTCAACAAATTCTTAATATTGTGCACTTTTGAAATTTCTCATTCAAGATTTTCCCTTCCCCACATTATCCTAAGGTAGTGATTGACTAGGTATTGTCATCACATTTTCCCTAGCTGAAGAGAGAAGTTGAAGGCAAAGCAAAGAAAATGCAAAAGTAATAAATACAGTTTATGCTCTATAAAACATAAATTTGTATTTTCATGAAGTCCTTGCCAAGGGTTGAATCTTTGATTGCATTTTGAATTTATTCTTTGCAGTCTTTGATCTCCCAAAGGCTTTGGTTTGTATAATACAAAATGGGATGGTATTCTTTGTCCAGTTTGTGAATCTATGATTTCAAACTATTGAGTTCTCATCAGCACGACGAAGTCATGGAACAGTAATTTTATCAAAATTATGAAGTCAAAAGACAGCAAATGATGATTTTGCTTAGTAGTGGTACTATTTCAAAACATTTGCAAAAGCAAAGTCAAAAAACAAAAAATCTGAATTGAAATGTTTTCCTTCTCCATATTGTCCTAGGGTAGTGTTTGACAAGGTTTTGTCATCACACTTTCCCTAGCTGTAGAATCAAATTGAAGCTGAAACAAAGAAAATGCTAAAATAATGAAGGAAGTAATGAATTTGTAAAATTACCATTCCACGACTTCTTTGTAGTGCTGATGAGAACCGATTCCAGAGATTCCAGAGATTCTGAAACTGGGCAAAGAGTATCATCCCATTTTTATTACACAAACCAAAACCTTTGGGAGATCAAATATTGCAAAGAATAAATTCCAAAATGGGATCAAAGATTCAGTCCATGGCAAGGACTTTGAAAATACAAGCTTTCGTTTTATAGAGCATTTTTGTGTTTTCTTTGTTTTGGCTTCAGTTCATCTCTTCAGCTAGGGAAAGTGTGATAACAATACCTTGTAGAGAAGGAAAAATCTCGAATGAGAAATTCCAAAAGTGTAGAATTTTGATAATCTTCCACAAATGCTTTTGCCTTCTCTTTTGACTTTGCTTTTGCAGAAATTTTCAGTAGTTTCATTGTAAGACTGCTTCATATAATTTTTGTGCAGCGTTAATTCATCAGGCACCATATGCTTTATATAATTTTCAAAGAATACACACAGAGCTAGGTTAGTTAATTTTCATAGGGGAAAATGGACTTCTAGGCAGCTTCACACAAATCATAGAAAAATTTGGATAAATATTTATATACTTGAATGTTCATCATTATGTTTCTGAACAGGAAAATGTTAGTGAATTTCATCTTTAGCATTTCCTTGTGATTACTGCAGTTGAAATGTTAAGTAGCTTGGAAACCTTTCTCAATAACAATTACTTTTTCACACACTTAATTATACAGCACTTTTCAATTGGTATTTAATATTTCATTTTTAAATTCCTACTTATACTTGTTTTTAATTTAAGTAATTTTTGTTCAAAATATAACAACCACCATCTCTAAAGGGAATTCACACTTCCATGTTTGAGAAAATACTGTAAGCCACTGCATTGGAAATACAGCAGTCTATTGAAAAGAATGTTTGAATTGGAATTGCAAGAGACATTTATCTTTTTCTCTTTCCAATTCTTGCTTGGTTGAAGTGATTTAATTTACATTGAAAACAAAGGTTGAATTACAGATCTTTATATTTTCCTTCTTCTGGAGCTCTTGTTTTGTCCAGCATGAATCACACTTACGGTGAGACCTCCCAATGAATCAGATAATTTCTTAATGCTATAATTTAACTACATTCATAGGTGATAGGTTCCAATCTTATTTCAAATTCAATTTATGAAAGTAAGTAATTATGACTTATAAGTATACATTTATATGCATCATAATGTAGTAAATGCTATGAATAGCAAATAAATATCATTTAGCATAAATAATCAATATGACCATAGCAAAAAAAAAAACAAGAATTTGAATTAAAATTTGTCTGTAGTCATATGCAATCTATTTAAATAGATTGGACAATTTTTTTTCTTTCGGTTATTTACCTTTTTTGTACCAAAAAGTGATTCCCTTTAAAACATGGTTGCCAATTCTCCCATATTTCTCAGAAACATCCATATGAGTAATCTATTTTCCAAACACACTATCTCCAATTCTGGTAAAAATTAATTATGTATTCAGTTATGTGCATTTTATAAGATGAATGGAATAGTGTTAATGCTTATTTTCTATAACCACTCTATTCTGTGGGAAATAGATAAGGAAAGTGAGGGTTGTTTTCAATATCCACTATCTCCATGGCTTAGTATAATGATTTCCACCATCTCCTTTATAAATGATACTTTCACATATTTCTAATCATGTGCATGCATTGACAATGATTTTATATACAAGAAAATTGTATATTAAGGTAGTAAACTTTTTATATTAGACTCCGTTGATAATTTTGTTAAAAAGTGTAGCCTAGGAATGGGATGAAAAGAAATGTAAAACAAATACATTTAAAATTTGAAGGTAATTAGTCCTTTGTATGTTACTTTGTCATGCAAGTTTACTACATTTATGAGGAGTACACACACTGTCAATTGTATAGGTTTTGATTACATTGTCATAAAATATATTTTAATATTGTTGCTTTTAATTACTTGCATAGTTATTCTCCCTCTGAACTGCCCCATTGTTACAATTCTAAGGAATTTCAGGGCAAGTCTCTTATCTTTTCTAGGCAAAAATTTATCACTTGTATTTCTCTCCATTTTATCTAAAATTAAACAAAATAACTTCATTATAATACACATTTCCATTCTCTCTATTGTTAGATGAAGACCAAGACTTAATTTAAGAAATGTACCCCCTCATAACTTTTAGCAAAAAGGTTGACTGATAAATTTAATATGTTACCAAGTTTTCTGAGTAAAAGCATAAAGAACTCATTTCAACTAATAGAGAAGATTAAGAACATTAAGTTATTATCATCCGACACATTAATTTCTTTTGATGTAGTATCATTATTTCAAAGTATACCAAAAGAAAAACTTTACTATACTTAGATGAATGGTTAAATGAGTTTGGAATTAATGAGATACATAAAAAGGAATATATTAACCTCACAAAAATTTGCATAAATCAATCATTTTTTACATTCAGAGGAAAATTTTATAAACAACAAACAGGACTTACTATGGGTCGCCCTTTATCATCTTTTTTGGCAAACCGCTTCATGAGCAGATTTGAGACGCATATTACTTCTGCCTTTCCACACTTTTTTAAGATTTGGTACAGATATGTTGATGACATTTTTTCTATAGTAGACAAAAATCTGATTGATGATGCCTTAAAGTTGGTGAATATACAAGACAGGAACATTTTGTTTACATATGAAATAGAAAATAACATGCTACCATTTTTAGATATAAAAATTATGAAGAACCATAAGAATCTGAGCTTTGGGATATATAGGAAAGATACCCATACAGATAATCATATCAAGGCAGATGGTTTTAACCCTTTAACACACAAACATGCAGTTTCCAACAACTTGACATATTGTTTGGTTAATTTACCAATTAGTAAAGAAGAGTATAAAAAAGAATACAAGAAAATAGAAGAAATGGCAATTTTAAATAGCCTTAATAAAGATCTGGTACATAAAAAAGTGGAAAGATTAAAAAAAAAAAAAAAACCTTATCAGAGATATAGGAAAAACCGATTTTTAAAAAATTTACTTATCATCCAAAAGCAATGGAAAAATTTCAAAATAGTATATAAAATTAGCACCCATCAACAGATTTAATTTCTGAAACATCTTGAAAGATAAAACAGCTGTAAACACCCCACAAGAGAAAAAACAGATATTTACAGAATAATGTGCAGATTGTGAAAATATCTGTATTGGAAAAACAAAGAGAAATATAGGCACACGTTTAGAAGAGCATTTCAGGAACATAAAATATAAACAGACAGATAGATCAGCTATGGCATATCATTTTTGGACATAAAACCATGAGATTGTGAAGAAGGTGGATTTATTAAAAGATACTCAGGGAGATATAGAATTGGATACTTGGGAAAAAATTTACATTCATAAATACAGAGATTGATTAATGAAATTTCATGTTCCAAAGGTAGAAAACACCAATTTTTAATTACATAAAAACACCACCAGGGCAGCACTTCATCTTGACAGAGCCATTGGATTCTCCAACCAGTCGTACCCTTAGCCGAGGATGAAGACAAAGGTCTTCGAAACTGGTTCCAAATATCACACAAGTGAAGTAATATGAGTGTTTTTACGACATATATCACATGATATTATTCATATGACTTGGCTTCACTGTGTTAGTTCCATATATTTTTTAAAATAGGTTTCTTTTTTAAAAATGTTTAATTGGAATCATTATTGAAATGGTTTGAAAATGACTTCTATCTCTTCAATTTATCTAAAATCAGTTGAAATATAATTTCCTGTTCTTGATCACTCACCATTGTAAAAACATAATAAAGAGTGCTTCAAACTTCTTCAGAAGCATTGTGGTCCTGACTGGAGATAGCTTCAAACTCTTAAATTCTCTCTATAAAAACTGAGGATTAACAAGAAAATGAAAATTACTTAAAAGAAGCAGAAATGGAATAACTTTATGAGCCACAAAAAGAAATTATTTATCTGTTTAACATAAATTAGTGTCTTTAAAACTTTTATCATGTTTATATAATTCAAAAAGCTTGCTGCTACCTAAAAGATTTTTGTTTGTGACATTCATTGCAGTTATATGATTTTGTAACAGTGGTACATAATAAGAACATTTAAGTAAATTGAAACAGATTAATAATAAATTGTTAATTTTAGGAGCTTCCAACTCCACTATCTCCAAAACTAAAACATAATTTTTAAAGAATTATATGTTTTTTTTTAATTAAACATAATAAAATCTGTAAAATTAAAAGAAATTTGGAAGAGTAAAGTTGTTAAATATACAAATGAGTAAGTATTAGATGACACTAAAAGTGGATAAATTAGCAATTGCAGGTCATTTTTGGACTTACAATCAAGACATTGTAGGAGAAGTCAAACTGTTAAAAGTTACCACCAATCCCAAGGAATTGGCAATTTGGGAAAAGATTTATATTTTAAAAAATAAACATTGAGTTATGAACTTTGACATTCCATCAATGGACTTAACTGTTCTGTTATATAATGGAACCACCGGAGGTCACTATGCCACCTGCCAGCATTAGTCAGTATCCAGTTGAAGATGAGAATGAATGCTCTTGAAACATGTTCTGAAGAATTATTCAGTTAGTGAAGTTTTAGTGTCATCCAATACTGACTCATTTGTATAATAAAATCTAAAAGGTCTAAAAATATATATGCAAGAAAGAATCAAATTTAATCATTATAAAGTTTTT
This sequence comes from Metallyticus violacea, assembly GCA_030762175.1. NCBI lineage: Eukaryota > Metazoa > Arthropoda > Insecta > Mantodea > Metallyticidae > Metallyticus > Metallyticus violacea. Next base: position 236,999,951 of record CM060846.1, read on the forward strand.
CATGAATCCTGAAAAATGTTAGTTTTTTATAGATGCACAATGTGGAAAATAGACAACTAATACTAAACCTTAATTTTAACCTTGCTCCTCCAAAAATATTTTATATGTATCTCTCATTTTATATTCAATAAGTTTAAAATTAATATTTGCCATATCACAATAAATAATATTTTATAACAAACTATACATTTTAAAACAATTCATCATCTAATACTGACTATCCAATTAGAATTTATATATACATATAACAATAAAATATATAATTTAAACTGTTTCATTATTTTATTATTGACCATTCAATCAGAATTCCAGAACAATATGAGTTTTAACTTTCCCTAAACTAGAAGAAAATCAAATTAACATTACAGTATTAGCCCTCTGTGTTGTGTGCTGAATTGTGGCATAAATTATTTAACCTGGAGTGACATGCATGACTTTATTATGGCTAAAGAAGATGATGGTAAAAAAAGCCCATAAAAAGAGTTAAGCTTTTTTGATTGATTTATTTATTTATGGATGCTCTTTAACATCTCAGGTCATCAGCGTCCCATTCAACTCAGTGCGTGAAACGGCCGACAAATTTTGCTCAGAGGCCTCTCTTTCAGGCTTGAGGTTCTTTGTCGTGCCGTATATGTATGACACGGGACCCACGGCTTTACTTCCCTTCCAAAGGAAGCCATACTTAGGATTTTTACGTCCGAAAAAATCCATCGGTCCTGGCCGGGTTCGAACCCGCGATTTGGGTATAGGAGGCAAGTATGGTAACCACTACACCACCAGGGCCGACGAAGCTTTTTTGTGTTTATATAGCAGCATCCCTACAAAAAATTATAGAACTAATGCACAAAGACCTTAAAAAAGCACAAGATCAAATTGCCACATTAAGAAAAGAAAATAATCAGCTAAAACTGCAGGTAAATGAGATAGGTGTAATTTAGAACATTCATACAAAAATTGGCAGTATCCATGTAAGCCTGCAATGAAAACCAATGAAGAAGTTTCATCAGTCACACTGTATAATTTGTACAATGTACCAAGTACACTTAATTCAGATGATGAAAGTGTTTCAACAAATGGTAATGCCATAATTTCTACAAATGTTAAAAATAGAACATACAAACAAGTGGGAGAGTGAAAAGTAGTAAATGGAAAAAGAATGTGGCTACTTATGGAGATAGCCATTCAAAGAAAATATCACTATCCTTGAAGGAGCTATTACCACAACAGACGTGATGGGTATAGAAAATCAAATGCCAAAATTCAGCATATTACCATGTGCATTGCAGAAGATAAAGGTGTCGTTGAAGTTATGGTCATTATTGTTGGTGGGAATGTTATATATATATATATATATATAAATGAAACTCAAAGTGTATTGTATGAACTTAAAGTATTAATGAATGGATTAAATGGAAAGAGTGTGGTAGGGGTTAATATACAAAGCCAGTATGATTTACTGTATGAATCATGTGTAAACCAAGCAATTTGTAGGACAAATAAGCAAATTAATTACTTTGTGAAAAGTATCCAAAAGCAGAAATAGTAGACATAAATAGTTTGGGATAGGTGTGCATACCACTTAAATGCCAAAAGTAAGAGATATCTTGCTGAACAGATTAAGCAAAAATAACTGTTATGGAAGGTAAGGCCACATGTTTCTCTGGTGTTCATAGAGGGTATATTTTTGATTTGATTTATTTATGATGCTCTTTAACATCTCAGATCATCAGCATCCATTCAATTCAGGGCATGAAACGGTTGACAAATTTTGCTCAGAGGCCTCTTCTTTCAGGCTTGAGGTTCTTTTTCATGCCATAAATGTACGACACGGGACCCATGGCTTTATTTCCCTTCCGAAGGAAGCCATCCATACTTAGGGTTTTTATGGATGAAAAAATCCATCGATCCTGACTGGGTTTGAACCTGCAATCTTGGATTTAGAAGGCAAGTATGGTTACCACTACACCACAGGACCGACTACAGGGTATATTGAAATACAGAATGTTTGTAACCCTAATTTAGAAAAAAAACTACCATATTGTAACAGCTGGATAACACTTAAAACATGGGCTTAGAATATATCATCAAAACATTCAATATATTAATAACAAAATACATTCCGTAGAAGTAGTACTAGATAAGGTAAATCCACAAATAGTTGTACTTACAGAACATGGCCATATAGAAAATAATGCTACATATATGTAAACTTTCAAATTACATTTTAGTTAGTAGATTCTGTAGAGTGAATCATAAGGGTGGTGATGTTGTAATATATGTAAATAATGGTGTTAAATATAGAGATATTTCTTGAGTATGTAAATTGAGTAAAGAGAAGTTAATTGAATTAGCACCAGTTAGATTGCATAGCAATGAATGCTCCATTGTAATCTTGGGATTTACGGATCTCCAAGTAGTCTTACATATGAATTTCTAGAATTCTTAGACAATGTTCTTAATAAAATAATATTACCAAAAGATACATTTATTATAATTGGAGATATAAATATAAGTTTTGCTACTTTAAACAGGGATTATGTTTACTTGACTGTTTAAAAGCATATGATCTAATAGATGTAATAAATTTGCCAAAGAGGGTTACATCATATTCCTCTACAATAATTGATCACATATTTACAAATGTTAAAGAAGGATATTCTACAGTAGCACATAATTTACACCTTTCACACCATTATGCTCAGTACATCAATATATTTGACATCAGAGCGCACCAAGTACAAGATGTAATTTATAAAATTAGAGATACATCTTATGAAAATGTAAATAAACTGATTCTAGCCCTAAACAATGAACCATGGGATTAGGTTTATAATGCACAAAGTGGTAATGAGAAGTGGCAGAACTTCATGACCACAATAACTTCATACTTAAATAAAACATGTCCAAGGAAAAAGAGAAATATTAAGAGGATAAGGCATCAACTTTTTAAATTAATGGAAGAAACATATATTTTGCATATTAAAATGGAAAATGCATATGAATTATTATAGAACATTATAAAATCAGGTGCAATCAACTACAGAAGTAATACAATAGGGCAATACTAAATTTTAAAGCTATGCAGTATAAAGAACAAGTTATGCAATCATCAAGCATGAACAAAACTTTTTGGAAAATTGTAAAAGAAAAATGACAGCAAGCAGTCCTGATCAGGAAGATAGTATTAAGTTGATTCACATTGGGGAATATATATGTGACCATAGTAAAATGTGCTCAACTTTTAATGAAACTTTTGTAACTGTGTGTATAAATTTACACGATAATGCTAATAATAAGGATAACTCTTCTGGCCTAAGTTTTTTCTACTAATGAGGATGAGGTAGATGAGACAATCTGCAGTTTTAGATATCAAACATCTTCAGGTTGGGATGACTTGTGGCCAAAAGTATTAAAACAATGTCAAAATGCTTTGTTAAATATTTTAACTTATTTTATAAATTACTCATTGGATGATGGTATGTTTCCTAATTGTTTAAAATTAGGCATACTAAAATCTGTATATAAGAAAGATGGTAAATTAGATGTTAAAAATTACAGACCAACAACTTTAACCTTCTATTTTCGGCAAACTATTTTAAAAGATTTTGTTGGTACGGTTAGTAGATTTCTTAAACAAGAATGATATATTAAATAGAGAGCAACATGGTTTTAGAAAGCGACTTGCTACTATAACAGCAATATCAGACTTTATTCACCAAATTTTTGACAATCTTGATAATGGTTTCAAAACTGCTGGGATATTCTTAGATTTGGTTAAGGCATTTGATTGTGTCTTTCATGAGAAACTGATAAATAAACTGGAACTTTATGGAATTAAGGGTAAAATGTGTAAAATATTACAGCTATACTTAAGCAACAGGAAGATAATGATAAAATTACTTCCTATAAATCAGGTAAACAGAAAACAAGATATACATTGCAACCTAAATTTGTAACTTCAGGTATGCTGCAGAGTACAGTTTTGGGACCATTGCTCTTTCTGATATATGTTAATGATTTACAGAAATCCACAACACGTCACCTAGTTCTATGTTGATGATACCTAGATTTTTTTTTTTGAGTGGGGTTTAATGCCAGTTTTTTCTACTGAGGCAACACAGGTGGTGAACACTGATGATACATGAGATGAAATGATATATTGGGAAAGGATTTTTTTTTTAAGGAAAGAAACACTCCAGACCTAAGTTTAGGGTACCTCCCCAGCATTTGACAGTTATGAAGACTGAGGAAAACCTTGAAAAAACCTCAGTCAGACAGGGCGGTCCTGGCTGCATTCAAACCCCAGACCTCCCGCTCACAAGTTTGCACCTTAACGACCTCGGCCACCCGTGGCGGTCATGATACCTAGATGGTATGCCATAACAAATCCTTGATCCAGTTAGAAACTCTTGTTACATTTTTAAAAGCAGTATCTGATTATTTACATGATATGAATTTAACGGTTAATCCTAACAAAGTAAGCTAATGGTATTTGCTCATTGTGTAAATAGGGAGCGTGATGTTATATTTACATTAAATAATACAAAAATTGAAAGGGTAGATTGTTACAAATTTTTAGGAATTTATATTGTGTATAATTTATCCTGGAATTCACATGTACACTTTATATGTTAAAAAATTTGTTTTTGTATTTATACTTTAAGGCATTTAGCACTGTATTTAGACCATGAAGTTCTAAAAACTGTATACTATGGAACTGTATATCCAATTTTATCTTATGGTATTTAATTATGGGGAAGCTGTTGTGTAAATAACATGATTGGTCTAAACTCAGGTATTCGTTTTTTACACTAAACTCCACTCACTTACACAAAAGTAAGACACATTTCGGGAGAATCTCTCCCATCTTCAGTTGCTCACTGAACTGCTGTTACTTGAAACAATGGCTGGACAACCAGATGTTCCTGTGGTGGCCTCTGTTGGTTGAAATAGGAAGTTGCCGAGTTCATCCATAGGAGGAAACTTGAAATTCATTAGGTTTTCTCTATTTTTTAATATGAACATTTTTTCCCAAGTGGATAACTCCAATGGGTTGTAAAGAGGTTTCAGCAGTTTAATTCCCAGTTTTATTTAATGGTTTTTGGTCCAAAAGTGAGCTGCTCCTGCAGATTTATCCACCTGTTTAAACCGAATATTCCTAAAATGTTTTAGGAATATACATTTAGGAATATTGGGTTTAAACAGGTGGATAAATCAGCAGTAGCAGCTCCCTTTTGGACCAAAAACCATGATATAAAACCGGGAATTAAACTGCTGAAACATCTTCACAACCCATTGGAGTTATCCACTCATATTAAAAAAATAGAGAAAACCTAATGAATTTCGAGTTTCTTCCTATGGATGAACTCAGCAACTTCCTACTTCAACCAACAGAGGCCACAACAGGAATATCCTGGTTGTCCAGCCACCGTTTTGAGTAGTGGCGGTTCAGTAAGCAACTGAAGATGGGAGAGATTCTCCAGAAATGCATCTTTCTTTTGTGTGAGTGGAGTTTAGTGTAAAAAATGAATACCTAAGTTTAGGTTATATTGCCACTCCATTGTCAACAGCTTCATCAGTACAATATTTATAAACATGATTGGTACTACAAAAAGCTGTTTAACATGTATATATGGGTTAAAACCAAGAGACTGCTGTAGGGATATTTTTATAATTAACAGGCTACTTACAGTTGTTGAATTGTGTGTGTGTGTGTGTATATATACACACACACACACACATATAGAGTTATACTAATTGCAATTTCAAAAGATGAAAACAGTCTAACCAATGACCATCTCCTCATCTGGCACTCTACAGTCCTGGGCGAGCCATTGCCTGCAGTGGCAACCTCTGCATCTTCCACCTCCATCTTATGACTTAATAGAATGCTGTATTGCAGGGGAACATGTGATCAGCATGCCAACACCATGCAGGTCACATATCGCATGGCTTATGTGACCGAGGATCATTACCTCTCCATCAGGCAGCTTCTCACTTGTCCTCACGAGGCTGGGTGGACCCCTTTCCAGACCTCCCTAACTAAGAAAAATCCCTAAGTAGGTACCAGGAATCAAACCTGGGCCTCTTGGCCAGCAATCAGCTAACCACTAGACCAAGAAGGTGGTCCAGTGATCACTTATATTCTTATAATACAAGAGGAAAGAAAATTACCATAGAATAATGCTAAACTTGAAATCAAAAGAAAGATCCTAAAATTAAAGGAATAATATTGCATAACAAATTACACTTACTTATGAGGAGTATGATTTGTTATAATTTAAGGATGTCATTTCCAAACCATAGAGGAGATTAAGGACAATGCAACAAGAGACCTGTGTGCCATCCCAGAAAGTTCATTCCAGGAGGCTTTCCAAAAATGGAAGAAATGTTGGGAACAGTGTATTGCCAGTAGAGGGGATTACTTTGAGAGGGACAGTGGTTAAAATTCTGTACAATGAGCAATAAAGATGTTATAGCAAAAGTTTGATCTTTTTTTGAACACATCTTGTATAACAAATTGTAAAGGTATTAGTTTTAAGCTTAATCTGAAGAATTATATAATTGATAAATGCATTTATGAGCATAAGCTGGATGAATTTTAAATTTATGTAAATATAAAATGACAATGTGAGAAACTTGTATACAGTCTATTGACAGTGATGATGATGATTATTTTTATTTTTATTATTATTGTTATTATTATTATTATTATTATTATTATTATTATTATTATTATCCTTAAATAGCAAAATACATATTCCTGGACTGAAAAATAACAAATGTAAAATATATTATGATATTTGGCTGGATATTTTTAACACTAGAACTTTACTAATATTTGGAGATGTATAGAATGCCATTGCATTTATCCTCAGCTACTTTCTCCAACTGTTGTTTTGCCTTCTTTTTTCCCTCTTGTAGTTTGCATGACAAATTTCTTGATAAGGTTATCTTCTGGTGGTATTTCAAAATTCATTGCCTGTTGTTTGTATTTATTTGTGAATTTCTTTTTCCAGATGATTAATTCTACATTATTAGTTGCTGTTTTGAATAGTTTTGTGATTAGCAAAAAGAATGATAATACATTATTTAAACTACAGTTTAATAAAAAAAAATACAAAAGACAGAAACATATAAAAGACACAAGCACCTTGGAAAAAGGAAAAGACAAAAGATTTTCAAAAAATTCCCTTACCATTCTTTAATATATAATAAATTTAGAAAGATATTCAAGGAACATAACATTATCTTGTCTGTGCAGAACAGATCAGGTATATATTAAATTAATTGCAAAGATCTATATTGGATGAACAAAACAAAATTTGAACATGAGGACCAAAGAGTGCTTTAGAAACATAAAATTCAAAGAAACAGAAAAATCTGCAGTGACTGCAAATTTTTTGGCCAAAAATTATGAAACAGAAACCAAACTATTAAAACAGCAACTATTAATGTAGAATTAACTGCCTGGAAAATCCTTCATATATAAAAACAAATAACAGGCAATGAATTTTAAAACACCACCAGAAAATACCACATTATGAAGTTTGTCACTCAAACCATGAGAGGAAGAAGAGGTGATGAAACAACAGTTGGAGAAAGTAGCTAGGGCTGAATGCAATGCAAATTTAGTTCTTATGTTAAAAATACCCAATTAAATATTAGAATTTAAAATAAATTTGCTGTTATCTTCCTACATAAAAATATGTATTTAAATATTTTGTTTAACATGTAAATATGAATGAATAGTGTTTAACGCCCATTTTTGCTACAGAGGCACCACAGGCGATGGACACTGGTGATACATGAAATGAAGTGATATATTGGGAAAAGATTTATTTTTAAGGAAGGAAACGTTCCAGGTCTAAGTTTAGGGTACTTCCCCGGCATTTGCCATTTATGACTGAGGAGGAAAACCTGGAAAAAACCTCAGTCAGGGAGGACGGTCCTGGTGGGATTCGAACCCCAGACCTCCCACTCACGAGTCTGCAATTTAATGACCTTGGCCACCCGTGGCAGTTAACATGTAAGTGCACATTTAGCATTGCACATGGCAGAAACTCAGATTGTTTGCAGCATGCCTAACCTTCAGATAATTAAATAATACTGATATTGGATTAGGGTACCAAAAAATGAAATGTAACTTAATATTAATGTTTATTATACAGTAGATGGCACTATGTACTATGCATTTACTGAAAAAGTAAGCAGGCTATAATAATGCCTATTATAATAATGTGCATTGTGCTAAGCACATTGCTTAAAGTCATACTTTAAAGCAGAAGAGTACTTTTAAGATGTCGGGTAGAAAATTCTTGATCTCAATTGAAATTTTTTTCCCAAATTCATAATCGTCTCACTATTGATACACCATTTTAATGCAGACTCACAGTTATAATTGTGTTTCAAGTCATAGGAGGAAGGAAAAGTTCTTATAAGAATTATTTAAAATCAAATTTTTAATCAAAAACATTAAATGTCAAAATGGCAGTAGCTGAACAATGGACTTTTAGTTTAAACAGTGATAGTGACTTGCAAGGAAGATTGCCTGTCATGAAAGATCAGGCAAAAAGTGTGAATGTGAATGCATCTAAGGTCCCTAATTTCATAATTATGTGTTTGCAATAATTAAGCAATTTTTAAACATCTACATTATATGCAGCCTTTGCATGTGCAACTTATCACCAGCTTGCAGATGCGTGCTTGAGATGAGACACCACAAAGTTACATGAAATATATTTTATTTTATTAAGTAAAATTAATAATAATCAATGAAAATGCACATGCTATGTTCAAGATTGATGTGAATTCATTAGGAAATGTTCAGGACACAGCATTCACAATACAGGTATGTTTTATAAATGGTGCTTTTTCACATTCACTTACACTATAACAATTATTTCCCACATGCAACATTGCTTCAACTGAATTTTTGAAACTGTTTATTCTTCTTTCTGTATTGTACCCACTTTTCTGCCATGTATAATTGGTCTTGTACAATAGACCAGAACTGATGGTAAACAACTGAATGTAGCTAAACTTAGGTATTCATTTTTTTACACTAAACTCCATTTAATTACATAAAAGTAAGACGTGTTTTGAGAGAATCTCTCCCAAAACAAGTCTTACTTTTATGTAAGTAAATGGAGTTTAGTGTAAAAAAATGAATACCTAAGTTTAGGATATATTACCACTCCATTGTCAGCAGCTTCGTAAGTACAATATTTACAACTGAATGTAGTTTTAATATATAAATCCTATCACTTAGTTTCTCATTAGAATATTCTGTTAAATTTGTATCTGAAACAGTCCTCCACTTCAAGTTACTAGTTCGTAATGGCAGAGAAATAAATGTCCAAAGTTGAACAAAATGGGTGGATTCTGGTGGGATGATTACAAACTTGAAGTGACTCCCTCACCAGCAAATATTTATAACATATAATCTGTCTGTCCTGTTCATGAATAAAGGAGAATTTACTGATGGAGCTTTAGACTGCAAAATTTTGACCAGATTTTGACCTTTGTTTGAAAAGGTCCTACCAGAGATAATTTTGTATTCAAATCTGTGTGTTAAACACACAGTTGGCATTGTAGGTTTATTGCTAATTATTTCATTAATTTTTATATTTCTGTGTTTGACACAAATGCTATAATTTTCCTTCAGTTTACATATATAGTCATTTCAAGTTGTAAAGAGGATAATTTAATTTTTAGCAGGCATTACCACTAACAAATCGGGTTATAACCATAGATGTTAACCTCAGGTACATGAAGTTCTTAAAAGTATTGGCCACATATATATACATATGTATAATAGTAAAAATGAAAATATACTAACTCTTGGAACAATATAACTAAAATAACAAGAACTAGAGAAACAGAAATATAAATAGATAAAACACTTAAATAGTTGCACAATTCTTGCTATATTTCAAACTTGTGTTCTAGCCTTTCTTCAACTAATAATATAATAATATCACAGATCTTATTTTATCAATGAGTTTGTTCTCTTGGTAGTTATATATAATAACCTATTTGACACTTTAAACAGTGGCCAGGAGAAAATGTTTTTACCCTTTTGGAATAAGGATATTCATATGCTTATTTATATTTCTGAATTTACACAGCACATCTTCTGTTAAATACTTTTTTTACTTTTTTCTATGGAGACCACTTCTTGCATTCATTAGTTGAAAGAAGCAATTCATTGTTCTTCTTCTGCCTCTGTGCTGCACCCTACTTTTGGAATCACTTTCCAACTATTAAGCATCCATTACATCACTTTCAACTTATTTTTGTATTTGCCTCTAATTATTTTGTAAAATTAAGCTGCAAACGGTTCATCTTCAATTCTGTTAATGCTCATATTCTTAAAATTTTTAAAACTTCTGATTTTAAAATTTCAACTATGTTAATAAGATTTATTGACTTCATTTTAAGAACAGAATAAATACTGTTCAATCTGTTATGTTCACTTTTTCCTGATCTACTAAAACATATAAACTCTTTTTTTGTAAAAAACTTCAGTATATTTTTCTTTCCATGTTTTCACTGCTGTTCAATTGATAACAAGTCGGTTACTTGAAACAACCTAAAGACCATCTGTGTATGAAGCAAAGGAAGCTTGATTTTTGTGTTTAAGCATGATAAGAAAGAGACTGTGAAATGGAAGTAGACTCTTGGCTCTACACACTAAAGCAACCTAAAGATAAACTATTCAATAACTCACAAACAAAGCAATTACAAAATGTGAGATGATTAGCATTTTTTTTTCCCCAAGATCAAATAAGCCTAGTTAAATTTTAGCCTAATCCATCATACCATTCTGAAAATACTTCCTTGTTAGTTAAGAAAAAAGATGGAACAAATGTGTACATGCAGGATCATATCTAATCAAGTACATTTTTGCTCTTGCTTATAATGCTTCCAACCATAAAAACAGGAAGATCTTTCCAATAATACTTAAGATATTTTGATCATTTGAAAGATATTACAAATCAAGGTATTGAATTTCATTGTGCAAAATGATGAAGCTGTAAGTGACACATTTTTGTTAAAAGGTCATTGGAGACGCATAATTTGGATATAAAATGTTTTAGTTCCTATTGAACTGATAATGCATATGTAATTTTTCCAAAACATATTTATAATGAAATTTTTAGTGTGATAACCAAAATATTGTTTGAGCAAATTGTTCAAATCCCATTTTACATAATGCTATGATACATGCAAGAGATTCATTAGATGTAGTTGTAGAAACTGTCATACTAAAATTGTATGGCCACTGTTAAAAAAATGCTAAATGGCGGTTTTGATTTTGTTGGAGTCAACTACTACATCTGTCCAAACAAGATGACTTTTCTGGTAGCCTAGCTCGAGGGCAAAGGCCTGAGTAAGCTGCATATCTACTTTCACTCATAAGGTAAGGTTGGTTTTGGAAACTAGGTGCCAGCCTATGGAAAAACTACTCAGATGTGTACCTTGCTTGGCAGGGGAAGAATCACTATTAAACACTGCCCAACAAGATGCATTTCATTAACCCCAGTGGTAGTGAAGGTACTAAAAGCTGGGAGTCTATAAGAAGTATCTAAAAACAAGATGACTGATCAAAAGTACTGCACTATTTTTTAATGAAAATATTTGTGAAAGTGATTGTTTTACAAATGCATTTAACTTTCATTTATTTGTATATTATGCTTCAATCTTGTAACTTCTTGAATGTTCAAAACACAGTACAATTGAATGCTATGAAGAAGATAATATTCAATTAAAAAAATTAAGCAAAGCATGAATAATTTTTTAGAGGTGCAAATGATGATATTTTAATATAATGGGTCCCATTGGACATACATGGATGTCTGAGGTTTCTAAGGCACACATTTATGAATTGGAGGCCTGTTATTAAAATTTTGCCAGAATTATCCTTTCTGGCTGAGACCTTTCCTCAGTCCTTATCAATGACAAATGCTAAAGAGGTAATTAACTAAGGCTTGAAATGCTCCCTTCCCAAAATATTTTCAATTTATCATTTAATTGTATATGTATATCATCAGTGTTTACTACCTGTAATGTCACAACAGTAAAAATGGGCATTAAAACTATTCCCCATTAGAATAAACTATAAAGCAAGGTTTGTGAAATACTATGAGTCACGATACAGTTACTACTTGATTAAATATCATAATTTCAGTGAAAAATTTAAGATTAAATTAATGATTTTTATTCATTTTAAACATGGCTATTCAGTATGAAGATTCATATAAGGAGCTTTGTGTGGCCAAAGATGGTCTTCACACTGTTACTAGTGATGACAGCAATAATAGTCATGAGTTACAGTGCTCACAATGAAGGCTTCAGAAAGCCTTCCAAATGTATTAAAATGCTTTCTTATGAACAGTAAAAGGGCAGGAACAGATCTACTATAAATCTTATTATGATAAAATTACAAATAACATCAAATTCTAAGTATTCTTGTAGAGATTTTTTTATTTATATGAAGTGCAACAGTGCAATTCAAAATGCTGCTAAATACCTTAATCTTTTGCATATAAATGTTAAAGCTATACATCACTTTCAAATGGACATTTGCTCTAAAGTGTAGTCTACAACAGAGCAGAAGCTCGTGCTACTAAGCAATTCTTCTAATCTTCAACTTAAAGCAGTTGAAACATTGTCTTTCTACTGTTCAGGTGTTCTTAAGGTGATATTTCATGAAACTAACCATTTTTCAGTTTATTTGTTAGTTGGTGCATTATAATGCCAAAAAATCAATAAACTGTAGGACACAAAGTGTTTATGCATGATTCTTATGTGAAAACAAACCCTTACAACAAAGTGAAACAAAAATTTGTGAGAAAATTCCTTGATGTTACTGCACTTCATATGTGCTGTTCATAGCCCTGTGAACAGATTTAGAGAAACAGGATCTATTCTTGATAAGAAGCTGAAAGCAAACTACTATGCGCTTACTGGGAGAAACTTGAAAAAACTAGAGAAAGGACAGAATGAAATTCAAAGAAATCTGCAAAGGCTTAAACAGAAAAGGAGGAATTTTCCAAATTGTGACTTGAAATGCCATCAGCTTTTTTAAAATTGAAACCATGTAAGATAACTGTAGTTCAGGAATTGAAACCATGTGATAATGTATGTAGAGTGAATTTCTGTCATTGGGTTTTGCATAATGTTAAGAATGACTCTGCTAACCCACATTAAATTGTTTTCATGGGCAAAGCATGGTTCTATTTAAATGGCCATGCAGCAATACTGAACAGCTACTGGAGTGCAATAAAAATCTGATCTTGTACATAAAATGCCATTTCATGACCAAAGATTTGGTGTATGCATGCTTAAAGAATCATAGAGCCTATGTTTCATGAAAATACTGGTCTATACACTTAAATAATTGAGGGGTTATGTATATCTGGTTCAGCCAGCAAACAGCATGCTTCCAGCTGCCACATGGGCCAAGTTGTTTCAGATAAACAAGCATTTGAAAGCATTGTGTTTCTTCCCTATCATGCTGAGCTTGTATATGTCTTTGTAAATAGTTTTTAAGTCAAAAAATAATACTTGGTCATCAGCAAATGGAATTGTATTTAAATTTTATGTGCATTTTTCTAATATTAGTTAAAAATTAATAAATTAATTTCACAAGAAAAAAATTATGGGTTTCAGTTTAACATCTGGAAGAAGCTGAAAACTTGGGAATGGAAGCTCCACATCTGTACTGGTAGACTCAAAAATGTGACATCTCTTATTTAAGTGAGGTATATTGAGTTTTCCTACACTCAAAATGCTGAAAGGTAAGTTTAGATAAAGCTGGGCTTGGAATTTAAGCTATCATTATTTCATTTTTCATCAATAAGCAATGATGGACATAAGCTTCCCCCCAAACAGACCTTAGTATTCTTAAAGAAAATGATTTCTGCAAGTATTGCACGGGCAAATAAAAGAATCCATTTTTGTAGATGTTTATAAAGAGGGAACAAAATGTGAATACTTCCAGCAAGGTTTTGCCAGTGGTCACACAGCAAAGGACATTATAAAAGCATTAAGCATTGTTTTATGAGCATTAGGCTATGAACATTAGTCTCATTTGTATATTTTATTCTGTGCAGATCTTACTTGTGGGAAATGTTAAGAAAAGAAAAAAAAAATAAAATTACAAGATAAGGTCTTTCAGAAAACATTCAATAGATTAATCAGATCCACTACAAAGAACTTAGTGTCCTGTGGAGATTTAAGATCTATATTGCACTATGAGTGTACTTCCAGAATGTTTTACGTGTCAAGTATGTGCCTCCCTAATTGTGTGACATGCCATCTTCCACCACTTGGAGTTATCAGAAAATTATAAATTTCTATAATTTCAGCCTACTATTGACAACACTTATATTAGGTATGCATAATTAATGTAACAGAGCTTAGTTGAAATATTCTGAAAATATTAATCAATTAAAGAGAGAGAGAAAAAACAGAGGAAGAGAGTGTGTGTATGAGTGTGTGCATGTGTGCATAAGAAATGTTGCAAAGAAATAGCAACAGGGCACTAACCTAAGCTGACCATTTTTTTATGGGGTCAAGGTGGGACAATTGCTGTAAACTGAAAATTTTGGAGGGACAAACTGGGATGGTAAAATTCTGAAAGGTTTAAGAATTGAGAGGTTAAATTTCAGCACATATCACTTTTAATTAATTATATATTATTAATACAAATGTATAAAAGTGTTATTGTTATCCACTTTTAATTCAGACTTTCAAAGATTCACTTTGATTCACACTCTTACTTTGTACTATTTAACAGTTGTGAGGATAATTTAAAAATTCATTGAAATTGCAAACAATTCTGTGAAAAATAAAATACCATTATCAAAGATTCAGTTTTTAAAATTGAGAAGCTAAACTTTAACACAAATCCTTTTGAAGCATTTATAAAATTAATACAGAAGCATAATTTATTATTCTAACTACTATCCACTTTTAATATGCTTTATATCAAAACTTACTCTTTGACTCTATTGGAATGTCACTTTTATTCACAACTAGTCCATACTTGTCACCAGACACAATTTTTTTTTGTAATGACTGTGGAGACAATTTAAAAAAGTCATAAAATTCTAAACAATTTTCTGAAAAATTAAACTTAGTTATTAACAGAGTTTTGAAATTATCTACTTCTAGATGAGATTTCTCAGATATCCAGATTTTTTCATGTGGGAGAAAATCCTTTAAACAGAAATATTTGTTCCAGGAACAGAAAAAAAATACTGTGCCATTAGAAAGAGTTGATTGTGTTCTGACATTACTTTCCTTAAAATGAAGGAATATTTCCATCTTTTTGTCTGCTGGAACTGCCAAGTCCTTCCAACTAGCTATTTTCTATAATGTGACATATAATCAAACAGTTCTGTGTATTGTTCACTGCCAAAAAATTCTTATTTGCAACAAAATCATAACTTTTATCCACATCAGATCATTTAGGAACATTTTACGTTGAAGGCCACCAAAAATTCCTTACATACTCAAACCAAAGTTATAAATTATACTACTGCAGTTCCACTGAATGATTTTGCTATATCTAGGCCTTTCTTACTTAAACCTTCTTCTTTAAGTGAATTTACCAGTATCTTTATCTTATTTGGAAGAATATTTCTGATGTTTTGTCACACACATTTATTTTCAGTTCTTGATAACTTCCATAACCACTACTGCAGAAGTTTGGTTACCCATCTTAAAGACCTCCTTGTGGAATAAACTATTGTGTAAAAATAAAATTCAAACTGTACCTCTGAAAGTGGATATTAGATAAAAGATTCAAAAGCACTGGGTTCTTTCTTTAACATAAGAAGTGGAACCTTAATCCTTGGTACATGTTCAAAAACCTATTCACTGCTGGAATGAGTACCAACCACCTGGTTACTATTCTCTAGGATATGCTTATACTCTATAAAACACAAATTCACAAAACGCCTTTAGCTCTTCAACTTATACTGTATATATGTAAAAATAAGAGTGCACCTTTATAATTACATTCTCCAAGTCAATAAATAACAAACACAACAGGACTACTGTATTATGCAAAATAGTTGCACCACACATTTCGAGCACTTCCCTAAACAAAAAACTGTTTAGTTTTCTCTTTTACGTGCTGCACCCCCAAAGTTACTGTTAGGTTGTCATCACAAAATCCATCAACCTTACTTTCAAGCACTTTACTCAAATATTTCACAACAATGTTTGATGTTTCACCAGGTTTCAACTGAAGCTCTAGCAGTATCACTTTGATACCTATGTAGGGATCATAAAATTGAATGATAGGAAACAACTTTATATTTACGTGCTTCGACACATGAGTTAACAATGAAAAACAGTGTGTATTTTTCAATTGCTGCTTCACTTGTTTGGAGAAAGGTGCAATTACTTCCGTAATAATATGTTTACATTTTGCCCACACACATCTAAATTTTGGCTCAAAACATTTTTGGATAAGTTTCAAAGTGCAGTCAAGTGAGCAAACATTCTTATCTTTTACTGTGTGTAAAGCCATGTGCCTTCAGAAGTTCCAATTCCTAAGTGCTTGGTTGAAAGTGTAGAACCCTTAGGAAATTTGTTAACACCATACTTGAACCTGCATTGTTTTGAGCACATTTATAGTTTCATTGCTAATGTTTGATTATATCATATGCACTACATGCGTGATGCTACATACTGCACTGCAAGATGCACATTAAACATCACTGTTAGACATTTTTTAAAGGATATTTTGCTCTAAATTCCGATTAACATATATTTGCACTTCAGCATTCTGATGCATTCAGAACAAACAAACAAATTGCAAACTCTGATTGTTTAAATTGGGTTTCATGCACAAGTACCCCTATAGAACAAAATATTTGACCAAGCAACTGAATTGCACAAGAACAAGAACAGGAAATAACTGATAGTATAATAACTCTTTGTCAGCCATTGACAACATTGCAGTATTTGGAAACAAATTCTTGCAATTGAGAAAAAAAACCAATATCTTTAAAGAAAGCAAGACTTTTAGTCATTCCTGAGCTTTTGGAATTTGGGGAGTGCAGTGTGGCAAAATGTCTAGACGTGGGACTGTCTCACCTAATCCAGTAATTCTGGTCAGGTTATACTAACCTCATAGATAGTGGAAAACTTAGGCCAAAGATAAGCGGATTAACCACAACAGAAAAGAACAAAAAAGCTCTCATATCAAAAATACATATGTATATTAATTCTGTCTCAAGTAATAGTTGCATTTACTCAATGAGCTTGTTTCATCTAGAAACCAAATGTAATCAATCATCAGATATACTCAAACAAATTAATTAAGGACCATCTCAGAGCATATGATATGTGCTTAGGATGCTGGATAATATACATGACTATGTTAGTGATCTCATCTATTGATGCATTCAGTTCAGTATGTGTTCTAGGCAAGTGTGGTGGTTATTTCATCAGCCTGATGATTTATTGAACATCTGTTTATCATAGTGTAGTTTTTGAGACTAGAAGAGCATAGCATTCAAGTAATGGGAAAAGGAGGGAAAAATATTAGAGATGATCTTAAGCAGGCAATTTATGAGCACCTGTTTCATGTGAGTAAAATTGTCTTATATGTACATTCAGTAGGTTAATGCAAAACTGCACATTGATCTTTCAGATCCTGAGTTTATAGCTGCCACTAGTATGGCTGGCATACATCTGTTTGTCAGTATCAAAATAGCCCACATATGGGTGTCCTTGAGTGCAGTTTTTCCAATGACATACAATCTCTCCAACATCCAGCAACCTCATCCACAATAAATAAACTTTGTTACTGCTATTGTGAAGGTCTTCAGGGACCTTCCTAGGGACAGCCTGAATAATGTTTCTTGACCTTGCAACAAGTCATGATAGAATGTATAAGTCTGCTACAAACTGCCTCACATTTGAAAACAGAGATATGAACAACAGGAGTGTTTGCCTTTAATGCTTCAGTGTAACCTCAATATTGTTATCCCAGTCCATGCTGCTACAGACTGCATGACAAGATGTTTCAAAGTGCTACTAATAGTATATTCTCATTGTTTTTATTAGTACCTATGTACATTTATTTCTGCATTCATTCATAATTAGTAAAAGAAATGCAATCATTATTTTGGGACAAAGTTAGTACAATGAAACCTGCCCATTTCAGAACTTGAATATCCCAGAATCCTGCCCATTTTAGAACATTTTATAGGTGATGGTGAAAATTATATATTTTACATGTTATTTTATCATAAATAAAACAGAAAGTGTTGGACACTGAAACAGAAAGAGCCTGCCATTCTTTATAATGGAAATATATTCTTGAAACAATCTTTAATCAAACTATACATATTTTGAAAAAGTGTGTAGTTTCAAGAAAATAACAATATATGTGGGTCACTATCACAAAAGCTGGATTTCTGGACAACAGTCTATGAGGGCACATTCAGGTTTTAGGTCAATATGTTTATAGTGCTATTGATCAGGTGAAAGAGCCCTTTCATTAGGATTCCATACATCACACCGGCAGTACACCTGGTTGGAGTGGCTAAGCAAAGCAGAATTGTGATTTTCAAATGTTGCATTAAAAGCCATACAGTCATTATTGATACACCTTGAGTTTGTCTCAATTAAATTAACATTATTTATCTTATACTCTGTTTCTCCTTTTTATTTAATTCTAAAACTGAAAAATAAAGATTGCAGCATGAATAACTACTACTACTACATATAATACATATTGCAGGTAATAATAGTGACATAAAAAAAGAACAGGCTATAGAAATAAATCGACTGCTATGGTAATCATTAAGGCACAAACTCATGAGTGAGAGGTCTGGGGTTTGATTCCTGCCAGGATCATCCACCTTGACTGAGGTTTATTCAGGTTTTCCTCAGTCCTCATAAAATGGCAAATGCCAGGGAGGCACTTTAAACTTAGACCTGGAAAGCTTCCTGCCTTAAAAATAAGGATTCTTTCTCAAGTGATAATTTCATTGCATGTATCATCAGTGTCCACCACCTATAATTCCTTCATAATAAAAATGGGTGTTAAATACTATTAAAAAAATTACCATTAAAAAAAATAGGCCTATTTCAAATTCTGCAGACTCAAACTATCAAACTGGCAAAAAAACTAAATAAACTGGAATTCAAGGCATCTAATGAATGGCTATAAAGTTTCAGAAATGAGTACAAAATTGTCAAGAATCAGACATGTGGGGAAGCAAGTCTTGTTAATATGAGAGCAAGTCAATTCAAATGAAAACCTTAATATTTTTTAAAATTTAATTTATTGAGAAGAAGTGGTACATAACTGTATAATTTTTCTGCATGGTCTCCATTACAATCAATGCCAAGCCTCCAGTGCTTACAAGTGCATAGATTCTTCTAGAAAGTATTCTTTTGGTTGTCTAGCAGCCACCCATGTGCATTGCCTAGTGTATCTCTTCATCTGAACACTCACATTTGCATACAAATGTGATGTGCTAAGCCATAGTTAATGTTCACAATTTCCTCAAAGTCATCCACTGTTACTTGGCAAGCACTAAGGTTTTAACTGCTCCAATATTCTCTGGCATTATAACTCAATGTGCCAAAAGTCAGTACATTTGCATTTTGGTGTGCATCACCATTACAAATTATCATTCATGGATGAATTTCAATATGTTTCACATCTTTACTACTCAAAAACTGATTCTTTGGTGCATATCTGAAGCATGGCTATCATTAAACTGGTACTATCCTGCCACCTATAGGATACTCCTTAAAGGATTTTAATACTGCCAACTTTCAGGACAATGGGGCAAAATTTGCAATTTTTATTATAATTTTAAGGTGTTCATTTGACTTGCCTTCAAATATCTTGTTTTTCAGTGGCAGGCAAAACTGAAAACATTATTAGAGGAATTTAAAGCAACTGATGTATATAACAGGGATGAGACAGGTTTGTTTTTAGGGCACATCTTAAAAAATTGCTCTCAATGCATTTGTAGCTGGCAAGATGTGAGAACAATGCCTTACTTTTTTCTTGGCTTTTAAAATACTACTAATGAGATAGTTAAATTTAATGCCATACCTAAATAATACTGAGAATGGGGGTAAAAAAAAAAATTCGGAACAAGTCACTTCAATTTTGAACATATTTCACTGTATATACACATCAAAACCTACTTTTTGTAAAGTTAAAAATTCTAGAAGGTAAACAGCTGCCTCATATTTCCCACATTGTGAGGCTGTACCTCAGACTAGGTTTTTAACCCGCAAGTGATCACTAAGTCAAAAATTCATTTTGTTCACAGTACAGTTTTGTTTATTTCTCTGGATATTATTTTAATTTTCAGGAAATAAAATACTTTATTTATGTTAACATACCTATAAAGATATTTTCACTTCTTACGATTGCAGGTTAATTCCCAGTCAGGGTCGATGAATTTTTTCTGTCATAAAAATCCTAAGTGTGGCTTCCTTTGGAAGTGAAGTAAAGCCACATATACCATGTTATAGATTTACAGTATGCAAAAGAACCTGAAGCCTGAAAGAAGTAGTCTCTGAGCAAAATTCATCGGCCATTTCATGCCCTGAATTCAATGGGACACTGATGACCTGAGATATTAAAGAGCATCATAGGAGAAGAAGCACAAGAAGATGAAAAATTATAATTACAGTAATAATAACAACAAATTTCTTTTGAGCTTGGTATCATTAGGAATCTGTGAAAAATTAGGAAATCTAAGAGTTTTTCTTGATTTTGTTGCAATGCTTATTCAACTAGTCTTCTCCCTCTACTCATTTTTACACAATATATATAATGTCTAGCTCTTGGACATAAGAAAAAAAAACACAAATAAAGTCACTTGAGTCTTTTCACTAAATGGAAAATATTCTTGACAAAATGGTAGTAGCAATGTTTTGGCTAGCAGTACCATGGGCTATTCAAAAGAAAGTGGGATTTTGAGAATAAAAGGCATTTCAGGACAATAACTTTTAAAATAAAGAACATCTTCAGTAAATGGATGTCTATTTCAGTTCCAGTAATCCTCCAACATTTCCGGAAAAACCCCTATGCAGTAGTAGCGTGATGAGAGAAATTCTCACAATAGCATACATGATATCTTAAGGAGACCCTAATTATGGGCACGTGTGGTGGTGCATAAACTTCAAACTGTACAACCTTATGCAGGAAGAATAAAAATGTCAAGAAAAAAGACAAATTTATAATAATAATAAGGAATAAATATTTTTTATACTCTAAAATAATCTGTGAGCAAAATGCTCATATAGTGACCACTCAAGAGTTAACTTAGACATTGAGAACCTTTCTAATAATTTTGAGGGTGCAGCCCCAAAACATTTAATTGTGTCACCATAGATATACATGTTTTAGATCTCTAAAGAAAATTTAAACGACTTGAAGATATGAATAACATAATGCACAGATACAGCATAACTATGTTTACTAAATAACAATATATAATAACAGTACTCAGGCTAGGTTGTTTTACCTTTACCTTAGTACTCAGGCTAGGTTGCTTTACCTTTACCTTGAGTAAACGTTCAAGACACAATTTCTACACAAAAGTTTTTGAATGGCTTAGCAGTGCCAACAAGTGTCCCTGTCTCCCAACATTATTCAGAATATTACAAATGCAAACCATTCCTAAAATATTTAATAGGTGAAATACTGTGGCTTACAAAATATGCCTGGGCTGTGGTGTTATCATCCATACTCCCCAACAGTTGTTTTATTACTGCATCATGGCTGAGCTTCTAGGAAGGAAGTGCCACATAACTACAAAAGCTTTTATGTACCTTCCACAGACAAACCAAAGATTTTACATTGTGCATATACATGTACCTTGTTCTGTTGCTCTTAAAATATTATTTTATGAAAATGACAAGGATGACTCTTTATACTTTGAAGATATTGTAAAAAAGATCACTGCAATGCATTTATTAAGGATTATAACAGGCATTTAACACCAGTGCATAATTCTGTATGAAAATTTTTCCATTTTATTCTTTCTTACACTCATAGGTTCTGATGCCAAAAAAGATTGTTACATAATTACTAAGGTATGAACATTTTAGCTAAATAATACCATTTATTCTTACAGAAAAGTGGTAAAAACTAAGATTAAAGCTCTAAATGTGAGGCTGTAAGTTTGTACATGAAATTAAATTTTATATAAATGTGCATCTTTTCATAAAAATATTATGAAAATATATAATTTGAAAAACTGTGCAAATAAGTAAACAAATAAATTTATTTCTCTCTCTGTAATAAATTTAAATGAAAAGCATTACTTTATTTAAAATATATAACAACTAAAAAGAGTTAGTATACGAATATATTTCAGCAGTTGGTTAGCTGAATGCATAATAGTAGTCAACATTTTCTTGTTCCTTTTCCAAGCAATCCATGCTAGTGATATGATATTGCAAAACATTGTTATAAATATGCTGAATGCAGTATCAACCCATGTTTTAACTGTTTCATGTATTTGTTGCAACTAAATGGTATAAAATGAGACAATGTGCTGTATGCATTGATTGAGAAAAGTCAAAATTTCTGCAAGTTTTCCAAAACTGTTACCTGCAGCATGCTTCACATAAAATATATGAAGTATCTGTACTTTATACACAAATGGGAAAAATACTTTTGAATGGAAAGTGCTGTGTAGCAAACAAAGAGAAATTAATTGTTTTGGAGTAATCATTTCGATCTTTTTCTTCCACCTTTCCCGCAGTCACTCTCTGAATAATATAGTTAGGTTCTCTAAGTATATTATACAAATATTAGGAAAATTTTATACAAACTATAAATGAATTAAAGAGGAAAACTCATCATTTGAAATTAAACACTTACCTAAAAGTGATAATGATTTTATTGTTAATGCACTTGCCAGGCATTGAAATTCTGCTCTGGAGCAGCAAAGGGCATGTAGTCTATTTAAAATTTGCTCACTAAAAATTAGTGGACATAACATTTATGCCTGAAGATGAAGTTATAAAGAGGGTGATGATGAAACAATGGCAGAATGAATAGCAGGGGGAACAGTAAACCTGCCAAGACCTGCTTTGTCCACCACAAATTCCTCTTTTGGCCACTGAGATCGAACCTGGGCTGCTTTGGTGGGAGAAGAGTAGTCTAACCACTTGGCCATGGTGTCGCCACAACTTCTTAAAGGTAGGTACTTAAAAATTATAAAACATACATGTTTATCAATTTAAGTTTCTGGTCACAAAATAAAGAAATGAGAATCGCCCACAAACTTGTTATCTCAGACCACATATGCAGCACATGCCAATGAATGTAAAACATTTTCCTCAAGGGCCAAGACACAGTAGATCTGAAAAAATGCAAATTTTAGGTATATGAAAATAATCATGGATTTCATACCATATGTAGTTATCCAAATCTTGGAAGGCTAAGTAAATATGAAATTATGTCAGTAACATTTCTCAGTCAAAATATGCAAAATGGTTCATTTGATAGTAATGAACATTGTTAAGTAATGAAAAGCATCAATTCTTACTTGGGAGATAGTACTTATTGTTCATTATAATTGGATCCTATAGTATAAAAAGCACATGATTAAATTTTTTGGTCAAAATGAGTTATTAAACATTGCCATTGAGAATGGCCTACACTGGCCTTATACATAAGTCAGCCACATCTTGTGCCATATTGATTATTTCACATGATATGTATGAAAAAATCATCAGTCACTGATTCATGATATTTTCATCAACAGGTGGGGTTATTTGAGTAACAGGAACAGGCCAAGTGCTTACTGGGGGTCCACCTGCTGTAATCAGAAGATATTATTTATTTTGGTTTATTTAAGGATGATTTTTAACATCTCAGGTATTAGTGTCCCATTCAATTGAGGGCATGAAACTGCCACTAAATTTTGCTCGGAGGTCTCTTCTTACAGGCTTGAGGTTCTTTCCTGTGCTGTAAATATACAACATGGGACCCATGGCTTTACTTTCCTTCCAAAGAATTTTATGCTGGAAAAAAACCATTGACCTTGGCTTGGACTGAACCTGTGATCTTGGGTCTACAAGGCAAGTATTGTTATCACTAGACCACTTGGGCCAACACTGTAACCAGACAAAAGGAAATAGAGCCATCGCATGTAAAGTTAGTATTTTTAATTTAGTACTTATACTTTTACTGAAAGCATAAAATGATACTCTAAAACAAATCATAGTAACTACTAATATGCATTATAAGAGATATTGAAAATGATGCCCCTCAGCAGAAATTCATTGCCAGCATCTACATAGGAAACTCCTGTATTTAATCCAACTTTTCCTCCATAACAATACAGAAGTTCAGAACAAGTTTATTCTTGTCAATGGTAGATTTTGTCTATCATAACTTTATAAGTTGGCAAGCAGTTTCTCTGCCTGGAACATGATTGCCAAGATAATTTTTTGTGAATCACTTTACCACTTATCTGCAAGAACCCATTTTCACTTTTGTATTGTGCATAAAAACCCATTCTTCAAAGCCGTATGTATCTAGTGGCATAACTGACAAAGTACAATTAGCACACAATGGAAGCACAAAGTAACACATGATATACAACCACTTGCTGACAAAGATTCCATCAAACAAACTACAAGCCACTACTTACACATGCATTATACAGCCTTGATGACTGGCTTCTCCCTTTAAACAGTCACATTCTGCTGGCCCATGAGTGAAATAACCTCACTATAATACCATCCTGAACTACTATACTAGTGGCAGTGTTGTGGACAATTTGGTCTTTTCAGCACCTAGATACAGTTGCAAACCTGCTGACAGTATTGTTTATAACATCAAAATGACTAATATCTATAATAATCTAGCTATGGCAGTTAACGCTTGGGGGGGGGGGGGGCGAGTTGTTAACTTTTAGTATTATACAAATACAAAGAATATACAAGACTTATTTATAGGCCTTTAATGAGTGTTACAAACTAATAACTAAAGGCCTTGTAAGGAAGAATCCAAAAGTAGGAGTGTTAATTATAACTTATATGCCAGTATAATGTATTCTCTTTTCTTGAAAAAGGATACCAAATTTAAAAATATAAAATGTTGTTACTTTGCTAAATATTTCAACTTAAGGCTTAGAAGACCACAGATTAATGCTTGTGAAACTTATGACAGCAATCACACTATGAATCCTATTGCAATAAGTTGCTCCTGCAGAAAAAAATGTACAATAAACTTTAAAAAATTGAGAAAAGATCCAAACAAGAGAAAATTATATTATGAATTTGAGTAGATTATATACAAAATGCACCTTTAACAAAAACACCAGTTCAAGAAGTTTATTACTGGCAGTTGTGAATGAACATATTTGATGTAAAAATCTAGAGATTTTTAAGTTTGTCCTAAAAGTCAATTCAAGAAAGACCCAATTGAAGTTTATGCACTTATTCAAAATTATAATGAATAAAATGTGCACAAAGGTGTGACAGAGCTGCTTATTTTCAGTGAAAGTTGCCCTGGTCAGAACAGAAATAATATTTTTACTGTTTTCTGTTAAAGTCATACTGCAACAAATCCTTTCAAACAAATCCTTGAATTCCCAGTGCTACCTACCTGCATTAAATTATAATCATGAAATTATCCTATAAGGTATATAAGTTTTAGTTGTTGTAACAACATTGTTATTATGTCAGTTAATGATTTAGTTTGTTCTAACTTTGAATTTTTCATTATTGTTGCCATTACACGATTATTTGAGATGATGCAGAATTATGATGGTTTGCATATTTTCTCTTAGAGTCAAAGAGAAAAATGTACATGAAAAATGTTTGTATCTGATTTATGGTTCATTATTAAAATGTAATATCAATAATGTGTTCGAAAATCTGATATTTTGCATAATTTTTTATTACGAGAATCCAAGTGTTACCTAAGATGGATACTGGATGTTGTGCATTAAGTTGAGCTACAGTGGTGTAAAATATATTCTTATTCTTGCAGCCTGTAACTTCATGATGATATGAAGATATTAGAAAATGATGGGAATCTGAATAATGATAATACACTTTTCCCCTGAAAATGGTAACCAAACTGATCAAGACAAGCAGTGATGAGGAAAATATAACTAAACTATTTACCCAGACATATGCTAAGATCAATTTTAGAAGTAAATGACAAATCTGAATCCTGTTTGATGATTCTGAAATTTCAACTGTATCATTGGCTGAAAATGAGAATTATGGAGAATCAATATCAAAGAGAAAAAAGTCAAACAAGGAGCAACATGGTGAAGCACGAAATTGGGGTAGTAATGAAAATGTTTTTGTAAATAAATATGGCATAAGTTGTCATGGGGAAATCATTCAAAATTCTGGGACACCTGTTCAATGCTTTGAGTTATACTTTATTGATGATATTAACATGATTGTGGCAATGGCAAATCCGTATGCTTTATAGAAAAATTACTCATGGAAATTTACAACTTAGGAACTGAAAGTATACATAGCTATCCCACTATTCACAGAATACTTAACACCACAATACGAGGATCAGGGAACTAAAATCTGATGCACACAATGAAATGGTATCCAGCAGCATCTGAGATTCAGCAGTATTATATCTCTCTGATAATTATAATTTATTACCTGCATTTCAGTTTAATAAATGAATGTTACTTCAAAACTTCCCTTAGATACTGCCAATACATATTTCTGATGATGAGACTACCATTCCAAATTACAAAAATCATACAAAAGGAAAGTCTGAGCTTTATTTATAAGCAAGGCCCGGATGTTAATTATTATGTCATATTCTATCGAGAATATTATAGGTAATACTAATATGTGTGTATGTATATATATATATATATATATATATATATATATATATATATATATATATATATATAATTCTGACAGATTTGTGGATGTAAAACTAGCATATATAATGTCATTTTTTGGGTCATTTTTCTATATTAGACCATTTTTTATAGTTTTAGTGCATTATGTGTTATTTTTTTTTATTTTTAGTAATATACTTAATTTCTTTTTAGGTTTAATTTAATTGTTTTCTATTCTACAGTACTGTTGCCTTCCATATTTAAGCAAAGCTATGGTGGAATTTTTGTACCAGACATGTCAATCTTGAAATAATTGCAGTAGTAGGAAAAGGTGTTGAGCCTTATGTATTAAGTTCACATTTTATCTAGTAACTTGCCAGGAAATATTATTTAAATAGCTAGCTATACATTCTGGATACTAAGGAGTAAGATGTGACACAATGGACAAGCAGAACTTTTTATCACGTGATCATCAGTTCAGATTGCTGCCGATGTGCATTATATATGGCAAAGAAGACTAATTTACTGCATTCCAGGAGAGCTATTGTTTTACACCCCCCCTTTTTTCAGGCGAATAACAAACCTAGGAAAACAGTTACTTTGGTGGCCTGCAAAACCAGCTGATGCAGAAGGGTCTGTTTTAGAAGCTGTTCATTTGAACTGTAAAATGTCACAAGTACAGTCATGTAAACAGTATCATTTAAGTCAAATGGTTTCTGAATTTGATGAAGATGTATTTGCAAATGATGGTTTGATATTATTGTGCAAATTTTGTGGAGTTGAAAATGAGAGCAGAGAAGAGATTCACAATACAATAGCACATCAAAGACATTAATGCTCTCAAGAATAGTTCCAAAAAGAAAATATCAGCACAGTTAACACAGGCTGCAGCAAGTAGCAGTAAATCTTCAGCATTTTTCAAAGAACTGTATGGTGTACATTCTTAATTATCTAGTGAGTCAACGTGATGCTCTTATGCTCCACTTACTGTTGAATTATGCATATCTAGTTTCGCAGGCTAGTTTTGATTAATTCAACAGTAAGTGGAGCATGAGAGTATCAAATCAAATCATTAGATAATTAAGAATATATTGGTTGCTTCACTGTATTGGTTCCGACATTAAATTAATTTTATATTTAACTGCGTGATGTTCTATTTTCAGCAAATGTCCCTGTATGGAGACTAAGTAATAGAAAACTAAGGAACTTCCTGCAATAATAAGACTGGCCAAACAATTACCAATAAGAAGACTTTATACTCCTCTATGCCATTACACCAAAAGAAGAATTATACAAAAGTTCAAAATAAACAAAATCTTTGTCTCTATTGATGACACCAGCAACTTTGAAGGCTGCTCTGTAGCCTGTTATTGTGGAGACTATGGAAATCAGCAGACCAGTCAAATATTTCTGCTGAACACCAAAGTTTTGGAAGCAGTTAACCATTCAACAATCTCTTGACTGTTTGCTCTATGCATTTACTGTGGCCCGAGGGAATTTGACAAGATGATGTCCTGCTTTTTGTCATTGATGCACCAACATACATGGTAAAAGCTGTTAAACTATTAAAGACTTTTTTTCAAAGATGATGCATGTAACTTATCTTGAGCACACTATGCGAAGGGTTGCAGAAAAAGTTTGCACCCATTTTTTTAATGTCAACCAGTTTGTGTCTGAAAAAAATCTTTCTTACAGCTCCATCAAGAAGAGAAGTTTTCAGATCCATAGCTCCAGGTATTCCCCTGAACCAGAACCAATCATTACATGGTGGGATTTCTAAGTGCTGTTGTGTACTACTGCAACCATTTCCAAGCTGTGAAATCTATGGTTAATGTTCTAAAGATGCAAGATGTTAAAACCATCCAGCAAGGTCAAGATATATATATATATATATATATATATATATTTTTTTGTCAAGGAAATGGAGAGGAATCTGACATACAGCAAATTTTGACTTCCTACCCTCTACAATTGTGAAACTTCAAGAAAGTGGTATGAAACTTTAAACCTCCATTAAACTTGTACACAAAACTCGTTGCTCTTGGCAATGTGTGGGTTGAAGTTTGTGAAATGATGAAAAATTGACCAGTATGCTGGGTAAAAATCTAGAGTACCACTTTATGTTTTTGATTTCTGATGTCCTCACTAGATAAAACTTCAACATTTAGATTTTGAAGAAGAACTGACATCTTGATACTTAGAAGGCTTTAAATATGCTTCAATTGTAAGTGCCCATGTTGAAAGGAGCTATTCTAAATATAAGAATGTTCTTGCTGATAATCAGCATTCACTTACTTTTGAAAATCTGTACATTTACACCATAATTTACAGCAATGTAGAATACAGTAGCCTCCTTTTTACAGTGTAACTTTTTAGTTCCTTTTTGTTTACTGCAAGTGAATGTACAATGTGTACTTTGGAAAAAGTTAGCGACATGTATTTATGTAATTTTGAAACTGTTTACAGTGAAAATATTGTATTTAAATTAATACAATGTGGGCAATTTTTTTAACGCACTTTACTTACTAGCTTTAAGTTAGGACTATGTTTCTGGAACCAACATTCCCATCCTCAGCTGTTGACCCAATGTTTCCTGGTGCTTGTGTTGGTCCCATGCAAGCTGCTGTGTGGTATGTGGTGACCTCTAGTGGATATGAAATGAATTTTGAAAAGTGATCCCACAGTGGAAGGTCAAAGTTTATTGCAATTTTTTTTATATTTTAGGACAAAAATCTCCCAAACAGCCAATTCAAATGGGTTTTTTAATTCTTTTAGAAGTTTTATTTCTGGATTAATTTCATGGGTTTGGCTCCAATAATGGGTGCCACTGCCAATTTTTCCACCTATTTTAATTTGGTGTTTCTAAAATATTCTTTCTTCCGAATTGTCAGATTTCTTTTGCTTTTTCCTATGTATTTCAATTCACATGCTAAGCATTCTATGGCATATATTCCTGATTTCTTACTGCGGCTTACATGGGATCAACACGAGCACCAGGAAACATTGGGCCAACGGCCGAGGATGGGAACACTGGTTCCAGAAACACTGTCCTAGCTTAAAGATAGTAAGTGAAGTGTGTAAAAAAAGTTACCCACATAGTATTAGTTTAGTAACATATGTTTAATAAAATAATACATGCAAACATACATAATTTTTCATGGATTTTCAAAACTTTTAGGTAATTTTTAATAGATTATAAGGCATTTTAGGTCACCTGGGCTCTGATTATAAATTAACGTTCACAGCAACCCAAAACGGTTATCTTATAGCTATAGTATGGTGGACTACTACACAAGCACACAAATAGTTTACTGACATACTGGAGAATATAAGGGGTGAGAGACAGCCTTTTTCCTTTTGCCCTCGCATGTGCAGTTTATGTTAAAAGTTGCAAGGGGTACCTACACATGTAAACAAGTGTCATGCAGGACTGAGCATGGAACAATAAAAACTTAATATTTGTTCAGTGCAGGTACAATGATTAAAGCAAGCATGTCATGTTTTAATAGCATAGAATTGTGTGTGTTCATAAAGTAGTTTGGTAGCAAATATTTTAGTATGTGAATAAAAGAAAACTTTATTTTTACAGAATTCCCTTACATTAATGTTACACATTATACAACAGTCTTGGAGTGCTTGTTATTTTAGGGTCTGTGCATTTAATTTCCTGGTTGTATATGCCATAGATCCTACATCCCACTCTCTACACATTCCACTATTCCATTATAATTCTCCCTTTACTTTATTTCTGGTCCATGCTTCATCAATCTTATAATATAAAACTTTAAAATCACCAATGTTCTTATTTTCTATTTCTTCCAAATCCTTCGTTCCAGTTTTCCTTTTGCTTTTGTGACCCTTTTATCTGATACTAAATATTTATCACTCTCTATTTCAATCAAACTCCCCATGGGCAATGATATTGCAATCAAAACTGTTAACCACTTACCAGCTGATTCCCCCCATTCACTTTTCTCCACATATCATTTACTCCCTCAGCTAGGTGAGGTCGTCAATCCACTTGTTGCTTCTCCTACTCCCTGGATGGAGGGTGTTCCTCTTTATTCCCTTCTCTTCTCCTCCCCTCCATTCCTCATTACTTGACCTAGATGCAGCGCCAACAGGTTTTTGTTTCCACTCCTTCTCTCTTCCCCTCTAGCCAGCCAGCATTTCTTGATCTTGTTGTTGCAATAATTGATTTTTGCCTATTCACAAGTGCATACCACATATAACTGCTCTTGTACTTTCATTCCTAGCTTCCTTTATCTTTCTTAATAATTCCACTCTTATTTCTTGATTTTTTTTATCATAATCATTTTCAATAAAAATTCTTGTGCCTTTTAATTTCCTGGTTTGGCCTTTCCATTTGTTATTCACTGTGGCTAATTTAACTAAAATTGGCCTTGAACTCTTGCCCTTTCATCCAATCCTTCAGGCATCTCTAATTTCCATCCCTCCAATTTATTGCCCAACATTCCTTCAAACACTTCTACTTCTCACGTCTCTCTGTTCTTTCTTCTACTCCAAATATCACTATGTTCAGCTTTCTGCTCGCATTTCGCAGCTTTCTCCATTTTAACTATTCTGTTCCTGCATTCCACTAATTCTCTACCCACTTCCTGTTCAACCCATCCCATCTTCTGATTTATCTCTTCAATGAGTATTTGAGTGTTTTAGTATTAAAGAAATATTTGCAAATTATGCAAATAAACATTATGAATGAATAGATGTGATATAAAAGGACAATGTGACAAAAAAAAAATCCTGCAAGGGTTTGAAATGATTAGAGGTACCTATGTATTCAGACAAAATCAACAATGTGACTAATTGAATTTTTAACCAAGTTATGTCTACTACTACTACTACTACTACTACTACTACTACTACTACTACTACTACTACTACTACTAATAATAATAATAATAATAATAATAATAATAATAATAATAATCTATTCCCCTAAGCAAGGTAGAAAACATAAATTTAAAATTATTTATTGAGAAATAGACAAACAGAAAATTTCCGTATTAATTAACAAAGCAAAAGCACAAATTGTTATCACTAGATACCAAAATACATAATTAGTCATGCAGATCACAAATTTGGGCTTCTCCTGATTAAAAAACACATGTCAAGGGGAGCTATTGACTTATGAAGAGTTATATAAAGTTAATCACGAAACTAGAGCTGCCATCTTTTAAAATGCAATGCAAGGCCTAATGACATTGAGCAAGAACATGTCCTCCTTTTAAATATCAATGCAATGGCAAATATGGTCAAAGAGTAACAAAGATTCAAGTTCTGGATCCAAAATCAATTTGCTCAACATCATGGCTCCATAGTCTTCCTAGAGTATTGGAGGAGATTCAATCATCCTGCAAGAATGCTGATAGTTTCATTTCACATCTAAAGAAAATATTTTAAAAGCTTCCTTCAGGATATTACAGTTCAAAACAATTGCCCTGGTATACTTTCACCTTCATAATGAGTTTTGACTTGGAAAACATGGTTCAATGTGTTTATTTACTATGCAGAACACTACTAAAATAATGGAGGTAATTAGCATTGTTCAAAGTGTAAAATTTTTTACTTCAGACCAATTTTTGCAAGATATTTGTTCATTGCTAATAATTTTAAAACTGTGGCCAAAAGCACTGCCCTATTCAGTCACCTAATCTTGAAACCCGAAACTCTCAGTGTAGTGTGCAAAATATCACATTTAATTAACCAAATTGAAAATATGCCAGCTGCTAAAATGGTGTAAATACAGTTGAGAAACATTCTGGAAAAAAATTGTGCCTGTTTAAAACTTCATATTATAAATAATGTATCACCAAATCATGACAAAACTTCTAAAGTTGGCCCATTAAAAAGCAAGTAATCTTTTGTTCTTCTAGTTTGCACCTACTAATCATGTGATGTTAAATGTACAGTTTCACTATGTAAAAATATTTGACCATAAAATGTATAAATGTTCATAGTAAATTCACACATGATGTTAGTACATATAACCATTTTATTACTTCTGTTTCTATACTCAACGATTATGCTAGCCAATACTTTTATTTAAATGTAAAACAAATGTGTATTATACATACGGCTGTTTCTTACATGGGTAAGAGTTTTATTATAGCTGCAGTGTACTGCCAGTATTTACATCATATAGTAAAGTCAACTCCCTCCCACTACCCCTACTCATGCAGTCTCTTGTCTATATACAGGAAGCCTTATGGCTCTTGTGGCAATCTGTCAGAGTCTACTTATAGCATTCAAACCTATCAGGGGCTAAGTCAGCAAGTGTTTCTGAGCAAGTTAGATTGTCTTGAAGCAGCTGTTGTTTTTTTAACTCTACTCATGCTTACCTACAATTCTGAGTGCATCTAAATTATATTTAAACAACTTCTTCACTAGTCGTTCCTATATTATTACTGAAAAAGACATAGGTGGAACTGGAATTGTAATGAAAAGCATCTTGAGAAGCATTTTGTAATACCTGCAAGTGTACTAACAAAGGAAAAGATAGGTTCAAGGTTATCAAATGTGATCGAAAAGTTATCTTTTAAGATAGCATGGCAATAGCATTGTCACAGTTGCATCTATCACAATGTATATCTCGGAAGCAATGTTGACAGTAGAGGTGGTTGAAGGTAAGTGAACAAAAATACAAATGAAATGCCCCTGGATGTTTCAAATGTATGAAAAATACAAGGATAGTATTGACCATTATGATGAAAATTTGATTACCTTAGAATTGGACTTAGGTGGGAAAAAGTGAGTTCCATTATTCACATTTGGAGTAGATGATGTCTTTCAGAATGCAAAGCAAGTAATGGTAGTGCCTGGCAATGGAAAGGAGTTTTCTTATTGCCAATTTAGTAAAGCCATTGTTCCAACTGGAAAAATCAATTTCCCCCTGAATATTAGAGTTCTGGTGTACATGAACATGTAATGATTTGATTGCTCTCAGAGAAAATGTGGTCTCTGTTACTAGAGAACAAGGTTCTTGTGCAAAAAATGCAATATTGGATGTCTTATTCACTGATAGTACTATTTTCATAACAAAAAAAAAATGAAGACTCCAAAAAACTGATCTATTCAATGTATAGTTTTTTCCAATCAGTTAATAATTTAAGTAATTATTTGCATTTCATCAGAAAATAAAATTACATTAATTTTATTTGATTCATTCTTTCTATATGTATATTGATATTGCACCCAGAATAAGAATTTCCATTAAATCCATAACTTTCTGTGTTTGATAAAAGACTTTGCCCTTATAAAGAAGTTTTGCAGTTGTAATAAAAGTATACACTCCCTTCCCATATGTCCAGCCAATATTGGAAACTATAACTAAAAGAGCACTTACAGTTACTATGTGCGACAGTTTCTTTTCACTCAAGTACAAATCTTGGTGGATGAAGTTTTAATAAACACCACATCCCAAGAAACAAGGGATATAACAAGAGATACAAAGGTCATATTGTCTGTTTCACAATTTTATATGTTTGAGTACCTATCAAAAAAGCCAGGCATTTTGTAAGCCCATCAGTACATTGTCAGTGTTTAGGTTCACAGTTTTGATCTATGAAATGCCAACTTTTTTCAATATTTGATTTTTTTCCTGCAAGGAAAGTACATGAAATAAGTCCAATAAACAAAAAAATGCTTGATCTGAAGAATCACATGAAATATGTTTCAGCATAGTATTATACTTTCTGGGAGCTTATAATGAAGTGGAAAACTAAAGCAAAATATAGTTTTCATTAAAATGAATTTCATTACATTTTTTTTTAATTACAATGCTATAGGTAAAATTGGTTAATTTCTGTTGACACACTCACAGAAATAAAGAGTTCATAATTAACAGCAATAGTTATTTACTTATTTATGCATCAAAAGGGCACGAGTATTAGTTTTCATTATTTTTTCTAAAAGAATATACTTGCAATCAGGATTACATTTGCATTAAATTTACTACAACAATTATACCCTCTGTTATATAATTGTCAAAGAGCTCGTGACTTGTTTGTAGAATGCAAATAGTTTTTTTTTGTTTTTAGTGTGACTCATGCCCTTTTATTCTACAGGATTCAACTGAAAAAGAATTTGTTCAGTCCACATTTAGCTAATTTAGGCAAGTATTAATTTATTTTTAAAATAAATTGATGTTAACTATGCAATAATGATACAAAATATTTTGTAATTTTTGGGAAATAACTCTTAATTTTAGTACATAAGAACATTTTAAGACTTTTAGCACCTACAAACTGTTCTATAGTAATTACTGACATTAACAATGACCTGCTGCTGTTTAAATATAGTACTATATAAATTGTTACTGCAGCAAATTTTCCGACACATGATCACGGATTTTAAAGCTGCTATTGGTTTAGGGAAAGAATGAAATAAGCTGAGCTTATTTATGTTAACTTATAGGAAATCACTCAAATTTCATTGATATTTTATCAACTTATTAGGACATAATTTGGGGGCTGTTGCCTTCACATCAGCATCTTTCACTGTCACCTTCCCAGTATGGCATGCAGATATCTCTCTTTATATTTTATGAATTTAGTATTGAGATTATTGCTGTTTGGAAGATCAAAGGTAACTAAAGTTTCTTTGTTTTTATTAATGAATATATTCTCCAATTACATTTAATCCTATGGGCTTCCAAATGGCTTTTAAAGTTTTCGTTCATTTTGGAAATCATGACTTTCATTCGAGAAATAATGTAATGTCCCTTTTCATTTAAGAACTTTCGAAAAATAAGACATTTTTAAAAAATTCTGTTGGAACTCACACAGTGAAGCTTGTTAAATGTAAATTATAATTAATCTGTCGTCTAACACACTCTTATGCTTCACTTATTTTTAAATATGGTGGGACCGGTTTCGAAGAGACATCCTCTCCATCTTCAACCAACTTGACGACTGACCAACCTGAGTCGTCAAGTTGGTTGAAGATGGAGAGGATGTCTCTTCGAAACCGGTCCCACCATATTTAAAAGTAAGTGAAGCATAAGAGTGTGTTAGATGACAGATTAATTATAATAAAAATTGTTTCTTTTGTTTTTCCTATGTATTTCATGTTGCAGTCTTTGCAATTGATCTCATAAATGCTTGATTGTTTGCCTAGCGGAATTCTGTCTTTTGTGTTGGGTTTCGTTTTAGGATGTTTTTTTAAGCTGTTTTTTGTTTTGTTTGTTTACTGGGGTCAAAATAATTTCTTTGAATATTTTCTGAAATTGTTATTGTGCCCATTGATGAAATATAAATTTCTTGTACTATGCTCTCCTTTGTAACCTTTCAGCATTGGTTTTATTTTGTGAATTTCTCTATTTTATTGTTGACCAGATATATTGTAGCCATTTTTTGCACTATATTTATGGACTGTGGCACTCAGTTTTGTATTCTATCTTGCATATTGGAAGGCTTATTAATTTGAAGGCAAGGCTGTTGAATATTGCAACTTTATGCTGTTTTGGAGTATGGCTATTGTTTTTGAACAATTATTTATATTTTTCCTGAATAGGCCAAATTCCTTTGTACTGCCATTTTTTATTGTTATGTCCACAAAGGGCTGATTTTGTTGTTTTCTGATTCCATTGTGAATTTAATGGTGTTAACCTATATATTTAGTAATTTTATAGCATCCTCTTTCCATTTTTCGTTCCCTATTATGAAAATGTCATCTACATAATGATACATTTGCATATGTATGGGAAAGCCTCAATTATTTAATATAACTGCTAAGAATAAAAGAGTGGATTACCCATGGACAAACCATTCTTTTGTGTAAACATTACCTCTGAATGAGTAGTAGCTTTTATTGATGCAGATACCTGCAAGGCTCAGATATTGTTTTATTATTTCTTCAGGTAAGTTTATATATGTTAATTTTTTTTTATTTATTTAATGCTATGGTTTAGACAATGTTATTAGCCATAAAGATAACACAAAAGAAAAAAAATATCTAATAAATTAACATTATAAGTAATTTGTATAACAATTACCATCCCAGGATATTGATCTCTCTTTCCTCCCAATATTTATCAGCATTTGATGGTAATATTACAGTTTGGAGCTAGTGAGGTGTTCATCATTCATAATTTCATTTTGCATACATAAAGGCACACTGGACTCTGAAGCATGCCTCTTGATGCAGATGTTTTGTCATGGAATCATGTCTTGTTAGGAGGCAGAAATTCATGAGTGCCTGCCTCTTTTCTGGGCCATTCCAGCAGTGATCTTATTCTGTCCTTCCATTCACATGCCTGGACACTGGTCTCAATGTGTTTTACGTGAATCTCTCTTATTCTCATCCTAAGTATGGCTTCCTTCGGAAGGGAAGTAAAGTCGTGGGTCCTGTGTCATACATTTACAGCACAAAAAAGAACCTCAAGCCTGAAAGAGAGGCCTCTGAGCAAAATTTGTCGGCCATTCCACGCCCTGATTTGAATGGGATGCTGATGACCTGAGATGTTAAAGTGCGTCCATAAATAAAATCAATCAATCTCTTATTCTCCAATGTATGATTGCTGCAGCTTAAGAGCATGGAACTTCACTTGGGTATGAATGAATTTGGGTTCCCTTCTTACCTAGTTCATCTGCCACCTCATTCCCTATGATGCCACATGAGAAGAATCCACTGTAGAACCATTCACTTCTGTAAGGCAATAAGCTCTTTAATTACTTTCCTGAAGTCCAATATGCTGTCACATGGTGGGATATTTTGGTGAAACATGCCTTAAAATTAAAGTATGATGAAGTATGAGAAGGCTTCAGACTGATACAGCAATTGTTTTGAGGCGATTAGGATAGCCCTCATTTCCCATTGAATGAAACATGATTTCTTCCTAGGGATGAATAGAAGGAGAAGAGACAACAGTTATTCCAATTCCAGTAGTTCCATTTTTTGTGCCTGAGGTTAACCATTTCTTTAAAACAATCAGTAAATTTTCTTTGGGCATGCTAAGAAACAGACTGCATCAAAAGAAACTAGCAGATTTTTGTTATCTAGTTTGGTGCATCTTTTCTTTCTATTAACTCCAATGTGTTTTTGATGAGTTGACTTTTGTTATTTTAGTGAGGATTGAAATTTCTTTCACAGGTATTTGGCCAGGTTGCACGTGAGTGAATTTATTGTGTTTACTGTTAGTGTCACTTTATTGCTCAGTTCATGTATTTTTTGGTAGCTTACATATTCTAGGTATGGTAGAGTTCTTTGTGTAATTTTTTTTCCCTCTTCATAAAAAAATGTTCACTTTTTAATTTTGTTTATTCAGTTGACATAATTTTGTGTACCTCATCACAATTCACAAATCTATAGAGAGAAATCTGCACACCACCCTGGAAAGCTGATGGTGAATCAATGCTGATTATGAAGGCAATAGCATTGAAACATGTTCAAATAAGTTGGTAAAAAATTAGTAAAATTTCAATGATTTCCTACCTAATTTACATAATTATTGTTACATTTCATTGTGAAAATACCAGTTATTTAAAATTAAACTGAGCTTAAATTGTTTGAATTGTTTTTAATATATTTATATTTCTTTAGTTTACAGTCACTACAAACTTTGGACCTCATTTATCCACTCATCCATTATCATAACCATCATCCTTGTTGTTCTCATCTTCATCATTGTCACAATATTATTTTTACTATTACACTGACAATATCCTAAATTGAAAATTTAAATCTTCAGCATTTTACAAAGAAACAAATTACATGTGATGAATTTTATGAATTAAGTTGGCCAAAAAAACTCTTCTTACAGACACTACGGAAACATTTGTGCAGACCTGCTCAGTTGGGCATTCCCACACAAGGAAATATGTTTATTACTGGTAAGATCTGAGCAAAAGGTGGAATGCACAAACTGTATAAATAATGATGTGCAGGATGACTACCTTTTCTCTCTGTCCACCTTTTGGTCTACAACTAGAATAAGTACACAGCACCTCTTTTTAAAAACTTCTTTTTATTTCTTTCATAAAAAATTATGTGAGAATTTCACTGATCTTAGAAATTCATGCAGATTGTAGTCCTCGGAGAAAAACAATTTTATTTGTTCATGTTGGAAAAACATCAGTTCAGCAGCACAGCTATTGCTTTGGTCTTAGCCAGGGAAGTATGAAGACAGTGCAGGTTAAATTCTGCTCTGATCAAGCACCCTGATTAGGTTTTTATTGGAAATTTCCCCTCATTCTAAAGAATAAACATTGGTTAATTTCAGGTGCTTTTGGCTCTCAATGTTTACATGGCACAAAACTCATTTATTCTTTATCACTACTTCACTGTCCTGAAGACCTATGCAACTACATAAATTGTGAATGTTGAGAAATAAATACAAATGGAAAAAGATTGAGCACAGTAATAATATTCATGTCAGTAGCATTTCAGTGTGCAGTGCTATTATTTCATGTGGCTGAATCAATGATTATTCTCCCTTTCTGTCCACCTTTTTTCTCAAACTCTATTATTTTATGCCCATTTATTTTTAATTTGGATGATTTAAACACCGTGTGCTTATTTTACACCCAGGTGATTTTTCTTGGCATACTTCTTGTTAAAAATGTTAAGTAGGCATATGCTATAAGGCTACACAGGACTTTCAAGAGAATGTTCATATATACATCTGTATAAGTAGTTGAAATTGTCGGAAAAATAATATCTACTATATTGAAACACTATATAATTAATTTCTTTCCCATTAGTCTCTAATGAAATAAACTATGAAATATGACAGATTTGACTGTCATCACTTATTGTTTCAGCTTTCGATTAATTTCATTGTTCTCCTTTTTTATGTTTGCTCACACACAACAAGCGCCCTTATAATAACAAACATTGATTTCATCATCTACATAATTAAAATAACATACCTAGTCCTGCCATTCACACATTATTTCATATTACATAAAAGCATCCATTTGTAAGAAGCTTGTTTAATGCACACATATTGTAAAACCTTGCTAAGTAAATGTTTACAAGAAATATGACAGTTTATCCAATGCTGCTGCTAAGACAATACT
Source organism: Metallyticus violacea (assembly GCA_030762175.1). Taxonomy (NCBI): domain Eukaryota; kingdom Metazoa; phylum Arthropoda; class Insecta; order Mantodea; family Metallyticidae; genus Metallyticus; species Metallyticus violacea. The sequence goes on from CM060846.1 coordinate 237,039,849, forward strand.
GCAAAGCTCAAATATAAAAAACTTAATGGCAGCAGAGCTTATCACAACATTCAAAATACATAGATTCAAATGAATAAGTATTAATGAAAATGTGATTGAATGAAACCCAAAATATTCCACCCAATGAGAAGAAGGAATTAACTCATTTGAAATAGTTTAAAAATACAAACACATTACAAGCAATGTGGATTTATGGAAGTATTTACACATTCAAAAAATATCAAGGTATCATTCTATATTTTTTCAGTATATAGGACTGTGTCTACGGATCATAACTACAAAAGCATTATAAGATAATTGTCTTAATGTACATACTTGTTAAATATATCTGAGAATAATTACAATATTACACTTACTCATTTCAACCCTGTTTCTTTTATTTCTTTTTCTGGTATACTCTTATACAAATATTATCAACTCCATTTGAAAATTCTAAAACTTAAATTTTGTAAATACAGTCCTTTCACACTAAATACTCAGCATATGCTTTTGAAGAGCTATCCTTGGGTAATGGCATATAGGGTAGATACTAAATGCTGCACGCAAACCACAAAGCATAATGCAAGAGATTTTAATGAAAATATCATAGAAATGTTATGCTAATATTATCAGAAATGGAGATATTAAGATGCAATGGCAGCAGTCAAATGAGAAACAGCACATTGTAACAATTTTGCTTGAAAGAGAGAAGTAAATTTCTTTCATATAAGAATAAAAAGTATAAGCAGATAAGGAAGTTACCAGTACTCAGAAGGTTGCTCATTGCATAACAGGGCAGGTATAACCAGTTACTATTGTTAGAAAGAAAGAAGGTGATGTTAGCTGCAAGTTTACTAGCCTCATTTCCTTCTGTATGCAGATGGGAGAGTGCTGAACCACATTCTCACTGAATTAAAACATAGCATATGTAAAAGGATTATTTAGTAGCATTACTCATGTTTACAAAAAAAAAAAAAAAAAAAAAAAAACTTTTAGTGATTTGCAACCCACTGTAGACCTAATAACCATTACACAGACAAAACTAATCTGAGTTAGTATAATGACTAACAAGAAAACATGTAGAGCAGAAATGAAGTTTTTTTTTTTTTTTTTTGATTTGGTTTATTTATGGACACACTTTAACACCTCATTAGTGTCCCATTGAAATTATAGCCTGAAACGATCAATGAATTTTGCCCAAAGGCCTCTTTTTTCAGGCTTGAGGTTCTTTATCGTGCCATAAATGTATTATGACACGGGACCCAGAGCTTTACTTCCCTTCCGAAGGAAGCCATACTTAGGATTTTTACACCCAAAAAAATCCATCGGTCCTGGCTGATATTGAACCTGCAATCTTGAGTTTAGGAAGCAAGTATGGTTACCATTACACCACCAGGACCGACAGAAATGAAGTTTAAATACTATGGATGCTTATTGTCGAAACACAGGTTGTCCTATATAAGTGATAGGAAAGTTTTAAAATAGAGGAGAGCTTCCTAATCTATTTTTGCTTGTTTTTAACATTATTTATCATCGCTGATGTTTGCACTTAGCATTTAGTATCCACTTTACATACTGAAATAATCTTTCTCCAACATGTAACATTTTGGCACAATGATTACATTAACTTCTACTTTCCCAGCTCTTAAACTTCTATTCCTAAGATATTAAATGGTATGCACCAAACGTATGGATATCTGGAAACATATTGGGCTAACGTCACATTTACTTTGAAACCATCATTCTATTTTCATCTTAGTTGCTAGTAGGGCAGTTTCACATATCCACAAAGACAAATCATATAATACATACAATGCTGCTTTTATGATTATATCATAGATTTTGCATTAATATCATATAAAATTGTAAAGCAAGTAATTGTATTGTCCTAATAATGAAACATAGATCTGTGCAGCCAGATTTCAAGCCAGAAGCTCCCTGGGGTTTGTTTTTGTTTTTGAGGTAGTCAACTAGGGCCAGTAAATTTTCACTTTAAAGCAATCTTTCATACGGTGCTGTTTATTTAATATATCTAATGCTGTTTATTTAATACATCTACTCCCATTATACCATGTGGGACCACAAAATATATAGAATTGAAACTGAACAGACTTTACATACTTAAATGTTTTTCACCAATTAAATAAAATGCCTATTTGCAAGTGAAGAGCTTGCATATACAATTTGGAATGTTAAACATTTTGAACATGATACAAGATTAACATCAAAAAGCATTACTGTTATCCTTTGTAGAGGAAATAAATTATAGAATGTGGAACTGCTTAGCAGTGATATCAGCACATGTCAAACTAATGAAATATAAACATTCCCATGAATATTTTGTACATAATATTTTAGATATAATCGTCAAAATACAATAGCCACAATTAGGATATCTATGTGTTACGAATCAGGTTGCACAGATTCTTGTCTTAGAGATTACTTCACTCAAAGTTATGCAATTTTCAATAATAGGGAACACAGTATCCAGGGGAAAAACAAAATTATTGCTGAGTTTAATAATACAATGTAAAGCTTCAAATGCATAAAATGGCATAGGGCACAATCTATTCCGATGCCAGATTTAGGTTATTTATAATATTCCAATAGAATTTGCAAGCATTCATTCAGTTATGTAAACATACTTAATAGGTTCTTGAACAGAGCCTATACCCGGCTATTATGAGCTGGTGGAAGATAAAAGAAAACCAAACATAGAAATCAGCAGTACTACTAATTTACGTTTCTTTTATGTATATCTGCAGTGAGCTGCAGATCCCGACACAAACTTACATTTTACCTCTTTACAGGCTCCAACTGTGTTCTCTGATACCAAAAAGGCACATGTGTGCTGTGATAATTTAGCAATGATGAACAAACTGAATGAACATTAGCAGAAATGGTGTAATGTACAAACATTTCTTTGAGCTCAGGGCACTGTGTTTTTGTACAATGATTATACATATATGCAACTTTGTAGTGCCTAAGTATATTTAATGCATCATACATATTACCTAAAAAAATGGCTAGGTAGGCACAGAGAAAAAATAGAGAAGGAAGCTAATGTACAATGCACTGATTGAAGTCATACCAAGTATGTGCATGTGATCAAACACACTTGTTTATCTGATAATACCTCCAACATTATAAGCATGTTTGACATGAAATAACCCTAAATCCTTGGAGAAAGTACCTTTTAAGTATAATTCCTTAACTCATACATAAAATAAATAAAATAACAATTTCTAACAAACATGGTTATTTCATAAAAATAAACATGTACAATATATCCACAAATAACCTGTTATTATAAATGTATATAACATTGCAATGGTGTATATACAATCTACATATTCGTGTCACAGGAAAGAGCAAATCAAAGAATTTCTATTTTTAATATTGTAGGAGTCTCATTGCTGGTGATAACTGTACCTAGATGGCTCTGAAATGTGTTTTACATTGAGCAAAGAGAAAAACAATTAGGAAATCCCACAACAATGCATCTGATGTGTTTTGGGTTATGCTAAAACACTGGCAGTGTTGTGGCACAGAAGTGAGCCTTTATGAAGCCTTTTAGCAAAAGGCATCATGTAACCAGATGATTGTTAACTGGCACTCTGATTTTTTGAAGAAGGGATGGAAACAGAAAAGGTCATTCAGTGCGACAGTCTGTCAATGCAGAAGTTGTGGAATCATTTGTATGCAGTCCTAAGAAGTCAGTGCATAGAGCTAGCTGAGAGTTGTACGTTCCTAAATCTACTATATCTAAGATTCTGTACAGTAATTTGAAACTGCACCCTTACAAATTGCAATTGGTGACTGTGGAAACCAGAGGACTACAAAAATAACTAGTTTTTGAAAAAATAAATTACCTTTGATGGAGAATGATGAAGACTTGCTTTCAAGAATAATTTTTAATGATGAAGCAACTTTCAAATCTGTGGAAGAGTGAACAGGCACAATGTCAGAATATGGAGGAATGAGAATCCACATGCTACTATGAAGGTTCAATATGACTTGTTGAAGATAGATATCTTTTATGCCATCTCTAGTTGGAAAGTGTACATCCTATTCTTCTTGGAGAAAGCCGTTGCTGGAACCAAGTATCCGTACATGCTGACAAGTGACCATTTTTAAAATTGGAAGAGTATGAAGCCCGCAACAAATTTTTGTACCAGCAAGATGAATCACCACACCAATGACATCACTGGGTTTGGGAACGAATGAATGATTTAATACCAAGGGAGGGCACTGGGGAGTTGATGATAACATCTTCTGCAAAAGGCCTCCTAGGTACTGCCCTACCTTCCCTTGTTACCCCTGGATCTGCAATAGATACAAGAATGTATCACTTTTGCCATTGCATCCATCTGGGTGGATATACTGGAATGTGTGTGGAGAGAATGTAAATATCACCTTGATGTCTGCATGCAACACAGGGCTCATATTGAGTATGTGTGTGAGATAAGGTTGAAAAATATTTACTCTTTCTAATGATACCAGTTTCGTATGCATAAGATCATCAATGGTGATGCCATGTCAATTTATAATTAAGGTCATTTGTGTCACCTTTTGTTGAGAGTATACATGCTGTAACCAGCATGATATATTTCAAATCTGTCTATTCCTAAAACCACAGGGAGCATTACTTTGTTAGTTAACTTATCGTTTTCTCCAGTTTGCTACTTTACTATCAGTTAGAAAGCATGATAGTTGTTAGTTGCTCCTTGTTCAATTTGATTGCAGTTGCAGTACTTTTCCTTGTATGTTACAGGGCATAGTTTCAAAGTACATACCATTAGCTTCCCTACTGCAGATTTTAGCATACTTAAGTTACAATTACCATAAAGTAATGAACAACTGTTTTACAGCTAAAATGAGAAAATGCCTCATCTTTAATTAAATTTTGTATGTAATGCTACTAATAAATAATCATAAAATGCCAGATAATAAATTCTAAAAGAATACTTAAGTCTTTGAATGAGTACTTCTGCCATTCCTCTAAATATAAAGTATCACCATTACCATCATCATCATTACAGTCATTAAAACCCAATTACTGTTTAACTATAATTTTAAAAAATGTCAAAATATGAAATATGAAATCAACAAATATCCTGAATCCCCCCCCTAATTCTTGAATAAAACATTGGTTTTATTTGGAATACAATTTTTTTCAGAAATTCTTTTGTGATGAATGTTTCAAGGCAAACAGTCTGTTTCTTTGGAAGCTGTAATATGAAGCTCTAAACTGACAGCATATCTCCTTGTGAAGCATTACACCAGTGACCGGCAGGATTGCAAGGACAGCCAATTCATGACAACATGTACTGGTATGTTACAATAGCATACAGCAAAGCATACAAACAGATGAAAGTTATGAAATGCTTAATGTCTGAACCTGATTGCAGCTGTAAGTGCAGATCAAGTATTTTTACATTTAAGGGCACTTAGGAAGAATTGCTTTTCATTGATTATGAAGGGGTTACAAAATATTTACTATTAAATAAAAAAATATTAAATCAAAGAGATTTGTTTTAAAATTCTAAACAATTTATATCATGGTAAAGAATATGACAAATATACTGGTGACTGGCTAATAAATCAACTGAAAGAAACTGGCATATAAGTAGTCTAAAATAATTGTTTTACTCTATTATTTAATGCATTGAATTCATAATAATTAAAATAACAAAACTTTCTTGTTATTGAAACTTATTCTAATTGACTGATTTATAGCAGGAGGAAGATCACAAATCTGCATCCTATGAGCTAGCTACTCACTTTAGTTACAGAATCTGTATGCATTTAGCTGGGATATGTAAGATTTTCGCTGAAAGACGTGTCATTAAAGAATATTTAATAAAGTAGACAAAAGAATTTTGTTTGAGTCTACTCAAGACAGTACTATATGTTTGTCTGCTGCCATGTGCAGTATCCCTCCAAATTGAAGATCTTTGTCAGGTTTCATAACTAAGGCATCTGAGAAATGTCATGACTTTACTGCATATTTGTTAGCTGTGGACAAATTACTTATGTGTGTGATATGATGCAAGTTGCAGATTTAATTTAATTTGTGCAAAAACTGTCAAATTGGACAAAATGAGTGTAGTGACAAAAACTGTTCATTTTTACTTCTTGCAGACTTTGAATGACATTTTCATTGCAAAGTACAGTTAAAAAAACTAGGCAGATTTTTTTGAGCTTTATAAGGAAATGTCAGTGATGAAAGACAAGGCTGCAACTTAATTCCAAGATGCAAAGAGTGTTTGTACTTTTGCATTTTTACAGATTTGACAAATTAATTGAACCTTAGTTTATTTTTGCAGGGAAACAACAGATCATTACTGAAATGTATAATACAGTAAAAAGCCTTAAAGATAAAATTTGCCTATAGAAGCATCAATTAAGAACAAACTTTCCAAGGCTTACTTCAGTTTCTTTTATGTAGTGATCTAGAAGAACATCTTCAATAACTTTGAACTGCATGGACAGTTCTAAATATTTCCAGGACCTAAGACATTCTTGCATCTATTTCACATTATTTGCTACTCCATTCTCAGTAAATGTTGATTCCATTCCCTTGCATTTACAGATAAATTGTTATTGATTTCCAGTGTGAAGGGCAGAAAAATTATAATTTTAGAAACAACTTGAGAGATGGTTACAACAAATTTATTTGCTCCAGGTTCCCATGTTTGCATAATCATGCAGCTAAATTGTTGTATATGTTTGCCTCAACACACTTATGTGAACAGTCATTTTGTTATGAAGCTATGAAAGTAAAATGTTTGTATGGCTAACATCTGAAAGCTATTCTTAGATTAAAAGGTGCACAAAATGGGGCTCTAAATATTTAATGCCTGGCTAAGGGCAAAATGATATGCAGGCAATAACAAATTTAGAAAGGCAAGCATTGTTTTCAAAAATAATGTAAAGTTAATTTCTGAAAATGTGCCAGAATTTCCCTCTGTTTAATACTTTGAAAAATGTTAAGTCACACGTTTAGACAACTGAATATAGACAAATATGTTGTTTTATATGAATGTTAATATAAATCATCTGCAAATGTGTGAAGATTGGTTTCATTTTAATAATTTGTAAAATATTTGCTATGACAACCAAAGTAAATATTCTTTACTATTGTTATTAGTGCTATTTATTCTTTTATGTATTATTTTATAAAAAGTTCCTTCATCAATAACATAATTCATGTTGCTGAATTCATGATAATGCACTTTGCTGATACACCAAAGCTAAAGAAAAAGATCTTACACTGCAGGAAGAATGAAAGCCCTGCCGGTCACTTCACTGCACCTTCTCAGTTATTCTTCTGGTGTGCATGCCTGTTTGCATTCAGAGGTACATAGTGTGTGTGCATGTATGCATTCATGTGCATATGTCTGTCTATCCAAGAGAGTATAGAAAGGCCTTATCAGAAAATCTGTTAATGTACATTCTGTTGAGCATCTTACCGACTCATTGTCTCACCCTCAAGCAAAAGAATGATTTCAACTTCTATTATTTATGCTTTGCATACTGCACCTTGTCATTAAATCATGCCTGCACCTGAAAATTAATAAGGTTTATGGCAGGACTAGGTAAATGACACATATTTTCACTTTTGATTCTGTGTACCATGAGCAATAATTTAAAAAAATAATTTTCCAAATCAAACAGTGATTTATTCACTCAATATGTCACAAGTAACTCTAATAGAGTTTTGGCATTGGAACAACTCTTGATTCCTGAGCAAGTCATGTAATGAAGGTGAATTAAGATTTTTTTTTTTAACAATAACAAAATTATTGGGTGGCTCGGGATATTGGAATTTTCTTATAGGCTATTCCTTTTTTAATGTTTTATACCTTCTTCATTATTCTTGCTTCATTCAAAGTATCTTAATTGCAGATTAATATACTGCATGCTTACACATAAAACATAACTACAAATATAAACAAGAAAACAAACTTTTCATTTAAGCTAAATCTGGAACACAATCCCTTAATGCATAACATTTAAAAATTAGCAACAATTTTTAAATGTTTTTGGAGATCTTAAATCATTTATGGTTTTATGAAACATTTTGTGTTACGGTACATTTATAACCTCATACAATAAATTTACTCTAAAATGGATATATGGCAGTGAACTCCAGGTGTCCAAATGAATTACTGTATTTTCATATGAAACAGACCTGTCAAAACCATACACTTCAGTACACAAAGGATACTATTCCATGTCTTGCACTATAGTCCCATGTAAAAAAGTTTCATGAAACTCTACATTTCATGAAATTCTATGATACTTGATTTAATGAGTACATTACTAAGGCCGCATTTATACAGCTTGTTATAAAAAAAATAGTCACACATAATAGTTGCTGTAATTATCATACAAGTCTTTGCAAAGCCAAGAATTCACTTTACAGTATAATGGTCCATTGTGTGACATATTATTCACAGTTTGAAATGTTAACACTTTATGCAAGCACTTTCAACAGGCTGCTGCTGTGAATTCAAGTACATTAGGAATTCCGTTATTTGTGAGATCATCACTTCAATTAATTTTAGGATTTTCGTAAAAGTATGCTCCATCTATATGATGAACTGTATGATGAACATATTAAAGAAGGTTAAGAATAATGCCAAGTATAATGAGATGCTGTAAATTATGCTTAAACTTCATTTCAGTATGTTAAGATATTATTTGCATTAACATTTCTGAGTTTTTCTTTTTGTTAATACATTTCGAAGTTTCTATTGCTTATGAGATAAACTGTGAAAACTCTGCTTAAGAAATTATAGCAACAGTTTTAAGTATTCATCACTTCCGTTTCCTTATAGACTGAGAATAAGGTGGTGGAAAGCTCACTGTAGAATTTGATGTGTCTTGACTACCTGAACAAGGGGGTAAGTGATACAATGCTGATGGCCCTGGTGCTGTCTGATCCCACCAATGTACCACTGAAGTATGTGGTGAAACTGAGTGTAGAGGTGGCACCACATAAGTCTGAGGCATGAATGAGGTTGATGGAGTAGGGAAAGACTGATGAAGCACTGGTGGAGGTGGTAGTACTATTGTAGGTGGTGGGTGTGCTGAATGGTGCAGAGGTACACTTGAAGGTGGTGTACTCCAGAGCACTGCACCACTACTGGGGCCAGAAGGGCCCCACAGTATCTGCTAGCATCGCCGGTTACGCCAGTGGTTCAAATAGTCTTGATAGCTCACTGATATCTTCTCACTCTGGTAACGTGTAAGTTTGATTGTGCGGCGTATATCTGGAGTCACTGAACCTTTGTAGCCTCCTTTACGAAGCAAGGAGTCAATTGTCTGAATTTGATCCCACCCTGAAGGGGGAAAAAAAATAAATATATATTATATTTCTAGGAGAATCAATTTACTTCACTTTTATAACAATTAAAAAAATTAATCAATAAATATACCTTGCTCAGGAGCCACTTCAGGAAGATAGGTAGCAGTGCGTTTACTACCCTTTTCATTGTGAAATTCTATCCGAATTCCATGGACACCCACTTCCCAGTCCAAGTAGTCTGATCCATCCTCAAAATGGCGAAGAATTGACACCGAAACATGAAGCTTCGAGAATTCATCACGAGTAATTGGGCTGAAGCGAGAATCCTTGAAAGCACTTTACATAAAACAAAACAAAGAAAAAGAAAGAAATGTGTTAATGATAGGCATACATTTTCAACCTTGAAAACAAACAAATAATTATAATATACCTTTAAAAATAACATTACATTTTACAATTTGTTTATTTTATAAAATTATGTAAATAAATGAAGTACATAAAAAAAACGAATTTCAAATTAAAAAACAAAGGAATAAAGAATGAGATATTTTTGCTATGATTTTTATTTCCAGAGAAATTATAAATCCCAGAAGTACCTGCTCTCATTCTGGGATTAAGTTCTAGATCTCTGGATTCAGAATCAACTACACGAATCCTATGATCACCATAAATAGAAAAGTTTAAACAATGCTAAGTTATGTAAGGATTTTCTTTGGTGTACAGACCTGAAAAGATGTAATAAAATGACTCTGTTGATATTCTTAGCAAGAACATTAACATGACATATATATATTGAATCAAAGGAAATTATGCAATTAGATCTATGACACAAGAGACAAATAAACTTTCTTGGTGCTCAGAAAACTAGTTGGGTGCTTCAAATTGTTATTTAACATTGATCAGCATCAACCACATCTTTTTATCGCAAGTTGCATTTAAATGCTGATAGAAGCAGTGCTTGGGGGAACCTTGATGGGTCCTACCCTCAAAATTATTATAATTATATTTGAAATGGAAAATGTGGAACACTTTAATAACATTCTTAAAACAAGTTAGTATTAAATAAAGTCTATAAATCTATCTTATGAATTATGAGCACAATGGTAAAATTTATGCCAAATATAAATGATGATGGTTATTGCTTAAGGGGTGCAAAGCAGCTAAGGTCATTAGCACCCAAACACATTAAAAAACTGCATCAGAATTAAATAAATAAGTAATATACACAAAATCAGTGTATAAGATAAGCAACAGTAGCACTTTGGGGAATAAAACCAAACATAAATGAATTAGCTATAATGATGGTGGTGGCATTTTACTAAAATAATGATAAACTTATTGAACTTGTTAGCATGAGTTGTGACAGTAAACTTTTCCTACAACATTTAACTTTTCACCAATCAGTTTTGTGTGTATAAATCTAAAAGTGTTCAGGAGAGTTTTGAAAAACTAAAGCTGCATTTGCATACACGTTCTCTAGGTTTACTGTAAGTTATGGATATAATTGTGCATTATACGTGTATTTTGCTTCATTTCAAATAAGTTCAGGTTAGCATTAAAAAGGTACCTTATCACTCATACCTTCTATTGAGAGGAGAATTTCATAAAATCAAAAAATAAGTGTAGTTTTGTAAATAATCTATACGTAAATAATTTAAGTTGCCATTAATATGTATTTTTTTTATAAGGTGGCACTTTAAGGTAAACCATGTTCAAAATGACCATCTCTAATAAACTCTACACCAGAGTTAAAATTTGTAAATATGAAGAGTGTGACAATTTCATCAAATGAACACAATGTATATAATTTCTGAAAAATGTACATTCTGGACTTCGACTCTTTTAGAGTTGGCTAAACTCATTATAGGATGCACAAATTAAAGTGATATTATATTTGTAATAGTGGGGGGAAGGGAGAGAGAGAGAGAGAGAGAGAGAGAGAGAGAGAGAGAGTCTGTAATACTTGTCTTCAGATGCCAAGAAAAAGGATGGATGACAAATGTCTTGATGCTAGATTTGTTGAAAGCTGTTTGGAATCAAAGATCAAGCTCATTGCTTAACAAGAGGGGCATGTTGGGCTGGATTCTTTCAGGGGACATCATCATTCAAGAAGTAAAGGATCTGATTTAACTGAAACATTGTTATAATTCTTGCTGGCATGACATTACAACTCCAAATAATGGATGTTCTTGTGAACAAGCCTTTCAAGGATAATCTGATGCAGGTTTAAAATGATTGACTTCTTCAAGAAAACCATGTCCTCGCTCCAGATGGGAAAACTGAAAAAGCCATCAATAATCATAATGGAGGAATGGATCCTTACAGTTTGAGAGGAGGATTTCTGGTGAATCTATTGTGAATGGGTTCAAAAAGTACTGCATATCCAATGCTGTGGATGGGTCTAAAGATGACACCTTGTGGAAAGAGGAACCAGATGAGGAAGTAGCAGCACAGTGAAGGCAATGATGATGATGATGATGATGATGATGATGATGATGATGATGATGATAGTGGTGGCAAGTAAGAGTATTTGAAGTGAATTAATAAAACTCTTACGAAATCCCTTCAAAATAGGGGAGTCATCCAATTTGTGGGAAAATACAATATGTCATAAGTCTATCTGGCATAGCATACCAACATTTGCAACATGTCTACCACAAGAGTCAGTTTTTTCAATAAGTTCCAAATTTCTAATTTTTGCAGTACACTTTCATTACAGAATGGTAAATAATTATTTCTCGGCATAGATTCCTTTAGAATTAACTGTCGAGCAAATAAAGTTTCTGAGAAATTTGTTATTCTCTTTGTTCAAAGGTATGTTGGTGGATACCAAGTTACACAATTTTTTTGAAAAAGTCACACAATTTGGATGATGTCAAAGATGTTGATGCATCAAACAGAAGTTATTGTCTGCTTTGTCTTCTTGCTTTCTAACTTTTATTGTTCTTTTGTCTTGCTATATCAATAAGTTGCTGCATATTATATCACTTTGCTGTTGTAACTTCATTCTCACACATTTTACTATGAGGGATCTTGTCACCTGAACTAAAATGCCTCTCTCTAAATTCATCTTTCATATATATATAACATATTGTTTAATGCTCATTTTTATTACTGAGGCACCAGATGCGAACACAATTTGTTAATAATCTCCGTGAGTCGGAATATTAGAACACTCTTTCTGGTTTCACTTAAATGAGATTTTACTCAGGACATGGACATTTTTTCCACATCATCATTTATGGTTTTGTTCAACAACCAAAAGAACTAAATATACAGGAAAGTACTTATATAAAAAAAACATTAGAATAACCTTATGAATTTTGATATCCTAGAAGCAGACAACACTTTATTTAAGTTCATCACAAGACCACAAGAGTCCATTTCGATTCCTACCTACCCAACTTCTACAAATGATCCATTAGTCTAGAACAGCTGATGATGTGGAAAAAATGTCCACGAAACATATGTCCTGGGTAAAATCTCAATTAAGTGAAGCCAGAAAGAGTGTTCTAATATTTCAACTCACAGAGATTATTAGTGTGTGTTTCACTGTGTACGATTCCAAATTAATTAATATTGAACAATATCTTAATTTTACACTTTCCCTTCACTTACTTTTTGGCATGTTAGTGTTAACTTTTATAACTGTTTATCTGAAAATCAAGTCTGAAATTGAAGCATTGAAACATATCTATTGATTTCTGCAATATGAGAAGAAATAAAATGATTTGCCCTTCTCTTTAGCTTGAAGGCTGGGCAGTGACATGCCACTGCATGGTGCCCTATTAAGATCAGCACATTTGAGAGGAAAGAATATTACCGGTACTAGACCCTTGGTCAAAGGTTGCTAAATGACATGGTACTGCATTGCTCCCTAAAGGACAGTTACGTTCCATAAAAAATTAACATCCAAAAATCAATAAATATATCAGTTTCCTTTGAAATGCAATACAGTATAGCCACATGCCAAAAAAGTATCCAAAATATAACCATAATATGATATTTAAGAAAAATAAGATCAAAATAAGGAAAATGTCCAAAATATGCATTTACATAGTGATGAACAAAACTGCTTTTTTTTGCCTGCTCTACTCTATCAGTCATCAGGTCAAGTGAGCTTTGTAGCACCAGAATCCTGCAGTCCTTACTCCACTGTGAGTCATGGAGTAAGGTTTGCTCTTACTTGCAGTCTGTTGCTTCTGAGTAACAAGAATTGCTTGAGAGAGAAGAATAGAGAATGTTGTTATTAATAGAGAATATAAATATATATTAGGGTTAAATTTGAAGCTAATTTTATGTTGGAACTAATACAGTGAAGCAACTAAATTAGCTGGTGAATTGATGTGATATTTTTATACTTCACTTCCATTGAATTATGCAAAATATGTTTCACAGGCCTTTGCCCACATCATCAGCTGTGGGCTAACTGCTGGTTTCATTCATAGATGAATGGACTTGGTATAGCTCATCAACTGTTGACCGAATGCTGGATTCGTTGATGGTGGAATGGACTTGATGTAGCTCTTGTGGACATTTTATGAACTTTTGGATTAATTTTTCTTCTTTAGAATCTCGAAGTTCATTACCTTATCTTCATATTTTTTTAAAACTTTTCCCCCTATATTCTCATATTCTGAATCACAAAAGTAAGGTTAGGTTTAAGAGCACACAAGAAAATCCTGAAATTGCTGAATAAAAAAAAAGTAGTGTATAAAAAGCACATAAAGTGAACAAAATTGTGATCATGGACAACATAGAATACCAGTTAAAGATGGAAGAGCTCCTCACTGGGAAAGAGTACATGCAAATATAAGTGTACCCTTTGAAAAAGTGTATAAAGTTTATAAACAAATCAACAAAAGCACAATCATAATACACCCAAGGAGAAACCTAATTTAAAAGCAGATAACAACATAATTGCAAGGATACATGGCCTATGAAAATATATATAAGCCAGGAAATATCATGAGATTAATATCAACTGTAGAAATACACCATCTTAAAAATGGCTCCTCCAGAGATTTTGGAAATTTCCCAGGTTTGATAGCTTAAGTGTAAGGAATTCAATAGAACTGGTGGAGAAAATTAAAGATTTGGTTTTCCAAAAGGACGATCTTCCAGTATCCTTTGCTGAAAAATTCACTCTTTCCCAACATACCAAAATCCAAACTCTCAACATTCCTTTGAAAATGTTTACAGTCTGTGAAATTAAGCAATGAGGAGATTGCGGGATGCATCCAACTAACCAAAGTCTGCATTAGTCAGAATTTCTTCAGGTTCAATGATGAAATTCACAAACAGGAAGCAGGTTTAGCTATGGGAAATCCAGTATCACTTTTTTCTGGATGATTTATATGAGTAGATTAGAAATGCACATCACCAAATCATTCCCATACATTTTAAAAGTTTGGCACGGATACATGCAGATATCTTTGTGGTGGATAATAAGAAATATTTGGATGATGCTTTGAAATTGCTAAAGCTACAAGAAAGAGAACTTTAATTTACATTGAAAACAGAACAAGACAATATGAATCCTTTTCTTGGCTTAAAGATCACAAGAACAGTCAATAGTTTAAAATTTGGAATATACAGAAAGGATATGCAGACTGAAAATTACATAAGGCAAGTGGCTTCAATCCCACAGCACACAAATATGCAGTTCTCAACAGCTTAGCATATAGATTTAATATACCCATGAATGAGTTTGAATACAGTGAAGACTACTCACATATTATACAACCGCCAAAACCAATGGGTACGAGCAAAAATTGTAGACAAAAAATTCCAATAAGAGAAGAGGTTAAAATAGATTATAACATTGACAGCAAGAAAAGAAAAAAACATTCACACGAAATTAACTTATCATCCTTGGGCCACCAAAAAATTCCAGAAAATACTCAAGTGAGTTCATTATTATTTTGTCCCCAATGAACAAATTTAGGCTAAAAAAATTTGCTCAACTCTGGTTATGATAGAATTCATAATTAGAAGAAACCAGGAATCTATAAAATCAAATGCTCAGAATACAACAAAGTATATATTGGTAAAACAGAAAACGGTATTGAAATTAGGCTCAAAGAACACTGGAAAAACATTCAGCACAATCAGATAGATAAATCAGCAGTTGCACATTACTTCTGGAGAGATAAACGTGATATAGAAATGGAAATCAAATTATCCAAATTGGTAGATAGACCTTTGGAGCTGGGAATATTGGAAAAGAATTTAAAAAAAAAATATGAAGATAAGGTTATGAACTTCGAGATCCCAACAGAAGACAAATTAATCCAAAGCTCATAAAATCTCCATGAGAGCTACACCAAGTGTCCATTCAACCATAAACAAATCCGGCAGTTGACTCAGAGCTGATGATGTAGGTAAAGGTCTGTGAAATATGTTCTGTGTTAAGTGAACCATTGGAGTGTCAGATTGACTCACCAACTAATAAAAAATATTTTAGGTTATTACTGCATTTTTTACTAAATGAAAATATATAAATAAGAAAATAAAGACTTTTACATTACATCCATATATAAAATTTATATATGTATAGTTTTGGATTTTATGAGCAAGAGAATAGTGTAATTATAATTTAATTATTTATAATATTCATTTTCATTTAATAAACAATACTGTGATTCCATGTATACACAGGGTGTTTAAAAAAAGATAACAGAAACCAAGTCTTTGTCATTTAAAATTTTCAGATAATAATGGTCTGTCTGTGTTTTTATTTATGTTTCAGAGAATAGTTGAGTGACTGTGACATTGGAGTGACAGTAGACATGCCACAGTAAGCCATCCTGGAATGCATATGGTGCATGGAACATTATTTTTGGAGTTACGGGACAAGGTGGAATGGCGGACCTTCCCAGAAATTCATGGCAACCGCATTCCAGAACCAGTTTGCGACCTGCACCAGCTTTAAAAAAAAAAAAAAAAAAACACTATCCTGTGTTGAGTGGAAATGTTCCAGCAAACAAGGTTTGTGAAGAATCAATGAAGGACATTCAGGAAGACCCAGCACCACCAGAAGCAATGAGAATGTAGGTCGTGTGATGGACAAAGTTCTGCAGTCACTAAAGAAGAGTTTCCAGCATATATCAAAGGAATTGCAAACCACAGGTGTGTGACGCATGGTTCAGGAACTTGGTGCCCGCTCATACTGGATCCAAGTGTTACACGAGTTAAAGCCTCCACATTGTGGAATCCGCTTGCAGTATTGACAATTGGTAGTGGTCAGATGAGAGCCATGAGCTCCTGAGAAGGCATGTCTGCACAGCATCAGATTTCTTGGGTGAGAGAAGCCTGACGAGTACCTGCAGAGACCCCCCCCACATATAGAACAAGTCACATATTAAGTCATTGCATCATTTGGCCGTACTTGAGTGAAAATGATGGTGAGACTATCAATATCAATGCTACTGTTTACTGGCAGGTCCTTATCTGCTTCCATGCTGATTTACAGACTCTTTGTGAGTTCAGAGGTTTGAATTCTGAGCTGTAAGTCTTCCAGCAAGATGGGGCCATACCACAATTGGCCATGGCAATCTACCATTTCTGCAGGAACTCTTTCCAAAGAGGGTCATCTCCAGGGGATTTGCCTTTACCTATCCCTCCAGAAGCCCAGACCTCTCGGATGTCTGTCGCATTTCTGTGGGCCATGTTAAAGGAACAGTGTTTCCATTCCATGCCATGTACCCCTGACAACCTGAAGGCAAATATTGAGCCTGTGATATGTGACATAACTCCAGATCAGTATGCTGATATGCTTGCACACATCATTGACTGCATGCACTATATAGTGGATAATGAAGGACGCCATGTGGAGCATGTACCGAGTAAGGTCGGTCAGAGGACCAGACAAAGTTTTCGGATACTTTTTTTTTAATCACTCTGTATATATACTGTAATTTCACACATACATATATATATTTATTTATTTATGATATATTAATTATATTTAATTTATTTCTGTCTACAACATTCTCTATTCTTCTATTCCTGTTATTCAGAAGCAACAGAGTGGAAGTAAGAGGAAACCTAATCTATGCATCTCCAGACCTCCATTTTTCTGTTTGTGCGCATCATGTTGGATGTACTTTTAAATTAATTCTCCAATCTTGCACTCAGATAGTCTGTGTCTAATTATTTTCTGTTCACATTAATAAAATTGAGTTCATACATACTTTTACTTCCTGTTTTGAAGTTAAATAAACAAGTTAAATAATTAAAACTAATTTATGATCTCACAACTGTTTATTATTAATAACAAAGCAACTAATTTTCTACAACTAATTTAGTCTAATCTATATTAAGGCAAACCTGAACATATTTTCAATGAATGTAAATGTACACTTGCATAACACAAGGAACAAAAATATCATTTTAATTATTCACACTAACACAATATTATTTAAGAATATTCAAACTGGTCTTTAAATGTACAAAGGTTCAGAAACAAACCATATAACATCTTATCTAAACACAATTTCTATAGTGTTTATTAATTCACTGAGAAATGCAGTGCCTGATTAATATTATTTATACAGGGTGTTACACATAAAACAGTACATCTCACTGCCATTCTGATGCTACAATTTATTTTTCACCGCTTTCATATTTAGAAGTTTGCTACACTGAGCTTTGTTTATGTCATTGTTAAGAGTTCGACAGTTGAGTTTAACAGTAAATGTGAATATCTTGGAATATAGTGAATTCTTTTGTTTAATTTCTTTAACCTCTTGAAGAGGTTAAAGCAGGCTACAACATTGACAGCAATATAAGAATCTACCATCCACATGAAATTCACTTATCATCCTTAGACCACCAAAAAATTTCAAAGAATACTCAGACAGTTTGGGATTACTTTGTCCCCAGTGAACAAGTTGAGCCTAAAAAATCTGCTAAATTCTGGTGATAATGATAGAATACCGGAGGAGAAGAAGCCAGGAATACACAAAATCAACTGTTCAGAATGTAACAAAGTATATATTGGAAAAACAAAAAGAAGCATTGGAATTAGGCTGAAGGAACACTGGAGAAACATAAGGTACAATCAGATAGAGAAATCAGCAGTTGCACATCACTTTTGGAGAGATAAACATGATATAGAAATGGGTGTAAAATTATTGAAATTCATAGATAGACTCGTTAAGCTGGGAATATGGGAAAAAATTTATATAAAAACATGAGAATAAGGTTATGAACTTTGAAATCCCAACAGAAGACAAATTAATCCAGAAGTTCATAAAATGTCCATGAGAGCTACACCAAGTCCTCCAACCAACCAACAACGAAGCCGACAGGGGACTCGCAACTGAGGATGCAGGCAAAAGCCTGCGAAACTAGTTTTGCATAATTCAACAGTACGTGGAGCACATGATTATCAAATTGACTCACTAGATAATTAAGAACAATATGTTATCACATTTTTCATACCTAACATCATATAGAAAGGAATCTACCTAGTTCATGATTTTGTGAATTACATAAAATGTAAGTTAGTAATTATTTCTATAAAATGCTCCAGTATTACACCCTGCTTTATATTAGCTTTAAATATCTCATCACACTTCCAAAAATAAGATTCTGTATAATGAACTGAGCAGTCTGTATTGTCACATTTATTATGCTAAATATTAAATAGACATCTACTTTATAGTTCAGGATTAATGGAAATACAAAAAGGAATCTTGCAGTTATTCCTATTTATTGCTCCAATATTATTTTGTTCAGGACATCTTGCTATATAAGCCATATATTACTATCACACAGTATATTGTAAAGCAGTGATCTTCACACAGCACATCATTATTTGTAAATACAATGCTGTCCACTCAAAACAGAAAAAAATGGAAGAGATACACTTATTCACCAGCTGCCAGAATGCAGTGTGGGAGTGTGACAATATTCTGCTAATGTGTTTACGGTATGTCGGAATCCACACGGTGAAACTTTTGTTAATCTTATTTTGATTTAAAGTAAAACACTAAAAATCATGTCGTCACATTAAAACTCTCTTTAAGTTTCACAAACACACTTATAAAAGTAATTTTGGTACATGTTTCGTGAGGTACATTCCTCACATTGTCAACCAAAACGACGACTGAGGAGTCAATTTCAGCAAAGTATGTATGTTACTATGCTTGCTCTGGTGGTCTGTTAACAAAAGGTATATGTAGAATTAATTGCAAGGATTGTGACAAAATATACATAGGAAAAACAAAAAGAAATCTGGGGATAAGATTAAAGGAATACTGGAGAAATATTAGACACAAACAAGTAGAAAAATCAGCAGTGGCTGCACATTTTTGGAATGAAAATCATGAAATAGAGAAGGATATAACATTACTAAAAACAATTCAACATCCAAAAGAACTTAATATATGGGAAAAAAATTTACATAAAAAAATATGAATACAAACTTATGAATTTTGATATACCGAAAGCAGACAACATATTGTTTAAGTTCATTAACAGACCACCAGAGCAAGCAAAGTAACATACATACTTTGCTGAAATTGACTCCTCGGTCGTCGTTTTGGTTGACAATGTGAGGAATGTACCTCATGAAACATGTACCAAAATTACTTTTATAAGTGTGTTTGTGAAACTTAAAGAGAGTTTTAATGTGACGACATGATTTTTAGTGTTTTACTTTAAATCAAAATAAGATTTTGCTAATGTGTTTAAATAATAACTCTAGTTTTACTAATAGTTATAAATACTTTAACTTCCTTCATGAATAAACAAAAATTACATTATATGGCTCTAAAGGTTAGGATTTGTTTCATAAGCAGCCAATATTAGGATTAGGACAAGCCCAAAATTGTGGTTAGGAGCCCTTTTGAACGAAAGGAAACTGGTTCCACTTAGCTCTAGGAGAGATGCATCCATGTTCCCTGTAATTTTCTTGATTAGCAAGTTCCATTGCTTCCAGTGCTTTGCTAATGTAATCTATCTGCTCCAATTTATTTGACTGACAAATCATCTGGTGTCCTGATATATATATATATATATATATATATTTTTAAATTCTAGGGTCCCAAGCTGTAATTCATGTTGCACCACATGTCCACCCAATTCCAGTTTAAACATTTCATTAAGACAACAGCATCTTGAAGGGCTATTGAATTTCTTATTTCTTTGTTTGGTATTTTGTTTTTCTTTAGCATGCTTCCATTGACTGTCTCCATT
Organism: Metallyticus violacea; assembly: GCA_030762175.1. Classification (NCBI taxonomy): domain Eukaryota; kingdom Metazoa; phylum Arthropoda; class Insecta; order Mantodea; family Metallyticidae; genus Metallyticus; species Metallyticus violacea. Next base: position 237,060,349 of record CM060846.1, read on the forward strand.
GTTGATTAAGGTCTATGTTTGAGATCTGTATAAAACAGATGGAGGGCATTATTTCTCTTTTAATTTTCATACAGTACGATCCATTCATTAGTATAAATTTCAGCTTCCAAAAATTTGCCATACTGTTGCAATGCAGCATGTTATCTTTTTAGCAGTTATATTGTTGAGGGGTATAGTTTTACCTGGATAAGTTATTTTCTTTACATGTCCTCATCATTTTTATGAAACGTCCTATATGACGGAAGTGAAGTTTGGAATCTTTGGATTATGCTTTCCAAGCTGTACAATTTAGAATAAAATAAAGATAAAATGATTAATGATGATGGCTAAATTTCATTGAAATTATATACTATGTGTTTTCAAAAAAAGTTGTTTTTATGATACTTTCTATATGTTCAAAACACACATAAGATTTATTGAAAACTTGAGTCAATGCCCATACTAAATGATCAGAAATACACATAGGAGATTTCAAGTTTTCAGATCATATAGGTGATATTGGCAGTACCATCGTTGAATGCTGTTTGTCAAGTTTTAGCAGGCTATGTAAATGAAAAACTTTGGTGTTTTTTATATAGTATTTTAATGAAACAAAGTGGTCTGAATTGAGATAATGTATAAATTAGTAATCATATTTTATGATAAAAATGCTATTTACTGACATGGAATATTGTTACCAGAACATTGGGCGAACACCGGAAGTCAATGATTGATTAGGTTTTTCATTACACTATTTTGCAGGCATTATGGCATCTTATGGAAGGAAAATGATTGATATGCTACTGAAGAATACCAGACAAGATAATATTACTATTCTAGTTAATTTAATGAAGAGTGGAGAAAGTAATGCATCCAAAGAAGCAGTGATAAAAGAAACAGCTGGTATGCCATCAGAGGGTTTAAATAAAGTTATTTTGAATCCTGATAACAATACATAGTCTATGATTAGTGAAGCTTTGGAAATTGAAAATGAGATAACAGTACCAGTATCAGATAAAGAATTCCTTACTGCACCAAGTACAATAGAAAACAAGAGACAGTAAGTATTACCCTAAGTTGTGAAGAAACAATTCAACAGGCAAGAGTTGAAGAGTCGGTGAGTTTTATCCCAATTCATGAAGAAATATTTCAAGCCCCCAATAAATTCCTTATCTGACTATGTAACTCTTCTATGACCAGCCAGACCATCGCAACCATAAACAGTTAAAGTATACGACTATACATTTTTTAAAAACTGTGATGAGGTGTCTTCAAATCTACATCACTTTGAGAAAATTGGGGATCTGTTGTTGGTGACATACAGGCTCTAAAATATTTCCCAAATGGTGAAATTCTTGATCATAATGCTGAATATGAACCACTACTACAAAAGAGTACGAGGTCTACAACTGGTGATATCTCTGAAGCACAAGCTTTGTACAGCCAACAAGTGCCATTACAGAGTAGAAACACAAACATCTGCAAGAAATGAAGGAAGTCGCACAAAAGGACCACCATGCTTTCTATGACAGTCTTCCTTTTAAAACAGACAAAAAAAGAACATAAAGATTTTAGAGTGGATACATTATTGTAACAGTTTTGTGGTGCATTTTAACTGTATGGTATATTTTCTTCTTTTTAATATTACATTAAATAGTTGTGCTATATTATTATGTTTCATATACGATGTAGTAATGCCAATTTGGATATATTAGTTGTCTGAAAAGTTCATGTGACTTAAAACAGTATTGAAAGGCACAAGGTGTTAATTTATAATAAGTTATAAAACATGTCTACAATTGAAAATACTATTTAGATAATTATATTATTGTGTTTGAATTAAGTTTAAAGGAATTTAAAGTAATTAAAATCACAAGAAATTACACAATAAACAATATCAGAATAATTTATGAGCCTTTATGTTAATTAGAGTTTCTTACCACAAAATCTTGTCTATTTAATCACATTTGATAATTAGTGATACCAATTTATAATCAATAAATAAATATATAAGTATGATATATTTAATAATATTGTGATATTTGCACAGTAACCTATTCATAGTTTGGCTGAAACAAGTGTTTACCATCACACTATAAAGACTCCTATGTATTCCAAAGTAGCAGTATGATACTTTCTATGTAATATTATTAAAAAAAATTCAATTTATTTCAAAGCTAGTTATATTTTCATACATTTTAAACTGATAGTGTTTAATGTTGCTATATACAAATTGATTTATCAACACATTCAAGAATCCCATAATATATTGGCAGTGAATTCATTTTTTCTTTCTCCTGGAAACTTTAGTTTGTATCACATAGGAGATTTCATAAAAACAATGCTGATATTCTAGTTTGATATTATTGGTATATCTTCCACTAAGGCATTGGTAATTTTGTAGACAATGTTTTATAAGTATTAGATAGAATAGTAAACATCACAGGGATATTTTTTGATCTCTCCAAAGCTTTCAACATTTTAAACCTTGAAATTCTTTATGTTAAAATGCAGAAAATAGATATAAGAGGACATGCTCTCAAGTGGGTAAAACCATAATATAACAAATTATTATTGAGGAAAATTACTCAAATTTCACTAATTTTGTTCCACTTACTTGGACATGTTTCAAAGGCTGTTGCCTTCATCTTCAGCATGGTTCCACTCATAAAAAGGGTAAAATCATATTTACATGAGAGACAAAACTGGTAGAGGTCACGTATACAGAAAGAGAGAAAATTATTTACCATCAATCAAACAAAAAAATAGTAAAACTTGGAGTACCACAAAGCTCAGTATTAGGTAAAGTGAAGTTTTTGCTTTTTATGAATGATTTGAAAAGAAACCATTCCACCCAAACTATCATTCAATTTGCTGAATTACTGTAGAATTATGGGATGTGAGAACCTACAACCACCTATAGACAAAATTTCATCAGAAACAGGCGATTGATTTGCTTATAACTAACTGAAATTTAGCACAGAAAAGACGCATGAACTTACACTCTTGAAGCTATTAACAGTGATGTAGTAACATAATGTTGATTTGAGATGGTTTGTTAATACTTATATTTCAAAATTCTGATTTACTTATAATAAGAAATCGGGTAAGTAACGAATAAATGTCACACCAAACCAACTCTACATCAATATTACAGAAAATACATTTGCAGTGCATTTTCACCTTAAGTAAAACAGGGAGATACCAAAACCGCCAATAATTTTTAATAACTTTACTGAACTGAAAGTAGTATTGAATTCCTTGGTATTGTAATGGAAAATGACTCAAAATAGGCTAAGTATGCCGAAAATTTAATGAAAAATACTTAGTGTAACTGGGTATATGTTCAGAAAGTTGGCAAACAATGTTAAATCTTGAAACTCTTAGAATGTTTATTTTGCTTATGTTTACACTCGACTAAATTACCTTGCTTTGGGGAAAGCCTCTCCCATCCAAGAAAGTATCTATAATGCAGGAAAAAAAACATCACAATAATAGCTGGTGCAAATCAGAAGTCTTCCTGCAAACCAATTTTCTTAAAAGTGAAAATCTTACATTCCCTTGCATGAAAATATATGAAGTAAGATTATTTATAAGAAACAAGCTTGTAGCACAAAAATCACATATAGCAAATGAAGTAATACACGAACACAATACAAGAAGAAAAGCAGATGTTCATATAATGAAAACTAACACCAAAACATTAATGAAACTTAAATGTCCATTGGAGATTTATAATTTATACCTTTGAAGGAATCCACAGAGTAAAACGAAAATATAACTTCTTTGTTTATTAAAAAGTTAAAATAATCAACACTCATGAGCGTTTCACTCCTTTAATTATTAAAATAACAGGACATGTTTCGTGAACATATCGTTCACATTGTCAACTGAGTACAACTAACGTTCATGCGGGGTTTGAATAATGGGCGACTGTAAGGCACTCTGGTGGATTCTGAAAGAATTTAAACAAAATATTATCTGCTTCCTCAATTAAGGAACATTAATCTTACAGAATTATGTCTAAATCAAGCTGTTTTCACCTTTGAAGGAGAAGTATTCAAGCAGAAATCAGGATTGGTCATGGGCGGCCCCCTTTCACCTTTTTTGGCTGATTTATTTATGAGTGCTTTTGAAATACATATTATAAGGCCCTTTCCTTACATTTTTAAGATCTGGTATAGATACGTGGATGACATATTTGCAATAGTTGATGAAAGACATGTAGTTGATGCATTCAAACTGTTAAATTTACAGGAATCCACAATAGAATTCACTATGGAAATGGAGATGTAGAAAGTTTTGCCTTTTTTGGATTTAAGGATAATAAAATGTAAGAACAAACTGGAATTTGGCATCTGCAGAGAAGAAACTCACACAGATAATTATATTAAGGCCAACGGTTTTAACCCTAGGACATATAAATAAGCAGTTTTCAACAGCATGATACATAGATTAGTCAATGTACCACTCAATGGACATGAATACAAAAAGGAATACCAACACATAATAAACATAGCCCTCTCTAATGGTTTCAAAAAACAGATGATTGATCAAAAGATAACAAGATTTCAGAGACAGAAAAAAATCAAACAAATTACAACATTGAGCGCTTTATCTAAAGATAAGATCTATAAAAAGTTCACTTTCCATCCACTTCTGAATAACAAATTTCAAAAAATGTTTAAACAGTACAATATTAGATTGGTTCCTCAAAATAAATATAGTGTTGGTAAATTATTGAAGTTAAACAAGGTAGACAGTAGATCAAAAAAGGAAGAATCAGGGATATATCAAAATAACTGCAAGGATTGTGAAAAGGTATACATCGGTAAGACTAAAAGGAACATAGGCATTAGAATGAAGGAACATATGAGAAACATCAGGCATAAACAGATAGAAAAATCAGCTGTGGCGGCACATTTCTGGATTGAACACCACAAAATTGATGAAGAAATAAGATTACTGAAGGTTGTCCAATTTCCTAAGGAGCTTAACATATGAGAGAACATCTTTATTAAGGAAATAGAAAAAATTCTTATGAATTTTGAAATTCCGGAAGCAGATAATATTTTGTTTAAATTCTTTCAGAATCCACCAGAGCGCCTTACAGTCGCCCATTACTCAAACCCCGCATTAACGTTAGTTGTACTCAATTGACAATGTGAACGATATGTTCACGAAATATGTCCTGTTATTTTAATAATTAAAGGAGTGAAACGCTTATGAGTGTTGATTATTTTAACTTTTTAATAAACAAAGAAGTCCATTAGAGAGTTTGGACAAGCAGCAATAGCAAGAGGATATGTGTTCGCAACTCTCCATATAAATAGAGCTTGGGAAGACAGGTGGTAATTTGGAAATATACCAAGTCAGAATTGGAACATATGCAGCAGAAGAAAGAATAATGAAGGGAGAGGTACGCTAATGAACAATGGGCATTTATGGTTGTTATCCCTACTAGCCATAATATTGATTACTGGGGGCTTCGAATTGAATCCGGGCCCCAAGGAGCCAGATAATTATGTTGAAAATTATCTCAGGAAATATAGTTGACCTGAAAAAAATAGAAAAGAAGATCGAGATGAAGTTGGGTAATAGGATAGAAGAAGTGAAAGGCATGCTACATATTATGAAAAAATAAGTGCACAAATAGTTTGGCATATGTAAAGAAAGAATACAGAAGTTGGAGAGAAACACGGAAGCAGAGTTAAGAAGATACAATTTGATACTATTTGGAGTGGAAGAGAACAGAGAGAAATAAATGCTGTAAATAGTTCAGGAGATATTTGAGAAAAGTTTGGAGATTAAATTGGCTAGGTGGGAAATTGTGACTTGCTTTAGAAATGGAAGAAGAGGAAACAAACTAAGGTCAATGGAGGTTAGATTAGCAATGAATAAATTAAATGGTCAATTCAGAGGAATGCAAGGAAATTTAAAGGAATGGGAATTTTCATAAAACAAGATTATGGAAAAAAAGAGAGGGATGTTAGGAATCCATTACTAAAGAAAATGAAACAGGTCACAGATGAAGGAAAAAGAAAGCTAACATAAAAGGTAGGGAACTATGGATCGATGGGAAGAAAGAGGATATGAGTCAGAGGCAAAATACAAAAGAGCAGATATTGAGAAATGGTGATTTAGCAATGCATTTGGAAACAGAAGCAGATGTGGTGTCTGAACTTGAGGAAAGAAGAGGAGATTTGCTGGCAAGACTCCTGTGTTGGTAGAAGAGAGGAGAGGAAGAAGAGGAAACCTGTGTAACATCAAGGAGATGTGTCACACCAAACGATAGGGAAAGAGCGGAAGCAAAGGCCTTGTCATCAGCTGAGAGGGGAATATATGGTGGTGGCAGTGGGCTTAAAGTACTGCCAACTCCCGAGGGTGGTATATTGCAGATAGCTGATAATGAGAATGTAGCCGCATGCAAAAGAAGAACTAGGTACACAGTGAAGTTGGAAAAATTCAGAGGAGGAAGGAGTGGTTCAAGATAGAAATTGGACTGGAAGGTGGTGTTATGAAACAGGGAATTTAAGGTAAAAACTAATAAGTGGTGAATTGTTTGAAATATTAAAGATAGGAAACATGATAGTAGTGGTTGAGACCTGGGTGGACAATGTTGAAAGTATAGAAGTGGAAGGTTATAATTATATAGATGAACATAAGAAGGAGTAATACAGGGTTTCTGGCAATATAGGAGTATATATAAATAAGTGTATGTGATTGAAGTGGTATTTAGAAAAGAAGGGCAAGTAATGTGGCTAAAGATATATAAGATGAAGGTAGTCAAAGTATGCCTAGGATTAGGTATAGTGTGTAACCCACCTGAGTCATCAGAGTTTTACAATTAATACTGTTACTTAAAACTAAATGAAAGCATGGAGAAATTGAGCAGACAGTACCCTAGTATAGAGTTTATTATAGTTGGTGAGCTCAATGCCAGAGTACGTGAAGCACAAGATTTATGGGTTTAGAAAATGAATGTATATGGGTGAAAAGTGATGGCGCATAAGGAAAAGTAGAGATAAGGTACTCAATAAGGAACATAGAAGGTTGATTGAGTTCTGTAGAGATAAGGTACTCAATAAGGAACACAGAAGTTTGATTGAGTTCTGTGAGCTGAATAATCTAATTATATATAATGGCTTAAGAGGAGAGGACCAATGGGGAGAATTCACATTTATGAATGTAATTGGGCAGAGTATGATTGGTTATATGTTATGCAGATCAGGTGCTTCTAGTTTTTAAAGTCCTGCATGCAATAACAAGCAGTGGGCACTTTCCATTAAAAATTACGATGAGCTTAGGGGAATGTCATAGAGAAGAGTAAAGGTAAAATTGAAATATGTAAGATGTTTTAAATGAAAAGAGGGATATGCAGAGTATTTTTGGGATAATTTTATATCCAAAATAGGGGAAATGAGAAAGTATGGAATTTTAGAGGCCCTGATAAAAGGAAAGATAGAGGGAGTATTGGAAAGGGTGGAGTCAATGGTAAGGTGGGCAGAAAGTAAGATGGAAGTGAACCAAAGAGGAAACATAAAAGGTTATGAATGGTATATAGAGGGTGTATAAAGGCAAAGAAAGAAGTGTTAGGGATTTAATAAGGTGGAGGAGGTCAGAAGAGGAATATGATAGGCAAATATTTTGGTTAAAACAAGAGGGATATAAATGATTAGTGTAGGATAAAAAGAAAGAGTGGTAGCATAGAATGGGTTAAAAATGAAGGAATCTGTGAGCACTAAAGATAGTAAACATATGTGGTCAGTTGTTAAGGATATCTCAAATAAGAAAAGGGTACAAAAAAGATAACACAAATGGAATGGAAATATCCCTTTAGAAATCTGTTAGGGTATGCAGAATGCTTTGTAGAGAAGTTCTGAGGTTACCAAAAAGGTTGCTGAGGGTAAGGGGTGACTTTGGCAAAACTAGGAGGGGGAAGGAAAGGTATAATTATGGAAAGAATCTTGAAATAATGGCACAGAATTTTAAAATTAGATAATAACAATGTACTAAAAGAATGTCTTAAGTACCAAAGAGATGTATTGGGAAGGGAAGGTGGGAAAACTGTTAGAAGAAATTGTAATTGGGATGTGTGGTGACTGGGTGAAAGTGGATTTTGGAAAGAAGTGAGGCAGAGAGTAGAGATATAGAGAAGCAAGAGATCTGTGCTAGCTTTGAGGACTTATATATAGTTAAAAGAAATTGGCATGGGAGAAGTACAGAGATAATTGTGATCCATTTGGAAGAATAGATCTTACACGAATCTGTATACAGGGGCATTATTTCTAAAAGAATTAAGGAAAAACTTTCAAGAAGAATGCATTATGTGTGGGAAAATGGATAGTGCTTTTTACTGTCTAATAGAATGTCAATTTGGTAAAAAGGTGGAGGGATGGTATCTGGGATGAAAAATGGGACAAACTACAACAAGATATAGTGGCAAATAAAATGTCAGATATGAAGGTAGAGAAAACAAAAATGATTGGGAAATTCTTAGGAAAAGTAAGGGATAAGGAGGCGAAGTATAAGGAGGGAGGCTTGAGGGCACACCTAATTATGAGAATGGTTAATTTTTTTCAGGGGTTCTTTAACATACACATAACCTGGTGGTTAAGGTATGAGAGAACCTTACATTTAGTACTGCTTAAAATTCTTAGATATTTTGTTTGTTAATGTAAATTTAATTGTAATGTTGTTTGCTGAAATAAAAATTCTTTAATTCATTTACTCAAATATCCATCAAACTATACAGCAAGTTACCACTCCAAATTAGGCAAATGTAAAGTTAACTTTATTTAAAAGGTCAGTAATGGCATATTTACTTGATCACTGTTTCTCATTAAATGGTTTTTTAAAAAATAGTGATAATATTTATAATGTTAGAAATAAAATTTATTTATTATAAAGTTAACTACATTTGCAACACTAAAATCCAAAACATGTGAGTGATATATAATAGTGTTACTATGCCAATTGCTATGAAGAAACAATATATTGCTTCACTGTTAATAACTTCTGTTTAATTCTTCATTATTTAAGTTAATTTATCATCATCATGATACATCACTTTGTTCTAGATTGCCTGAATAGCTTTTCAAAATTGACTTTACACTATGGTGCACCATTTGATAACTTTGTATATCATAACTAGCCTTATATAATGTGAATTTTATGTAAAATAAGATTTTCTGACTTGTCCCTTATCATCTAGCACATCTGTGCATTATATGATTTATAAGGATTTATAATCCATGCATGCATGCATACAACTTAATATTTTGTTGGTTAATTTGCAGCCCTGCTTTATTGATATGGTAGTTTAATTCTTCCAGTATGGATTTTAGTTCTGCTGGAGTGCAGACTACAAACACAATATTGTCTGCAACCTGAGAATAGAAAGTTTTCTTCCATCTATGTTTATTCTGTATGCACTTCATTTTTATAAATATATTTTCCAAAAGATATATAAACATTTCTGGAGAAATTGAATCTCCCTGTCTTACACCACCTTTTAGTTCTACTCTAGAAAGACCATATTGTCATTTTTAACTGGAAAGCATCTATTAAGATTTAGTAAATCATACAGATTTTATTACACTGCACTGATATTTCACTAATTTTAATGAATTTTATTGAATATACATAGCTTTCACATAAAAACTATCCTGCACGCATGGCACAGTGTTTTGAATCCTGTTGGCTGTGAGCTCCGCTCTCTTCTCTTTCCACTACAAGCAGGATAGTTTTTACGTGAAAGCCCTGTAGTTGCTTTAACAATTTAAATATCTCTCAAATTCATTAAGAACGCTATAACAATTTTATCTAAAAGAACCACAGCTGGTCATTTTGGCCAGTGCAATTATTTTGTGTATCCTAACTAAACATTAATAATGCATTTTCTACATTTCTTTTAACTTTTTCTTTATTGTTGCAACAGCATTCCTGACATAAAAGTGAAGTAATAGTGCACAGCAAAATGAAAGAACTTCTTTTGGTGATACTACTGGTAGTACAGAGGAATTTCCTGCTGATTGTACTAATTTTCCAGAAATTTCAATGACAACACAAAGGAATTTATTATGCGGCATGAGCATTTTGAACCCAAAGGCCCATTTCCGAAATACCCTAAGCAAAATAATGTATATTTCTCCATTAAGTACTGAAAAATTACCAAAATCTGTGTTAAAAATGACAAGAGAATGGCTCTGTTATCCCAGAAAAGGAGACTTTGTTAACCGTGAGCTATGCTGGCTATTTGCTAACAGGAATTCAGCATTTTTTCAATTTGCCTGGATAAAGGGCATTCATAATTGGCAGGGCTTATCAAAAAAAAAAGTAACACAAAATGTCTCATTCCCATCTGCAGACGTTTTGATTACAATGTCTGGATCGCGGGTTCAAACCCGACCAGGATGGATGGATTTTTTCGGGAGTAAAAATCGTAAGTATGGCTTCCTTTGGAAGCCATTGGTTATATGCAAACCAATCACCTGTTTCTGATAAAGATTTGTCTATAAGTGGTTGAAGGCTCTCACATCCCATACATTCCACAATAATGCCTTGCATCATCAGCATATTGAATGATATATGGACCAGAAATATCTGAAAAATACCCAAGTCCAAAAACCCAAAATGAATCAATTCAGTTATCACGAAAGTAGAGAATGAAATAATTATGCACCCTTTTTTTCTATAATTTTGGATACTATATTAGATGTGAGCAAAAAAGATCAAGCCAAATTTTCACATATGTTCATATAGTTAAAGATTCTTTTGGGAAACCTTGTGAAATAAAAATAAATTAAAGATTTTAGGATTCAAAGAGATGGAAGATCATACTGCTGTGTCGTGGGAGGCCAAAGTTCTAAATTCAATGGATAAAAAGTGTATCTCATTGGCCAGATTCTGTGGCCAAGGTTATGACAGTGCAGTGAATATGTCTGGGAACTATAATGGAGTAAAAGCAAGGACTGAACAAAAGCAGAAAACAGCTAAATATGTTCACTGCACAGCAGATAATTTGAATCTAGTTCTAAATGATGATGTTAGAAATGTAACTGAAAATAAGATGTTTTTTCACATATTGAAAGACTTTATTTGCTTTTTGATCACAGTACAAAGCAATAGGTAATGTTATCACTAACTTCTTATTCTTTAAAAAAATTTTGTCCTATACATTGTTAATCAAGATTGAACTTAAAAGCTCTAAGACATGGTTATTTAGATGTTATGAAGACTAACTGCAATAGTATTATCAAAATATACCAACGAATATAATGAAGCCAGTTTTTTTTTTGGAAAAATTTAATTTTGTTTTTCAAGTTGTCCTGCATCCCAAAATAACTGAAGTTGTTAATTTTGTATCAAAAATACTGTAAATATAACTACTTTTATCTTTCCCAAGCCTCAGTGTTACTCCAAACAGCTGCAAATTTGCAGAAATAATTTCCAGGAAACATTGTTTTCCAGCATGTCTCTTGCAATACAATGGGGAGTTAATGCCAAATTTGAAAAAAAAGAGATTCCGCAAAACTAAGAGGCATTTTGATGAACGTCTGTCAGATCATGAAAAATATTTTCAAGCAAATGTGTTTCACATAACATTAGATATCAATATTAGGTTCAATTCTATGAAATGTTTAAGTGGCCTGTTCAGGTGTACTCACTACATAGTTTCTTCTATTGCAAAAGACAAATAATTGCATAGTAAAGCACAACATTTATCATTGGAGTATGTTGAAAACTTAACAGAAGATTTCTCACTTCAGTTACAGTGCTTCAAAAATATATTAAAAAACGAGATAAAAGACAAAATTTCTGTTCGAGAATTGGCACACCTCTTGCTAATTGAAAATTGTGTTTTAGTGTCAAGTATAACAGACATTTATACTGGCTTCATTTTATTTCTCTCTTTACATGTAACTGTCGAGTGTCAGCTGAGCAATTCTTTTCAAAATTAAAACCAATGAAAACATATTTATATAGCACCATGTCACAAGTGCGGTTAAGTAGTCTAGTATTGAGTGTGAGAGAACACAAAGAATTGACACGAGTGAAGTAGTGGAAATTTTTGCTTCAAAGAATACTAGATATCTTTGCCGCTTAGCCTCTCAGCCTATCAAATTTTATATTTCCCGCAGCCAAATATATGCAAATGAACCCATGAATCGTTTTGTTAGGGGACCCAACATTTCTTCGTTATGCCACTGCTCCTGTCATACCATTATATAATTTTGTTAATGGATTTTTATAGAAATTTTTCATCAAGCCACTTATTATTCTCATTTTACTTGATGTCCACTACAAAACAGAAGTAACAAAGCTTCCCATTGCTCAAGATCTCTACTGATTCAAGAAGAGATAGTCACAGGTACTTACTAAAATAAGAACTGCTGTTCTAAATCAAGAGACAGTAAAGCAACATTTTGCGAGCTTCTTAATGACGATAAATCTGCCTTTATGGCGAACCTATACACTTCTACAACATGAATAAATTAGGAATGCCTCATAACAACAGGCCTCCAAAGGGCATCACAGAGAAAGACACGAAAGAAATCTACAGACAAGTGCTGAAAGGGAGAAAAGTGTTTCACTGCCAATTTACCAAATGGCTCTGTTTGGATATGAGTGAGAGTTGGTGGATAAATGAGGATATATTTCTAAAATGGATCAAGCTTATACAAGAAAATGGAGTGCCAGGCAAAGTCGTTCTCATTTTGGATGGACACCTTTCTCACTGTGCTCTTGCAGCTTTCCAATTCTGCCAAGAGCACGAAATTGAAATATTCTGTTTACCCTCACATGCCACTTATGTCCTGCAGACTCTAGACAGGTTTGTTTTCAAAGCATTTAAGCTTTAACATTTTTCCTTTTATGTGCAACAATTGACAAATATTTGGGATTAAATTGTCACTCTTGTTGACCATATTGTTGATGTAATAACATTGGCATTGATGTTAAAGGCGATAGAGCATGTAAGGCAGCATACTGATTGCATTATATTTTATGTCTTTGTCTATAATATGTGTAATGAAAATGCTATTTTCCTTAGCTACTAATGATAGAAATGATACAAATACAATAAAACTTTATCCAGCATCATTATCCTTGGAAATACATAGCAGGAAAGGACTGATTTGCTGCATCCTGCAAGAGAAATCAATTTTCTTTGAGGAAACCAGAGTGACTATAACTTATAGAATATTTTAGAGCATAACAGCTAATGGAAATTAGCCGATTCTGACAATGCAGGAAATTTATTTTCAGCAATATTCGCAAATTGAAAAATAGCACAAAAATATAATAATGCAAGAACAGAAAGTTCTACAGATGGCAGACGAGATGAAAAAAACAGTTTAAAATTTTGTGAGATTCTGTGACATACTATCTTAATATACTTTTAAAGCATTTTGCTTGAATTGTAATGATGAAAAGTGGATATTTGATCTTATTGGGAATAAAAAAAAAAGATATCGCTAAAGGATAAGTTTTACTGTATTTGCATAATTTCTACGATCAATATCTAAGGAAACTGGCCTTTTTTCTCCAAAAGTATAAACTATTTTTTTCTTCATCTTATCTGCCATCTGCAGCTTTCTGTTCTTGCATTATAATATTTTTGCACTATTTTACAATCTGGGAATATTGCTGAAAATAAGTTTCCTGCATGGTCAGAAACAGCTAATGGAATATTGTGCTCCCAATGCCAATGTTATTTCATAAATAATTGTAGTAAACAAGAGTGATAATTTGATCCCAAAATTTCCCAGTTGTTGCACATAGTAGTAAACATGGAGGACGTTATTCTTTTTCTTTTCAGAAGAATTTTTGGTCATGATAATTTTGCATTTTCATATTTCCCCTTTGACTCTAATGCAAGTATGGTAATCACTAGACTCAAAATTGACTTCTATATCATGTAGTCCACTTGCTATGCTATTCACTTCATTGCTTGATAAAGCACCAAGCACATAGTGTCAGTTTGGTGTGTTTTTGGACATTGTTTGAGGTACAATAAAATGAGGTATTCAAATATGGATTTGGTAGATGCTCATAAATTAGGTGAGGGTGTAGAGTCTTTGTGTTCATATTCTGCAAGGCTGCCAGACAATACAAGATACTCCAGGAGTCCATGCAATGGTGGGTTGGTGGTTGTATTGAGCTAACAGAGGACATTTTGGATATTTCATATGATTTTAGTTTTTCACAGTTCTGTTTTTAAATATTCGGCTATGTGGCACAGGTGTTGTACAAAAATGGTTCTAACAAGGAAATAAAGAAATTCTGGACCTATGTTCATATTACATGTTTTTTCCTGTACATGTGTGAGGAATATTTCCACAAATTTTGACATATAATTTTGTTAGAGCCTATATATATATATATTAGTGTTTTAAGCCTATTTTTACTACTGAGGCATCACAGGTAGTAACTGGCGATACATGAAAAGAAATTATTTTGGGAGAGGAAAGTAAGCATTCTAGTTCTAAGTTTAGAATAACCCCTCACATTTGCCATTGATTAGGATTGAGGAAAAACTGGAAATAAACTTCAGCCAGGGGAAGAATGTTCTTGGTTATTCGGTTCTAACTGAATTCTTCCATTTGTGAGTCTTTGACTTATCTTAGCCTACCAAGTTGATCACATTCTTTTATGACTCACAAATATAGCATCCCTCACATGAATTATTTTCTGTTACAGCATAGCAAACTTTATTGTCAACTATGGTCATTAAACATTTCTGATGAACTTGCATAGTTCTTAAATAAAGTTTTAAAAAAGTAAGTGGAGTTAGTGTTATCAACTGAACATATTAATGTAGTATATATTTACATAGTTCTGTTTGTGACAAGTCTCTTGATAATAATCTGCTTATGTGCTCTTGATATTTCTTTTTACTGCTAAATCAAAAGATGGAATTTTTTCTTTCTTGAGTGGCCTCAAAATAGGATTGATGATGCTCAAAATTTTGTCATGCAACTTATTTTAAATAGTCATTTGTGTAAAAATGCAAAGAAATAAATTATATCTTAAATATATCCAATGACAAATCTGGTCATCTGTTACTTTAGTTCTTAGTTTTATGGTGTATCTCTGATGACAATCCGCACATTTGACTTCATAAATTACTCATTTCTGTTCTGTTGGTGTCTTTTACTGTGCAACCTAATAAATTTTTGATATTATATTTGCTCTTCCGGGCTAATATTATACCTTGTTCTTTGAATATCCTCTTAAATTTGTTGTGGTAAGTTAGATGGTAGATGAAGTTTTGAATTTGTATCTTTCCTGGATGTTTTTCAGTGTGGAAACTTCTCTTATAGACTTTTGCCTATTAAATTTTGAAATGGAAGAAATCAGACTTAAGGCCCTAAACACTCACTGATAGCAGTTGTTTAACTATATTATAATAAGCTCATTTTTAAATATTTGTATATTAAGCAAAGGATATAATGCTTAATATAAAGCCACAAACATTTAATAGTAATAGGTATTTAGCTACATTAATTTAAGAAATACGTGCGTGCGTGTTATTACGTAAGATAAAGGCTATATAATATTTGATTTGAAACTCAAAACATTCATTGATATGTTTTTAATTATATTAATTAAATAAGTTCATTTGCATATGTTTTTATATTAGATAAATTAGATATATTAGATAAAGGATATAATGCACAATATAAAGCCATAAACATTTAATATTAATAGCTATTCAGCTATGTTCATTTAAGAAGTTCATTTATGTTTTGTTATTATGTAAGATAAAGGCTATAATATTTGATTTGAAACTCAAAACATTCATTGATAATATGTTTTTAATTACATTAATTTTAACAAATTCATTTGCACATGTTTTTATATTAGGTAAGGAATTTAATTTTCAACTCAAAAAACGTATTCATTGGCATTAAGTTTTAAATCATATAAATCTAATAAGCTCATTCGTATAGATTTCATGTATCAAATAATGGCTATTACAATGTATGTCTTAATGTTTGTTGGCCTTTATAACAATACTGAATAAGGAAAATGCTTATAAATATAAATCAAAGGAACACATACATAGCCAAGAATATGAAAAGATTAAAACTACAGATAAGAAATGTAATACTAAGTGAATCAACCAATGGCAAGTGTAACAACATAATGTGTACAATGAATGAAACACGAGAGAGATAACTTTATTGCGACTAAATGGATATTAACGAATTTCATTCGCTTTTTTTTTTTTTTGATTGTTTTATTTATGAACGCTTTTTAACACCTCAGATCATCAGTGTCACATTCAACTCGGGGCATTAAACGATGACTAACATTGCTCAGAGTCCTCTCTTTCAGGCTTGAGGTTCTTTTTTGTGCCATAAATGTACAACATGGAATCCAAGGCTTTACTTCCCTTCTGAAGGAAGCCATACTTAGGATTTTTACGCCCCAAAAAAAATCCATCGGTCCTAGCAGGGTTCAAACTTGCAATCTTGGGTTTAGGAGGAAAGTATGGTAACCACTACACCACCAGGACTGACTTTCATTCACTTAGCATGCGTATGTTGAAAATATAATGCATTGTAATGTATAGTATTATTACAATCCTATTGTTAAGTGACCATTTTTATCTCAAAATTTGTTAGTTATGTGTTGGATTCAGTTGAGAGAAGATGCGTTTTAAATTCCATTAGCAGAAATCGTGGTTCTTACTCCATATAGAGAAGCAGTATTTTAACATTACGTAAAGTTAAGTGGCGATTAACATTTCGTGGAACAAATTACAAAATTATTAATTGTGGTAAATGATAAGAGTTACAAGTTTGAATTAATATCTATATAGTAAAATTGTATACAAGCTACAACAGGACAAAAGCACAGTTTTCAGGAAAGAAACAAATTATAACATGTCTGTCTCGTATTCAGTCTATAATAATATTCTCAGATCATATCATATAATCAGAAAATGTACTGTTGTGTAATAACAAAACATTAATAAATTCCATAGATTTCTATCCATTGTGATTTTGTTATAGTTAAAATCACACTCCTTTCACCCCAGAAGCATCAATCTGAAAAATCCAGCTATATTATAAAACCCTGAAGTAGTCAAGCATATTATGTTAATCACGTCAATGTTGAAGACATCAGCATCATCACATATATTTCCACTATAAATTTGATGCTCAACATTTGGCAGTACTGAGCATCAACTCTACTTACACATGTAATTAATACCATCACAAATTTGGCCCCCCAACGTGTCGGCCTCTTCATCAACATCATTTATTACCATTACAAATTATTGATCAATTTTATTACTGTGTCTTTGGTGAAACCATTGGTTATTGCTGTCTTAATTATCTGTTTGTATTCCATTTTGTACTCTATTTCTGTAAGTGGGATGTTAATTATTCTTTTTGCCAAGCTTTTGTCAAATCTTAAAAGCCTTTTATGCCATTATATCTCCTGTTGCAATTTTGCTATTTTTAAGGTTTTTTCCACTAAATCAAATGAATTTTTTATCTCAAACTTTGGAATCTCTTAAAACAGTTGAAAATGTTAATCAACTTTTTTGCTACCTGGTATGTGGGCAAACTGATGTTGATTATTGGTTTCATGCTGTTATCATTTTTATGTATTATGGGAAGTGCATAAAGTCTAGGGAGTCCAGATTGCACTGCGTGATTTTCTTTTTTTCAGCTGTGGATAGTATTTTGATTTCATTTCAATGTTCTTGGTTAAATTTTTATTGCAGCTTTTGAGTGGATTCTTTTCAATTGGTTTGTAAATTGGGGAGTACCAGATTGCACTGCGTGATTTTCTGTTTTTCAGCTGTGGATTGAGATTTCATTTCAATGTTCTTGGTTAAATTTTTATTGCAGCTATCGAGTGGATTCTTTTCAATTGGTTTGTAGTCTTCCTCTTTTAACACAATTTCTACTCTGTTTATGTAATCTTTTTTGTCTCCAAAGGTTATTTTATTGCCTTTATGTAGATAACTGGTTTCTCTTTTAACTGTTTTAATGTAATACCATAATTTTTTTATTTCTTTTGGTTTTTTATGTTCTCCAAAATTTTATTGCAATGGTGAGTGGCTATATGAATATCAGCTATGTATTCTTCTGCTTTTTCAGAAAAATTTATACAAATTTTTAGGCCTTTGTTTAGGAAATGTATTTCCTCATTTGAAAATGTGGTGTTTGCCAGGTTAACTACATTATGTGTTGTTTGTGTACATGGGATTGGTATAGCTTTGATTTGGTGACTGCATAGATTGTGGAGTCCTAGTATTATTAAGTAAATGGAATTAGTATGAACAGGTTGAATATATTAATGTAGGATATATCACCAATCCATTGTCTACAGGGTTCTTAAGTACAATTTATTCACTTAATATATTTAATGCTTTTTCTTGCATGGTAATAATGAATTCACCTGTGAATTGAAGATATCCTTACAATTTTATTTTGCCAATCATTTTAGTTATTAAAAGAACTTCCTTGAGCTGTTCCTTCATATTATTTTTTAATAAAAAATAAGTTTGGTAAATTTTGCATTTTATTTACTTGTTTATTTTGACTTTAATGTTCTTTAAACTTTTTGGTCATTTCAAATTATCAGTGACTTAATGAATCAGTGACAGCACAAATGGCTCGGGGACCCCTAAGTACTAAAGCTACCCGATATTCACCCTAGAGACTGGGAAAAAATCCCGAATAAAAACTTCAGCAAGACAGCCAGACCTAACCAAGATTCAAACCCACACGCACACAGGATGAGAAGTAAACAGATTACATCTACATCTTAGTGGGGTTGCAGTTTCTTCTTTGGTTTTAATTATTACTTTATACTGGAAAATGAGCATGTAGAAAAAATGCTAATAAGTCTTCACTAGAGTAAGCCAGAGGTTGAAACATGTTAGTAGGAGTCCTTAGTCTTTGTATTTGATATTTGGGTTGAAGCTTCAGAAATTACTTGAGCATTTTAGCAGTATTCAACTTATTTGAGCAGTGAAAGACTGCCGTGATTCTCAATTAACCAATTTTTGTTTCTTCCTTTTACTATTGCTAACAATTTTCCTTGGATGACCTCAAACTACATCAACAGCATTACCCTTAGGGCTATTATGCACAAAACTGCACAATCAAGTCATTAAAATGCTTGCAAGAATCTGTTTTACAGCCACAAGAGAGATACCATAAAATAATCTTCATACAGCTCTCAAATTTCAGCTTGATATAAGATGGACACTACCAGCATATTTTAAAAGGTTAGCATTCATTTCCTTCTTATTCCTCAACCAAACAGTTTTGCCTGGTCATGTGGTCCATATTCCTGAAAAAGAGTCAATTTCTGGTAGCTGGGCAATTACAGCATGAAACCAAAACTACCCAAAACTATACAGGATGATTAAAAAGTCTGATACTGGACATAGAACATAGACACATTAAATGTAGGGCATAGAAATGAGATATGTAGGGTCATTCAAAATTATTGCCGCAATTTCAAATGGGTATATTCTGCACATATCAACCATGCATTTATTTTGCTTACATCAAATGACAGAAGAGCTGTCAAAGCTTAAACAGTCATCACTAGTGATGGAATATTTTCTACCATAATTGCAATGTTGCCTTAGCATCAGCCATGCAGTGTAGTTGACTCTGAGCCCTGCCTAGTGTTCAATGTAAACAGTAGATTTCTGGCATGCGGCCTCAAACTCTAACCTCCTCCCTGTAACATGTAACCTATCACTCATCAGGCTTATGCTAATATTTTGTTTCTGAAGGAATTGTTGTTTCATCCCTAGTCATCACTAAAATTGCTATTAATCCACTGCTAACCTATTGTTTAGAAAATTATCATAAACTTAAACCATGTTTGAGCTAAGAATTTTTCTACTGACGCTAATTAAAAATTTATATTGAATTTCTTTTATCTAGAATCCAGAGAAGTTTTGAGAATAAACAACAAGAAGTTGCAACAAGTCAATGCAGATTTTAAAGTTGGTTTAGGGGAGAGAGAGATTGCCTTGAAAGATTGTATCATGCATTTGGGGATCTTTGCCCTTTGAAATCCAAAATTCATCAATGGTTTGCAGATTTTAGAAGAGGAAGGGGTTCCCTCAAAGATGAAGACTGCATAGGATGGCTGGCCACAGCAACAGCTGATGAAAATGTGATGAAAGCGGAGCACATATTGCAGGAAGATCATTGCTGCACACATCAGATTCAAAAAGCTCTAAACATTGGATCAGCAGCAGTGAAAACAATCCTTAAAAAAAAAAACTTCACATTAGGAAGCTCTGCAGTCAATGGATCTCCCACCACTTCACAAATGAGCAGAAAACAGCTAGTGTGCATTGGTGCCAGGAAATAAATTTGATGAGAGAAGATCCAAAAACATATTTAACATCATAACTTGTGACAAAAGCAGAATATACCAGCATGATCCAGAGACTAAATGATAGTTATTGATCTGGGTCTTCCCAGGAGAGGATCCCCGAACAAAAGTGAGGCAAGCTAGAAGTGTTTTCCTTCTTCTCAGCTAATGGTCATATTGTGACAATTCCACGGGACAAAAGACGTCACTGTCAGATGGTACACCACAAAATTACGGCCCCAAGTCTTCAATGGGCTGAGAATGAGCAACCTAAGACTGATCTGTGTGGAATCTTGTTCCACCACAATGCACTACACTACAAAGAACCCAATTTTTGCAGGAGTCAGAAGTAAAATATTTTCCCTATTCTCCCTTCAGTCCAGATCTGCTACATACGAGGGTAGGTCAATAAGTTTCCACCCTAACCATTTTCTAGGTGTGATAAAGACAAAAACTATACTTCACTTTTCAATACGGTTACACTTTATTGCAATACATTTCTCAAATCTTTGAATTAACATTTCAATCCCCCCTAAAAATAGTCAGAAGTCTTGTCTGCAAAATGGGCATAAACAGCATCCATCACTTTTCGTCACACTTAAATTTCCTTCCTCGAAGGTCCCTCTTGAGTTTTGAGAATATGAAATAGTCACTGAGAGCTAGATCTGGGATGTAGGGTGGATGGTCCATCTCCTTGAAGACACATTTCTTCACAGCTTCCTTTGCAAGAACAGCTGTGTGTACTGGTGCATTGTCGTGAAGAAGGAACACACCACCATTAAGCTTTCCTCACCTTTCTCTTTGATGGAAGCACATAGTCTGTGTAGTAGGCCAGCACAGTACTCCCCATTTACTGTGGTGTTCCTCTCCTTGAAGTCAATGAAGAGTATTCCTTCACAGTCCCAAAAGATTGTGGCCATGATTTTACTGGTTGACTGAGTGACCTTCGCCTTTAGAAGTGGTGCTTCACTAGATTTATGCCACTCCATTGATTCTCTTTTGGACAACGGATCATAGTAGAGGACCATAGTTTCATCTCCCGTAACAATGGTTTGCAGAACTTCTCTCTTGTTGCCACGGCAGAGCTCCAAAAATGCCTGACAACAGATGACTCGTTACTGCTTTTGGACTGAGGAAAGAAATCTAGGCACCCATCTTGCACTAACCTTATTCATGTTTAAAATTCACAAGTATTTCGAAGGACTGTTGTTTTAGAAAGGCCCAACCTTGCTGCTATTTCTGTAACTTTGAGCCGCCAGTCTTCCATAATTTCTTCTGTCACAAGAGCAATGTTTTCAGGAGTGAGCACCTCCAAGGGCCGGCCTGCACGCTCTTCATCTTCAATGCTTTCTCGATCCATTTGAAAAAGTTTGGCCCATTCTTTTATGGTAGAATATGAGGGGGAGGCTTTCCCATATACACCATCCAATCGCTGTTTAATTTCATTTGGGGTAAGCCTCCTTTTGTGAAGAACTTAATAACAGCTCGATACCCCATTTTGAACATGTCACAATCTTCTACACATAGCCTTCTTTATGCAACTATATCTGAACAACTGAACAGAGTGGAATGAAAGTTACAGCTGGAATTATTTTTTTAACAGATAAGGTATGACACCAGATAAGAGTTTTATGAAGGCAATGATCTTT
Source organism: Metallyticus violacea (assembly GCA_030762175.1). NCBI lineage: Eukaryota > Metazoa > Arthropoda > Insecta > Mantodea > Metallyticidae > Metallyticus > Metallyticus violacea. The sequence goes on from CM060846.1 coordinate 237,082,350, forward strand.
ATCGACGAGACCGAAAACTTAAAAATTTGTGACCTATGATTTGAATCTGAAGCAGCAGTAGATATATATGAAAAATGTACTTGCACCCTATCCAAAAAAACCATGGCAATCAGCATTTGCAAAATGGTTAAACATTGTGTAGAATGCAGTGTAGAACACTTTGAAAAAATGTGGTGATCGGATCAAAATTTTAAAAATTTTATTGCATCCGCTCTCCAAACTTTTAGTGATCCTTATATTGTGCAAAGGTATGAGCATAGGATGAGTACACATGTCTTAGAAAAATGTACAAAAAATCAACAGATACTTTTGAATATAGCCGAAAGAAGTTCAATAAAATGTGCCAGTTAGGAACTGTGAATTTTTTAAATAACTGTTTGATATTTTTTGAGATAATGTTTGATTATGAAACCAAACAGGTTGCAATTGTTATAGGCTTTGAAGCCAAAGTACACTAAACTTTTGTCAAATAATACAGAAGAGTCTGGAGGACAATAATTCTACTTACCATTAGGTGTCCAGCAAAAAAGCAACTTTTCTGAGGGTGGCATAATGAATTGTTGAATATTGGACAGTTTTTCTAGATTTTGAGAGTTCCTCTGTTATTTGATATATAGAAAATTAATACATTGTTATTAGGTGTAGAATAAAATGCATCTTAAATTAGAGCAATTATTTTCAAAGAACCTCTATTATACTAATATTATAATATACAATTCCAATATTAGTATAGAGAGCAAAAGCAGAACACAGGAGAATGTTTTTATCTACTTTATTAGTAAAGAGAGAAAAGCATGAAACTGTAGTTTTAAGGCTGTAGGAACACAAATAATTGGTTTTTTATCCCATTCACATTTTCCAACTGGAATTTTGACACTAGCCAAAGCTCAGAAATTGCTTATTTATGCTAAAAGACATACATAATTTTCATTTCAACCTTAAAAATTTAATATGGATTCTCATAATTTTTTCTTTTTCTTATTACTATAATTCTTCCATTTGCAATAAAGAGCACCTGACTGATGCATCCAATTATTTGGTTACTGGCAGCAGGGACTGCATTTGCTGATAAACTATTACTCATGGATAGCCAGGGTACACTAGAGTTGGGCAGGTGGGTAGTGCATGACAAAAATTGATGGTAGAAATACTACAGTTGCAGTCATAATAAACTCTTAATGCACTTAAAAATCATGTACTCATCCATGTTACAAAAAGGATGCTGAAACTGCCTGCCTTCTTTTTCCACATATTTCTGGCATCTGCACATGAAATTACCCATTACCTTCCTTAATTCTTTTTGAGAAATTAAACTGATCTTTTGATGAACAGTATCATTTAGTCATGTGATTCAGTTATGAATCACATTAAGACTTGGAACTCAATAATCTGGGAATTTCTCTACAAATAATCTCCTGACATCATGAGCAGACTCAGAATCATGTGCTGTTCTTGCATGTGTTCCTATCTACTTCTTATCTAATATCCAACCCTCTTTCCATTCTCATCTTCTTTTTCATGCTAGAAGGCTTTGTTACCTGTGTTATGTTCCTATTGGAATTTTCGAGAATGTGATGTAACCTTTTCTAGCATGGTCAGTTCTCCTCCTGTTGCCTACTGGCAGAAATTGCTTCAGTACAAAGGGGGTAACACATTTAGGTCTTTCTTTAAAATTGGTAGGACCAAAGCTCCCTCTCCATTAGCCCAACCAAGTGACTTTGGTATTTTGGAGATTTATTAAGTTTTATTCATTGTGTTATAAAGGTTTTGATGTTACTTTTAAGGTACTTGTTTTGTTTAACTATAATACAAACTTGGAAGCTGTAAAATTTTTGAATTGGCTGTTAAATCATGGTAAACACTTACGTCTTTAAAAATTCCTTAAGTTAAGATTTTTGTAAAGTATATTAGACTAATAATTGATTTGATATTTTATATTTTAAACTGTACTTTAAATGGGTTAATGTTTTAAGTTATGTTGTTGAGTACATTATTGTGTATAAGTCAAAGTTAAGCTCATTTTTGCAATTTGCTGGAGTTCTGCTTATTGTTAAATAAATCACAATGTTCGTAAATTATCCTTTCCTGTACTTGAAAGCTAACATTCTTCAGCATATCCTGGGGATTTTCCTTCTAGCACATTTCCTAATTCAACTCTTGTTTAGGCATCAGTTAAAGTATGTCAAATTGAACATTATGAGAATTTGATAGCAGAAATGGGGAACAAGTTGCAATAATAAATACACAACTCTTTTAGAATAGCTTAATTATTGTTCTTAGCAGTCTTAACTTAAAGATCAGATTCATGTTGTTTCTTTCTATGTTCAAATGACTGAATGGCAAGAAACTTGAGATATACATATATGTTTTGAGAAAAATATCAAATTTTTTGACTAAATTGAATGAAAATTTTTATACAGTTCTTTTTTCACTTAATAGAATTTTTGTGATATTAAAATTTATATTTTGGTTTTACTTGTTACACAATATTTTTTGTACATAAAAATAGCCAAATTTTTTCACACCTCATTGCAAAGCCAAATTTTAATCAATTTTTATGATTTCTCTAATTGATTATTCCTATTTATGTGCAGTTGTGAAGCAAAATTGCTAAATTTTGTTTAATTTCTACAGCTTTGTAATATATATGTATTATTTTGTTTCTATATTTTAATTGTAGTTTTTATCCAGATACTTAGCTTGATCATTCTACTTCAAAATATTTTCTGCTTTATTTTGATTAATTTGGTATATATATGGAGTTTGTTGCCAATGAAATGGCTATAAAGACTATATGAGGTATTGGTTGAGCCAAAGATGATGTATGGAGCAGAAATTTGGGTAGTGTCAATGACATGGACAAAGATTGAATAGATATATAGAAAGTTTTGTTGAGAGGTTCTGGAGTTACCTAAAAAGTTTGCTGAGGAGGTGAGTTTGGCAGTATTAGGACGGAAAGATATAATAGTAAAGAGAATCTTGAAATGTCGGTACAGATTTTTAAAGTTAGATAATAACAACGTACTAAAAGAATGTCTCAAGTACCAAAGAGATGTATTGGGAACAGAGTCAGTATGGGGAGGTGGAGAAACTCTTAGAAGAAATTGGAATGGGGGTGTCTGCAACTGGATGAAAGTGGATTTTGGAAAGAAGTGAGGCAGAGAGTAGAAGATATAGAGAGACAAGAGATTTGTGCTATGTTTGAGGGCAAAAGTTCTTTGGACTTACATAAAATAGTTAAAAAGAAATTCAGGATAGGAAAAATATATCATAATTATATTCAAATCAGAAGAATAGGTCTTGTATGCATCCATACAGGGATATTAATTCTTAAAGGATTAAGAAAAACTTTAAAGAATGACCATTATGTGTGGGGAAATAGGATAGTACTTTCTACTGTCTAAAAAGGTGAAGGGATAGCATCTGGGATGAAAAATAGGACAAATTACAAGATATAGTGGCAACTGAAATGTTGACAGAAATGAGGGTAGAAAAAGTGAGCAAGATTAGGGCATTTTTAAGGAAAAGTAAGGGATAAGTGGATGAGAAGTTTAAGAAAGGAGCTTGAAGGCACACACAGTTCTGAAAATGGTGATTTATTTTAGAGGTTCTTTACCATATGTATAACCAGGTGATTAAGGTACAGGGGAGTCTTAGTGTTGATATTTTATTTGTTTGCTGTTTGTTAACCTGTTTTTTTTTATTAAATTAGGGGTAAATAGGTAGTTTACAAATAAGGGAATTATTAATTTGTAGAAATTGTAAATGTAGCCAAACCCAAGTCTTCAGGAAATTCTAATGGATAATTACTGATGAGCAGAAGACCAAGTTCTGGTAGTTAGTTAACTGATAAAAATAATTGTTAATTGTTTATGTAGAGATATTGTTGATGTATAAAATTCGTTCATTCATATATATGAAGTTCCTATTTTAATTTGAACTTTGTCACAAAATGTTGATAATTCTTGATTTGTGAAAATGAAGAATTAAACTTTACCATGAAATTGCAGTTTGTACTCATTTTTCAATTAGCTAGAACTCTTCTACTCCCTAAGTAGGGCCCTATATTTGATTGAACTTTCTTCTGCACCTTAGGTATTTTCTATGTTTTTTTTTTTTTTTTTTTTTTTTTTTTTTTTTTTTTTTTTTTTGTTCTTTTAAAGTTCCGCTGATTATACTCATGTGCATGTGAGACTCATCTGACTCCAGAACTCCTGACATGATGTGCTTGTCTGGAATAATCATCCTGTGGAATGTTTTGCTTTCAATGATTACCACAATTATAATGTAAGTGTTCTTTATCCCTAGCCTCAAGGTGTCTTGTCCCCCATAAGTTTCTTTTTATATCAATGCCAACCATTGTATTGATTCAATCCATCTAGATATTTGCACAGCATTTTTAATTACATAATCCTCCAAAAACAGGTATGCATGCCTAAAGGTTTTCCAATGGTATGTCTGCTTTATATTTTATGTATGAAGTTAATTATGACTCTTGCTATCTGATAAGTAGAGCAGCTATTTTTTTTTTCTGGGCTTTTACTTTTTTTTTCTTCTGGGCATCTACGGTGTTATGGTTTATCCTTATTAGGTGTTAAATGGTAAAATGATGTCTATATTCTAGTTCTCATATCCTAAATACTGCCTGCATTGATTCTCAAAGCTATTCCAAAATAGTTAACATTTATCAATTAAAGATACAGTCAGTTTTCACTTTCCACCCCTTTTTTTTCTTTGACAGTTTATTCAGAGCAGTGCCCAAATGCTTCTGATAATACTCAAAATATTCCAGTATCTATTTTTTTTGTCTATATATGGATCACATTTCATAATAGCTTTGTGGCCTTTGGGATCCCCCATCTCCATAACTCCATTCCAGAACCCAACATCAAATATTGTCAGAGAACCACAAAGAGAATGATCTTCACAAAACAAGTCAACTTTCTAGCAAGGAGGCAACCATATTTGTTTACAAGCTTCATACCAATATCAAGAAAAATGTTACTTAAATGTAAAATTGGAACTTAACACAGTGAAGCCAATCATATTAATGGATATCATTGTATGATTCAGTTGAACTACACACACTCTTAAAGCTTCACTTACTTTTCATAAATGTATGGAACCGGTTTCGAGAACATTTTGTTCCCATCTTCAGCCATGCTAAGGTTCAACTCATTTCCATACATTTATGAAAAGTAAGTGAAGCTTTAGGAGTGTGTAGTTCAACTGAATCATACAATGATATCCATTAATAAGAAAAATGTTGTTTACAGAGACATATATAGAAAAGAACACATCATACTACCCAGTTTCTTCCATAAATAAGTGGCAATTTCAAATAAAACTAATTAGTCAAAATGAAAGTAAGAGCAGTAATCTTGCTCAGTGCCATGCCCCCTTTCAGTCTAAGAGTCCCCATGGTTGCCTTTAAACTGCTGTAAATACCAAACTATATATCAGATACAAATAAATTATACACATTTTGAAAGTAAAAGGAATGTGCTAATAAATGGTGTTATAAACAAAAAATGAAACTTTTGGTCCAAAAACATAATTTTATGTATATCTTAAGGCCAACAGCAGTTCAGTAAACTCTGCCTATCTGGACTCATGTAGTTCTGATGACCTTGATTGATGGCTTATTAATCCATACAGTCCCCCACCAACATGTCAGTCATCAGACAACTGGATGACCCAACAGTCCAATTAATATTGTTTTCCTTCTTTGCTTACATAACAAATATTAGAATTTTTTTCCTCTTTACAAATCAATAAATACTTTGTAACTAACAAAGCTAACTTATAAATTTTTCTGCCAATATCCAACTTTTACATATACTAATTAATATAAGCACTAAATGAAAACACATACACGTATGATATGCTTATTCGTTATTAGCAAATGTTTCAGTTTCATATAGCAGTTTCTTAGGTTACCTTAGGTTCGCCCTTTTAGCAGTTTTCACCTCATTGCTTACTCTAATAACTAGATGAATTGTTAACCTTTCTGAAAATGGTCAACAATAATGGTATTTCGTTGCTGAGTATTTAATTTGCTTTTCATTTTTATCAACAATAAAAACAAAACAATGATTTACACTTTGCTTCAAGATTAATAATATATGAAAAAGGCTTTTTAATATTATGTATTAACAATGACATGTTTACTATTTCACTGCCAATCAGTCCATAAAAAATAATGAAACTGGATATATTTATTTTATTTTTCAAAAGTGCACAATAAAATGTGTCTGACCAAATACCAGATATGGCCTTATATATAGCAGTTCTGATTGTCATGAACTAGTATATAAAACAGAATGATAATCAGCATGATCATCTAAACATAGCTATTGTGTGAGATTAAGTGCCAAAATACCCATAAACAGTACACAATAAAATGTTTTAAGGTAGAAGAACTGCTCAAATGCTTCACAAGGAATTCAAAATATGCTCAACCAATGGGCTGACTTAATAGACTGCACTTTTAACAGATATGAAATGAAGAAACAACACTATAAAAATGTTTAGACAAGCATATTACATATTGAAATTCTATGGGATGTGTATAAACAAATGGTTGAATATGAGAAAATTTTATCCATATACATTCCTGTTAAATTAGCGTATTTTAAAAATGACTGGAAATGTTTATTATAGTTTTGTAAACAACATCAACTATATTCTGGTTTGCAAGAAACTAAGAAGTATATAAAATTGTGTGTTTTCAAGGTCTCAATATTTAAAATTCTACATTTTGAGCATTATTTAATACATTCATCTGACATCAACATCTTGGTCTTAAATCTTTGAGCAAAAATGTTTGTTACTGCTCATGAGATAAAATATAATTAAGATTCAATTTTAGGAATTTTATGACTTACGTTTCTGTGCTGTTGTTTCAACACACTTTCAATCCACAGCTAGTCATCATATAAATGAAATCAGGTGTCTTTCTTTGCTCAGGTCTTTCAAGTTGATTTCATCTCAAAACGATATATTGTGATTTGCTACTTGCCTGCAAATGTTGAATAAGTGTGTGAATAAAGAGCACAATCAAAGAATGATTACTGTCCATTTCCAGTATGCAGCAGTGCTTCACAGTAGAGCACTTCATGCTATATCACCAAGTTAGAATCAATCAAAGTAGATCAATTAATGCCACTATGACTCTTTTTTTGAGGGACAGAGTGGGAGGAGAATGCATCTACTATTCTACCATATTTATATGCTGTTTAAAAGCACATTACAACACATTTTGTGAGTAAGATACTAGTAACACTAACCAATGATTCCAGAGACATGATGCATGGGCTCCAGTGTACGAATGTATTCAATTAAATTTCATATGCTTCAAATGTATAATTCATTATGTTTTTGCAATATCTTGGTGATGTATTTCTGAAGTGTTCCATATCAATTATTGTCCAAATGGTAAAATAACATTATGTCTTTGGCTGTGGAAATATGAACTATAATTCTATTCAAATATAATTTCTGTCCATAACAATTTTTTAAGCTGTCTCTGCAAACCTCAATTATATTTTCTAAATTACACACACCAATCATTACACCCTCTCCTTTTATTTCTCCTTTATATCACCACTTCCCTTTCTTTTCCTCTCCTGTTTTGTCGCTGTTAGGTTTCTAAAGACACCAGTGACAATTGTTCATCCATCTTCTATTCTTCACAACACTAAGTACATGACATTGTTCTTGGAAAAGGTGAGTAATTAAAATGAAAATGAAAAGCCCTATTAGTAAACTGACAAATATATTGACATTTTCATCATTCATTATTAGCAGCAAGAACAATTTACAATTTATGTTGTTAATATTTAACATAATTACGGTTATGTGCTCTTTCTTTATGCTACAGAGTATAATTTCTGACCACCTCCACTAAATTTAAATTAAAATATTAAAATACCACACAATACAGTTCAATAGAAAATGGTTTTACATTTTATCATTTACAATCTGCTATGGTAAACTCTTAGTTTTACATGTGATGCAAAGTTCTTGGGAAGCTGCATTAACCTCACATACCTCATGGGTTATCATAAGATAATGTGTGTATGGGTAAGTCAAGAAATTTCTAGAAGGCAGATCACCAAATTATGCAAAGCCAGATATTTGTAGACATCAATTGACATTAGTCAAAACTGAAGAATTCAGTGTAATTCAACCTCCATTTGAAGAGTGAAATTTCAATACGACATGTCAATGGTGAGAAAAACAATATATAAACATTGAAAACTATATATCATAGCTTTTGGCATCATAACTACAAGACCATCTTACCAAATATAAGCTTTGTTCTAAAGCTGTGAAATAGGTACCTTCAGAGAATTTAACAAATGTAAAAAGGAAAAAAAAGAGGGGGAAACGATAATGTTCAACATATTCATTGTGTTCAATACCAGTATCATCATCTTCAATGCTGCCATCAGTACCCACTGACCCCACCATGGGTGGCCAAGGGCACTAAGGCATAGACTTATGAATGTAAGATCTGAGGTTCAAATTCTATCACGACCAACCCCTGACTTAGGTTTTTTCCAGGTTTTACTCACTTCTCATCACTGACAAATGCTGGGGAGATGCCCCAAACTCTAGGCCTCAAATACTTACAAAAAAAATAATAATAAATTAAAAAAAAAAAGGTTTCACCTTATATACACACTGCCTGTGGTGCCTCAGTAGTAAAAATGGGCGTTAAACACTAATAAAAAAAACTTATATATGCCACAGCAATTTAAACAAGTATTAAAAATATTAACTCTTAAGTATTTGTGTCTAAATAACCTACACTAGCACTCTACTCACATGAGGTAATTTTTCACCTATTAGTTTATTCATGAATAACAATCCCTTTTTTTACTTTATTTAGAAAGAATGAAGAGAGGAAATATGGAACAAGAAGTGGGATAAGTTCCAGGTATAAATTTTCGCATTAAAGATTTTTGGGATTAGTAGAAAAGAATTTTCAAAGCAGTTTGGAAATTATGTACGGAAAGTAAGAGAAAAATGGTGGAGGAAAGTGACCACCTTTAGGGAAGTATTTATAAAGGTCACTTGATAATACGCATATTTAGAGTGATGTAGGATTGTACACAATAACTGGGGTGCTGGATGTTTAGATGTATAGGATCCTGAATTAACAAGAACTCAAGGATCAAGGAAATATTATAAAACTGTAATTATAATGTGTAGAAGTAATAATAAATATATATATTCATTTATGCTTCATACAAATTTTTATTTTTAAGAAAATTAAAACTGCCTTTTTCTTTATACCATGAAACAATCTGAACATGTCTCCATGACATGATCCTTGCTGCTTCGCAGTTATCACAGAACTTTTTCATCTTATGGTCCTTGGCCCTTGGAAAAAAGCAACACCTCCCTCCATTTCTGATGGTCACACCTTCAGCTAGTTTTGCAAACTCCCATCAAAAGTTTTCATTTTTTCTTGCAGGGGTTTTGACAAATTATTGATAGTTGCCTTTATTTTTAAGTATTCATTTTGCACATCTATTCTGAGACATTAACACCTAGTTTAATTTTCTTATAAAATGTTTTGATTTCTGCTTTCAGTGCTTTGCCAGTCTGAGAATCTAAAGAAGAATCATAGTGCATTGTTGCAAAGAGGATGACACACTTATACTTTTTAGCAACATATGAAAAGAGAGTTATCTTGTTCTTGCTGAAGCCAAATGTGCTCAAACACACATGCTTATTCTTTGTTTTGATCAACTGTTTAGGAATCTCCCTTTTGTTCTTTCTGACAGTCCTGAATAAAGTTGTTTTGTGATGTCATAGTAGATCTTGTGCCAAGAGCATACTGCAGTTATCAATAGTGATTATTTCTCCAAGTCTGTGATATGGCAGCTACAAGTCTTTTGATGTCAATTGCAGCATTGCTGATTCTCAAGGATATTCAGGTCATGTTTTACAATAAATTTCCATATTCAGAGTCTGTAAGCATGACATGGCTACAAAATGCTTGCATAAAGTCATGTATAGTTGCATGTTCCAATATCCCATGTTGACTGGTAGTTGGCTACAAATGCTTCAAATATCTCTTACAAATGTGCAGTTTTGTCAATTATTTTCTATTATTTCAATTGGTTTTGTAATCATATCTGAGACAGTTCATAAGAAAATAAAAGTGTTTCTGTGCCAAGTTGAAAATTTCATAACACCACAATTATACAGAATTCTAAAGAGTGCTTTTATTTGTGCAGCATCAGTAGCTGTAGGATCACATTTCTTGGAATACTGTGGCCTCTTCATCTATCTGAATGTTTGTACATTTCACTATCTGGCCTATCATCTCATCTGAAAATAACAAGTTCCATGTACCAATAGCAGCTGTTGCATTTTTTATGACTTGCTTTACTTCAGGTTTCAAGCAGGTGTTGTTCCTCTAACTGTTGGTGAATTTTTGTACCAGATAGAACCATATTTTGCTTAATAGCATAAAAGTTACATTACAAGGAGAATGTCACCTCAGATAGACTTGCTGAAGTTAAATTATCTTCATATTCTGACATAAACTCATCACTTTCTGCACTCTCTAGTGATTAATATCACTATTTTCCACCTGGTCCTCCTCTTCTGATAATGAAAATCTCCAAATTGTTTCATCATCTGAAGCTTCTAACATTGCGCTAATTTCCTTATCCGTAAATCTTATCTTTATGGTTTAAGTTACACCATCCAAACAGTACACATGCATGACCAAAACTATAGATGCAAGACACATATGGATAAAAATTTTCCTTAGAAGCAATAATGTTATCAAACAATAGACATTGTAAGGAAATGCTACATAAAAAAGTGACAGATGAGTTCAAATTAAAATAATAAATCTTTTGCTTCTTCTCAGAAAAATCTATTGCATAAAATTTGCATCTTTAAACTTGCAGGCAAAAATGTACCCTGCATGCTTTCTTAAGGGTTAAGAAAAATACCTTAAATTCTTCTTGCAGTGCAGAAATTATTACAACTTTGCTTGCATCTTCTGCAAATACAGAGACACAGGTACAGCAGCTAGCAAAGTAGATGAAGCTGCTGCTGCTGCTGCTACAGTCATTTATGCAACAATGGCACAATGCCAGATGATTCAACCTGGTTGTGAGTCTCCTATGCATCACATGCTTGGTGATCTTTGCTAACTTCCGAGTAATGGTGTGCAGATATTTGTTGCAAAGATTAAATGCACATGAATTTTAGATGGCTGGACCAATATATCAGGTAATAATGTTGTAAACTGTAGCAGCATTTGAGCCAATATTCTACAAAAATACCATACATTTCATTCAACCATCTGCCATCATATTGCTAATGCCAGGATTTGTTTGGTCAGCAGTCAGCCAGACCTTGCATGCATGACTAGCAGATGGTTGCCTGAATGCATAATACAAAGTTTTGTAACCAAATAGAAATTGCCTCTAAAATATTGTCATTGGTGAGAGGGTGATGAAATTTCCATTGCAGTCATCGCAGATAATGCGTGAAATTTGCAGGCTGCATGGAAAATGATTAAAATTGTATATATTCTAAATAAAATTATTGGTACATCTAAACAAATGATAAACAGTAAACATGCACCTTTGTTCATTTGTCCCCCCATTAGTTACCATAGCAGTAAATTAATATTGTTTCATTTATTTTAATTGTTACATTGTGAATAAGTAATTAGGTTGCTTTTCAATATAAATGTGCAGCAATTTTTCTCTTTAAAATATTGGGAGAAACAGTAAGCCTTTTTAATAAATGAAATGAGTAATCAACAATGTCAATAATTTTGAGATGGAAATGCTCATGATGATTAGAATAATTATATATTGTGGAACACAAGCTTATGATGCAAAAGCTCTGAATACCAAAAGGGGCATTGTATTCAAGATGAGGCAATATCAAGAATTTGACAGTCCAGAATAACAACACCCAGATAAATCAAGGATTACAACTGCTGCATAAGACAGATTTCTGTGCCTGAGGGCTCTGAGAGATAGGAGGTTATTTAAAACTTAATTCATAATGTAAAGATTTATGAGTATGTAATGAATAAGATTTCAATTTTTTCACTCTATTGCTTCTAATTTCTTAATTGTATAGATATGTTTACAGCAAATGCTTATCTTTTTAAGAATTCTTACTTACAACTGAAATTTAGTGACTGCCAAATTGCCAGTAAGGTAAATACAGTCATGGCCTCACTATAACTATGATATAAACAGTAAACTGCATGCATTTCAGTATATCTGAGGAACAAGCAAAGAACATTAACAGTACCAGTAATACTTTATAGAAATGAGAGTGAAACAGAAAATTAATGCTCAAATCCAAACTAAAAAATGAGATTTTTAAGAACTGTTAAAGGGGTTATAAGTGCTAATAAAATACCCTATGAATGAATAAAAAAAGGCTTACAGATTATTGCCATAGATGAAGTTAGGAACATTACAAATAGAAATGAAAAAATAACTGTAGAAAGGATGCTAATTAGGTTATCCAGGAAAGTACTGAATTATGAAACTAGAGAAAAAAGGTGGGAAGACCAATGAAGAGATGCATGAGACCAGAACAGCCCGTAGCCTCAACCATGAAAGGCAGAGGAAGATAAATTAACATTCAAAGATTCTGTGCCAAACGCTCAGAAGCGTGCATGCGAGGCAATTCATGCTGTGGCAAATCCTTCAAATCCCTGGTGCTAAGGAGAAACTCTTTACTATTTAGGAGAAAAGTCACACTCTAGAGCTCAATGTATCATCGAGTCATTTGTTAAAATATAATATGAATCTAGGATGAGAAATTCAGCAGTATTTTTTATAGCTGAAAATTTTTCCACACAAGATTGTTTGTGGGCTACTAAATAAAAACAACTCTCCCTCCACATGGAAGAACCTTCTTAAAAAATTCTTCTAAAATTATAAATGTCCTATCTTTCTTAGCTTTAAGCAAATGTAACTGGTCAGATCATAGCTAAATATGTAATAAAGTGAGAAACACACTGTCTCTATAATTGAAACAGTACTTTGTATCCAATGGAATCTTAGGTACATGAATACCATAGGAACTTCCTGCATACCATTATCATTCCTGAGAAGAAAAATGTGATTTATGCATTAACTAGTTATTAAATGTTTAACAGGAAAGTACCAAAAAACAATGTATGTTATGGTTGTTCCAGAGATTGAAATGGGATCCAATATTTTTTCTAAAGCAACATTTTGCAAAGTTTTGTTATGAATATATTATAAAATGCTTATAACTTTTTTCCCTTAAGAATTTAATTAACTCTTTGTTTTAATTGCTTCAATTACAAAATTTACAAAAAGAGAGAGAGTTGTGTTTTATTACCAATAACCAAAATATGTTCTTTATATGTATTTATGAAATATTATCATTATAGTTTATCACACATATGGTTTTGTTTCTCAATACATTCAAGTCCAATTATACCATCTGTGACACATATTAAATGGTTTAAAACTATAATGTTCATATTTTACCACATAAAAAAAAACAGGATTTAAATATTGATACAACTATAATTGAAATGTTGAAATAAAGGAATATAGCCATTTGAATCTATAAGATTTATAATCATTTTTTTCCTTCCAATTCTCTTTTTACTGCCATGAATTTTGCATCTGAAAAGGGTGAATACACTTCCCATTTTTAAATATTATTTAAAGACAACAAAAGACAAAAACATTATGATACCTATGAAAAAATATTTTGATAGTGCTAAGTGACTAAAAATTTCATTACTGATTCAGTGGAAGTTATCTACAAGGAGACTTAAAAATATATTCCCACTACAAATTGGCAATTCTGCTCTCTGAAAGTAATGCAACAGAGCTCACAATCTTCTTTTTCTCTTAGATGAAAGCACGCACTCCAAACATGCACACCATGCTGATGGAAGGCCTCATAATAATCTATCATCGCTTGATGTATGGCATCATCAAAGGGTCAGATGCCTTTAAATTTATGTATGTTTCAACTTGCCATTATCTTTGAAACAATGATGCAGAATATATACATTCACTGTATTTACGTCCAACATATAAAAGATGATAATTTATTCAGTGGTGATTTGAGCTAATATGGAACATTTCTTATTTAAGCTGGATACTTCCTTTAAGAGGGAAATCATATCCAGTTGTTTGTTGCATCAATTTCTTTGCCTTGATGCATGGTTGAAATACCTTAGATATGACATTCCCTTTCTAAAATACCTTATATTTTGTATATAAAGCAACCCAAGAGCTAAAAACTTGCAGAGACATAAATAAGATTATTTAGTAATATGTTTAAAAACAAATCAGCTCAGTGACCTCTGCGGCACATATAGCTTGTGTCACACTATAAATTTTTCCACTAAAGTAACAGAGACCTCCACATTAGATTACATATTGGCAAATACAAATAACCTAATTTAATAGATAATCCAACCACAATGTCCAAGAAATGAGTATCATGGATATAACCATAAAGCCTAAAAGTATAAAATTATAACATTTGGGGTTATAAAAAAGCTCTTAACTCCAATAAAACACAATGATCAAGATCATGGATTGAAGTGTGCTATTTTTTGGTACAAATTGTAAATTTAATCACTTTTTAAGGATTTTAAAAATGCACTTGAATTATGCTTACCTGTCAAGATACAAAATAAGCATAATAAATCAATTCCTATAGGAATTAAAAGTTTTTGTACATAGAAAAGAAAACTCAAAAATTCTCTAAAAGAGAATTACAAACATATTGCAAATTGCTTAGAAAAGTCATAAAATCATAAAAAATTCTTCATTGTTAAAAAATTATCGAATAAAACAAGAACTGCTTTGGATATCATAAACAGTGAAATAGACAAAAACACCACCAAAAGATTAAATATCACAACAAAAACAATGACAACAACTACAACAACAACAACAACAACAACAATAATAATAATAATAATAATAATAATAATAATAATAATAATAATAATAATAATAATAATAATAATAATAAAGAAAATTGTGAAAACATTTAGCAATTTTTTCTGAAATATTTCTATTAATTTAAATATAAATTATGGAAATAAAGAAGATGTATTAGATTGTTAAAAGCATCTTTTTTAATACTATTCCAAAATTTTACATTAACAAGACACCATTAGAAATAACTAAAATTGTGCACTCACTCAGAAAAAAAAAAAAGTAAAATAAAATAAAAGTAGGAGGATATGACAAAATTAAGAATGACAGGCTTGTTCATATTAACAATTGTACCATTCAGTCAACAATTTTAAATTATTATTATCAAAAGTAGCACATTTTAAAGTGGTCTCAAGAAACATTTGTCATATTCTTAAACTTCTAAATAGCAGGCAGCTTGTACTATTATTTCATGTTGTAAACTCTATGATAATGCAAATATGAGCATTGTGCACTCAATTTCTTACAGACACATATATGCAAGCACACATTTTGTACAGTCCTGCATAAGGCTGCAGGACCTGAACATTCATATCCGGAAAAAAATTAACCTTTAACTAATACCAACACTAGTTTATTTCGAGGCCTTTTGAAGACTAAAAGACTGCTAAGCTGAGGCAAACTGAGTATACGTACAATGCAGCAAACAAAAATGTCCCTGGTAAATAATTGAAGAGCTAAACCCAAAAATGGGATGTGGATCAAATTAATAGTATTTGAATTACATGAATGTAGAGCAGTACATGCATGTACACTCTGCATTATTTAATATTAAAATGTGACTTATCAAACAATGGAAAAACCCGGAATTCTAGCAAAAAGCTTGAAAAAAGGAGACTAGTTAAACGACAAAATGGGATAATCCAGTACAATCTCACAGCTGTTTCCATGGGTGCAAATAGATGCAAAATCTGTAGAAAACTATGAAAATTTTAAGGTCAGCATGTTCCAGGTTTTATACATTATATAAGCATAGGATAGTGGTTAATTGCTCATCAATTAGATATATATTTTTTAAAAAATATATTTATTTTATTTCTTTATATTTTTTTTTACTTTTGTGTTATGCTGCCAAATATGTTAAACATTTACCCAAATCTGCAACTGCTTGTCAACACTAATATTACAGGGAAGGCTTACATGAAGTAATGGAGTTTCAAGTAAGACATAACATCATTAAAGAACATGCACATTCATAATCACAATGCCTATAACTAACAAAATGCTTAATCACTTCTTAAGGTTTATCTAACCTTATCACTTATTCATTACTGCAAATAAATTCATCTTAACTAACTTAAACATAACTGCTTAAAAGGCACAAGCAAAACGAAAGCAAAAGAGTGCTGACACATAATGCATACATTCCACATGCTGGTGTGTGTATATATATATATTTTTTTTTTTTTTTTTGCAGAATTAAATTTCCAACATGAGCAATAAATAAATCAATCTGAGAGCTGTAACAAAACACAGTTTGTTTTCAAACCAATGTCCTTGATGAATTATCTCACAACACTCCTTACAACAACATTGCCAACATATTTAAGAACTGAAATTGTTCTTTATAACAATTCTACATGCAAAAAATGCCATACTTATGCACAGTTCAGCATGTACAAATTTAAACAGGAAATAAGAATTAAGTATAAGCCAATATGATAGCAAAAGAGTCTTAGTACTCAAAATTACATAACTAATGACATCACACTACCTGCCTGTAACATCACTATCATGGCTGACATTACTAATTGAGGAAGTGTGGGGGTAATGCATTTCAGGATTGTCATTTCATATACTTTTAACTACAGCTAATGTTCATTTCCTCCTTAACTAACTGAACCTTACTACTTGTTTGTAAATCCATAAAGCCCATAAAACTTACATCTGGTATATGGGCTACATTTTTAACAAGCTCACTAAAAAGAGCTATGACATACAGAAGTACATAACTGGTGGCATCACAATACTTCACCCATGAAATCATAACAAACTATGGCAAATTTACCTTCCATTCTGCACTAACAGAAAAGCAGGGGTTTGTGGTTAATGCTCCATGTTGAAAGCCATAAATCTACAAGATGCAGAATGTATGGAATTAATGATGTTGCAAATTAGCTCAGAATGCATCCATTATATACAGTTTGCCTCTCAGGGAAAAGGAAACTCTTAAAAATCCCAGGCAACTTAACCCTACCATGAATCAAATCCAGGCTTGCTAGTTGACAAGCTGACATTTTGATACCCGAGCCACACAATGGAATTAATTTCTTTGAAAATACTTCTTTTTTTTTGTATATTTTTGTTCAGTGACTTTTGTGTAGGTACTACACTGTACTAGTAAGGTAAATAATTTAAAATTTTAATTTGTCTTATTTTTTAAATGAAACCTATCTGGATAAAAAAGAAGGAACTGACTTCTCAAATTTAACCACAAAGTATATCTTTTTAAATTCTAAAATTTGTTACTAAATATCATGACATGCAATGCTTAAATATGCAAAGAAAAATAGGTTCACCAATTTGTTTGCAATATATACAGAGTTTTATGGTTTTTTTCAAAATGACTGCTGTTGGGATAATAGAACTTTTCAAATACCACCCATACTTGAGTGTTTCTATAATAAATAGAAATGTTTTGAAAAGTTGCCAAGGACATGGAGTTTAATAGTAACTATATTGTATTATACTCTACCTTCATTTTTATATAATTAAAGTTGCTAACTGCACACTACTCATACATGAAGTTATAATTAATTGAATTTACACTTAGCACTACTTTTTTTGTTTATAAATGGTTGGTTATTCTGTTATAACATGTATATAAAGTTCAATTCCATAGCTGAAAACATTTGTTTAGTTTGATTATTAATTATTATTTCAAAAGTAATTTGTTATTCTTTAAAGAAGAAATTAGCAACCAAAACAATGCAACTGATTGAAGAAACCTATAGTACTAATATTACATATGGAGACAGTGAGAGATGATTTTGGTGGTTCAATAGTGGTCATTTTGATTTGAAAGATACACACACTTTGGAAGAACAGTAGAAATGGAAACTGCTAAAAGGCCTGGCTCAATCAACTATGAATTGCAAAGCAATATGGAGTAAACTTGTTTGCAATTTGGAAGCACTTTAAAGGATTTGCAAGATAAAGATGAAAGAAAAGTAGGTTCTGCTGTTTTGTTTCAACTGCTATTTTGATCTAGTACAACATTATTAATATTTCTATTGTGTAAATTAAATAAACTAATTTATTTAGTTATATTGTCATTGAGTGATAAAAAAAAAATTATTGACAACCCTAACTGTAAATGCTTGGATGGGAATCAATTTCCACCACATATGCTGAAATATAACTTTAGTTTTGACTCAAGATGGGCATATGGAATTTAAATTTGGGGTAATGATAAGTTAATCAAGAAAATGGACTTTATTTTGAGATCCTTTTGCAAGTCGATACTAGTGTGCCTCATAACACAGCTAATGTAGGGGCTCTCGTTGAATTAGAGAAAGTGTGCAAGAGGTATGGTGATGGAAAGGATAATGAAATATTGTTATCCAATAAATTAGATGCCAGAAGATAATGTATTGAATGTTTAAGATATCAGGAGAAGCATTTAAATAATATTAACTGGCGAGGAAGTATCAAGGATCAATAGAAGAAGAATGGATTACATGCAAGTGAGAACATGTTAGAAGGGTTTTTAGAGTGGTGTTCAGTCCAGGTTTGAGGATATGGATGGATAGGTATATTAGGTTTTGTTAACATACAAGAAAAAAATCTTTAATATATTATAAGTCTTTCAATATTGGATTTCAGAAAGAGAAGGAGGTGTAACAGACAGGAAAGAGAAGAAATGGCCTGGTTTAGACTGAAGGTTTGGAGGCTGAGGTTTTTGAGGAATTATGTTCTACAGGGGTACATGCCCAATATGTGGAGAGGAGGAAGATACTGTATTCACTCTGCTAAAATGTATGGGTACTGAGAAATGAAGGAAGGTTTTAATTAGAAAGAAATGGTTAAAGATTGATAAGGGATTCGTGATCAGGGAACATTTTGATGATAAGATTCCTGATAGGATTGGGTGAGTTTTTATGGAAAATAAGGTTGAAATGGAAATGTTCAGTGGAGAAAAGGAATAAATTGAGTTTAGTTAGAAGCCTTGTTCTAAGTAAGTAGTTTCACAGTTTATTTTTAAAATGTGTTAAATTTGGTAATTTGATCTTTATACGTGGTATGAACAGGTTTGTGAGCAGTTTTATTTGTTGATTAGTTGAAAAGGAATCATATTTGAAGGCAGTTATGGTTAAGTTTAGTTATAATTGTTTGTGCAATAATAAGATGAGCATAAAATACATTTCTTCTCCTGGATATTCCAGTAGTAGACTACTAGATGAGTTTGAGACAGGTCTATGTAGTGAGGAGTAAATTATTTAAAATTAAAGTTTGATGTTAATTATAATACATTTTTTGTATACAAATTTTTAATGGGCAAAACCTAGAAATTGGTCAGGGCCAGAATTGGTGGTTGCCATTTTTTTTTAAACATACCAATTAAAAAAACTTTTAACATTATTTTAATAAATGTTTCACAGTAAAAATTCTGCAAAAGTTTCATAAATGATCTATGTATATATTAAGTGTTTTGACATGTCCAAATTTTTTGTATGAAAATCCAAGGATGAATACAATTAGTAAAATATGACAAGTTAACAGCTTAAAAACCAAAATTATTTTAAAAAATGGTTAACCCTAAAACTGCTAAAATAGCACACTTCAAAAACACACTATTACATGGGGTTGTCAGTAAGAGTCAGAATTTATTATGGTCATGGTCCTACGCATTAAACTGATTATGGTGTATAAGTTTCAAGAGTAGCAAACAGTTATATACTCTCATTAGATAATTCAAATTTTTTCAAATATGTAGAACTACACTTAAAAAGGTGAATAATTGGATTCAACTATCACACAATGCTATAACTGTATGGATAATAGCAAAAATTGCTATCAGTGCAAAAAGTAATTGCCAGAATTACTCAAGTTCTCAAGTAATGAATGAAACTTATGAGTCCAGATTGTTAAACTGTTGCAGTAGAGACTTTGTTTTACAACTGAAAAATGGCTTTTATAATTGTATATGCCTTTCATTTTTCTAAAATGAACTCAATCTTTATTTCTAGCTAATTTGCATAAATATCTCCAAATTTATCAAACAATTCCAAACATGTTCTTAGCATTATTGAAATACTAATGAAGTGGCCCCCTGGAAGTATAAAATTACAATAATATTAGAAACCAGTTTTGTACTGCACAGTCTCAAAACAGATTTACATTTTTATTAATGACATTTCCCGACTATATAGAAAAGGTGAGAGGTTGAACAGCCCAGGAACATATGGGCTGCTGTCTTGATTTTGCTGTAAATGGTCAAAAAAACCTAATACTTGATGATAGTTTATGCCTTAAAGGAGATTAAAAAGTACCGGCGAGAGGGGTGGAGCTTTTAGGAGTTATCTTGCCTTAAACCAGCAGTCTTCCTGAGACAGATTTTATCCTTCTTCTTCTTCTTCTTCTTCTTTCTTCCTAAGGAAAATCTACAGAAGGTAAACCAATTCTATTATGAAAGTCAAGGGTTTTTCATTTGTTGCAGATTAAGTCCATATTTTGTTTTAAATGTAACATTAATTAAACCTTAATGTTTTCTCTCATCAGCAAATTCTAGCAAGAAAAATGGTCACAAGTATTAATCATAATACAAACATAAGTATAAATAATGCATAACAATGCATTCTATACAGAATATTTACATGTGGATTCATTGTATATTTTTATTAACCTTGCTATCTTTCATTTCACAGAATTGTTTTTAGCATGATGGGGTTATTGTTAAAAAGAGCATAGTTATATTGATAAAAATTTGCTTTTGCAAGGGTATGCATGCCACTGATAACAGTGTAATGAATTTGTGATTCTATAAGATAATCAGAAGGTAGTCATCTACTGTATGTTTAGCTCAGTCAATATGGTATCCAAAAGGTGTCAATTTCATCATTTAACCTTCCAGTCTATCCACCAGCATCTAAGAGAAACAAGATCCCTCGCAGAGCATAGACCAGATGCTGGTACAAATCAAACCTGTTACACCTCAGACTTCAAACAATTGGTGCTTGATTAACTCGGTTTAATCCTGCAAGTTCTCATGCAATCATATGCCATGGGCAGAAACAGTAGTACTGTGTGGTGGGCTCTGAAGGAGGAATGGTTACACAAATGTACTTTGGTCCCTAGTTACAATTTGAAACCAGATCTTGGAGCATTATGGTGAATATTCTGATTTTTTTTTTTTTTTTGTGCTCTTCATGAAGTCCCTTTGAACAGAATTTTGAATGACAGGAATAGCCACATACGACTATGAAAATGTACTGCCATCATAGAAACAAAACCATCACTACTGTTTAGCATGAACAAGTGGGCTGGCATAGTTGATCTATACCTTCTAACTCTGCAGTTTAATAGAAACAAATATTCAGTTCTTGATCCACTCTCTTTGGACATACAACTTCAAAAATAGTATGAGCCTTATGGAGCTCATCTTGATTTTGCTATGCGCACATTACACCATCCCAATGTGTTTCTTGGCTGCTGGGCTGGAAGGAGAAGTTCTCAAATCTGGCTAATGTGCTGTCCTGACATTACAACATGGAGTTTCTCTTAAGAGGACATTTCAAGAGCCTCATATTTGAAATATTGGTTGCCTCAGATAAAGAATTACCGGTGAAGAGATTGGTTGCTTGTTATGAAAATTATGGCATTTCAGAAATCTTTGAATAGTTCCAAAGTTCATTTTTGCACTAATATAACTTCTGCAGGGATGTTGGAGGTACCAACTACGAACAGTGCCTTTAATGATCTCTTCATTCAAAGTTAGAAAAAAGTGGTGATGATAAGACAAAGACAGTTTAAAAAATGTCTTTATACAAAAGCAATATTCCTCATGAAAATGAATAGGTATTATATGATTATGTTTTATTCATATCGTTTAATATTTCTTTCACTCAAAAGGGAAAAATAATGTTTTTTATTAAGCTTCTTAAATTTAACATCTTTCCTCAAATTAAAGGTGAAATAGGTCAGCCTTTGTATTTAAGTTCACTAGCAATTACACATTTTTCCTTTCAGAATTGGGGAAAATATTGTTTTAATTTATTTTCCATTTTGTGCAGCCTTCTGATTTTCTCCCACCATTCAGCTCCAAAGTACATTTTTCAGTAGATGTTTGCATCTACTAATTTTTCTTTTTTCACCTTTGCACCAATTAAACCACATCTAGGAAAGTATTACTTAATCTTATCCATTTTTGAGATAACTTTCACAGTCACTCACATTATTGCAATGAGCTTCATTCTGAATAGTAACATCAACCTTTCCTAAAGTAGCAACTTGATCAGCAGTTGATCTTCATTGTAGGCTACGAGTCTTTGTTCTATCCCTATCTGTGGGCATCTCTTGGTTCCATACCTTTAATAACAATTTATAAAATATTCACCAATAATGTAGACTAACAATACACAGAAACAGCTACACACTTGCTAGCTGCACTCTCAAAGCACTACTAAGATAAAATCTTCCAGATTCGTGAGGATAAAACTAGTGGCAACATATTTTGTTTACATTTCCACAATAACTGCCCTTCTTCCTTATCTTTCAACCTCAAATGAACTTCTGTCATATATCTTCTTTTAAAATTAAGGTATGGCTGATATGGAGCACAATTACTGCTTTGCATTGTCAAAGTGGCTTGTTTGATGAAATACTGAATCATTTAAAAATTTGTTAGAATTACTTTTGGGGTCTTTTACATGGATTATTTTAATTATCCATTACCTTTGCTCTAAAAAGTCAGGCAGTCTAATATGCATGTAAATAGTGCATTATATTCACTCATCCTATGTGACACTAGACTAGCATAAGAAAGAAATCAATTTTGAACTCAATGATAAATATATAAATGTAC
Organism: Metallyticus violacea; assembly: GCA_030762175.1. Lineage (NCBI taxonomy): Eukaryota > Metazoa > Arthropoda > Insecta > Mantodea > Metallyticidae > Metallyticus > Metallyticus violacea. The sequence continues at coordinate 237,105,381 of CM060846.1, forward strand.
TTCTTTGCGGCATTGAACTAAAATTTGAACCTAAAAGTATTCAAATTAATAAGCACTGTTACATTAATGAGTAATGTAACTACAACTCATGTTTCAAACCTAACCACCAACTTACATAGATCCAGAATGCAAGATATATTTTAACATCAGTCAACTATGGTACAATAGAAAAAACCAGTGATTCAATGTAAAATACACAATGGAAGAAAATTTACTATGCATAATAACATTTATTTTGAGAACTTGAATAACTAGAAACGATGAAGCATAGTTGCATTTTTTCATTTGTTCAGTTTTATAAAACAATTTTTAAAAAAAATTGTATTTAATCATTTCATTACACATTTCAGTATGTGACTGTTCATAACTAAGTTTATTTTTAAACAGCATTAGCTCAGAATTAATGAAAGCACTTTTCAATAGCCTGCTTAGTATTACAATAATATAATCCAAAAGGAAAACAGCTATAGGCATGTAAACAAAATCCACCATAGGACTGTCAAAACCAAAAGACCAATAGCAGTGAAAGTCGTATTGTTACTTGCATGTATAGTTAGGAAGGTGGTAAATAATTATCAGTTGCTGTCTTGAAATAATGAGTACAAACTGAAGAAGTTCATATAACAAAACAATGCATGTGCCTGTGCATATAGTCCCATGTGAATTAATTGGAACAAGGTAATTTTCTTCATAGTTTTCCCAATGGTTGGCAACAGTGCACTACACATTGCTTATTCTTAGATTCTTCACCCTCTATGCATTCTTTGCACTGTTATGCATTGTCATTTATTTTGTGTGACAATTGTTTTAGGATAAAAGTGCATTTATTTTGATGTGTGCTACTTTTCAGAAATGTTGAGGTTTTCTTGTGCGATTATTAATGCCTATACCTTCAATAGATATGATTTCCAGGAAGAGTAGTGTGATTGTAGCATTATATCAGAATACTTTCATGACACAAACATTGCTAACTGATGAATGTTTTCTCCATAGAAGCAAATCAAACCCCAGATTCACTGCTATGCACTTGGATCATGAATTGGGGAAAGGGGAGTGAATCTGCATGTTTCTGATGTTCATCATAGACTTTTGACAGTTGGAAGGAAGGAAAGCAAACCTGTAAAGAAACACCTTCTAACATGAGAAAAGCACAGGTAACTATCTTGTGGGCATATAGTGATCAAGATTAGGACATGGAGCAATTGAAAAATGTTTATTTATTTGATGAGAGTCACTTTGAAGTGCAGGGGGAAAGGGTTCAATAAGTGCATTGAACAAATAAGGCAACATCTTCAGCACATTTGCAACAGACCGTAAAATGCCCCATAAAGAAAATGGTTTGGGGGTGATTCATGCATGAAGGACTAGGACTCTTAGTACCAATCAACGAGATGATGAAATCTGACCAGTACATTACAAATGCTGGAGAGGAGAGTTTTTGGAGAGCTGCACAAGGTTTCTAGATGGTGATGGAATTTTCCAGCAAGATTTGGCCCCTTGTCGCACTTCAAAGAAAGTGAAGAAATTCTTCAGTTAGAACAATATTTATGTGTTAGAGTGGCCAGGGAAATTCCGTGACATTAATCCAATAGAATACTTGTGCGCTATTTGCAAAAGCAGTCTCACAAAACTTGACTTTCCACAAAAATACACATGATAAGAGTCTGTATTTAAAGTGGTTTCATAATGATGAACTTAAAATTATGTGCTCAAAGCCTTGGAATCTATGCCAAACAATGTAAAGCAACTTATAAAACAAAAAGGATGACATATTAGTTATTAGTAAAGATTAAAGGTATGTATTAGGTGAATAACCATTAAAAATTAAATCTATATGTTATTGTCATATTCTGATTAATTCGCAAGGGACTGTATTAATTAAAACATATCTTTTAAAAAATAAAATTATTTTAAAAATATATGAAACTAACACAGTGAAGCCAAGTCATACTAAACACTCTTATTGCTTCACTTACTTGTGTGATATTTGGAACCGGTTTCAAAGACCTTTGTTTTCATCTTCGGCCAAAGGTATGACTGATTGGAGAATCCAACAGCTCTGTAAAGATGAAGCACTGCCCTGGTGGTGTTTTAATGTAATTAAAATTAGTTTTTTCTATCTTTGGAATATCATAGTTCATTAATTGATCTCTGTATTTATAAATGTAAATTTTTTCCCAAGTATCCAGTTCTATATGTCCCCGAGTCTCTTTTAATAAATCCACCTTCTTCACAATCCCATGGTTTTTTGTCAAAAAAATATATGTCACAGCTGATCTATCTGTCTGTTTACATTTTATGTTCCTGAAAGGCTCTTCTAAACGTGTGCCTATATTTCTCTTTGTTTTTCCAATATAGATCTTTTCACAATCTGAACGTTATTCTGTAAAAAAGTGCTTTTTTCTCTTGTGGAGTCTTTACATCAAGATGTTTTCCAAATTAAATCTGTTGATGGGTGCTAATTTTATATTGAAACCTTCTATTTTGAAATTTTTTCATTGTTTTTGGATATGTAAATTTTTTAAAAATCGGTTTTTCTATATCTGCTGATAATGTGGTGGTATCTCTGATGAGTTTTTTCCTTTTAAATCTTTCCACCTTTTTATGTACTAGATCTTTATTAAAGCCATTTAAAATTGCCATTTCTTCTATTTTATTATATTCTTTTTTAAATTCCTTTTTACTAATTGGTAAATTAACCAAACGATATGTCAAGTTGTTATAACTGCATGTCTGTGTGTTAAAGAGTTAAAACCATCTGCCTTGATATGATTATCTGTATGTGTGTTTTTTCTATACATCCCAAAGCTCAGATTCTCATGGTTCTTCATAATTTTAATACCTAAAAATGGTAACATGTTATCATTTTCTATTTCACATGTAAAAGAAATGTTTCTGTCTTGTATATTCATCAGCTTTAAGGCATCATCAATCAGAATTTTGTTTACAATAGAAAAAATATCATCTACATATCTGTACCAAATCCTAAAAAAGTGTGGAAAAGCAGAAGTAATATGTATCCCAAATCTGCTCATGAAGAGGTTTGCCAAAAAAGGTGATAAAGGGCTACCCCATAGTAAGTCCAGTTTTTGTTTATAAAATTTTTCTCTAAGTGTAAAAAATGAATGATTTAAGCCAATTTTTGTGAGTTTAAGTTTTTAAGTTTTAAGTTTTTAAGAACTTAATGTTCTTAATCTTCTCTATTAGTTGAAATGAGTTCTTTATGCTTTTACTTGGAAAACTTTGTAACATATTAAATTTATCAATCATTTTGCTAATACATATGATGGTGTATAGACATTATTGATAATAGTTCGCACACTTTTTCCAGGTTTGTGAATTTTAGGTATGCCATATATCTTTGCTATAACTGGATTATTCTCTTTTAATTTGTATTTAGTTGTGTTCGGAATGTTTGTATGGCATCATTCACAGTTTACTAGATTCTTTCAACGGATCTGATTCAATTTTAACAAATTCTTTTTAATTGAGCAAGTCTTGCATTCTAGAAACATATCCTCATCTAGAATTAGTATTTTGTTTCCTTTATCTGCCTTTCTATACACTACCTCTTTTCATTTAGTGATCTTATAATGTTTCTGTATATATTAATTATTGGTGATTTCTTTATACTGATTTCTTTGAAAGCTTTATCTGATTTTATTCTGATTCTTTCTTTTTCTTTATTATATAAGTTTCCCATTGCAACTTCCAAATCAACTATATAATCCTCTATATTATTGGAATATTTAACACACATTTTTAAACCTTTGTTGAGAAAGCCTAACTCTTCTTTATTGAAACTTTTTTTAGATAAGTTCACTACATGGTTTTGTTTTGTTTTGAATTACCTGAATATTTAATTTTTTCCCCATTGTTATTCCAATTGCCAAATTTTCTTTTATGAATGTTAACTTTTTTCTTTACTTGTAATTGTATGTGCTCCAATGCATTTCTAATCAAATTGTCCCCAAAAATACTTCCAAACCTTTTTGAAATGAGCATGTAAAAATCATATGGTTTTAAGTATATATTTGCTAGTTTAGCATAATGTTTGGTTTTTTCCATTTGAATTATCCTTTTCCCCCCCCCTCTTTTTTTCCCTGTTGCTAACTGTTCTCGACTATTATGGATGAATTTCACAGTTTTCTGTACAAAGTTTGGACATATGTTGTGCTTAAGACATAAGTTTAGAAAGCGAATATCTACTGATATGAGTCTACTTTTTTCTTTGAGTTCTATATAGTTTTTTATTTCTTTTTTCAAATTGTAAAATTTGTTTTTAAAGTTCACATAACTATTGTATAAATCTTCCATATTTCCAAGGTATTTGACACAATATCTTTCCTCTTCAAGTTAAAAGAGACTTAGGGATATATAGAACTGGATACTTGGGAAAAAATTTACATTTATAAATACAGAGATCAATTAATGAACTGTGATATTCCAAAGGTAGAAAAAACTAATTTTAAGTACATTAAAACACCACCAGGGCAGCGTTTCATCTTTACAGAGCTATTGGATTCTCCAATCAGTCATACCTTTGGCCGAAGATGAAGACAAAGGTCTTCAAAACCGGTTCCAAATATCACACAAGTAAGTGAAGCAATAAGAGTGTTTAGTATAACATATATCACATGATTTTATTCAAGGGACTGTATGTTTGGAAAGAGAACTACAAATTTTCCTTGGCATTACTTTGACTAGTCTCTTTGAAATGTGTATTTTTATACATTTTTGGTAATAAGTAACAAATATACATCTAACCTCAACTCATGTATTCACATTTCTTACACTATACTTCATTCACTTACATAAAAGTAAAACGCGTTTCGGGAGAATCTCTCCCATCTTCAGTTGCTCACTGAACCTCCGTTACTCAAAACTATGGCTGGACAAACGAATGTTTCTGTTGTGGCCTCTGTCCAGCCATAGTTTTGAGTAACGGAGGTTCAGTGAGCAACTGAAGATGGGAGAGATTCTCCCGAAACGCATCTTACTTTTATGTAAGTGAATGGAGTATAGTGTAAGAAATGTGAATACATGAGTTGAGGTTAGATTGCCACTCCATTGTCAACAGCTTCATAAGTACAATATAAATATACATCTACTTATATATTGGGGGAGATGTTTTAAGGTTTGTATTATACAAATAACTGCATTTTGAACCCTTTTTACGTGGAAATAGGAAATTAACATCACTGAAAAGGACTTGTATACTATGGAAAAATAATGGTTATAGTATTACATCCAGAATTTTTCTCTAGAGTGCATCAGCATAAAGTTTCTTTGTAAAATTATGTTAACACCTCTTTTTGTTCCAAAAGTCTTACTGCTTGAAAAATTTGAAATTTTATCATATAAATATCTGTGATCACTACCAAGTGAACCAATCTAATGAACTATAAAAGTGAAAATGTCAATATTTTACTACTTAAACTTGACAAGTTATTAATGCATTTGGTTATTTGTTAATAAATTTACATACTCGTTATAAACATTCCACAGTTACTAAAGAATGTTTGGTTGAAAAGAGAGCACATTAAGTTAAATATAACATACTATTTACATAGTAAAGTTAAGCATCAGAATGCAAAAAACTTGCACTTTGACAGCAAAATATTCTTCCAGTATATGCAAAGAGGAAAAGCACTACACAGGAGCTAGCAGGTAGCATTTGGCATAGCAACCTCATTGTTGCTGTTTCAGTTGTTTCCTGGAAGCAGAATAAAAAAATGTGCTGTCAGGAAGGATCACAGAAGAAGAGAATCAAGTGCAAAAATTGCATGTCCCATGATGCAGATAGGTACTTATATTAATGTATAAGTGCAGGTAGCAGACCTGTAACATATTTATTCAATATATTTGTTATTTCTGTGTTATTAATTTTTGTGGAGAGAGCTAAGTTAGTAGTCAGTGAGGAGGGAGATGTTTGGAAGAAGATCCTGTGGCGAGGAAAAGAAATATAAGTGAAAATGGCAGTAAACATACAAAAATATTGTCAAAAATTGTTTTTAAGAACAAAAAGAAATTTGGATGGTCAAAGTAAACTGTAAGATTTTGGAAACTTCATAATCATGGATATGATGATATTATATTATTATTAATAGGTGGTGTGGAAATGAATTCAGGCCACATGGATTCTCAAGAGGCTAGAGAGAAGCTTAAATAAACTGAATGGTTTAGAAGAAAGGTTCATAATAAGATAGTGATGCTAGGTAAGGATATGAAAGAAGAATTCAAGAAAAATATTATTGTGATTGGAGAGGAAATAGAAATATGCAAAAGGAGAATGGAAACGTTGGAACAGAGAAACTGCCACTTCAATTCTGTATTTTTTGGAGATGAAGAAAGAAGATGGATTTGGTACACATAAGAGATATTATAAATTGTAATGTAGAAGCTGGAGATGGAAGTGAGGAGATGGATATAGTAGCAGCCTATTGTATTGGAAGAAGAGTAGACAAGAGGATGACAGTGGTGAGGTTTGCTGCTATGGAAATGGTGTACAAGGTGCTAAAGAAGGCAAAGTCTGAAAGGGACCAATATTTATAAGCAAAGATTTATCACCAAAACAGTGTGCCCTGAAAAGTCAAATGGTTCAGAGAATGAAAGATGCTGGGCAAGTTGGTAGGAAAGCTTTCATTCTTAATATATAGTTATGGATTGAAGATGATAAGAAATGGAGGAAAGTAACAATAAATTAATGGACATGACTGGAAGAATAGAGGATATGTATTGGCATATCTCTTGAAGGAGACAAAACTGAGGGAGGAAACCAGAGGTTCGAGGATAGAAACAATGACTGACAAACAAACAGAAGATGTAAGTCAGAGTGTGGTAGCAGATGGAGTCAAGTTTGATGAGGGGAGGGGTAGGGAAAATTTGCATCTATGCAAAAGAAAAGAATTACAGCCAAGAGACATTTATCATGTTAAGCTCAGCATTTGGCAGCTGGGAAGATGCTGATGGCACAAACAGATGTTTGGAGGGGTGAGGATACTACAATTACTATGAATTCCAGTATAATGTGAAGACCACAAAGATTGCAGTCAGTGATTATGATTGTGAGCACAATAATGATGCGGATGTCACAAATCACAAGCAGAAATACCTAAAGAAGGAATCCAAATTAAAAGCAGAAAAAAGCTAGATAGCTATAGGCTGAGTACTAGTTCAGAATAAGATCTTAGCAGTAGCAGAAGCATGGATGGGATTAGGAGAGGTTATCAAGGTTCAAGGTTTTGATTGTGTTAATAAAAGTGGGGTTTGAAGAAATAAAAGAGGAAGAGTTTCAGATGATATTAGGGCATTTATTTCACAGGAACTGAGAGGAATAATTGAAAGAAAATCATGCCTAGAAAATATGTGATTAATAATTCCAGAGGGATGGGTGCAGTAAAGAAACTAGTGCTGGTGATCTCATGAACAAAGTGATAAATTTTTTTCATTTTTTATTTAATTTGGTTTATTTACAGACACTCTTTAACATCTCAGGTCATTAGCATCCCATTCAATTCAGGGCGTGAAATGGCAAACAAATTTTGCTCACAGGCTTCTTTTTTTAAGGCTTGAGGTTCTTTATCATGCTGTAAAGTATGACATGGGACCAAAGGCTTTACTTCCCTTCCAAAGGAAGCCATACTTAAAATTTTTATACCCCCAAAAGATTAGTTCTGGCTGGGATCAAATCCATGATCTTGCATTTAGGTATTGATAAGGTATAAATGGAAAGATGAGTTTAGAGAGGTTTTTTAATATTAAATTGAGGTATGAGTGAGATATGTTTAGGTGGAATAAGAACAATGGTTTTAAGAAAGGAGGTAGATAAAGTCTTAAGATCTCTCGAGTTTATTTTAAAATGGATTGGAGAGAAAATTATAAAAAAAAAAAAAAAAAAAAAAAAAAAAAAAAAAAAAAGCAGATAAGGTGGGCAGTCACTGGTAGGTTATTTAAGGAAGCAGTTACATGGAGGGAAACAAAACAATACGAAGATATGATTGAGATGTTGCATTTGAAGGAAGTATATGGGAATATGTTGGAAGTTAAGTCAGAAAATTGGAGTAGGGACAGGGCTAATGAAATTAAAACAAGAATAGAAGCAGGTAGATTCTATGAAGTAAGAAAATATTTAACAGATGGGTGGTGTGAATGCAGCAGAGAAGACAAATTTCTTCAGAAGATTGCTCAAAATTCAAGAAGGGATGGGGAAAATACAGTCATTTGGAGGGTAATGTAAGTATGTAAGTATATTGAAAAATTAGATAGGTCATTTTCTAATGCAAAATTATTTAAACATGTTAAGAACATGAAAAGGATCAAAGCAGAGGGTATAGAACCAGCAGAATTACTTCAAGGTTGGTGTGAAAGTTTAGATAGATTGGAATGATCTAACAGAGCTGTTAAATGTTATTAAGCACAAACTTGCATACTAAAAAGTTGGAGAATAACTATAATTCATCTTATATATATCAAGGAAAAGATAGTATGGGAAGTCCTAATAATTACAGAGGAATAGCATTATTATCCAACCTAGGAAAAATTTACACAGGAGTATTGGCAGAGAAAATTCAAAATTGGAGTGAAACATATCAATGATTGTCACCTAATCAGTTTGGTTTCTGTAGGGGTAGAAGAACTTTGATAATGTTATGATAATTAAGACAATAATTGAGAAAGAAGCAGGGAGAATGTACATGTTTTTTGTTGATCTGGAAAATGTCTACATAAAACTGTAAAAGAACTGTTAGAGCATAATTGGAGAGGAAGTTAGTAAAATTTGGTTGAGATTCTGCAGAAATATACAGGAAAAATACATTTTATGTCAAATGGGAGATGATGAAATGAAGTGATACAGGAAATTTCACAAGATCAAGGACTTAGACAGGGTTGCAAGTTGAGCCCAATGCTACTTAATTTACTTATAGATAATCAAATAGATAATTTGAAGGTAGTAAATAAACACATGGCTGTGATAAGAGACAAGGAAATTCTGGGGCTGCTTTTTGCTGATAATTTAATGGTGAGCTCATTTACAGTGATTGGTTTAAACAGGGTCATAATGGAAATAGAGAGTACTGTAAAAAAGACTTGCAGTGAATCAAGAGTAAACAAAAGTGAGTGTGTGTAAGAAAGATGCAAAACTAGGAAAGAAGAGATGTGGTCAATGGCAGGTAGAAACATACATATAGTTAATTGATATCATTGTATGATTCAGTTGAACTACACACTATTAAAGCTTCACTTACTTTTCATAAATGTATGGAACCGGTTTCGAGAACATTTAGTTCCCATCTTCAGCCAGGCTAAAGTTCAACTGATCCTGGTCGCGATTGAACCCATGATCTTGGGTTTAGAAAGCAAGCATGGTTACCACTAGATCACCAGGACCAACAAACAATGTTTTGAAATTACTGCAAAAAACATCAAGAAAAAATGTTTAAATTGCAACACTGAAAAGTTAGGGGTCCTGGTGATATTCCAGCAGAAAGTTTAAATTTACAGGCTGCAGCCATGATTTCATACTGAATGAGGTGATTTCATATCTTCGTTAATAATTTCAATCTTCTGCATGATTGAAAAATGGAAACAATCATACCAATTTGCAAGGGGGAAAACCTCCTGTAATACAAATAATCATAGGCCAGCGAGTCTCATGCAAATAGTGTGCAAAGTAATGCAACATATTACAGGTAAGTATTAGACAGGAATTGAAAGCAAAGGGATGGTTCTCTTAAAGATAAGCAGAATTTAGAGAGGATTTCTCTTACAAAAGTCAAATAGTATTTGATTATTTCAGGATATAATAGAGGAAGTTGATAAAAAAAAAAGAGAGAGAGAGAGTAGATGCAGTAGTGATCAATTTCTCTAAAGCCTTTGACTTGGTATTGCATAATGTATTACTAACAAAAATTACATCTGGCAAACAAGATTCAGTACCCAGTCCCTTACTTTAATACACATCAATGATATAGTAACCAATGTAAAATTAAATGATAGAATATTTGCCAATGATTGTATTATATACAGAATAATTTTAAATAATTTTTATATCAGTATTTTGTAAGATGTAAATCAGAAAAAATTGGGATAAAAAAAAAATTAACAAAAATAAGAGTTACTCAATTTCATTTTGCAGGATGGTAGAGAAAATGAATTTGAAATATAATTTTTATGGCTTACTTATTCTACAAGTTATAGTTGTAAATATCTTGAGGTGTACTTTCAAAATAATCTTGCATGGGATAAATAGTTATGTTTCAGGAAAGGCGTGGAATTCATTGCATTTTGTTATGAAAAATCTTAAAAAATAGGCAGCACAAAATTGAAGACAACATTGATTGAGCCCATAATGGAAAATGAAAGGGGATGTAGGGATCCTTACAGATCATATCAATAAGAGGCTCTTGAAAAGTACAGCATAGGGCAGCAAAATTTGTAAAAGCGGGAGACGAACATAGAAAAAAAAACAGTAAGAGAATTAGACTGGAATCTTCTTGAAACTAGGAGCAAGGCTAGAATAACCACTATGGCCAAAACTCATAAGAACAAAAATTATGCGAAGAAATAAAAAGAGTACTTACACAAGCTGATATATTATGCCAAGGCAGATCACATGTATAAAATTAGATGTCCCTCTCAAACAACAGATTTGGAGAAATTCTCCCTTGTGAATCTAATGATAATTCTCTTTTGGAGTTTAGTGTAAAAAATGAATACCTAAGTTTAGGTTACAATTGTGTCTGTTTGCTAGATGCCAGCTATACAGTAAGAGCCCAGGTCAAACAAAATTTTTTTATACAACCATAATTTTTGTTGCCTACAGTGAAATCATGAAGTTATGCTATCTGTATACAAGCTATGAGTAGAATTTGTTTTAGAAGTTAATGCACCATGCCGCAAGTCAAGAGGCACAATGGCAAGGTTACAGGAACAAGATGTTGAGCTGCTATTCTTTCCTGTTAGATATCATGACTTGAACCCTATAGAAAACTTATGGAACTCAATGGCTGCTGAATTACAAAAGATAAAAAGTCCCAAAACAAGCAGGAAATTGATCTCTAACTTGTAGAGCTCTACCAAAGATAATTGCTGCACTTTTATTGACAGAATGCCTGACTGCATTGACACTTTGATGGAATGTTCACATAGGTGCATTTGCTATTAAATGCATGAAGTGTATAACATTTTTAGTAAAGATATAAGTAATAATTTTCTGTATGGTGCACTTTCTGAAATACTGTATACTATTTTCTTTCCAAATATGTCAATAAAATATACTTTGCCATTGTTATACCATAAGTATTTCCTTGGATGTTAATTCTACCCGAAGATTAACACATTTCACATGCTCATGATACATTGTTGTTACTTTTTTCTGCTTGGAGCATTTTAACTTTTCAGCAAAGTCAATCTTATAAGTAACCATGGGACAAATGCTTGAATGGACACAGTTGTATGCACATCAACCATACAATGCAGTTTGTCTTTTCTTGCTTTATATAAAACCTATTTTTAAACCAGTTAAAATCTCCCATGGGAAGGGTTAAAATTCTAAAATGGTTAAAATGGCTAAAATCTTTACCACTCTTAAGCGTTTCACTCTTTAAAGGGTGAATTTTTCATTAAAGGGTGAAACGTTTAAGAGTGTTGAAGATTTTAGCCATTTTAACCATTTTAGGATTTTAACTCTTCCCATGGGAAAGACTGGTTTAAAAATAGGTTTTATATAAAGCAATTACATATGTTTCACTGTATTGATTCAGATCAAGTTTTATATTGTCTTTTCTTTTCTTTTTCTTTTTTTTTTTAATTTTATACTTGAATTATCAATAATTTTCTGTGTATTTAACTATCTCTGAACTGTATTGTAATCCTTTGTGATTATGGAAACCTTTCAGCTCTTTCAATACCCTGAAAGAGAGCATACATGAGCTGAATCCTCTTCTTTTGACATAATGTTTTCTTTCTTGCATAACGCTTATACTGATATGTCCGAAGCATCCACCTCCTCCTTTATTTATTAGTGACAATGACTATTCCTCCCACGTACAGTGCTCCCAGTTGTTAAGTGTCCTACTATCACCCTCTTTGTTTTCAGTTGAGGACAAAAATGCATTCTTTTGAATAATCATGCAGATTACCATCACTAGTTTTCTGAGCAAAACTGCTGAGTATAAATTATCTGAATATTCTGAAAAGGCTAGAAAGTGCAACTGAGAGCACTATATAAGTATAAGCAACATTGCTCCCTTTCTTATCTCCACATTCTCTATTAGCAGTTTGATGGAGATGTAATTAACACCATCAGAAATTTAGTACAATTGATAATGAACAGAATGATTACATTGCTAATAAGCTGCTCTATATGCATTTTCCATCACCACACCTTTCTTAACTCTTCATTCTAATATGCAGGAAGAATTAATTCAGTCACATCCACCAGAAAGAAAAAGATATAAATATAAATTAGCACATATTTTTAATGAAATGCTTCTAATTTCTCTGCCTGGTATTTTTAACTTTATATCTAGCCTACATAATAAGCTGTGAGATTCAATTCATACTTTGATGTGGAAGTTAACCTAACTTGTATTTTACATTATGATCATGGAAATCAGCCTCTTTATTCTTACACTCTAGGACATAGAATGTAGAGATATATATGCTAATTAATGTTAACAGTTTTGTTTTTAAAATGAATTAATCTTGCTTAAGTATAAATATACACTGTTCTATTCATTCTTAGAAGTTTTCTCATGAGATCAGTCAAGTGAGCAAAGGATATTTTCCAAGCATTCAAGAGTGTACATCCAGATGATGAAAGCAATGTATGCTCTTGAAAGCCTGTAAAATACCCTTTGCTCACCAGGTTGATTTCTCAAGAGAACTTCTATGAATGCTGCCACCAGGAAAGCTACAAGCTTGGAATGTTCTATTTATATTAACAATTTGCTGTATAGATTGAGATACATATCTGTACTGGGTACCATGCGTTCACATTTACACATGAGATCTCTCAATTATGGACAGTTTTTCTCACTTAGAATATATGAATCAATGGGAACTACATTGTACTAGAAGAGCTAAACCTACACAACATTATCTTACAAAGAAATAATTCCAATTGAAACCACAGTTTGTCATTTTGACCCAAAAACAATTTGAACCCTTTCTCTTAGCTTTTGCATTTGAATTTGGAAAATTCCCTCACTCCTAATCAAGTCACAATTTGGCTCTTTTGCTTGTGCTGTACAGTTCACTGACCAGCTGCTTTTGAAAAATGCCATTTATGTTATCTTCCTGGTAAATAACTTTGATTGATGCAAAGACTATAAACAGATTGGAATTGGCCAATCATCTAGTATTCTATATAAATGTTTTTTTTTTTGTCCCTACTGTGCCTGAAGTTCAAACTCTCTCCACACTTAAGCTTCCATAAGCTCCAGTTCTATGCATTACAACTGTCAGTAAAACAATGTGTGCATGCATTATGACAGTACAGATTCAATGTAAATTTGTCAATGGACTATCAGAGCAAATTAGTACATTAATAACACAACTTGGCTGTGACTACCCTTTGCTCATAAATTGTAGGATGAACTTATTCATTAAACGTTGTGTTAGGGAGATATGATGGTTACCATTTAACACACACAAAATCTTAAAGCATGCCTCCAATGAAAATGCTAAGAAAACAATTACAGAAATGTAAATTATAATTAATCTGTTGTCTAACACACTCTTATGCTTCACTTACTTTTAAATACGTTGGGACCAGTTTTGAAGAGACATCCTCTCCATCTTCATCCAACTTGACAATGTAAATTATAATTAAACTGTCGTCTAACACACTCTTATGCTTCACTTACTTTTAAATACGTTGGGACCAGTTTTGAAGAGACATCCTCTCCATCTTCAATCAACTTGACAACTCAAGTTGATTGAAGATGGAGAGGATGTCTCTTCAAAACTGGTCCCAACGTATTTAAAAGTAAGTGAAGCATAAGAGTGTGTTAGACGACAGTTTAATTATAATTTACATTGTCAAGTTGGATGAAGATGGAGAGGATGTCTCTTCAAAACTGGTCCCAACGTATTTAAAAGTGAAGCATAAGAGTGTGTTAGAAGACTGGTTAATTATAATTTACATTTAACAAGCTTCACTGCGCAAGTTCCAACAGAATTTTTTAAAAATATCTTATTTTTCGAAAGTTTTTAAATGATTTACAGAAATGTTTATTGTATGTATGAAAAAGTGTCAATAAAACTATCTAAACATATGGTAGAAAATTAATAAAAATAATATGCTATTCCAAGTTCTCACCGAGTTCATCAGCTCTGGCTGGTCAGAGTTGTGATGTAAATCACCAGAAAGTGCTATCTTAGATTTCAAAATGTCTTTATTTAAATAAACTATATGCAGATAGTTTTTTTATGTGCTTAAGAATATTTTCATGAAAACCTTAGAGTAGCAATAGATAATTCAAATGTTACTAGCATTGAAACTCTAATTTCCATACTTTGCTGAAGCAGTCATCATACATCTGGGCACCCACAAATAGCATTGATTCAGAGTGATTTTTAGCAATTTAACTGCCATGCACAGACGAAACAGATTAAAGGAGACTTGTTCTATGTAAAACTTCCAGTGATTTAGGTTAAATGAAAGAGGGAATATTCAATATATATATTTAGATATATCAAACATGTAATGTGAATGCTTTCAAAGTGATTTTGATTTTACTGATTTAATAATCTATGACTATGTCCTATGAGGTTTCATAACTATAATTTCTGTTTATTTGCTTGTAACAAAAAATATTAAAATGAGAAATCAATAAAGTGGAATTTAATTTTCCACCATACAATTATTCTTTCAAACAAAACAAGTTTCACAAAGAGAGAGAGAAGCTAAATGCGAACATAAAAATGCTATAAAATGTTATTTTATTTCATTTTTAAAACACAATTTTTTTAATTTTAATATCTACAATCCCTAAATAAGTGTAGATATACTTATCCCTTGTGTGCGTTTATATATGTACATATAAACAAGAATATATCAGAAGCAGAAATAGATAAAAGGCTAAATAGTCACAACTTTTGCTATATTTAGAAGAGCTTGTGTTCTTCAAAGGCAGAAGACAAGTTATTTATCATAAAAAATGCAGGTTAGGTATTATACAGCTAGTTAACAAGCACAAACATAATAATAAATAAATGTTAAAAGCTGTTATACAGCATGAAATATTTCAGATAAATGTGTATCCTTCAGAAGCAAACAAAGATCAAAGCTACAGAAATAAATTTAAAAAATTTATAAACCGGTCAAGTTTTGTTAATAGCTACATTGTTCTACATGTTAAGGCCAAAATTGCGCATAACAACATGAAATAAAAGTTGAAATTCTGAGAAGCATATTGCATTTTGTAGCTTAATAACAAACTGTCATAAGACAGGAAAGAAAGAATGCAAAAACAATTATGAATTGTTAAGCATTATCATTGTTTATCCTACATTAATGTGTTCAGTTGTTAACACTAACTCCACTTACTTTTTTAAAACTTTGGACTAGTTTCAGGAGAGGTTCCTCCCATCATCAGCTGCTGTTGACTGAATCATTCAGTATAACAACTGAACACATTAATGTAGGATATATTACCAGTCCATTGTCTATAGCTTCGTAAGTACAATTTTTACTTAATTATCATTGTTATTACTACACATTCTGCACAGCTCAAATGTAACAAAGTAAGATTCCAAAGGAAACATTCTGCAATTCCTTCAATATTAACATATCTTATAAGCTGAGGACTTTATTTCCACACTTAATGCAAATGCTAACCTTTTAGTTAATGATAAAGTTGACAAGCTTTGTAATGAACAGCGTCAGTTTCTCTTTGCCTTGTTGTTTCTTCATTTTTTCAAACCAAAATGCAGAATCATATAATTACACAAAACTTCTTTCTTTCTTTCTTTGTTTATTTTCATTTTTGCAACTTGATGGAATCACTTTCCAGCTAGAATACAGTATATGCTATATTACTTTAAACAAATACTATATTAACATTATCCAAATCCAAATGCATTCGAAGTGCATACATAATGTTTTAATATAATTCATCATGGAATATTAAGAAATCTTTTAAAAAACAAAAGATGTAAGAGATAATTAGAGCTTAATTCAATGGCTGGTATGTTCCATTTTCCGTGACCTTACTTTGAGCACCTACACTTCCTGCTTTGCAATCTCTGCATACTGAGTATGGTATGGTGAATAAGGGACAATAAATTTCAATTATAGTGGTGCATAGCACCTATGCTCAAACCGAGTGCATTCAATTCATTTGAGATATTGTGGTGGCAGTATAATTTATTCTCAATGAACTAGAACTTCATTCCATCACAATGAGAATGACAATACCTTTGTATGAAGACAAAACTGTACAACCATAGTTAATATATGCAATAAAATAGTTTGCTCAGTAATTAAACTTAATGTAGTAGCACAAAATGCATAATGCAGCTAACTGCATAAACGTTCTTATATATAAATGAGGCTGCAAAATTTATACAAACATACTTTAAGCAGTACTGCCACATTTTTTCTACTTGGAAACATGAAAGCAGGCAATGGTTTTTAATTTAGATTCTTCTACACAATTTGCAAATGCAAACTATATACCTTGGTTGGTAACATGCAAATTATATATATTTTGGAAACACCCATCACCTTGTATCACTACCCTGCCCAAGCTGTGTTGTCAAGCTTATTTTCCTCTTTTCTCCCTCATCAAGTTTCCAATATTTGGAATCATAATCTAAGTTCAGATTAAAGAATTAGTTTCTATACAGTGATATGCAGAACTTCATACAAGAAAAGAATTATGATGAGAGGCATGTTGGCTCTTAAAAGCTTGGAGATATACTATACTCACCTGGTTGATCACTCAAAGACTTCTACATACATAAGTAGGATCTAATATGCTCAGCATACTAGGAGCAAAACTATGTAAGTTAGGGAATCTTGTCTGGGACAAGTTTCTATAAAAGGTAGATATTCTTTCTGTTTTGATAGCTATCTTTCATGTCAATAAGTTATAAATGACTTCTAGTTGCAATGACATTACAACACTGTCAATAGTCACTGAAATGGTGTCAAATATGCATATAGAGATTGACAAATTTTGAAATATTAAATCAAATTCCTAACCCAGTTCTTCTAGTATTTGCACATTCACTTTTACTGTAACTGGATGACATACTGTAGACTTCTCTGGAGAATGTGATATTTGTACATTCTTGTTCATATTTGTAATTGGGTGAGATACTGTAGACTATCATGGAGAATGTAATTTTTCCATGATGACTGAGGTACCCATAAGGCTAGTTTGGTTTGAACTCTGTAAGTTTACCATACATTTCATTGATTATCTGACTTTTTTGTTGAAGGGAAAGATTCAAGACATTTGCCCAGTTAAATTGGTTAAAAATGTCAAATCACAAATCTAAGTTTTATCTCACAATTCTGGAAAAGGATTTTTCTGCATGTCCATAAACACTGCATATCTTCTTCCAATTTCAATAACCACCTGAATTTAACCAACACACTTTGCAATGTTGTTGTAAGTCACCATATTGACTATGGCATTCCTCAAGATAAGATATAAACTGGTGATGAGTCATAACCTATGGTGTTAGTGAACTTCTCAACTATACCCATAAAATTAAAAAGTGCTGTATGTTTAGCACAAAGATTCATTATGTAGCGCACTAGAATTATTTTGTGAGAAGCATTAGGTTCTTTAAATTTGTTCTTTAGGTGTCCAAGTAATCAACTTTTATGTCCCAGCATAAAGTGTGGCATGTCCACTGCTATTGAGACAAGATTGAACCAAGACATTCCAACATTTTCAATAGCCTTCTCAATGCATGTATAAATACTCAATCCCTTTGTTCTATCTTTCAGTGAAATAAAGTTTAACAGCTCTTCCCTCAAAGGAAGGTTTTCTTTAAGACCTCTGATAAATACAGCAGTTAAGCAGTGTCTAATATTCACTGCAGCTCCTTCCTCACAGTAAGATTTTCTTTAAGACCTCTGATGAATACAATACAGCCAGTTGAACAGTATCCAATATTCACTGCTGTCAAGTGAAATATGTGATGAATTGTTTCAAAGCCTTTATAAGCTGGTCATTAACATTATATGCTATGTGATGGATGCAGCGTTACAATCTTTGGAAATAAGGTGAAAGATTCCCATTTTTGCGCGTTGTTATGAATAACTCCTTAATTCCTCTGCTATCATAATGACAATATTCTTGGCAAATTCCCAATCATTAAAGGGAGCATGTTCTTTGTAATACTAGTGAAATCCTATACTTAAGCTTACGATTAGAACTGAGTCACTGACAGTGTTCCTCAGGTTCATTCAACAACTTATCTTTCAATTATTCCATTAATACTTGCAGAACCTCCTCCCCACATTTGTCATATTCATTGGCATAGCATGCAAAATAATGATGTATATGAAATTTTTTTAACTGCTGAAGCGTCTTGTCACAAATCAAACATTTTGCCATTTCCCTCTATAAGAACACTTTTTCCCTCAGATATAAATGTTGTGGGAGTTTCTTTAACTATTACACTCTTTTTTCTCTACTATGGCTAATACATGCATTTTAATATGCTGTTAGGACTGAACTTATCTGTATCCTTGTACTGCTGCATTGACTACCATTGTGCACATGCAAGTTTACAGTAATACAACTTCACTGCTTGCTTTGCCATGGCCTTTTTGCCTGTCTCGTACATCACAACTGCAGCATTTGCTGGCTGCTGATCGATATTTTTCTTAATAGTTTTGTTTTTATTTTACTTTGTGCACAGAAGGCTATCAACTTATATTAACGTAAAATGTACCCTTATTAGATGGCATGAGAGATATGAGGATAATGTGTAATTAAGTTCTTGATTTAAACTGATGTGTTAATTGGAAAGTAACCTGGGGGTATGGAGAAAAAAAATCCTAAAAATCTGAAATTTTGAATGCACTAGCGCCCTAGAAAGAAAGCTCAGAATTATTTAATTACCACCTGATTTTTTTCAATAATTTTTCCTGTGGTATAATAGGACAACACATATAGTTTCTCAGGAACATTAGCCAAATGTTCTTAATAACCTCAATTAAAATGCAGCAATAAACAATAAAAACTTATACAAAGAATAACAAGCATCCTTTTCTTGCACCATTATGCACAGATCCTCCTTGTGCAATTTATAGGAATGATTTACCATTTCTATTGGAAATATATTTCTGTAGGAAAAACTAGCACATAATCAGCTGTTCAACAAAAAAATATGGCAGATCAGCTCAATATAAAGCAAAAATTGAGTGGAAGTGTATGAAAGAAAGGAAGCACTTTGCATGATTATCAATTGACATGTACCATATTTAAGTGAATCTAATGCACACATTTTTGTCCAAATGTAATATTCAAATTGTGGTGCACATTAGATTCTAGTGCAAATCTGTTCCGTAATTTGGCAGCAACTTCATTCAAATTTATTATTTATTGCATCATACGTCATTGCTGCAATTCTCAAATTCTTTACATTTATTGCTGGTCTATTATTGCATGGAGCGTTTGAATAGGAGGAAGTCATGAAATGGAGGGTAAACAGAGAAGGACATCTTATAATGTTCAAGAGTACAGTAATTCTTTATGCTGAAATGGTAACAACAAGGTAGGAAGAGGGTTCAATGTACCTGGAGCAACATTTGCTTGTGGTGGGAACAAAAATTGGCACTGTTTGCTACTAAAGCTAGTAAGAAGAAATTCACTGGTCCTCATAAAGGAAGACATCCACTTTGAAAAAAAAGTTATCGAACTCGTACATGAAAGAAAGAAGAATGAGCAACCTGTGACTAATGACACTATTATAAATAACTTTTTCTTCTTTGACCTATGCCAACCGTCTGGCAACAGCACCTGTGATGAATTTTATCCTATGTGCTTCAAGATGTAATAAGATCTGTTTTTTATGATTTTCAGTTTCAAATTTGGGGTGAGCATTACATTCGCATAATGCTATGCTATTGAAATTAAATGAGTCATAGAGCAAGTGGATTTTAAAAGATTCTAATGATTGTATTATCATGTGATTGCTCACTAAATTTCTTAACTAGAAACAACAGTAAAACTATTTTAAGGACCACATCTCTCTCTCTCTCTCTCTCTTTTTGTACCGCCACAGGTGGCAGAGGTTGCTAAGGCGCGGACTCGTGAGCGGGAGGTCTGGGGTAATCTGCCAGGACTGTCCTCCCTGAATGAGGTTTTCTCCAGGTTTTCCTTAGTTCTCATAAATGGCAAATGCTGGGAAGGTACCCTAACTTAGGCCTGGAACAATTCCTTCCCTAAAAATAAATTCTTTCGCAATATATCATTTCATCTCATGAATCATCAATGTCCCATCACTTAGTGCTTCTGTAGCAAAAACGGGCGTTAAACCTCATTCATTCTCTTTTGTAGAATTTTCTAATGTAAATGAAATCACCAATATATTTCTGACCCAAACATGCTTAATTCTGTCCATCCTTGCCTCGTAAACCCAAGATCGCGGGTTCAATCCTGGCCAGGGTCAATGCATTTTTTCGGACGTAAAATTCCTAAGTATGGCTTCCTTCAGAAGGAAAGTGAAGCTGTGGGTCTGGTGTCATAGATTTACAGCACATAAAAGAAGCTTAAGCTTGAAAAAGAGGCCGTTTCACTCCCCAAATTGAATGGGACGCTGATGACTTGAGATGTTTTAGAGATGTAAATAAAACAAAAAGCAACATTGCTTATTAATTCTGTCATATTTCAAAAGAAACAAAAATTAAGAGGAATAAATATCTAGAACATGTACAATTAACCTTTTTTCATTTGCTCGTATATGTTCTACAAACTATTGGGAACTAATAATTAGTTAAAATATTATTGCAATACATTTAGCTTAAGATGCCTGACACACATGAATGATCTAACAGTTTCTCTGCCATTACAAGTCGCACACACACTGCATGAAGATGGGTAGAGACAAAATCACTATTAAATGATGAGCCAAATGCTATAAAACTGAGCAGCTTTGTGGAAGCGATCCAAGTAGTTTAATGTGCAAACTTGTAATAACTGGTTGTCTTGGGGGAAAAGAGATATACTGAAAAACATACAGTTCAATAAACATGGAGGAGCAAAGGAAAGCTTCCTTTCAAAAATAACTGAAGAATGTGGCGTTAAATGAAAGGTAATACTTTCAGAACTGGAAGGCAAAGAAAAGAATGCTCGTGAAAAAAAATGTTGACATGGTGAACATTTAATATTTTAAAGTGTTGAAACTTACTATTTTATTTAATATTTAAGCCTATGACTTTTAACATGTTTTGCCGCTTTGTTTAATAAACATTTGGCCTATAAAAACGTGCGTATTACTATACTTCTAAATAAAATTAATTCAATTGTTTCTATCTTTAAAGGTATGTACCAGGCCCAAGTGATCTACCCACATATTCAAGATTAAGAAGAATGAAATTACTTCTATGACAGTGGAGATTCGATGTAAATTTGTCAGTGAACTATTAGGGCAAATTTGTATGTTAATAACACAACTTCAAGGATGTGACTACCCTTTCTCATAAATTGTGGAATGAACTTATTCATTAAACATTGTGTTAGGGATATGTGGTGATTATCATCTAACACATACAAAATCTTACAGCATGTCTCCAATGAAAAAGCCTAGAAAACAATTACACAAAAGTTTATTGTATTGATGAATAAGCTTCAAGTAAAACATATGGTAGAAAATTAAACAAATAATATGTTTTTCCAAGTTCTCATTCAGCTCTTCAATCCAGGAGTGGCTGGTCAAAGTTGTGATGTAAATCCTCAGAAAGTGCTAACTTACAAGTAAAAGATTTATTTTAATAAGCTAGATGCAGATAGTTTTTTTATGTGCTAATGAATATTTTCACAAAAACCTTAAGAGTAGCCCTAAAGATAAAGATAATTCAAAAGTAGACTGCCTTCAAATGTTATTAGCATTGAAACTGAAATTTCCACACTTTGCGGAAGCAGACATTCAGTCCTTCTGGGCACTCACAAATAGCATTGAGGCCTAACTATTGAGGCAGATGAAACAGATTAAAGGAGAGCAGTATTGTAATTTGTTCTATGTTAAACTTCCAGTGATTTCAGGTTAATTCAAAGAGGGGATATTCAGTACACATACATACATTTAGATATATGCATGTAATTTGAATGCTTTCCAAGTAATTCTAATTTTATTGATGGAATTGATAATCCATGATTATGTCCTAGGTGGTTTCATAATCACAATTTCTGTTTATTGGCTTGTAAGAAAACATAATAAAATGAGAAATCAAGTGCAAAGAAAACTTTCCACCATGCACTTATACTTTCATACAAGATAAGTTTCACCAAAAAAGATATAAAACATTATATGCTAACATAAAAATGCTATAAAATGATGTTTCTTTATGTAATGTTTGAAATGCGATTTATTAAATTTTGCTAAAATCTACCACCTCTACTTTTTACGCATTAGAATGAGTTGTCAATAAAGCGCTCACTACAGATACTGCATATGAACAACTAATATTAATTGATATCATTACATGATTCAGTTGAACTACACACTCTTAAAGCTTCACTTACTTTTCATAAATGTATGGAACCGGTTTTGAGAACATTTAGTTCCCATCTTCAGCCAGGCTAAAGTTCAACTCAGTTGAAGTGAAGCATTAAGAGTGCATAGTTCAACTGAATCATACAATATCATTTATTTTGGTAGAAGGTGTATGTGAACCAGAACAGGCAGCAGCTGAAGTTCAGCTTAAAATCAAATATATGGCTGTAAATATAAAATCTGATTCACATGAATTGGCCTAAGGAGACCAAACATTTGAAAGAGTTCATGGCTTCATCTACTTCAAGGCAAAGATTAATGAGGGAAAGGATATGAACGAAGAAGTATGCAACACAATTCAATTTCAGCAGTAAATAAATGTTATTTTCTCAATATTAATTACATTTTAAATCTAACGTAGCAAAACACATATTAATAATCTCTTTTGAGTTGAGCTATTTAAACACACTATATTTGGCTTCAGTTACTGGAGATTTACTCATGGTATATTTCATGGACCCTCATCCACATCTTCAGCTGTTAAATGCTGTCCTGGGTAAATTTCCAGTAAGTGAAGCCAAAAAGAGTGTGTTTAAATAGTTTTGACTCAGAATAGATTATTAATGTTATTCTGCATTGCAGAAACATTTTAAAAGTAACTATATATAAAGAAAAATTGCATATCTTGTATAAAATATTACTGAGACATATAGTGCTATATAGGACAGAATGATGATGCTCACTCATTTAAATGAGAAATTGCTTGATGTATTTGAAAGAAAGGTGCTGCTGGGATATATGGCCCAATTAAAGACCAAGAATAATGGAGACATTACTGCTTTCAAAGGACCTAGGCTCTCATACATATTAAGAGGTTGTAGTAGGAAAACCATGTTTGCATGGAGGAGGAAGCTATGATAAGATGCATTAGTATTTACAGCTAGAGGAAACAATGAGATTCAAGCAATCAAAGACCAAATGCATACTTGAAATCAAGATCTTATTGAACGGATGCAAAGGATAGAGAAGAAGGGAGGAAATTCTTAAAGGAAGCCAAGACTTCATTATGTATTGTGTAGTGAAGAAATTAATAACTGGTTGTCATTTTTAAGGTGTTAAATAAGTAGTTAGTTGTCACTTGAGCTTAGGGTGGAGAAGTACAAATGAAGAGATATTAATACAAAATAAATAAGGAGTTTTAAATAGAGAGTGAGTTTGGTGAATTTTTCTAGCAAAATGCTAACTCAGGAGTGAATTAATAAAAATGGAATTAATGTGAGGACTGATTTGATGATGTAGAGGAGTTGGAAACATTATGTGCTTTGACCAAAGTGTTTTTAATAATGATGAGTCCAGAAGAATACTGGGCAAATTCACACATCTACTTATTTATTATTATTATTATTATTATTATTATTATTATTATTGTGATTATCAGAAAATGTTACATTGAAATTGAAATTTATTAAAATGCTAAGAAAAACACAAAGTACAAAAATGGCCTCCACTTATTAACCCAACTCAAGGAACTTATATCTTAATAACACCTTTTTCAAAAATACCACAGACTATTCTGTGTGGTACAAAAATCTTATTTAAAATAGTCCTATTTCTAGAAACTCATGCATGGTAGATAGAAACTCACACAATTGGAGCCTTAAACAATGACCACACACAGAGAATTGAGGAATGTGAAAGTGATGAGAGCAACCAGAATAAACATTGAATGAATACACATTTTTTAAGAAATATGAATATATATACAGTCTGCTTCCAGTGATTTAAACAGTGACGAACCTCATCCTGAGAGCCTAATTATTTATAAAAAGACAAAGAACCTCAGTGGTCGATGCATACTCTCACCTTAATGTATGCACTGCAAGACATAACATTGTTACACATCTTTCAGGTGTGACATTGGTAGCAAAATACTCAAGACAATTTTAGACTGCTGGAAATTGATTTTACCATACACAAGCATAAATGAAATTGTTCAGAACACCAACATTTATTTGAGAAAACTAAACAGTGAAGGTGTTATTACGATACAAGGGCCTATCAAGAAAAACAACGATGTAATGCCTCGCCTGCCAATCAACAGAATGTGGGGTGAGGAAGTCACATTCCCTGCCTATGTTGCTGATAATTTTTATGCCTGTGTTAGACATGCTGTTTAGTTTAGTTTTCGGGTTAATTCAATTGTTTGTTTAAATGATTAAATTTATATGTAGTTCATTTATGTCCAAGAAATAAGTTGGTGAAAAAACTTTCAATTATTGCATTACTTTCTACTGAAACAATTGTTCTCGCTGATATAGAACAAATATGCTTTCTTTGAAAGAACTTTTCAATTTCTTGATATTTGATGAAGAACAGATTTCAGCTTTAAAGTTAAGCATCTTCTATCTCATTTTCTGCAATGTATCAGATGGCTTACCTCTTAATATCAGTGGCTATTATTTAGATATATGTACTTATAATTAATAAAAACATAAAAATCTATGTGTTCACTTCTAATGAGTATCAATTTATAATGTTATTAACTTTTGATTATGACTTCTAGGGTGATCAACTATGTCAAATTGATGAAATTTGAGTTTTCTGTCATCTACAGTTCTGTGGTCATCTTCAGAGAGTGAACATTGTAGCTCCTAACCATGTTTTCTTTTCATTAGTTCTTACTTGCAAAAGGACTGTTTGGTGGAACTAATTAGCTTATCAAAATTGAAATATTATCCACCCTGATCAAAAAATATTCACAGCAGAAAGAAAGATGCATGCAAATACATATGTTACTAATAGCTGTAGTAAGTCTGAAGATCCATGAATATGAAAACAAAAAATAAAGATAATATTTTTTATATATTAAAAAAGATACACTATTCAAAACAAATTGAATGAACAAACATGATTTCAAATTGTGCACAGTTTATTGCATATAATAGCATTCTCTACTTAAAACAGTTCCAAAATTTTGAGGATCTGAAACTCTCTATGAGCCATAAAGCTTATAAAGCAATTCTTTCCTAAATCATGTGCTCATCAACATGAAAAGATGGTACACATATGTTGTACAGGGCCCATTTGTAATCCATAACAAGTTTACTCCAAAATGAAAACAAAAGTCTGTGGAAAAGTAAGTCAAGGAGCAGCAAAGTAAATGTTGCTAACAAACTTGGGGAGTAAAGAAAAATGTGAGCATTATGGAAGGAATTGCAGATGTGGTTGGATAGAGTTATAAGTACATAAAAGGAAAAGTAATTTAATGAAAATGAAGCAGCACACAGAAAATAGCATGTAAGGAAAATTAAAATGTACATAAAAGGTAAACAATCACTCCAAGTAAAAGCTGTTAAAGCCCACGTCACAGTTACTATGATAAAGTTAAATCTACTGTTTATCACAGAAAATTGTAACTCCATCTATTATGTTGATCATTTTGGCAATTTTTTTTCCTCCATATATATGCAATAAGCTGACAAAGCCCCTGTGGGACCCTATAGAATGCATCAAAGTGAAAAACATTTCTTCTTGCTACATCGAAGTTGTACATGATAAACAAGCTAAGCAATTCCATACCCAAAATATAGGCTGACAATATCACCAACATCTTACTTTTTGACACAAATTTGTTTTAACGCCACTGAAATGCCATAGATCTTTCTTTCAATTGTTATATTTTATGCAGTTTTCTGTTATCTGTACTATAGTGACAAAAAACAGAAAAGAAAAAGGTATGCTACCACCCTAACCTTACCTCAACAGCATTCTCCTGAGAATAAGTGAACAATAATTCCATGCACAAACCAAATTCTATTACTACATTGGGATAATCTATAAATTTTGTGCAATGCCACCCAACATTTTGGAGAAATAACTAAAACAGATTATATATCATCTTCAACACTTCCCATTTTCTATAAATTTAGTCATTCATTATATATTGCAAATTAATACCAAAATGCTTGAACAAGTTTTTCCATTTTATTTCTAACATTTTTAAGACCAATGTCTCAATTTCTTTCACCAATCACATATTACAGATTTACATGTTTATGATTTCCATCAGTTATTGTCATATATGATATGTAATCATTAAAAGATATCTATTATCAAAGTATTGAAGCATTCATGTCATACTCAGTGACACACTCAAACATTTCATGTAACACAAAAGAGTAATCATTGAAGCATTAGTTTTCTTCAAGCCATACCTATTCGTAAAGTGTTTCTCTGTTTTGCACTTTCAAATCTATTCTCTCAGAGATTATTTTTCTTATATTCCTCTCCAGTATATTTAAAGCTTCTTCTTGCTCCAATTCCAATTATCTGCTTTTCTTAAATAATGCAAGAGTAACAAAATGGGATTATGCATTGCACTTGGAAGTGGTATAGAAAATAGTTTAACTTCTAAAATTTGCACGTACATAAATTTTAATGCCTGATATTTGTTGCTGAATATCTTTATATTTCATAATGTAGTACCTATTGGGTGACTTACAACAAAGGATGCAAAACTTTCTGATGAATGGAAACAACAATACGATATACTATACTACAACAAGATAAAAGTCTACATAAGAGCATGCAAACATAGAGAAAAGCCCCATGAAAAATATGTATATCATAAAAGAAAGCAGAAAGGAAACTGGCAGTGTAAGTACGCTTAATGTGCTTTAAAGATACTCACATCTGGGAATAAGTAAAATAATGTATATAAAGCAAAAATGAATAGACACTTAACAGCAAGTCTTCAGAAAATTCAAATAGATTATTCATTATTCTAAATGACCCAGAATGAAAAACTAAACAATATAGTAAACATATATATTAGCTAATACAGTTCTGAGAGTACAGAATTTCTTGAGTAATGCTTTTGGAAAAAAGCAATGGGTAAAAGTTAATCACCTATATTTGAAAGGAGAAAGAGCTATAAAGGAATAAATTAAAGACAAGAATGAATACAACAAAGTGAATGGAATGTTTAATTAATGAATTAATTCATTCATTAATTCTGCCATAGCTTTAGGAGAATGAGGAACTAAAGATAAAGAAGAAAATAATGAAATAAAAAATGAAGGAAGGGAATAAAGAAAAGATGAAAAGAAAAGCAAAGGCAAAAAAGAGAGAAACAAAAATAATTTAAAGAAACCGTGGGGAAAACAAACAAACAAACAAAGACAGACTGACCTACACGAATGGAAGATATAATGATGAACACGGCTAGGATTTATGTGTAAATACATATTTATTATTTTCCTTAGTTACAATTAAAATTTGCCATATGTTTACAAATAAGAATTTTTTAAGTGATTTAAAACATATTTCATTCTCCATATTTATCCAAATTTTTGGGAAATTTAAGAAAACTTACTATCTTTACATAATTAATCATTTTATTTGAAATATTTTACATATTCCATGGTTTCAAGATTATTCATTTCAGATAATTTTGAGATTATTTTATTAGTTTAATTATTTCAAAACTGAATTCAAGTTTCCATGAAATGTGGAAAGCATTACACTAGTCATAACTAGATGAGGAACATGGTTAGAGGCAGGATAATACTATACAGTTAACATTGAAGCCATCAAGTATGTGTTTTAGATTCTGACAGTGCTGCTCAATTGGTTTTCAAAATCCATTGTTGGTATAACAAAATTGTATAGCATACATTCAAACAAACCTCTTATGCATCACAACTGCATAAATGCTGGCCAAAAGCAACTCTCTCCTAAGTCTGAAAGTCTTAACATCTGAGGAAAGTGACAGAACATCTCAACTATTGCAGTAGAAATAATGGATATGAAGTAATGAAAACTAACCAAGAATCCAGGTTATAGTAAGCTAAGAAACATCAGTAATATTATAAGAGATGAATCAAATGTAAAACTGCATTTGGATTTAACGCTACAAGATTTTACATTAGATATTAGGTTTAGAGTAGTTACCATACTTCTTGTACTGCAGAACAGAGTTTTAGTGATTAGAAAGCAATATTAAGAGACAATAAAAGCAGTTTCACATTGAAAATTTAACAATGTTTTGCTACCACTGTTTTGTAAATAGGTAATTGTCACAGATAAATTAAGAATAATAAACTTGTAATGGTACACAAGATACCCTGCTATTTTAATATATATCAAGAAGTTTAAATTCCTTTTCTGTTGCTAAGTATTGAGACTTTTGACTAAGCTGTTTTAATACCATAAAAATTTTATAATTTGTATTAAGTTGCATTTTTTTTATAAAATGTCTAGTCCATATTTTACTTCATATTTTGCTAATATTTAATTTATATGTATATATATTTTTACATGAATTTTGTTACATATAAATCCTAGCCCTGCTGATGATATGAATGGAATTAATTAATTAACAGAATTAGTGGACTGCATGAATGAAACCACATATATGTGTGCCAAGAGAATCAGTTACAAAAGTACCAGTAATTTTATAATTCATAATAACTGCAACAAAATTTTCAGAAAACTTAATTTGCATCATGCAACATGAATAATTCACCAATATCTTTAACTTAAATTTAGTTAAATAGAGCTTCTTGATTACACACACTAACTAAATAAAATTAAAATCTGCTACACTCACAAAGAGATGCATTCACACCTTGAAAGCATTATATTAATGTGATCCATTTCTGCAGTTTTCCTCCTTTCTATAATTGTTCCATTTTATGTTTTTTAAAAATTTTATTGAATTACTCTATTATCCCTGTTATCAATAAAAAAAAGGTCATTACTAACTGTAGTATGGCCCCAAAACTTGTCAATCTTAAACTTCTTTGATTTCATGCACATAATAATGTTGGTGTGGCCTTAAACAGATGTGCCTATCTATCTATGAGTGGGAAACATATTGTATATTATAACCTCTGCATTACTTGTCCATCAACCATTCTGCTTCTCAAATTCATAAAAATGAATTAATGTATATTATAAAATATGCAATACTTGTTCATCAATCATTCTGCTTCTCAAATTCATAAAAATGAATTAAATAAGTCTTGGTATCACACTCCTCAACTGTAATCTAATTTTACATTCCTAAGTCTTCTTTAAAAATTACATGCTATCAAATGAAATGCAAATAAAGTTATGTACATAGCAATACAACTTGTGGATGTTCCTCAGAGTTGCTTAGTGAACTGTCCTATAATTGCATTAAAACAGGTTGCAGGCTGCTGCAATTTTTTTATAAAATCTGTCAGTTTTCAAAACATAATACTTTTATTCTCTTTTTCATTAATTAAAATAAATAATAAACAGTTATTAGGATTCAGATTATTTTTTAACTGCATAAAATACCATGATCTGCACTAATTTTTATTATATCTACAGAATGCTCTGCACCATTGTTTTGCCTGAATTCAATATGAAGTGAATAAGATGAAAATGCTGGTAACCATGTATCAGAGAAAGAAAGAAACTTGGAGATACAAGAATTCCTGTTTTCACAAAATATATAGAAATGGAAAAATTTAAATCATATTTGAATTTATATTGTTTCATTCTAAGTGTTTGGAAAAACATTAATTAGCATTCACATGTTCTTGGATACTTTGTTTTTACATTAAATTAAGAAAAACAACTAATGGCCTATCTCCAATGCATTAGAATGTTTCACAGTAATTTTATTACTGATCAATAAGCCCTATTTCACTGCCCTGGGAATATTATAAAGTTTGTGCACTATCATTAACATAAGATTTTTAAAAAGTTGGCCAAAACCAAATAAAACAAATCAATAAGGAATCCATAAAATAAAGAATATCTATGTTATTACAACTGCATTATTTAACCAAATATATTAGATTTTAATTACAATTTACATTAACAACAAAGTAGCAAAACTCTTGTCAGGCACAACATGCTGTGTGAATTATACATATATTCTGGCATTCAGACAAACATTCCATTTTATGTGACTCATTTACAGTCTCACATTGATATTTTAAATATCACAAGCCATGTATAATAATTCTTTTTATTCAATTAGGCCCTCTATGAAACATTTAACAACACAGGTAGCACTAAATAATCATAACAGAAATATTGAAGGTAACATGCATCCAAGATAAAACATCCAAATAAATCAGCTGCTTAAAACTAATGAAGCTTTCCTTGAAAATTGATGTTGATAGTTACCAGGTACTATGCTACTAAAACAGGTACATCCAGGCCTTAAAGATATTTTAGGCTGATAATTTTTTTATTCCATTGCTTTAATTTTTGAACTTTTGCAGCAACATTTTTACACACAAAAATTTTTTTCACCATTGTTATTACCATTTTTGTTGTGTTATCACCAATGCCACTAATATTACTGGTAATGAGAATGATGAATTAATCTAGTTATCTTGTTCTACTTAAATGGTTCTATTATCTGCATTTAAACCATTTATTGCAACTGTAAATCTAACGTTGAAAGCATGCTTTTTTTTTTTTTAATTTTTCCATTATTTCTATAAGCATATTTTTAATTTTGCCTGCATTTCAAATAAATGTAGATATGCTTGTATATTTTTAAACTGTCCCACTTACTCTTCTGTAGTTTCATTTTTTCTTTTCTTTGTCAATGAAGTGAAGTATTTACAATACCTTCCATCTTTATTTGCATTATAAATCATTTCTTATTGTTAACTTTTACATTACAGAACAATGCAAAAGTATATCCTTGCTGTTGAGGATAAGGTGACAAGGTGTAAATTCCATGTCCTCCACTGCCATCAACTGCAATATGCAGGCAAAAGCCAGGCAAGCTACAAGGCTGCATGGAACACCTTTAAAACTACATCACCTCCAAATTATTGGTGAAAAATATATACAGAACTCTTGCTGGTTTCCTGCATGCACAGACATGTAGCAGATTGTATTTGCTTACCTTTCTCCCCAAGTTGAAAGGAAAGCACTTACTTATAGAGCACATGACAGTAAACAGAATTCCTAAATTGTGAAGCAGCTTCATATCGAGCAGAGTGAAGGGAAACCAGTCCAAGAGTCCTGCTCACCTGGTCACTGCATACTCTCGTAATCCACAGTGGAGGTTCATAGCATTAAAAGTGCCTATACAGCCTCGCAACCGCCTGTCCTTTCCAATCTTCCAAGTGACAAACAGAGGGCTGTAAAACAAGTAGAATCACGAAATCAAAACTACATTATAAAGAAGCTTTAAAGTTATGAAAACTCTAAAATAGGTTTACAGGGCCTGAAAATTTTTGCCTTTTAAGCAATGTAACTCTCTCCATTGTTCTTTCAAGGGAATGACCCACTTTTATTTAAGCAACATGGGGTAGCTTAAATTTAGAAATACAGCCCAGTTTCGTTACTTTTATACTACTGTTTTGAAACTATAACCAAACTACGCACCCATTATACAACAATTATACTATTAACTTTTAACAGTACTCACTATGGGTCATTACAAAAGTTCGGAGTTTTGGGTGGATCCAAGCTATGAAGATGGCAGTACAGGACGTCAAAGCAGAAAAAGCACATTTCTGGATGGGCAACCATTCCGTTTCGCACACCATTTGGAATTAACGACGAACCGTTACAGGTAATACTCGTAGAATTATTCAATTTCTGCTTCTTAGTACCACAACATCCAGCAGCCATCTTTACCCAACAAAATAACAATGAAATGACTAAAGCACGTTTGCACAGGCGGTTGAAAAGAGGGCAGCAGTAACACTCTTATCAGCTGATTCACCATAGCTTTCTAAATTAATTGTGGTTAGCAACGAACAAACCAGTACAATTCTTGGATAAAATCTAAAAGACACTTACATATATATATATTAAGCTTTTATTACAATGGGTATTGTACAAAAAGTGTTAACATTTATCAAACAATACATAACAATGCTGCAAATATCTACAACAAAACCAGGAAACATTTGTGGAAATTTTCTTTAAATTATAAAACTAGTTGGTATTGTTCAAAGCGAAATAACTACTTAACGGTTTGGACAAACAAGACACATGTGTTCGCCGCATACTGCCTTGTTACATACGTAGCAGTACATTGTTGTTGGAGTAGTGAGAGTAAGAACAGTACTTCTTTGGGCCATCTTGCTGTAGAGGCTCTTGTTGTTCTTGTTCGATAATTTTCGATGCTCTTTTTATCACAACCCTTAGCTCATTGCACAGGTTTGGCATAGAAACTCCCTGGTTGAGCCATGAACGAGTGTGTTGATTATGTAACTCTAACATGAAGTTCATTCTTGTCGATGGAGTTGCTCCTGAAGTACTTTTTGAAGTGATGTCAAGCATACGAATGCTGACAGGCATATATGACGTACGAAATTATGCTTGCAATATTCAAAATACTGTAATACAAACGCATGGGTCATCTTCGTGTTTTCCGCCTACAGTTTATTTTCTAATACATTTGATCCAGATTATTCGTGACTTCCTTGGTATGGTTGTATATGCTCTGAATATAGACGCAAATATACACATTTGAAACCAGAGCTATAAGTTTGTTCATTCTAGGTTTATAGGGGACGACACATTTTCAACGCTATCTTCCTCTTACTCCAAATTCTCTTACTCGAATCCATTAAAAAAGCTGAAGCATTCTTTTTTCTTCCGTTAAACGTCACCCTCTCCATTACTCTGAAAATACGGTAACACTTAGGCAACCTGTAATTAATGCAAGCAAATATTTATGTTATATTAACAGAGTAAACAATTAAAACAAAATATTGACTGACAAAGTTATTCAATGCATGTAAATGCTAAAATTCGCAATACGTATAACCTTTGACACTCTTTAACAATAATGATACGTATTCTTTACGTAGAAAGTTTTTCTACAAACATTAATCTACGTGAAATTGGCGTAGTGGGCTTACCTTTAGCCTTCCTTATTGCCCCGCGACAATCACGTGGCGTCCGTTCCCGCCGGATTCCAATTTCTTACTGAATGTTAGGAGCACTTGGTGCGACACTGAGATAAGGTATGAGATAAGATAAGAGATATGGTAGGATTGTTAATAGATATTACGTACCACATATATAATTTATTGTTAGTATTCTATGGTTAAGTGAAGTTTGAATCATATAAATATACGTTCATTACTTAATAATTTAATTCTGTTGGGCAAGCCATTATATACCTGAACTGCAAAGTAGTGTGAACCCTTCTGGAACTCTTTTTCTCTACAAGAAAAGTTGCTTCTAAAAATAATTTCACACCACGTTACGGAATGTTATATGGAAATATGCCATACATAAAAATTTCTTTGTAGAAAATCATTTATAGGTAAAAAAATAAAACAAGATAAAGTTAGTTTGAGAAATATCATTTCAGTGTGTTTCTTTCAGCAATAATTTTGATCAAATTTTAATCCTAAGACTTCAGTGTGATTAATTACTTTGATAATACTCTGATTTTGATAACTGATTGTAAAATCTGATGTGTGTATACATACTTTATTCTGACATGAATAAAAGTTGTCAGGTTACATTGTGACGATTACAAAAATGGTTATAAAAATGCAGTGGCGGCTATTCAGATGAAGGGAGTAAAGTTCACTTCACCAACATTTTCCTAAAAGTAAATTATTTAATTTTATTTCTGCAATAAAAGCAATATATGGAGAACACACCGGCGATGTCGCGTGTGCGTTAGTTGTTAGTACTCGTAATCATAGATAGAAGGGCTAATGCAGCAAAGTAATACAGTAAAACAGTCAGATACACTGCCGTGAGACGAGCCCTTGCAAGGTAAGTTGTTATTCATCTGTTGCCATGGAAACCTGACGTCAGTGCTGACGTATTTAAGGATCGTTTAGAATGGCCACATAACTGAGGTGAGTAGCTTGCTTGTCTCTTCAGCATATCTCGTCCAGTGCTGTTTAAACTGGTGAAAGTTGGCAATGTAACTGGCGCAATTTTTTCTTTAGAGCTGAAACCCATATTTTTTCCCCAGCAAATAAAGTTACACGTGCTGAAATTGTTATTGATGAATGGGGGTGGTTTTGCGTGTGCATTATGTTATCAGTGAAAGACACAATATTAATTTTATTAGAAACTCCCTTCAGGAGGTGGATTGACAAACATAAAAGAGATTTATTAAATTGTGGACGCTCAAAGGACTTGATAAAACTGTGCACTAAAAAAAGAAGTAAAGATAACTGGTAAGTTCTATATCCTTCATTGTAACGAATATTGGTTGGAACAATTCACATGTTTGTGCAGTAATTTCATTCTTCAATTTTTGTTATGTTGGCCTTGCTTACTTTTTAGTAGCAAAACCGGTGTCTAGAATAGACAAGGTTTCTGTGATTTCCAAAATATTACATGTGGATGAATAAACATAAAGACCGTGAGGAGCATTTGAAGTGTCAGTTACAATTAAGAACATTTGGGGGGGGGGAAAACCAGAAACACAATATCGAGTGCTTTAAAGGAAAATGCAAGATATATATAACAAGAATGTAACTTTAAACAGGCAGATTCTGAGACTTGTTACTAGAGTTGTTCTATATTTAAGTTTACAGAAACTCCCTTTTAGGGGACACGATGAGTTTGAGACATCTTTGAACTCCGGGAACTTTAAGGAATTATCGAAGATATTGCTATCTGAAAAGTCCTTGGATTTTCAAAACCACTATCAGAAAATAAAAAAATATATTTAGTGGTCACTTAAAAACAGAAATAACAGACATAATATCAGAGTATGTTAGTGATCACATTAAAAATGAACCTCATAATGCTACATATTTTTCCATCCAAGTTGATACAATAGACGTTTGATCAACAATCCCAGTGTTCTATTATTGTTAGATTTTTAATAATGAGGGTATGCCGGTGGAAATATTTTTAGAATTTTATGATGTAAGTGAAGATAGATCAGCACAAAATTTGTTCCACTTATTGAATGGTATATTGAAAGGATATTTCTATGAAATATCCTTTGGTTGGTTGCACAGTGTTTCGATGGCGCAGCTGTAATTTCATGGAATGTAAATGATTTGCAAAAAAAATTAAAGATAAGGCTCCTTAAGATGTATTTTTTCAATGTATAACTCATTGCCTCAATTTGGTACTACAACAGAATTGTAAAACAATTTCCAAATGTAGGATATTTTTCGCGAGTACGAGTGGAATCCCGGCATTTTTTCACCACTCGGCTAAAAGAACACACGCCCTTGTATCTAATGCCGTTAACAAAATTCCCACTGTTACGGAAACTCGTTGGTCTTCAAACTGAAGACTTCTACAGGTTATTGTAGAATAGTGAGACAGTGTGAAGCAAATATTTCAGAAAATTATGAAAGATGAAACAAGCAATGAAAATACAATTAACTTCTCTAAAGCGTTTCTGAAAGACTTCATGATTTTGAATTTTAATTTTTAGCATTGGTATTCAAAGATTTTTTGATTTGACAGATGTTCTGTTTGATATATTACAGAATAAACCTTTAAACATTAATTATTGCGTACATATTAAAGACACGCTGGTTATACTAACAAATAAAAGGAATACAATGTACACAGTTTAGGTGAGCTTTTTGAAAGAAGAGGCCGTTTACCAACATAAACGTCCTAAGGGGAAGTAGTGACTTGACATTAGAAGATGTGTGTTGAGAATATCGCGTCTTATGTTATGAATTAATTGACACTATTTTCTTGGAGATCCAAGTGCGATTTCATGACTGTGATAGATTACAATACTTAACTCTTGTTGATTTCACCAATTTTGGGCTATTTACATAAGAGTTTCCACTTACAACTTTACAGAACTTGCAGCAGAGATACCCACGCATATTCAGCAATTCCTACGTTTAAGAAACAAATTGTCTCAATTTTATGCTGATGAATCCTACAGGACAAAACAGTTGGGACAAATTGTACAAGAACTTCAGGAAAACAATGAAATTTTAAGAAACTTATTATTTTTTTTTTCTTTGGTACTGAAAATACCATCTACAAGTGCATCTGTGGAACGTAGTCTTTCCTGTTTGAAAACCTTTACAAGAAACAAGATATTGCAGTGCAGACTTACATCATTGGCTGTCATCTCCATACATCGTGAATTGTTATTGAAGCTGACGAAAATCAGAACTCTTCTATGAGGACACCATAGGCAAGTTTGCAAACTTCAAGGCGGAAAATTGATTTGATACATAAAAAACGAAAAATCGGTGAGTTTGGTTTTTTATTGTGACAATTATGAAAGTATGCATTTTAATTTGGCTATCTGTAATGCCTATTAGGTGTTTTATATGTGTGTGTGTAAGTGTGTGTGTGTGTGTGTGTGTGTGAATATGCCATTGTGGCAAATGCAAATATTATGATTGGTTAATTGTAACTGCCGGAATGGGACTTCAACAGCTTTTTCATCCACAAGCCGCCACTGCAAAAATGAGACGTCGACAATGCAATACCAATACATTATTACAAGAATGGCTAATGATAGGTAGAAGAGTTTTAGTTTGAAAGGTGCAGCTGTCCGTTGTAAAGAGAGATGGCTAAGGGGTAGGGGGATTTAAAGAGGTAAATATCGTTGATCTACGCATCATGCTTGGCTAAGAGCTAACGGATGCCTTGGCTTGACTTGCAAGAAGCCAGTCGAGAGAAAGTTGTGAGCGAAGTAACACCCCCCCTCACCCCCGAGATAGTCGATCCTGGTAGTGTAGTGGTAACCATACTTGCCTCCTAAACCCAAGATCGCAGGTTCAAACCCTGCCATGTTCGATGGATTATTTCGGGGCGTAAAAATCCCAAGTATGGCCTCCTTCGGAATGGAAGTAAAGCCGTGGGTCACATGTCGTACATTTACGGCATGAAAAATAACCTCAAGCCTAAAAGAAGAGACCTCTGAGCAAAATTTGTCGGCCGTTTAAGCCCTGAATAGAATGGGACGCTGATGACCTATGACAATAAAGAGCGTCCGGAAATAAACCAAACAAAATCACCCCCGAGATGACAAGGAAACCACAATGTAGATTTGTAGGTAATTAGTTCTTTATATTATGCTAAATATTTTCAAGTATAATAAAGCGTAAACTTGTTTATATGCAACACCAATAGTATTATTTGTGAACATATTCATTAAAATTCCTTCCTATATTCATATGTTTGAAGTTTAATTCGACTTAATGGGAAGAATGTTTATCGCAGGATGCGGCCACCACCCCAGGCCAGGTAGGTTTAGGTCGTTTAGAAAGCATGAACTGCGACATATGAGGAAGTGCTACAGACATATAATTGTGGTGTGACTCATAATTAATGGGATGTAATTTTTTAGTTTGCAGGAGATACAAATTGTTTCACACTATTGGAGTTGCACGTGTACGATTTTGTTCCTCCCAATTCGTTTGGCAATCAAGTTAGTTTAAAGGGTTTTTAATTGCAAAAGTAACTGCAGTGAATATTTTGTTTTATATGGCATTTATAAATTTATTACGGGGCTGAGTGTGCGTTCTTATTGCTTCTTTCTCTGGCTCATTTATCGTTTCCTCTCTCCTTTCTTTGTTCTTGTTCTCACTTTAGCTGTCCTTTCTGTTCCTTTACTATGTCTGTTCTTCACTTTTGTTTGCTATACTTTCTTCTTTTCCTTTTCCTGTGATAGTTATAGGTAATAATTTTTTCATGGTAATTTAAATGTAAGAATGATGATAGTTAATAGAGACCGTAAAGTAATATTAAGTTTTCTTTTGCAGTGAAATGTTTTCATTTTTCTTTTTATGGAGTAATGTATATGTTTTTTTAAAGATCGTGACTGTTAGCAATCACAGACTGTAATATTTTGAAGCCAACTTAATTATTCTGCTAGGTAGTTTATAATTTTTTTAGTTGCAATACTGCTTTATTGCCATAGAATAATTTTCGAAGTTTAAGCTATGGCAGAGAAGTCAACTGCGTTCATTTCTTTATTTTCTCGTCATATAGTAGTGCAGTTTAAAATATGTGCTTAAGGCCTCGTGTTAACGACTTTTACGTCGAAATATGAGTGGCATTTGTTTCAGATAACATATAATAGAGATAGTTTCCCCATGGTATTTTGATTTTTCATATGTAACAAGGATGGGAAATTTTTGGTGATATTTTTTCGCTCAAATGCTGAAATAATTTAGATAAATCAGCATTATTTATTTATTTTTTTGCTTCAGAGTTACATCTTTGTTTCATTACTAAACGAACGTCCATAAGATTTCTTATTTAAAATTAAAATGCCACTGTACATGTTTTGTATGAGAACTACTAAGTACAGTTTTACGACGTCACCTTTACGTTGCGGTAAAAGTGACGTCTCAGGCGCATTATAAGTCTTCCTCGCCAGTAAATGTTTTTTTTTTCAGCTCTATAAGATATAAAATAAACAAAATAAAAAGTAGGGGTGAAAAGAATTTTAAAAAAAATAGTATAATTAAATTTGTATTAGTTAACAGCTGTTTGATATAATGTGTTTCATGCGATAAGTTGTGATTTTACAGCGCTATAAGCTTGAATGCATTGTCGTGGGGTTTGTTTTTCCTCCTGGGTCTTCGACGCATGTGATGCAATTTCCGACGTCAGTACCTGTTGCTGCTGGGTGTAGAAGATAGTCTAGCTTTCTTCCATTACCTTATTTCCAGGAATTACGCCGTTTTTATTGTCTTAAAACAACTGGAGGGGATAGAAATTACTTTCAAAATATAGAAGCACGAAAGTATGCGACGAGACAAGTGTATTTATTGATCTGATTCCTCTCCTTACAACGGAGCTATTGCTCGTCTCGGGAAATGAATGCCTGTAACACTTGGACTACTAGTTAATTAACTCGGCGCGTTAATTGACTCAGCAAGCTAAGCACTTCTGACGACCGCGAGTTTCCGGGACTTAAAAACAATCACTTTGATAGCTGATTCACACGTCGCGGCAAGACATTGCTGAATATTGATCTACCGTTCAACTTCCTCGTATGAATTAAAGCTTCCACTGGATTATCACTGGTTTGTTACTCAAGGACATAACCTCAATATCACGTGGCTATACATTCCACATGTATATATGTATATATATATACACATATATACATATATATGCATATATACATATATATACATGTGTGTGTGTGTGTGTGTGTGTGTGTGTGTTACACGGTTATCACTAATCTCCGCAGCCGATCGAATGCACAAAATCTGCGAAGGCCTGCGACTGTTTTAGAATATTCCATAAAGCTTTAGCGGGTGAG
Organism: Metallyticus violacea; assembly: GCA_030762175.1. NCBI lineage: Eukaryota > Metazoa > Arthropoda > Insecta > Mantodea > Metallyticidae > Metallyticus > Metallyticus violacea. The sequence goes on from CM060846.1 coordinate 237,145,279, forward strand.
GAATGCTTGAAGCGAGTGCATATCTTAGAGAAGTGTCTGTCGAGAAATGCTTGAAGCGCTGAACGACTCAGAGAAGTGTCTATAATTAGCGATTTCGCCTCTTTATATACAACCTCTTGGCATGGATACCCGTGTGCTAACATCGAAACTTTGGGGTCCATTCAAGTGTGCTCAGAAGTATCACCGTCTTCAAAAGTATAAAATACTCACTGCTGATTGGACGGTTCATATGAAATGTTTTGGAACGGCGCGAAAAAGTATTGGGCTAACATACACAATGTAAAAACCTTGGCCACTGATGCTAGGAAAACTCCATTACGTTTGAGTTTCAAGACTCTAACTATTAATACTCAAGTTTAATTCATTTACACTAAAAATAAAAGGGTATCTAATCCTAGTAACTGAGGTGCCAGATGACCGCCTTTCTTTTGCACTTATGTAACAAGAAAAGGCTGAAGGTGTTATAGTAGCATTCATTTCCCAACTCCAATCTAAAAAATTTAATCTCTCTCCACTATTTACTATTCACATAATTAAATAAAGTGATAGCCCTGCGGCTATCATAGCTATTTACATAATTAAATAAAGCCTTCTAAGTCACAGCTGAAAACAAGAAATCAATGTGGTATTTACAAACATGTAAATGTTAAATTACTTTCGGGGCGCCGATTATAAATAATACTACAATTTATAACATAGCAAATTAAAATAAAATGGTGAAAAGAAATTGAAGAAAAGTAGTATAGTTGAGCCTGTATTAATTGACAGCTGTTTGATATGACATGTTTCGCACGATTAGTTGCTATTTTACAGGGCTTATAGTTTATGATAATACAAAATAAATAAAACCGAAGAGTAATTATATTAATGCCAACTGAGATGGGTGATATAACAGTTTTTTGAGGTTATAAACTCTTTCACTAAGTACCATGCGATTTTCCATTACTTATAAGTGAACAAAAAGAGCTTATTGTACTATATTATAATATTTTCATTGCATACAGTGGTTTCGCAAACAGGTACAATTTTCCAATTTTAGCTACTTAAAGCAGATGATTTGTAATAATGCCAGTACAAGCAGTACAAGGTAATGCAACAGTTGTTGATAAGGGAAAGGGGTTTCGCAAACTTATTTGCGATTTTCTAACACATATACTCACTTCATTATATAAAAAGTTTATTAATGCAATGATATACCAGATGATGTGATAGATAATGCCTTTTGACTTAATTGTGGATGGGTATGGTTGTTTTACACCCAAGTTGATTTTAAAATTTTACGCACCAATTTTGACTTACATGAATGTGTTTTAGGTTTAAATGAAGATGGTTTTATTGTTTTCGCTGCGATTTAGCTCGTTTTGGCATCTAGCGGCGGTATTCGAGGGTGTTGTTTGGCCGCCGGATGGAACCAGATGTGGTTCCATCCGGCATGTGGTCCAGGTATTTTTCAAGTTTTGGGAATTTATTTGTGGTTTTGTTAAGTATTTTGGGTCCGGTTGATGTGCTACAAAGTGCTCACCTGTGCCGTTATGATAAATAACAGTTTGGAAGGTATGATCCATGTTAATGTTTTTGTGTTGTAGTGTAAGATTCACGTATATTATATTTTGTGCTGGGAATTTTATTAATTTGTGCATGCTGTATTATGTGTATCATATTCATTTTGTTATAACAATTTTGCTTTATTTGTGTGTGTACGCACTGATATTGGTAAAAGTTAAAAGGGGCCCCTTGTATTAATAAAAAATATATACTTCTGCTGTATTTTGTTTCGTGCGATATAATGCTAATTATCTCATGTAGATTGTTATTATTATTATTATTATTATTATTACCTACTTTTTAACTATTTTTATATCCCGGTGTATTAACATTGCATAGATTTTTGTGATATTTTTGGTTAGGGTTTGTAATTTCCACTTCTTTCTGTTTTTTTTTTATTTGTGAATCAAAAGGCTTTATTTTGTCCAATTTGTTTGTCATATATTTTTCATTTTCTGAGAACGTTGAGCTATTAATGTGAGCGTCCACTTTAGTGCAGTGGAACGAGATATGTATCCTTTACCTGACTGCACTTCTACTGTGGCTATGTCGCCATCCTTGCTTAGACAACCGAGTCAGTGGCTGTGTGCACACATGGACACAAACCAGGAGCTACAGTTCAGTGGCTGTGGGAGTAGAGCCCACCTTGTAGCATTGTTCACCAACGTACGGAGGTGAAACAGATGATCCTGTGTCAACGTGTCCTGGGTTTGTTTTGAGGACATAGATTAAATCCTAAACATCAGAACAGAAGGAGGAATGTTAAGGGATCTTTTCAAAAATAATTCTATTGCCGTTGCATAAATATTGGTTTACGATTTATTATGCTTGAAAATATTTTAACATAATATGAAGAATTGGTTACTTACAAATCTACGTCTTGGTTCCTTGGCATCCCAGGGGCTAGGAGGCGTGTTGTTTCACTCACAGCTTTCTCTTGATTGGCTTCTTACAAACCAATCCAAACCATCCGTTATCTTTTAGCCACGCATGGTGCGTAGACCAACGCTATCTACATTTTTAAATTCCCCTTCCCCTAATTTATCTCTCTTTATAACGAATAGTTGGGTTTTTAAACATAAACTCTGCAACCTATCAGTAGCCATTCTTGTAATAATGTATTAGCTATCATATTTGTAATCGCCACATCTGTCCAGGGTCCGCCTATTTGGTGACCCCAGCGAATTAGAAAAAAAAAAAAACATTAAAAGAAAACTTAACCTAACAATTTGGATTATTAAGTTCTAAAATACTGACCTAAAATGAAATGAAAATTAAAAATCAAAGGGGAGAAAACCACATGCACACAAATATTTTGGGAACGCGAGAGTTAAGTATTCGTCAGTGGAACTGTATAGTGTATTGTAAAATGTATGTACCTCTGTAACCATATTTTTGCGCATATTTTTTTTTAATGGAAAGTAGATGTACTCTGTACTACGTAGTTATGTACTGTGTAATTCGATTTAATGGGCAAAATACATCCCCTCAGGCCAATGAAGGTTTTTTGTAGGTTTTTATCGTTCAGGAGGCCTGGCCCGCAATAGTATTTATTGAGGTTTTATTGGCTTGAAAAATGTAAGTCTATTTCATAAAAGGCGATTATGGCTATGCTCGATAGAAGTTCTTGTAAGTTCCTTGTTAGAATTACACTAGTCCCATCTGCAAAAAGTAGTACTGTTGATTCCTAATTGAAATTATATGGTTAGGTCATTGATAAAAAAAATTTAAGGGCTCCATATTGATTCCTGCAGCTCACCATTTTTATACTAACTATCGTGGATTCGCGGTGACTGATTACAACATTTTGCATTATATTGGACAAATATGATATAAATAATTTAGTGTTAAATTGTCTAACCATGGGAAAACTAGCTCTTGTAATTGTAGTTTATGATCTAATAGTCAAACGCCTTTGTTAAGTAACAAAATGTCCCCACAGCATGTTTCTTCCTATCTAGTGCTTCTATGGTTTTTAGTTAGTTTAAACGAGACGTTGGCAGTTGACATGTCATTTTTAAATTCAAATTGGTGGGGTGCCAAAATATCATTTAAGATTAGATAATCTATAACACGGTTATACATAACTTTTTTCTAGCAACGACGTTAAAATTTATAAAAACATGTAGTACGGCGGTAGAATATTGCCACTAATTTTGAAAAGAGATTTAACGATAGTATGCAGTCTTTCTGGAAATATTTCCAAAATTAATGCATGGTTACAAATATGACTAAGGTATTTACTAAATTTGTATTAACATGGTAAAGCACTTATCTAATCGCCCTTAGACGAAGTTTTGTATTTTAGTGACTTTATAGGGTTTTTTTTTTTTTTTTTTTTTTTTAACCTTTCTGGGAGAAGTTGGTTTGACAGTAAATTTATAGTGAAAATAATGTACCCTTGCTGATTTTATTCATAAATCTAGTGCCCTACTCATACATTAAGCCCCTTTTCATTTTTTATCTGCAATGGTTACGAAGTGATTATTAAATGCATCTGCAATATGCTGCAAATTTGAAGTTTCACATGGTGATATACAAAAGAGGAAAGATCATCTTTATTTGTCTTACAAATTATTTGTTGACCACCATCCTACGGGTTTACACCAGAGTCTCTGTAACTACTGTTCCCAAGAATTTTTTTAGAAGTCTGGTTGCCCTACAGTACTACCGGTATTGCATTGTCCCTCAACACGATGTCCCTGATGACGTCTGAATTCACGATTTACATGTAGCCAGAATTGAGAGTGATGTCTTAAATATTGCGACAGAGTGGGTCTTCTCCCTAAAACTAAATTCTATGGTATGCCTTTGGGCAGGTGGCTGCAAACCTGGAAGAATAGGTATCCTTGCCGTGTTTCTCTATACCATTTGTCATAAAACCCAAAAATGTCCCTTTGGGCGGCATTCTGCACGTGGCAATAAAAGATTTTTGATTTGGTTTATTTACGGATGCTCTTTAATATCACGGGTCATAGCGTCCCATTCAATCCAAGGTGTGAAACGGCCGACAAATTTTGCTGAGAGGCCTCTTTTTTCAGGCGATTTTTTCAGGAGATTCTTTATCGTGCCGTAAATGTACGACATGGGAACCACGGCTTTACTTCCCTTCCGAAGGTAGCCAAACTTAGGCCATCGATTCTGGTCGGGATTGAACCCGCGATCTTGGGTTTAGGAGGCAAGTATGGCTACCACTACACCACCAGGACCGATAAGGCAATAACAGAATCTGTGTTGAAATAACATACGTGTTCATATAACATGAACGTAATTCAGTATTTTCATTTTATGTATATTAAAACCTTAAAGAAAAAATATCTGCTTTAAGCGTATTATATTCTCCTAAAATAGAGTTATAGCACGATTCTTGAATGAGTCGTTGTGTATGCTGCTATAACCGTGTTAATCGTTGCGTTTAATTTAAGATTCTGTTCACAATACCTCCATACCATGCTTACTTTGTAGCAGACAGGTAATGCTGTTCTTCTTCACCTAGGTCATTAAGAAGTTCTATGAACCTGAATAATCCTTTACAATCTCACAGGAGAACATGCTGTCCTCTTGGTCACATTTTCCCTAGAAGGAGTTTAATATTAGTTTTGTCAACTCTCGCATGCCAGGATTGCTTTTAATCACGTCTTTATCCTGAACAAAGCCTTCCTTTTCCAAAAAATCGCTCGACATTCTAATTTTCAGTGGTAGGATAATCGCAGTCTTGGGACCAATCGGAAGCTTTGGCTTTAATTTTCAGGAAATGATTAATATATTCCTGAAAAAAGGCCCTTTTCACCAGTGTCGGGATCATAGCGTGCCATGTCATATTCCTATATTTCATATACACGGATCACCCTATAACCTTCCTCTGTTGTAACTTAATCTCGTCTACGTCCCAGGTATTTGTCATATAGCTTTCATCGTTTTTATGTTCGTAATAAAAGATTTTCGTGTCTTTCAGAAGCCGGGCCGTAGGTTTTCGTACAATTTGTACGGTCGCCAAAGAAGACATATCGGGGATTGAGAAGTTCGGGTTGAGGTATAAATTTGTCAATTTCTGCCAATGTCCCATCAGTCTTAATCATGTCATTGGGCTCACATGGTCATGTTTGGGTCACATGGTAGCCAACATCTCATCATCTTCGTGAATTTTACGGTGTCCTCATATCTGGAGGCCATAGTTTCATTACCGTGCTGTATAGCAATGAATACCTTTTCGGACAACATCGTGTGCAGCAGTGGTAGAGGCTCCCGTAAATGAAATAGACACATTTATTTTCGTTGTAACCGTGCACTTTATGGCCTAATATTTTAATTTTTCTGCATCTGAGAGCATGCTGAATAGTGAAAGACTAGTGCTGTTCCAATTAAGACAGTCATATGCATACGATTCTGAATTGCTTAACTCCTAAGTGGTACCCACCTCCCTTAATTAGCGGAATTTTTTGGGGGGGGTAAGAACCGCTTCCTGTACACGTTCATCATGCCTATGCAATGGTGACGCTTTTTCTAAACGGTTCAATACCGCTCTCGTCTATGAATTGTTTCCTAAATTTGAAACTTATAGACTCAAGTGAAATTCGTCCATTTTGCATTACGCTACATTTGTTTTTCACGTCAAAGATGTAATATAAGGACACCTCATTATGCCACAGCTCAAAGGATTTACGGGCATATACCCTCATACCATCCGGACAGTAATATTTCTGATCCGGTACAGGGCCAACACAGTTTTCGTTTTCCTTAGTGTTGAATAAATAAGAAAACAACCTTTGCATTCGAGGAGTTGAAAGATCTTCGAAAAACATGACAGTGGCAAAGGAATGAAGTTGAGTGAGTCTGGTAATGTCACACTACTACACTTCATCCTGTAAATTGTATTCGCGTTCATGATGAACCTTGATGCCCAATTTATACTGCTCACTATGAACTTTAGCAAGAGTTTACTGCCATAGGATCTTAAGTTATGCACTATGACACGATGTCCCGGGATTCAATCTCGTGTTATGCGATGTGATCAAACAACTGTTTCACAGGATCCATTTGAAACACCCATTCTTTAACATCACACTTCGTACAATATGTCATCTTGCGAAACTCGTCAGTGCACAAGCTGCAGGCTTGATACAGCACCTCCAAGTTAGATATATGCTCATATACATCCACGTTACCGATATAAGAAGTGCTTTGCGTACCCTCGAAACCTATAAACATGCAATTCCTTCGAAATTTTGACGATTTGTACGCCTTAATGTAGCATTTGTGATTTGCATCCACGTGAATCTTATAATTAGTACAACATATTTCCCCGCTCTGTTGGGGAGTTTCCTAAGCCTCATATTCACAAGTTTATTCCACGAATTGTAGACCTTTTCATATAGAAACACAGATATGGCTTTAGGATGATAATTTCCCTTAGTTAAATGATTATTAAATCAGGCCTGTTCGTTTAATTCGCGTTGACATGCATCGCAGCTTACGTACCTATCAAATGACGGTGAACACCCCTGATGACACTTGGTGCAGGTTAGATCGCATCGGCGTACGGTTTTTTTATTTAGTGAGCGAAAATTACAATGTATGCAATAATATTTACCCTTGGAGACCCTGAGGAGGTTTGCAACTTCATTAAAATGTCCATTGTGCCTTATTAAATCAATGTTTGTCTTTTATATTATTATTATTATTATTATTATTATTATTATTATTATTATTATTATTATTATTATTATTATTACTATTATTGATGTTGTTTTATTTTATTTCTACAGCACATTTTTGCTGCTGTAGTCGCCAAAACCGTGTTGGAATAGACTTTTAGTACCATCTCATATTGTCACGTCGTCAGGAGTGAACGACCCATTAATTTGCCAATATCCACGCACAGTGCTACAGCCTTTTGTTTTTGCAGACATTCAAAGCACTTTATCGATTTATAATTTAAATCCCCATCAATATTGGCTTTACACACGACAGTAGCTCTAGCTAAGCAAAGATGGTCTTTATTCTTATTTCGACGATACTCTGTTTTTACTATAGTCATTGCAGTGTTTGTAGCACGAAAACCGATATCTCCTTTGTCCAAGTACATGAAAATTTGAACGATTAACCCAACAAAAATCCTTAATAATGTGCAATTCATTCTCCAAGGATGCTAATATGATCTCGGGATTCACTCGGTCGAACCTGCGTACGCTCATGTTAAAGCTCAAGCTCATGGTTGCTTGGTATCATGAACAGTAATTCCTATTAAGCCAGGATCATTGTTTACAAATTTTCGATGGCAAATATTTAAAAAATGTAAACATTTTAGAAATCTTTTGGGTCGAATCTGCATTTTCGGGCATCGAACTCATTACAATGTCCGTTTCGGAATAGCCTGAATAAAATTTCTTTACCTATATTTCTTTTCCTTTACCCTTGCCTATGATCGGTGATTTCTAATCTCGGTTGCAAGGCACCGCCATGGGCGGCCGAGGTCGTTAAGGGGCGGACGAATGAGCGGGATGTCTGGGATTCAAATCCCGCTAGGACCGTCCTGCCTGACTGGTGTTTTTTCCAGGTTTTCCTCAGTCATAATTGGCAAATGCCGGGGAGGTACAGATTTGGAACGTCTCCTTCCTTAAAATAAATCATTTCCCAATATATCATTTCACGTCATATATCATTAGTGTCCACCATCTGTGCTACAACGGCAGTAAAAACGGGAGTTAACCACCATTCAACAACAGCTTGTTCCAAGGCGAGGTCAGCACTCACCTGCGTCTCGCCACGTAGCCGCCCTCAGTGGTGTCAATGGAAGATATGAGTATTGCTTGAATTAATGTTGATGTCAATGGAAGGCGTATTCCTTACGGCGGAAGACCTGCTGGTGTCATTGGAAGGTATGTTGGTATCGTTGCTAGACATGATGCTGTACTGGCTCTTTTAGGAATGAACGCCAAAAAGAAATGTTGTTTACCATTGAACTTCAAGGCCAAGAGATAGGCTGGTAAAATGACAATGGGGCCACCTGCCTTTATCCCAGAAGGCCTTTCGCTTTTCAATAATGTCACGACTTGGCCTTTTACTAGTGCACATGTACCAGCAGGCTTTATCCCTGCCCCCTTGGTTTTCATCCAATGAGGTTGATTTTCATACCACTAATGTACCAACACTCTTTAACCCCGCCCACAGGTAAAACGCTTAATGGCAATAATGGAGTAAAATGGTCGGACATTTTAAACCCATTAGCAGGTGAAGAGGATAAATGATATGCCACATAGCTCATACAAATAAAAGCACTTAAAAAGAAATTTCATTCATATAAACTGGAGTGAAAATACCTGGCCTGTAGTGAAATAAAACTTCGGAATTCTAATTAGCAACAAATGTATATGCAGCTAGCACGAAACGATGAGTTGTTTTCGCATTTACGCCATGCAAATTAAAGCAATTTAACGATATTTCTTTCAAAAGTACGTGCGTGGAAATAACTGACCGTAATGAAAGGAATATTCCTTTCATTAAAGTCATTAGCAACCATTCTAAATATCATTAGAGTGAAAACGGGAAACCCATTATTTCACCTAACATATAGAATTTTAACCACTTTAAAAGGAATTCTTTTGAAATGTGTTTAAGCGGGAAGCTTTTCGGGGAAAACCACACTCCAACATGTCATTAGCAGGGGAGTAGTGAAAGGAAATTACAAATGGCTATTACCAACAACTCTAAAAATCCATAAGAATGTGAAAGGGAAAACTCAGCAGGTGAACTGCTGCGCGGATTTTTTGTACAGCTAAACGGTTTTTGTTTCTAATAATATTCTTATTTTGTTTTTTCACAAAGAGAAAATGGTTTTTTGTGACATAACTTCGTTTTGTGAATGTAAATCGCTTTTTGTTTCTGATATTTATTTTTGCTTAGAACATATATATATTTGTTTATTAAAAGCAATTGCAAAATGAAAGTGTTATTTTGATTTAAATATAACATTTTTCTTACACATTATAACATTTTTTTTGCAAAGTTAAACATTGTAAATACTTGTCTGTGTTCAAAGTTAATATTTTGTTTCTAATGTTCGTTTTTGCTTATAATTGAAAATCGCAGAGGGAAAATATTTTTCACTGCAAAATAACACCTTTTTGTATAGGATAACACTCATTTCTACAGTTAAAGAGTGTGTATGATTCCTTTTCGCAAACAGACACATTTTATCTCTCACCATGTTTTTGGGACGGTATTCAGTGCTTCGCATCGTGTATATTCACATTTTCTTTCTACCACCTCATAGATATGCAATACAACTTATTTCCAACAGTAACTTTCCTGTGCATGTTTGATCTTGTTCCCACCTGTCCCGACACTATGGCGCCGGACATCCTGTGTTCGTTTCAACTTGTGTGCTGATGTAATGAGCTTGCCGTGCAGGTTCAGATCGGTTTACAACGGCTTGATATTTAGGCACCAGAACCTTTGCAAATTCCCCTGATGAAGACAAGAGCTTGATTTTCCCCAACAGGATTTTGTATTCCCTACTGACGTCATATGACCTTGGGCGGTGCAAGGTGCATCACCGGCGCCAATACTGAGCAAATAGCGGAGCTGGCAACATGATCCCCGTGATTCTATACATCAACTAGCTGAAGTGTAGCACAACTCTGATTTTGTTATCATAGCTATGCTTCATCAGAACATGCAGTGCGTCTTGCAAGGTGTTCAGACTATGGTCAACAAGAACGGACCCAAATCGCTCGTCCTGGGTAGCAATAGAAGTATTTCTACTCACACGATTAATAACTTTTTTTGCACAGCTCGTCCACCAACTCAACTCCTTTTCCTTATACATAGTACCAAGGAGAGAAGTTTTTCACAAACGACTACCGAATGCACGTCGCAAAATTTAAACCCACGTAAATCATGGCGTGCACAATGCGTGAAATCTGTTTAGTTGCGAGGACATGAAACAGGGAAAAGGGAATATTTTGTTAGTCATGGAATAATTTCAGGCATACACGCAATTTGTTTAAAGGGTGCAAATTTTACTTTTAAGATTTGATTAGAAATTTTACCGTCAAACTCGCCGTCAACAACAGCGAAGTAGTGGTTGTCAAATACTTTCCTTTAAAAGTATTTCACTGTGAAATAGACGTTCGCTATACTTTTACCTCGTTACAGCTAGCAAGACACCCACCCTAAACTACAAGATCACGTCGGTGGGGTTCTCCACTCCTTCCATCGTTGATTTTTCGTCCCTATCCCTATTACCTTGGCCTAGTAACACTTCAAGAACAACTTATTCCATGCTGATCATCTTCGATGTTCTAAGCGAAAGCAGCAACGACGAAGACAGTGAAGAATTTGATGTGTACGGATTACCAAAAATGGCCTATACTACATATTTTGAAATAATTTTTCTGCGGGAAAACTTTTAATACTTTCTTGTTTGCGAACAGAGTGTATGTAATTTACACTTTTACCATTGTAATAAAAATAGTTGTGAATAGTACATGTGTATGTAGCAAACGTTTCGTTCCAATGTTCCCATCAATCACTCCCCCACCACCATTTCTCTTAATCCAGATTATATAACATCGCCACTAAACACTTTACCCATCAGTGCCTCATGTTTAGTTCAGTTTACCACCAACCGCTTCTTTCAACCAACAATTTCTTTAGTTCACAGCTTTGTCATCAAACGACTCCCCCGACCACCATTCTCCTTAGTTCACAGTTTTACCACCAACCGCTTTACCCACTACCATCACCACCTTAGTTCATAGTTTTACTACACATTAACTTAACCATCTATTATTCTGTATAATTTATAATTGTGTGTTATATGTATATATTCAATAAATAAAAAAAAATAAAATGGTCCCTCTTTGACTAGCGATACCACCAAATGATACTTTCCCCCACTCCATCTGGTAGGAGAATATTGAAAAGCGATACAAACACCAACTGGTGGCAGAAACATCGTTATCCGAAGCTGCCCAGAAAGGATCTTTGCTAATATGGTGTCACTCTCCAGCGCACCCGCTTTGGGTAGGTCGCGAGTTTTAAAATTAGCGTTCCGGACTTGGAACTGGTGAAATACAAGGACTTGGTCGTTTCAGACGACATGATATTTAAGGGATACAGTGGAAACCTGTCAAAAATTGTTACCACAGATTCGTACAAAAACTTTTATTGCAATATACTACATGTTTGAAAATGTTTTATATCAAGCTAAAAAGTCTAGAACAACGTCTCTAACGTCTAAATTCAAGATTATTGTGCAGCGGTAAAGTTTCCATTTCATTTAAGTATGTGAATCCCTTAAAAAATGTAAAGCTTCATGGAGAAAGCTTATTAATAAGAAGACACCATTAAAGAAAAGAAAAACATCATGCAAATGGAAGTGTTTTATCTACAGTTATACTGTCTGCGTTAATTGCTTTAGTTATTGCGTTAGCTCGAAACTTGTTCCTGATGAGATATGCCAAGAAAATCATGTCGTAACACCAAAGCGTAAAAAATTACACGTGAATGACAAAACGTTAACGAATTTAATCGAAGACATAAACAAAATAAATAAGGGACATAACCCCGACGAAAAATGGCAGTAGGTTAGGAATATATTATGCGATTATCAGGACCATATGTCAAAATAGCAAAAACCTCATTGGAAACAGTAAAAGAGAAAGAAAATCTAGTAGAAAAAGAATACAAAGCGGATTAAAATACCTAACGTTTTCAACGAAAGATTAAACAGGAAATAGTGAATTTAAGAAGGGAAAAAAGCTAAAGAAATGAGTGAAACGAATATGTAAGAAAATAGACCTCACAATGTATGTAATAATTAATGGGAAAATGTTTGACAAAGGATGCAAAATTTTTACCTAATAGACATTTTAAATTGGAGCATTATGCAGGATTTGGTATGCCCGCAAAGCTTCACCGCACTACTGCAATTTAAAAAAAATGAAGCAATTTGTGCAAGAACAAAGATGTTACACTTCTGACTATCCTTCGAGTAAATACTTAACCACTAAACTTTTTCACGTGACTGATGGTAAGGAGATTTGGGAAAACGATCTAAATGTTATAAGCATGTTAAAAAGTATTTCAAAACACTTTATTTACGTATTAATCGTCATTAATGTTCATTTTTCTAAATATATGTGGAGACCATCTCCTTAAAATCTAAATCAGTACAAAATAAAAAAAAAAAAACTTAAAGCGTTCAACACCGTCCTCACCCAGTATATGTGTGCCCCAAAAATTCTTCAAACAGATAAGGGAAACAAGAATTTAATAATAAATATTTTGAAATATATATATATAAAATAAAAACTATGGTATTACTTATTGCAGTGCCAACAATGAAGTACCACGAAGAAACTGGAAAATGCCGGGAAAATACCTTAAACTTAGGCCTGGAACATTTTCTTCATTAAAAAAATCCTTTCCCACTATGTTATTTCGTTGCACATATCATCAGTGTCCACCGCCTACTCAAATACTCTGCTTCTTCTAGGAATTACACGATTTCAGAGAATTTTTCCTTAAATTGTAAAATAGCATCGTGCCGCTCAATCCACTAAGTTTCATACAATGATATCAATTTCGTTTATTATAATGAGAGCACAACTGGCTGATTTTGTCTTTCATGAGTGATGAACGCTAATTAGACTCCCTAACGAAATTCGCAATTACGCCGACCGTGTTAAGAGATTATCTAATGGAAACGATGGAACAAACTTTATAAACAGACATATTTAGGCAATGCGCGGTATAATGCATATAAAACGCAAGAAGTGGAACTGCTTAAATGCGGGATTGTTCGCCACGAAACTGTCCTGAAAATTTTGCTCCACCATCGTATCCTTGTCTACGCAGGCTGAAAATGTCGAGTCTCATGTATTACAATTCATTCAGTATTAACTTATACAATCATTCGCCACTTAAATCGTGCTTTGCAATAAATCTTAAAAATTCCTCCCTCACACAACACTTTACTAGATTAATAAAACGCACGCAAAATTTTAATTGTTAAATTATACTGATGTCACTAGTTTCGTCAAGTAGAACAGAAAAATATGCCCCTCTATTAACATCATCTATAAATTTGTTTTCAATTATGACTGCACAACACTTTTACTTATTAGAGTAGAATATGTAGATGCGTTTGCTAGATTGCCTCTGAGAATTTCATCCCCTGCGTCAACTTGAAATTTAAGAAGCTAATTAAAATTCCCCCTTTTTCACCTTAAAATCCGTGCTCTAAAACATCGTTTTCCTGTACCTTCGAATTTTAAAGTTCTAGCGACGGACAGAACAATGGTCTTCACATTGGAGACCAATTTCATACGATTGTCATTTACTTTTTTTTTTTTTTTTTTCCCCCATTTCATTGTTCAATTGAACTTAAAACATTCTGTTTTTTCCCCTTCATACACTCTGCTTCAATCCTCACTTTTAACGAGGGACGGTCTTTAAACATTATTTAAAAAATCTAGGGCTGTTTCATGATAACTGTTCTCTGAATGTTCCCTGAATATTTGACATGACTTCTTTAAAATTGTTTAGTCGCTTATAAACGAGAGATTGTAACTAAACCCTATACGACCCCTCTCCTTAGGAAGAAATAGAACACACACCCGATATTAAACACTTTTATCCCTTTTACTATAAGTAAGCCAAGGAAAACTGTATGACTAGGAACTCTGGGAACGTCTGCAATGTCCGGCTACTAAAGTTACCGAAAGTCGTAACTTTTTGGTGGAACCCACGGACTAATCAGGGCTCTATAATTAGTGTCGTTTCGAAAATCTCGGTTCAAAAATGTTTATGTCATGTCAAGTTCATCACAATCATTAGATACAGTTCCTCTTCCTAATGATGTTTCGGTTCACACTTATTGCCGCTACTGGTTCAAACATTCAAGTTTGTAACACAATCACTATACGTTACTACTTTTCCATATGTCCGATCCTTACCTTCAGCATGTGCACACGGCCTATTAATGAAATGCAATAAATTAGTCTGAATTCTGTATTTCTACTTCTTACAATAACAACGGACCACCAAGAGTCCAATTTTGAACTACATACTCCACTCCACTGAACACTACTGAGAAAGTTCGAATCAACAATTAACAGATCACAATTTTAGACCTGAGGTTCAAATTAATGAAATGGCCCGTTTCAAATGGATACCTAAATAACATAAGTCGGCAGATTGGTTTTTGTTTGCCGCTCTTTTATTATTGAAAATAGAGCTCTGCAATCTGCAAATCGTTTCGTTCAGACTTATATTTAATTTTCATTATTAAATTATCTGTGCGAACTAAATGAACATAGTTATGACATAATTTTGTTCATTTATATCTCATTGTATTCTAATATATAAAAAGTAGCATATTAGGATATTATAATAATAAAATTACATCGTTGCCTCTCACAGAGCAAACTGGGATTCGATTACTGGTCAGATTAATTTTATGGCAAAAAGTTTTTATTTAAATAGCTTCACCTTAATCTTAACAATATAAAATTTACTTTCTTGAAACATATATTACCAAAAACTGACGCGATCCCATTATCGCGTCAGTTTTTTGCAATATAACATGTTTCAAGAAAATTAACTTTCTATTGTTAAGTTTACGTTGAAACGCGCGCGCGCGCGCGCACACGCACGCATGCACGCACGCACACACACATATAGCAATATAATAATACTCAACAATGGAGAATAGCGAGTGCAAGAAGTACGTAAGCTTTGGACCACTAATCTTTATAATTGTATGATCTCTGAATCCACGCCTGTCCGTCGTTATCTACTCTGCGCGGCCTCTGAGATTATAAAGTCCACGACACCTAGGGTTTCCTATATCAGGACATTAGGAACACCAAGCTACGCCTGCGTCACAAACCTCTGAAGGTAAGGTGACTTAATGCACTTGTACATAATCGTTGTTCAGGCCTAAAGCCAAGTCACCATAGCCAAACTAGCATTAAACCTTTTTACATTAAAATCTTCAGAGTTCAAATTGATTCCTATCATTTTGTTTATACCCCTCTTCACCCTCTAGTCCTGGTACGTGACATATGGTGGAGGCGCCGGCTTTTGAGTTCGAATTTCAAAAGTTTGGTTTGACCAGAACCTCTCTTGCTTACTCCATCCAAGGGGTGACATATGGTGGACACTCTCTGCCCTGCATCGCGGTTTATACCAGGGATATGGTTCCATCCCGTATCCCGCTGGCGTGAAATATGTTTCATTTATCTTTCCAATAATTTATCACTAATGAGACATTTGGAGCAGGCATAAGTTTCTACCTCCCATCCTGAAATAATAGCGTAGGATGACATATGGTAGAGACGCCGGTTCCTGTATTTTTATTTAGGTCAGGAATATGACTCGAAACTAGATCTCTCTTATTTAGCTCGTCACTAGTCATACATATAATTAAATTTTATAAATATTTTAACTGCTAGCAATGCTGCGAAAAACAAAAATAAGAAATGTCACATCAAATAGATGAATAGTAACCATAATATCTTTCTCATCAGAAAAATAAAATATCTGTTGAACCAAAATTTATGCTGAATTCCATGAACAAGTGCATTTGCTGAACAAACTTTCAGCCAGGAACTAATATTATGGTTAGCCCTTTGAACAACCTTATGATACACACACTTAAAGCAGAGCTTCAAGTGAAAACCAACTTTAATATGGGATAAACGGATTCTTATAATACGATATTCAATGATATTGAAAATTTTGCTTGTACAAAAATCAACAAGGAATAATCCTTTAAATAGAAAATATGACATGTAAACCCATTAGGTCCTTCTAGAGATAAATCACTTGGCTGACAAACACATTTAGTTTTGTCTTTGAATGTTTGGAACTGCTACAGAGGTTGTTCAATTAAGAAACGTAAACCAAGCTTTCAATTGAAATTTCTTAACATAGCGCTCAAGTATGCCGCAGAGTGGACTACGCTTACATTGAAGCTAATATTCATAGTACATGGATACTGCCATGGGTGGCCGAGGTAGTTGAAGCGCCGACTCGTGAGCAGAGGTTTGGGGTTCGATTCTAAACAGGACCATCCTCCCTGACTAAGGGTTTTTCTAGTTTTCCTCAGTCCTAATAAATGGCAAATGCCGGGGAGGTACTCTAAACTTAGACCTGGAACGCTTCCTGCCTTTAATCCCCGCCCCCCCCCCAGTTTATTATTTCATGTATCACCAGTGCCCACCGCCTGTGATGCCTCAGTATTTAAAACGGATGTTAAACACTATTCAATAACAATAATAGTACATGGTCATCAGTCTTGGAAGTTGCTTGGCTATTTTATCACTTGTAGTACACTTCGAGCTCTGTTAAATGACACCCCAAAACGTCATCATAAGCATAGACCATTCCTGAGCTATACTAATTTTATCACGCTTACATGGCAATTTTCAGGTGAGATCGCTTGTGTGCCGTGAATGCGATCCGCTCTATCTCGCTGCATGACGATTCAGTTTGAGGAGTGTAGGGTACAGCCAGACCATGAGAACATCAACAACTTTTAGGAAGTTAATAATCCGCTCTGTCTCGCTGCATGACGATTCAGCTTGAGGAGTGTAGGGTACAGTCAGACCATGAGAACATCAAAAACTTTTAGGAAGTTAATAAAATATAATTACCAATCATAATCCATCTTATCTGCATGACATTCTTCGTCATATTAAACAGTACCGATGTTTATTACGATCTTTCGAACTTTCTCCTCCGTTAATACATAAGGATACCAAGAATCTTGCTCGATATGCTTAATATATTGTCAGCGTTTTATCAATTCTTATTTGCTGATATTGCTTATTGCTTGTGCAGTCATTCGTTTTGAAACTGGTAGAGAAACGGAAGCAACAATTTTAGATGTCACTTATTGTTTCACCAAATTGCAAACAATTTTGATTAGATTTGGGTTGCATTATTAGGGTGGTAGCCATTGTATTGTAAATTCGTGTACTTTTAAAACTGCGTATAAAAGATGAGATTTGTTTTGTTTAACTATTTCTATTAAATCTTGTCCAGTTAAATCTGAGTCTACAGTGAGATTTTTTTTTCCTTAACCAGGAAATTATGTCAGTCTTTCTGACTGGTATAATGTATTATCTAAAACAATAATGCACCCAGATTATAGATTTGGTATGAGACGTTTCTTTAACAATTTATTATAATTTTTGCAGTTCATATCATTATGATAATCTGCAGATGGAGAATTGGAATCATATATCAACTCAGCTGCTTCGACGAACCCCATTTTACCACCAGTGTGAACAAAAATAGCCCTTTGCTAAACATTTGTTCACAGAGTGAATATGCATGTATAAACAAATTACTTCTTTGGTCCATTTAAATTTATTTATTCATAAAATAGATACACAGATGTGATAATATTAATTATAAAATTACATATTGTAATAAATGCATATATTTGATAGTAAATACATAATTATATGTTTACATATTGTGATAAAATTATTAAAATGAATAAATAGATTTGATATAAAATTATGTAAACTGAATACATAGTTGAGAAATACATTTAGAAAATTATATAAGATAGGCAACACGCAATCGGATTGTGCGCCGATTACCAAAAAAATATTAAAATGAATACATTGATATATCAAAATTAGGTGCAATGAATACATGGTTTAATTACGAAATACTGTAAATTTACTTACTGAATGTTGAAAACAAAATCAAAGCCGGCGGCATATGAGCGTTGGATTTTTAAATGATTGTTTCGCACATATGTGTAAGATTAGTAGGTTAAACGATCATGTTCTCGTATCAAAGAAATTCGTCGTCACCAGAAGCGGATATTTGAGATGATTTGGAGCCTATGCGGGCATTGTCGGAAGCTGATGTGCGGATGCAGACGGTTTTGATGTCGTCAATGGATGAGTCTTGGTTGTGGATTTGAAACGATACTGTAGTGTTGTCATCTGTAAAGAGATAAAATAGAGTTGTTACTTGTAAAAATAATAATATTACTACTGATAAAACAAGCTCTAAAAGCAAAACGATCCCTTGCGTAACCGCGTTGAAGTAATCGGTGTTCATTTTGGGATTTCTTCAAAGTTTATGATGTGCTTGGAGTTACCGTTTGGTAGTAACTGCAAACCGTGGTAGATGATATGCAAGGGCGACTCGTTTATGTGACAAATGGTTTCTTCAGACCAGTTGTTATATGCATTTGGGAAAAACACGTCTCTTTCGTCCTCGGGTCTGAGTATGGTCCTGTTGCCGTACTGAGTGTTGAACCATATAGCTGAGGCGACAACGTAGGGCGCTTGGCGAGTAAGGTCTTGTACTCCGATGAATTTGGGTATTTGTCCTAGGTTTGAAGCGCTATATGTCTACACCACGGAAATCCCCAGGTAGTCACCTTAACTAGGTGAATATAAAACTATGTGAATATTAAAGTAATATTAAAAATGGTTGGCATAACATTTCAAGGTAGAAGCTGAAGATGTGTTCCTTCTAGAATTTTACAAGGCGTCAGTTTGGCGAGCTCCCAAATCTTTTATGCGCAGAAGGGAGAGGAAGGTAATAAATGCCGACACCCTCCTTCCTGCAAGGACCCCGATGACCATGAAACTAGCTGGGTACCGTTATTTGTAACTCGTACAAAGGAACTTCGACTGTTGCACCCTGAAGGAATGCTGTTACGCAAACTTCTGAAAAATAGGAAACGGAAAACCGTTAAGGTATATTTTTTCGCGCAATAGAAGTTATCACCCCACCTCTAGCCAGAGGGACCGCAAAAGAATATATCAATCAGAAGATTGCGTAACACAAATTCATACCCTACAGCCAATAGCAACATATCATAATATTTAAATAGCGGAATTAAAGTTAGAAAGCGTCACCACGAACCGACCGACTGCCGCCACATAAAATTTTCCGATTATGGAGAATTTGGGAGAGTTGAGAGTTGTGGCAGTAGCTGTGAACAGTAGAAGCGTTGAAGTTGCTATTGGGAGTCGAGACTGGAATGTAAAGACATAAAATTAAAGTTGGTAGTTACAGTGAACATATATAATTATCGCCTTAACGATATTACACCTTGAAGTAAGCCTTAGGCGGAAGTCAAAGTTCCTTATTGCGATAGAACAATAGTTAAAATTAACTTAACCCCTGAGTGTAAGACGGACGATCAATAAAACTTTTTTTTTACAACGACCTGGTTGTTTTCAAACTTGTCCACGGGACATGGACATATTCATATTTTCTTCTAACTGTGAATTGGTTTTCATTCCTTCCAAAAAAAAACCCATTTTGATGTCCCATATAGCCGGAACAGACGGAGGCAAGGAGCAAGAGGAACCGTAGGAATATTTCTGCAGCCAGTCGAACATCCTAAACCAACAACTTCCCATCTATTTCATTTCATCATCCATAAATTAATCACCACCGCATATGGCACCTAACAAAATATAATTGCCATTACAAAAATTGCCACCACCGTATATGACGCCCAATGTGTCCATTACAACTTAATTGCCACCGCATATGGCGCCCAACGTGTCTACAACTACATAATTGCCACCGCAGATTACAGAAATCCAATCTTCTTTATAGACAGCGACTCAAGGATGCTTACTGGAATGCTTGATGACGACACTAGGTGTGCCAAAAAAGTGTTTGAAATACATGTAATGATCGTTGATAGGATATTTAGCATCGTTCATTTTGGTGTTGAGGTTAGATGCTCGTCAATTTGCGGGCCGGAAACTTCAACGAGTTTTGTCCATTCTTCTATAGAGGGTAAGATGGTAGTTGGGTTTTCCTCATTTAGCGATGGTGATGGCGCCTGGAGAGGTGTCGTCAGGGAGGTACTTGAGTGTCGGTTGTTTAGAAAGTATATGATAGACCTGAAACAAAAAACAAACAGTTAAAAACTAACAACAACAATAATAAAAATAATAATTCGATTAATAATAATAATAACAACAATAATAATAATAATAATAATAATAATAATAATAATAATAATAATAATAATAATAATAATAATAATAATAATAGGAAAAACAAAGAAGTGCGTTAAGTTTTGGCATATTTTTGCATTTCCAAAAAAATAAAAGGATTCATAAGGATAATTATGGAATAATTAAATGAAAATACTGCGCATTTTAATATATATTAATTAATATTTAGTATAGTTAATTTATAAATGAGTCTATCGTGTATTTGTGAAATCTATAACATTGTACATTAATATTTAATATTTTTGTATGATAGGAAATTAGTATCATTTGATATAAATATAGGAAAATAAAAGTTAGCACATATTTTTAAATTCTTCCTATCAAATTAGTACCCTGTCTAATTTTTAAGATACTTTTCATTGAATGCAATGCTTAGCTTGAGTATACTTAAACCTGGACTTAGAAAGTGCCTAAAATGTTTTGCCCCAGTATATGGCTATCATCTATTAGAAAGGTATCTCTCACTCTTCAAATGTTGTCTTCATTATATTCTGGAAGATCATTAGGTGTTCTGTGACATGTTTGATGTGTGTCTCAGTTTTTTTTAATGAGAAGGTTCAATTGTTTTCTATATACATAAAATATTATGTAACTGTTTAAAAAATTATCATTATACTTCAAACATTATAAGCAATAGTTAACTGACGTGTATTGGCAACTTCAGGAATTTGTCGCTTTCGACATCTCTGGGCAATCTACTGCTTTAGGTAATTGTAACAAGTTCTGATGGATATGCAAGGACTTCATCTCCCTGGCATCTCAATATAGTTTCCTTCCCAAGGGTAAATTTCACCCGTATACTCAAATAGCGCATAGAAATTTTCATTGTAAAATTATATCCCACATAACATTTCTGGCATCTTTTATTAATTGTTTGAATTTCAACTCAATTTACCACACAGAGTTTTTGAATAGAGGATGACCTCAACTCTTAGCACCTTTGAGAATGAAAATATAGCATTAGAAATGTTTGGCGCTTAACGCTTTTAAAAGATCTACAATTTTCACTTGAAATGCAAATTAGAGTAAATGTTAATGACCATTTTAATAGTATTTAACGCCCGCTATTACTACTGAGACACCACAAGCGGTGGACACTGGTAATACTTGAGACGAAATGATACATTGGGAAATGATGTACTTTTAAGGAAGGAATCGTTCCAGGCCTAATTTGGAGGTACCTCCCGGCATTTGCCATTTATGAGGACTGAGGAAAACCTGAATAAAACCCCGGTCAGGTAGGACGGACCTGGCGGGAATCAAACCCCAGTCTTCCTGCTCACGAGCCCGCGCCTTAATGACCTCAGCCACCGTGGCAGTGCTAATGCCCATAAAACGACAGCGCAAATATAGTAATTTTCAGGTTAACAATGCAGCTTATGTGTTTCGGAGAACAATGAGAAAAGCATTAACAATTTATTATTTAGAAAAAATTATATTAAAATTCAACTATTAAAATCAAACATTTATCCATTTATGGACTTTTACTTTACGAGTGCTCGCAAAAACTACATTATTCAGAATTCATTTCACTGTATAGTTATTTCTGCAATTAGCTAGGATTTGAAGGCTGGAGAAGAGGATTAAATTTTAATAAAGAAATTAGCTAAGATATCATTTTTCAATTAAGAATTGTATAGTATCCCATCATTCATATTTTGAATGACAGTGTTTTACCTAAATATGTGAAGTACTAACAAGCGACATTTACAGCTCCGATTTTTACGTAATTGCAAATTTTTTCCTTGGTATGTCTGAAAAGTTAAAATGTTGCTACTAAGAAAATTATATTTAACTTTATTGTAACCGTTTTCTGTATATTCTACACAACATATTTTAAGATTATTAAATACATTTACATAAAATTAACATCCATGTCAAATCCGTTTAGCTACTTAAATTAAAAGTAAATTGAAAGTATTATTTAAAGTTCTACAATTTTAAATTCAAAGTACATAATAGGAAAATGCAATACATATTTCAGCATTCACACTGAATCAAGCACCCAGGTATAACGTAGTATTTCCCTTCTTATCCTGAAAAAATCTAGCTGATTGGTATAATGAACGCAGCACTCTACCGCCTGAAGGAAGAACAAATTTAATCCTTGTCTCTTATAATCTGGTATTTACAATAAGTGCAAATGAGCGTGAATCTACGGTATTTTCTAGAGCTGACGCTGGTGCGTTTTGTTATTCTGCTCAATAGCTTTATACGATATACCTAATATCATTTCCCAATTTCTAAACCGTGTATGTAGTATACATCCCGTTGGCGTTGGAAGGTAGAAGCTCATCCTGGGACCAGTTACGGATCACTGCATACGATTTTGATGTTATCAAGGTTGTGAGCCTTAAAGTCATGATCTTGAGGTTGTGATTAACTTTTTAAGAATAATTACATATTGATTTGTAACCATAAGATTATTACGTGACATTAGGATAGCGATAAACATGAATTTTATTGGCAACACGATTTCGTAATACCTCTAAAATTATTACATGACGCTGTTTTTCTGTTGCCAGGGTTGTGATGCCTAAGGTATTTTTATTTATAGTAATACAATATGGTAACATAAAAGTTAGTTTTATATAATTATATGACTATATTTTTATTTAATGAGTGTATAGTGCAAAAATACACCTTTACAAACTCAACAAAGGTTACACAGAGTATTATACACATAAGTGTGTGTGAACAATCGCTGATATTGTTTTAGAAAAACCGTTTAAAAACAAGTGCTGTACTCTTGATTCACATTGTGTAGCATTGCTGTACCCCAAATGCTAGATGTTGCATGCGCGATCACTGAAATCGTTGTTTGCCGATTACTAACATCGTCGTCGTTGTATTCAGAGATGTAAGTTTCCGATTCAAAGTCCGTAAACAGTAGCACGCGCAGGTACTCACTTGGTGGAAACGTATCATACGTGTAGCCTAGATAAATTCCGCCATATTCTTCTTTTTTTCTTCTTCTCCTAGTCCTCTCATTCTCCGTTATCTCTGTTGGGTACATGTAGGACATTCACCACAAGATTTACGTTACCATTTGTATACTGTTGAAGTTAGTGCATTCGCATCTGGTATGCAATGGTCAGAATTGACCCTATATTTTCAAACAGCGCGGCGGTTAATCTGACACTGTCCTCATTTCGGGTATTTATCAGTAAGCTTTTTAGCCGATGCAAAGGTTTAGAAAAATTGCCTTATACCCGCGAGGAACGATATTTTTGTTGATGACCTGCAACGGGTTGTCGGGTTTGTCCACTGTGAACATTAACCTGCTGCAAGTAAATTCGCCGCGTCGATTGGGTCTCTTTGTGCCTCTTTTTGCGGGTGATACAGGACACTGACAGTTCCGACGGTAGCACTGGCTACAAATTGCGGTAATTGGTGCTTACACTGCGGGTGAAAATAGAACATTGCAATGTAATGGTGGCGATGGTAGTGGTGTCATTGGTAATAAAACGAAAAAGCTACAACCTATATCGCGCTTAAAGTAAAATAAGTTTCTTCTTTGATCACTAGGTATTGGTGCCTCTCCATCATCTGGTATTGCAAGTTTTATTAGTATCGATGATGTGCAACACCTCTGGACAGATCGTCCAATTTCGTGGGCAGAAATTGGTCTCTACCGTCAAATTTTACAACCGTTCTTATACCGAATATGACCTGAATAGATTTAATTTCCTCGATGTGGTAACTATTGCCTATTTCTAGGTCATTTATCTTATAGGCGAGACATAGCCTGCCACTCAGCACGTTCAGGTTCTCTAACACTTTATCGCAGCAGTCGCTACCTCTGCTACTGCTATTGGCACTGCCGCTACAACGTTGCTACGATCGTTCATAGTTGCTAACGAATGGCTTATATGTGCACCATTAAGATATTCATTAGCTTTGCATAATGTATCATCCGAACAGTAACCACTCGTTTTTGCGTAATAATGGTTTTTATTTTGTCATAAAACTTAGGCTTTAAGCACGCAAATAACATATGATATTGCGTAACTTTTAAATGTTGCCTTTCATTAATATCATTTCGTAATATTTTTTAGACGTAGCACACGCCATGTATCTGGTGTACGTAGAATTAGTAATGTTTTCGAGATTTTCTGTTGTATTTTAAGTTGCTCAAACAGAAATAATGGGTTTTACTGCGCTACATTCCTTCATTGCATAATAAACGATTTCGTAAACAAGAGTATATAGTAGAACTAAGGTTTTTGATTTCCCTTGCACGAAAAATACGCTGGCAGAACCATCACCTTGATATTGCTTAATGATATTTGGAGCGCCAAAAACATGTTTGACACCTAGTGCTAATTACTCGTTCACTTTTACATTCCATCTTATGGTTTTCTTCTTTTTTCCGTTGCATCGACGTTGCTATTTGCTTTTCGTGTTGAATCAATGTTATTCAAGTAGGTTATGGCGTTTTCCCATTCCGATAAATGGTTAAACTGAACACCGTACTATTTACCGATGGTGATACTGAACTCGTACAGTGCTTTGAAGGAAAGTTCACGAAGAGAAATTTTCTTTGAAGATAATTCAGGTCAAACTCTTTGCTTCTGATATCAAAGATTTGGTATGGTTTATAATGTTCCACTTCAGCTGTTCCAATTAAAAAAATTAGAGAATATCACATGTGATGTTTGAGAGCATTCACTCTGTTTACAGAGTATTAAATCTGAAGACCACCTGTTTTAGATCACTCGATTAATCTAACACGATGCTTATACTTAACTCACATGCGCTGTAATCACGATTATGCTATGTAAAGTCATCTTTGGCTATGACTTTGGTTTATATGCTCTACTAAGCACTTCTAAAACAAATAATTAACGTAAATGATATAAAGTACACTCTCTGTATTGTGAACAAAGTCATTAAGTGGACGCAATTCGTAAGGTTTAGTGTTGCAAGAAGAAGAATTACGTTTATTTACAGGGTGAGCGAGCACTGATTTTTTTTTAGCACAATCGAGAGAAACCATTCTTTAACATGGATGAAGACATGACGGAACGCCAAACACTACAAGAGATTCGTTTAGGAATCCGAGTTCCTCTGTGGTTATGGCGGAATGAGGAATATAGCTCATTCTTCTTCTTTTGTAATCACAATTGTAAATAGTGGGATACTACGTTTTAAAATGGAAATTAATAAGTCATATTTTATGCCTCTATTTTCCTATTTTAAATCATACAAATTTTCTCCCTGTAGTTTAAGTTCTATTGATATCGCCAGAATAAATATTTTTCAGCATACCGCGGTAACAGAAATCTATAGTGAGTGGAAAATAACGTTGTGTAAGTTTATCTAACGCTTATTTATAAAACTAAGCATATGATTATATTTTGCTAGAATTGAGTAAATAGGAAAGAAAATGGTCAAGAATGTCACTGGTGGCTCCTTTGAACATTGGTGACTAACTAGGTTCTCAAAATTGGTCAGATCTAGGCCAGGACTAATTTCATTATCCCAATGCAGAAAAAAGGGCAATCGTTGTCACCTTACTACTCTCAATAGCATACACGAAATATTTACAACGTTTATTATGCTTCCAAGATAACATTATTTATTATCAGAAAATATTACGGTGTTTTTTTAAATCTGAAATTATTTACAAATAGTATTGCTGATATGTAAACGAAATATAAAATAATTTGAATTCAGCTTATATATAATCATCCATGAATAAAAATATTTAATCAACTACTGCCCGTTACCGTTTACTACTGTGAAATAAATAATTTTTAAATAGTTTTTAACGTCCGTTTTAATTACTGAGGCATCACAAATGTTGGACGCCGATGATACATGAAATGATAAAATGGGAATTTTTTTTTAAGATAGAAAACGTTCCAGACCTAAGGTTGGGGTATCTCTCTGGCATTTGCTACTTATGAGGACTGAGGAAAACCTGGAAAACCTCAGCCCTGGTAGGAATCAAACCCCATACCCTTTGCTCAAGATTCCGCGCCTTAACCCTCGGCCACCCATGGAGGTATGAAATACGAAGAACTATAATTTTTCAATGACAACATGCATTATTAAGAATAACTTAATCGAGTATTTTTCATTTATGTACCATGCATAAAAGTATTATGCAAATTTACAGCAGTGTAAAATTAATGCATTATTTAAACCCCATGCACCTAAATACTGATTTGAGTTTGGGCTTTTGTAAAGTCATATAAATACGAAATGGATAGCCACACACACACACACACACACACACACGCAAACACACACACATACATACACACACACACACACACAAACACACACACGCATATATATATAATTACAAGGCTGACTGCAAGTGAAACAAAGACATTTAACGAAATTACTATGTAAAGCAACATAAAAGTGACCATAAATATGTGTTAGAAAACGTTGAAGCCCATATCGAGAGCCCTGCAGAATATGTAATTTAATGTGCACGAGAAAGCTTCAATTGTTATATTATTATTATTATTATTATTATTATTATTATTATTATTATTATTATTATTATTATTATTATTATTATTATTATTATTATTATTAGTAGTAGTAGTAGTAGTAGTAGTAGTAGTAGTAGTAGTAGTAGTAGTAGTAGTAGTAATATTAGTAGTAGTGGTGGTGGTGGTGGTGGTGGTGGTGGTGATAATAGTAGTAGTAAGGTAACTTTCCAAATTATCTAATTCGCTCCATCTGTTACATTATTTCCACTGCGCTCCAAGATTAAAGCTAACTTCTCTGCACGCAAGCACAAATCTCTAAAAAATGCTCTAACTTCCAAAATACTACTTTAAACCTAATCGACATATAGGGGACATCATATTTATCATAATCTATTTTAATGAAAAGGAAATAGTCTTCCTTAGCAACAGTTTTAAACGGGTTTACCTGTTTTTTCTTTCTTTTTTTCTTAACTTCATTTGCAAATGGAATCGAAACATGTTATAAAATTCTAATCATACCGTCATTAAAACTCTCTTCATCTCGCTCCAAAACCAGCTTCATACTTCTTCCGGGTCTATTCTTTCATTACTAAGCCTCACGGTCACATACAATGGTAGAGTAGGGAAATTTGCACGGGAAAAATGTCCTCCTTAACCACAAATTTTGGTACAAAATATTTAATACAGACAATAGTTTTATAATGTACTTCAATATTTGCTTTTTATCCACTTTTCCTTTAATCACTACTCTTTAGGACATTTAAATATGGTAGTATGTCGTGCACTAATATAAATAAGTATAACCGGACAAAATAAGAGTAACTTGTGTTGTGGTAAACATTTTCTATGACATAAGTTCGTGAATAAATTTCACTAAATTAATATCAACTTGAGAACTAACACACTGCTGTTGATTTACTTCTAACTATAAATCACCGTAATAAACCACGTAACTGCAACGAACCATACAGGCCAACCTGTTTAATAGTAGGAATATGCCTGAATCTCGACCGCCGCCATTTTGTGAATAATACATTGTGGTCTAAGGTTGGATTCGAACTTGGATTGCCCAACCTGTAACAGACACCAATGCAGTTATCAATTTAAAAACAAAATGGCGCCGCTTTCGATTTTGTAGTATGCAAACATGTAGTACTGGGTAATCACATGTAAAATACACTGAGTTTAGTTATTGCTAAATGTGGTGGTAATTTGGATAAATTAACTTTTTCATCTTTATAATATGTATTCATTATAAGAATGGGTCGTTCGTGTTGTGTTCCGGTATATAAATCCAGCTACTATATTACTGACAGTTCAGAATTTATGTTTCCTAAGGATAAAGCACCAAGGCAAAAATGTACTGGAATAAATTTACATACCTAATGCCTCTAATAATGTATTCACTGAAATAATATTAACATTGAGGGAACGTATGCTTTCACAGCCGGAGTAGCAATTATAACTAGAGCATGCGTGGTTCTTTATGGGCCTACTCTCTGTTGTAAAGGAGCTGGGTTTTGAGAACCGCCTAACCACTATGTGGCTTTATCTCCCATTAATTTAGGGTCTATTGACACCTCTTCCTGGTATGTCAGAATGTTGATGGATCGAATGGGATTGAGACGGACATTCCACCTCCAAGCCCACAAGTAAATGTTTATATTGTGTAATGTCTTGTGTCTTATAAATAGTATGAAGTGCACTCTACTATTAGTATCTACCATACATGATATAAAAGTTCAGAAGGGAGAGAGGATGACCAGAGGTCTAAAGTCAGTTGTATAACTAATATCCAATAAGTTATAATGAGTATGCAGGAAAATTCTTTGTCAATGCAAATGTTTACGGAACATAATGTCGCTTGGTGTTGTCGGTTTCGAGCCTACGGCGGAAGACGCGAGCTAACTCAATAGAAAGATGCACCTGACCAGGATTGATTGCAACAATACTATTTTGTATTCTAGAGAAGCGACAAATCCCTTAGGTACATTGAACATTCCTTAAGAGATGGTAAAACAATTGAACGTATTCTGCAGAGCGTGCACGCCTATTCGAACGCCCACCCATAAGAAGTGAGGATTTTAAAATAGTGAGTATGAACGCCTTAGCATGAGTTCTGTCTCGCCAATCATACCCTTGGATTTTGAACGACTGGAGTCCATGAGCTCTGTCATGTAGGCCTGTAGGAGCTGAGTGAGCTACATGCTTCAGATTCGTATCTAGTATGTATGGGGAAACTTCCTCATAAAGCAGTTAGTAGCAAGTAGTTTCGCGGGAAGGAGCAGAAAAACCGCAGTTTCAGTTCAGTTTGCCAGACAGCCACAAAGTTAGTTAGATTTCAGTTTTCAGTAGCGCAGATCAGTGCAGTTCAGCGAGTCTTTGTAAGTAGACAGCAGATCGTACTTCGAAAGTCACTCCGAGATAAAATTAATCCCGAAGTCAGGTGTACAGCGACGTGATGTCACAACATCAAGATCATCGAGAATATTTTACGAACAGCCATGTACTTCACATACTAAATAAATGTCGACGGCCGAAGCAGCGCATAAGGAGGCATCTAGATGGCTATGGTGACAATTAACAATAAAAACGACGATCAATCCATGCAGCTGAGAGTTGTTCTTCTCATAATACCTGCCCTTCTTCTCTATCCTGCACTAAAGAGCAGAATCGGGTCTCATAGATAATCGTCGTCTGTGACGTTAACCGCTTGTGACTACACCCCCCCCCAAAGATTCATTGACTCTCAACGTTAAGGCTTCAATGATGTTAAGAGGAGAAGGAAGTCAACGGCCGAAAGAACCAGAGGAAGGGGCTTCTGGACGGTGCCGAACGAAGACGATCAGGAAATGATTACATCGAGCAGTGAAACCAGATGCAACTTGAGGAGAGGCCTACTGGAGATACTTGGAAGACCTGTGCTGGGACGATACCTGACGATCATGAGAAAAGTGTCCGAGCGTCGAACCCTGGATCAGAAGAAGCGGCGGATCTACTGGCAGCCACCGAGGAAAGAAAACCTAGATACAGATAAGAAAAATTCATTTTATGAAAACTCCAAGAAAATCTGCTGTATGTTGTTTCGTGTTGTATATTCAGGAGTGCTAAGTAGAATTGACGCTCTTTAGAAATAGAAAAGTAGTCAAAATGGCGGATAGCATCAAGAAAGAGAACATTCAGGAAATTAGTGCAGGGCACCACCAGCCCGAGATATAAGTTCAAAATTAGGGGTATTGGATAGTTATGCAAAGCACTCACGTTGTAGAAGGCAGCATAGTAATCCAGGAACCACATTAGCTAGATAATAGGATAACCTAGGAGGAGCAGATTATGAAATATTAGCAACCTTTGTGACACAATTAATGGAGCAGCAGAATGAATTTAGGAACGAGTTAGTTAGCACTCATCAGGAGTTGGAAAATAAATTTCAGGGAAATCGAAATGATTTGAGGAAGAAGTTACCTAGTACTCATCAAGAGTTACAAAATAAGTTACTGAATAATCAAAACGAATTAAAAAGGGAGTTAGCTAGTAATCAAAGTGAATTAAGGAAGGAATTAGGTTGTAACCACCAGGACCTAGAACGTAAGCTAGACGAAAAATTCAGTGATTTTAGGAGAGTGCAGAAAGAGGTTAGAGTAAATTTAAATGAAAGTGCGGAGAAATGGGATAGTGAGATAGAAAACATGAGACGGGAGTAGAAGCAGTCCGTGAAGATGTAAATAAAATAAATAGTAAACAAGATAGTTTAAGAGAAAAAGTTGTCCTGGACATGTAAACAGGGCATGCCGACCTCGCCAAGAAATATGATGATTTTGAGGGGCATATGAACAGAGAATTAAGTGCTGTGCAAATTATAATTAAAGATAATGGTACCTCGAATTTAGAGAAAAATTAAAACAACTAAGCTAGCAATGCAAGCTCTTGAAGCGATCCAGGGTAGACTTAATTAAGAAAGAATTATATTGCGTAAATCCATCACGCATAGTGATGCATATAGTAGTAATGAAGTAGATGTGAATATGGCCAGTTCGCCAAAAAGTAGTCAAGACGATGTCACTACACATGTCGAGCCACATGAAAACCCAAAGAGAACTAAACAGACATTAGAGACAAGAAGAACCTATTATGTACCTGTAGAATTAAATAATTATGTCAACGATGTTAAAGATAATTAGACTTTGTCTACACATAGAATAGGGCAAAATCAGTCAGTCATGTAAGGAGAAGAATTGAACATTTGTGTTCAAAATGTTGAGGATATATATGCGAGGTGGTATCCACATTATTCGGGACTGGTGCTGCCATCTCGACAGTAGTTGCAGTAGAGTTTTGTACCGCTAGGTGGCAACACTACCACATCTGATGAGTGATGAGATGAGATGAGATGAGATGAGATTGAGATGAGATACTGGGTTGATATTTTGAGATTCTATAGCACTTTTCATGATACTCTGTGTAGTGTGTGGCGATTTCACAATGGATCCAAGATTAGAACAGAGAGTGTGCATCAAATTCTGTGCAAATCTCGGAGAAGTGGTACGGAGACTCTTGCAATGATTCAACAAGTATTTTGGGGGACAAAGCATGAGCCATACACGTGTGTTTGAGTGACATGCTTGGTTCAGGGCCGGCCGTACAGCTATTGAAGACGATACGCACATCGGTAGGTCCATCAGCTGCACAATGCCTGACATTGTCGCCAAAGTTCAACACTTCGTTCGTGAGGATCGATGTCGAACCAATGAGGACCTTGCTCATGAAGTGGGAATTGGTTATGGGACATGTCAACGAATTTTAACCGATGAATTGAGCATGCATCATGTCGCCGCAAATTTTGTGCAAAGGACGCTGACTGCTGATCAGAGGGCGCAACGTGTTGGAGTTTGCACGGAGTTTCGTCAGGCCGTATCCGATGACCCAACCTTATTGCCCAGGGTCATCACCGGCGACGAGAGCTGGAGGTACGCCAATGACCTTGAGGCAAAACAACAATCCTCCCAGTGGAAGAGTCCGAACTCACCCCCCACCCAAAAGCGAGACAAGTGAAGCGCCAAGTCAAGCGGATGATCCTCGTTTTCTTTGATACCAAGGGAATTGTGCATAAAGAATTCGTCCCACCAAATGAAACAGTGAATTCCACGTACTACTGTGACGTTTTGCAACGACTCTTTGAAAATGTGCGGAGTCGACGGCCCGAAATTTGGCAACAAGGGAACTGGTTGTTGCGTCACGATAATGCGCTGTCACAACTCCATGTTCACCAGGAGCTTTTTGATGAAAAGCAACATGACGGTTTTGCTCCTCCCACCGTACTCGCCTAATTTGGTCCCCTATCATTTCGCTCTATCCCCAAAACTGAAAATCAAGTTGAAAGAACGTCGGTTCGACACAACTGAGAGGAATCAAGAAGAAATGCTGTCTGTGTTAAACACCCTCAAAGAACACGACTTCCAAGATGCATTTGGAAAATGGCTGAATCGTTAGGACCGGTGTATACATGTGAAAGGGAGCTACTTCGAGGGTGACGGCAGTCATTAGTCTCAAAGTAAGTTTATGACCAGATGGCTGTACCAATCTTGAAAATTCTGGATACCACCTCGTATATATATATAACACGGGGAAAAATGAAACTTGTATAGAGGAAAAATTAAATACTGTTTACTGTTGTTAATGAAGGAAAAGAGACGAAACACCACTAGAAAAATAATCAAAAAGGAAAACAGATACCTGTGACATGGGGATAAAATGAATCGCTTGGAGAAAGTGAATTAAATAATTGTTTTGTTAATATTGAAAGGAGAGCCAGCTATAAAAGTCGATCTAAATGCAGAAAAAAATAAGTAAATTGCACAGAGAGAAATTAGCTAATTATGTTAATGATGTTAAAGAAGAAGCTAGATACGATAATGGATATACTTGTAACATAGAAGTAAGGTGAATTGAGTATTTTTATAAAAAGAATTTAATAATTATATTAATGCTATTAACAAATGAATAAGGTACAAATTGTTAGTAAAATATGAATAAACTTGAAGGGTGATATCAATGTAATGGGTAGAAAACGAGTGATGTGAACTGATAGCGGGGAGGTAATTGTCTTAATAAAGTTAGAATAAGGAGCAGATAAGGAAATTGATAAATGATAGCATTCGAAGAAAAGGGATTAAACAGCTGTGCTAATGTTGTCTAGGAAATAATAGGTTATGAAAATAAATAGTGTTGTAACAGTGAATTAAGTAAAAGGTGTGAAAGATAAAAAGTCAAATTGTTGTACTGATACTGTCGCTAAGAACTAAGAACTGAAAACTACTATAACGCGGAAGTCTAGTGAATAATGGAAAAAAATTATGAATAATACTATGAACCATGATAACTAAAGCCCGTTCAGTTGATGCTAAACAGATCGCCCGAGCCGTTAATTGCTGTGTTGACGAACTCAATACCTGTACAGGAAGGACAACCTTCGGAAATAAGAGCTACAAAGAAGACATTCCAAAGGATCAAAGTTAAAGTTGACAAGCACAAGAGCCGCACGAAACGTCACCGTTTCTCGTGGGACTCTCAGGGAGGCAACCTTGTCCTAATTAAAGACAAGAAATTTTCTAGCCAACTAAGGGGAGATATCACAGTTTGGAATTGTTATTCCGAAGACCGTACTGCATAATGGGTAAATTCGAGTCACACGCCTTTGAACTGAGGGACCCGAAAACAAACAAGGCCATTGGACGTTTTCATAAACAATTGATGCGTCCCTATAAAAGCACCGCTATGACAGAGAAAATCACTCCGAACCTCAAGATTTTACCAACCACCATAGTGTTGTAATTATCATGTTTAGTAATAAAATTGTAATCTATAGAATAAAGGGATTGAGTAGACATTGCCATTCTGATATTTGCTGGCGAATAAATGACTGGCACATTAAAGGCCAACCTAATTAATTATCCAACGTGTGAATTTAATAACGGTGTAGTATGAGTGTAAGAAGTCTAGGTCATTGACCGCGGAAAAAGCCGCAGGTGTGTTCTAAGTGCAGTGCAATTGTGTGAGTGTGAAAAGCAAGTGAGCAGTAATATGAGTCAATGTTAGAGAGTGATGAAACAGTAATTATCACTCCAAAGCCATGCCGTTGTACAGTTAACGACACCACGTAATTAAATAGATACATGACCGCCATAGGCCAAATACCGCAATTATATCTAGCTATCAGGCATAAAAGTGAAAGTAGAGAAGATCAGAAGCTTGAGAAGGCAATATAATATTAAATCTACCTTGTGTTTAGAGTATTGTATTCATCTAGATAAGGGTTATACTTTGTGAGAATGAAAGTGTGTACTTTTAGGAATATTATGCATATATTTGAAGTAAGTAACTGATGTATATATGTTAGCAAGGAATAAGTCTTGGTGGTGTAGTGGTTACCATACTTGCCTCCTAAACCCAAGATCGCGGGTTCGAACCCGGCCAGGACCGATGGATTTTTTCGGGCGTAAAAATCCTAAGTATGGCTTCCTTCGGAAGGGAAGTAAAGCCGTGGGTCCCTTGTCGTACATTTACGGCACGAAAAAGAACCTCAAACCTGAAAGAGAGGCCTCTGAGCAAAATTAGTCGGCCGTTTCACGCCCTGAGTTAAATGGGACGCTCATGACCTGAGATGTTACAGAGCGTCCATAAATAAATCACTCAAAAAAAAAAAAAGGAATAAAATGAGCAGAGTTAATTCATGTACCCTTAATGCAGTACACAGATATTTATAGATAAATGCACACAAAAATGCTTAGCTTCAAGAGGGGGGACGGGAAGTTTAGTGTGCCAGTAAGGCGTAGGAGCTAGTGAACAAGGAAAGTTAAAGAATGTGTTGAGGTAAGAAAAAGCCTTTCTGCCCATCTGCGTGTCAATGGCAGTGGGAGATGGACATTGTTAGGGGAAGATTATGCTGCAAGGTCGCTCCAGGCCGCCTAGACAACATATAAGGGTGTAAGTCATAACTTTATTTTTTTTTATCAGTGTTACAGTAATACATCTGGTTTACTTTGTTATCATGGAACATGTGTGTTTGGGTATCGATTCCAATATTCATATTCTTTGCCCAGTTATATTTGTTCAGAAATTTTCATGAAAACAGTAATGGTGGGGATAACTGTCGCATCAGCCGAACCCAGGTTTCCAACTTGTGTAATGCCGGAGTAGGAGTTAGAGAACCTGGGGGTCACGACAATATGTCTGAGATATATCAACGATGGGATATTAAAACAGGTATGACTGATTAAACTCAATTTATTGGTAGGAACATGGCTTACTGAGATTTAAAGCACTTCCTATTGGATCTATATATACCCGCATATAAATAAAGTATATACACAATCTTACACAATATTGTATAATACACTCACACAAAATTTTGTATAAGAGACCAGCTTATGTTTGCTATTTGGTTACAAATATTTATACGCATTTATTGGTAGGAAATGAATAATACAAAAAAATTGTGTAAGAGACCAGGTTATGTTTTCATAAGCCTAGTTTTTAGTTAAAAATGTACATATTTGTTTTTTAATTTCTTTTTCATGTTTTATGCATAGAAAATGCAATTTTGAATATTTATACACATTTCTGATAGGAAGTGAATAATATCTAGCTAAGAGGCCATGTTATGCTTCCCTAAAGCTTGTGTTTGGTTAGAAAAGTCACCTGTTTGCTTATTTTAAACAGGATTTTATAATATTTCATTTGTAAAAAATATAATATTTAACAATTATACACCTTTATTTATAGGAAATGAATAATACACATACAAAATATTTCTTAATAGTCCAATTATATTTGTTTAAAACTGGTATTTAGTTAGAAAAAGGTGTACATATTTGTTTGTTTTATAGGGGTTTATCTGCATTTCCATTTTATAAAATAATATTGTTAATATTTATGCACATTTGATGGAAAATGAATAACGTAATGCCAAATTAAAAAAAGAAAATATAATACAGAATGGCTGACGTCCAACCCAAATAACTGCCATGTGTGTGTTGTACTAAGATCTTACATGTAAATACCTTTACATGTAGGATTGATTCAAATCGATTTGAATACGCTTTGCGGATTGAAAATGTGCATGTAAACTGGAATTTACGCACGAAATGCTCATGCGTATTGGTTTATTCCACTGAACTTTCTGTAGCTGTTTTATCTTTCCACAAGTTAGATTAATTATTAACTAATAATTAATTCGTAGTTAAAAAGATTATCCAACAGGATATTGATCATGAAAATAAATCAAGACAGGTTAACCAACATGAAAACGTATATAGAAGTCGGTAACTGGTTTCAATATGGATTGAAAAACATTATGGAACTGGGATCGTACTGAGTTCCAATTCAATCCGGAACGCGTAATCAAATCGATTTGGTTTTTGGGGTATGACTGTTTCATATACGTAAAATTGTTTGCCGAGCGACGGTTCGGACGAGTTGCAGCTGTCCATTATTTAAGCATGCACACAATCAATTGATGTGGTGATGAGCTATGTGTGTTCTGACAATGCGTATTTATCGACCTTGTTCATTGCATAAAATGTCTGCGTCTTCGGGAGACATCAGTAAACTCGCATAATCAAAACACACATAAGCACTACATTACTTGATTACCTAGATCATGAACAGCTGCAACGCGCCCGAAATGTCGATGAACTATTTCACTTATCTAGCACGGTCGTCACCTGAAGACCAAGACATTTTATTTGGTGGTGATGTTAGATGATCTTGGACTTGGTAATCTGTGCATAGATAGTTTAAAGTGCGTGTTTCCTCAATTCCAATATTCCCAATTATGTAGAACGATGTTCGCGCTGACAAAGACTAGTAATCTTCTGGCCAAGATTACACTACTATAGTATTGTTCATTCTGTTTACAGTGCGCTCGTCTATTTTCATTCTCGTTATTTTAAAACTGTCAATTGACATTGTTAAATCTCTGAATAGCCTACCGCCGATCTGGATTGTGACCTGGAACTTTAACATGAAAATGTTCATTAAAAAGAGAATAAATATTTAGAGAACACGAGATGGCACTAATACACGTGAGTGAGTAAATTGAGAAAATATTAGGAAGTATCTTTGACTGGAATCGTACCAGTATCTTCTTTGGTCTGTATCATAATAAGATTGCGCGCATTACTTTGATGATATATTTGAAGATTAATAATAATTAAACAAAATGATAGGATTAAGAACATATACGCACACGCCCATTCTTCTTTGTATTCTAAACGCAATACTAACCGTTCATGCACATGCTACCTGTGCATGCTACAGAGTGAAATACGTTACCGTTACACTGCTGCCATAACAAGAGACAAAACTGTTGAAGTACGGTGATTTTAGAACGCTAGAAACGGAAGCGTGGTTAAGTTGGGAACTATTTGGAACGGGTAGAACAAAGTCTGAATGCAGGATAGAAAATAAAGAGTAGTTGGAACATTTTGCTGTAGCGTACATGTAACATCGTAAAAATGTAACCAGCGTTGTAAAGTGTTATATTTTTTGTTGATTTGGTTTTGTTGCGATGTGTTGTAGAGTTTACGGTCAGTTTGTGAGAAAATGTTTCCTTTGCGTTGGTTAAGAAATACGAGTGACAGATCGTTGTTGTATGTTGTTTGAAAATGATTTTAAGTTTCTTGTCATTAATTGGTAGCATTTCAGACGCTGATAACTATGTTGATGTTTCATCGCCACCGCAAAATACGTTAACAAGACTAGTGATGTGTGCTGGAAAAACATTGTGAATTTTTATGGGGTTATGCTTTTCTTGTAGGAAGTCCAGACTTAACAGTGTTAAATCTGAGCATTTTTCGGCATCAGTAACACCCCTTCATGTTTGCTCTGAAGAACAGAGAACATCTGAGTTTGGTTCACCATCTAATGATAGTTGCCACAACTCAGGTTACATAAGGATGGCAAACACCATGTCAAACATGAAGATGACCAACCCGATCAAAGGTCTTGTGAGCAAGAGACGAAAACGTTATACACAAGATGGTTTCAATTTAGATCTTACATGTATCCTTTATTGTAGAGCTAATTGAGAGTATTCTTCACAATGTGTTACCATTTATATCTGTAACGATTTCCTGTATTAAGGAATGTTATAGGTTATGGTGAATTGTAGGCCACTGTGCAAGTCAAGATGCTGCACATTATTTGAGGTCCAATTTTTGGATGTACAGCAGCTAGCTACCAACATAAGGATATGGGGTCAGCAGATTGTTATAGTAAGCTGTGGCTAACAAAACTTATATTAAGTAGTATTATGGAAAATTCAATTTATCTGATGCTTTTTTAAGATTTTATTTAAAATTAATTTTCTAATATTTGACAGTATTTTTGTTAAGAGTGCTCAGTGCACAGATTTGTAACAGGAGTACTGGCACGCCATTCTGCACAGACTACTATTAATCTGATATAATCAGTAAAATGTGATGAGGCTACATATAAACTAGAAGTCGGTAAATTTAGGGAGTTGCTTGCTTGTGCCTACTGAAAAGATGATTAAAAGGAAAACATTATTTAACTTGCTTGCCCCACTGGTGTAGGGATCCAGGTGTGTTAAATGAGAAAAACATAATCTCTCTTTAGAGTCATGATGGTCAAAAGCTCAAGTAAATGTTAAAGTTTGAGAATAGATCGCTTTATTCATTAGATTGTTTATTTGTTTTTAACCAGAAGGCATGGGTGTTGCATGAGGGTTTGTAGGAGATTCATTCTATGTTGAATCATGAAGTTTAGATCTCATAGCATCGATTACAGTTTTTTATTCATTATCCATACTTGTGGAATGTACAAAAAATGCAACATTTAAAACAGTTGGTCCTAGAGAGCTGAAATTGGTGTAATTTTTTAAGTTCTTGAAAAAAGGTTTTATTGATGTGGAGTAGAGCAGTGTTCCTTCTTATAAATTTTAAAAAATAAATGAAATTTGTTTTTTGAAAAACTCAAAAACACCTCTTTTAATTTTTCTAAGGAAAAAAGCATGTTTTTTTTTTTTTTTTTTTTTTAACACATATTGGATTATGATACAAATGTGAAGTTTGAAAGAAATTGGATTTGTGGAAAATAAAATTTTGAATATAATGTAAAAAGAATTATTTGTAATTTACTTCCCTTTAAAGTATTTTTATTTTGCTTACCAACTATTGATCAAAGTTTATAAATCTATCTTACCTGAAATACATATTGAAATACTTATATAATCTAATCCTAAATTTTATTACGAGTTTAAATGCAGTACATTTCACAATTGTCACAACACTGTTCAGTGCACAAGCTTCTATAAACTGACACGGGGAAAAAACTACCTAATCATTTATTAGTTCTAAGAAATCCTGAAAATTATTACGTAAAATTTTTGCAATATTTTTTTTTTTCTAGAAGTGACGATGAAGATATTTCATCCATGGTTAATGTATAGCTGGGCTCCAAGTTTTTCAGAAGAGAAAGGGATGGCATTTCCAAAATGTTTGGCTTTGGATTGGGATAAAAGAATGAAGGAGCAGATCCCTTTGTCTTAAGAACAACTTCAAACTTTCCAGTTTTAAGTTCCTTTCCAAGAATACAAGCAATCTGCCTCTAAGTTTGAGAACTATTGCTATTGGTCAATGTAATTGTAACAAATCCAGATTCAATAAGATTCAGAACATATATACTGCTTGGAAACTTTTTCTATATTCCTTTTATCCTTTATAAAGTTTTCTTTTCTTTTTTTCAAAAATGTATTTATTGGACTATCAGGGGTTGTTAGCCCTGTGTGGTGGAGATTAAATGTCAGGATTTCAGCTCCAACTTTATTGAATATATAAATTCATTTATTGAATGTATTAATTCTATTTATTTTAGAAATATTAAATATAATGTAGCATAAGTATCTTTTTCTTACCTATATCATCATCATCATCATCATCATCATCATCATCATCATTAGTTTTAATACCCCGCTTTGTAAAAAAACCATATTATACATGACCATAAATCAGCTGTTTGTCTGCCATATTGGTTTGGTTTGATTTGTGTGTCTGTAGATTCAATTTTTCATTTCTGTCTCTTTTTTTCATTTATGTAAGTGTAATTAAATCCATGGCTAATGATTTGTTTACCTCAGGTTAAATCAGATACATAGTTGGTGTGATATAGTAGGTTACGTACTTGAATTTTGTGTTGTGTTAGTGTTAAATATAACTCATGTGACTTAGTTTTGTGTTGCGTGTGAGGAGTAAGTTTAGCTTGCTTACGTTAGTTTTGTGTCGTGTTTAGTGTTTTAAGTGTAACTCACGTGACTTAGTTCTGTATTGCGTGTGATGAGTATGTTTAGCGTACTCACTTGAGTTTTGTGTTGTATGTAGTGTTAAGTGTAGCGTACGTAATTTAATCTGGTGTTGTATCAGAGGTTGAGGAATATGAGTGCTAAGAAGTGTGACTTGAGTGGTAACTGTGGTGCACGTCATAGAAAGGTGAGTTCAGATGCATTTTGTGATGGTTGTCAGTTGTGGTTTCATTCAACTTGCACTAAAACTAACAGTGAGATGGCCGCTATTTATGATCAATGGTTTTGTGAGCTTTGTAAATATAAAGTCATAATTATAAAGCTAGAGAAAACTATTCTCTTACTACGAGAGGATCTGGCATTTGCTAAGATGCAGCTTGAGAGTTAATGCTCATGAACTAGTAAAGTCGACTGTAAATCACCTAACTTCAAGGTTGTGTCAAGGAACAAATGTAAGAGGAGGAGAATATTCTCTGCTGGTGATACTATTATCCCTCTGGTGAACAGATTCAGTGTTCTTGGAACATTGAAAGTTCACCAGAACACAAGTCCTTTATCTAATGCTAAGCCTATACATAAAAATAAGAAGTGTTTCAGGAGAATCTCTCCCATCTTCAGTTGCACACTTTTGTTGGTAGTTAGTAGCCATGGGAGGGGTATAGCATTCCTACTGAAAGATTACTTGTGTAGCAATTATGATGATGTGAACATTTTTAAGCTAAGAGCTGTACTAGCAGATGTCACAAAAGACTTGGAAAAACTAACTGCTGATTTCAGCAAGGAGGATCATGTTGTAAGTTTTAGTGGTGCAAGTCATAGCCTTGAGAAAGATGATTATTATCAGATCCAGCAAACTTTTGGTGACATCAGCGCTGAAAGCAGACATACTAATGTGAAGTTTCTAGAACCATTAGATAGGCATGATGGACCTTTCATAGGAGGATGCAGAGTACGAATGTAGGCTTGAACTTTCGTTGATGACAGCTACAAACTTTCACATTTGTATGATAGATGTAAATCACCTAAGTAGAGATAACTTTAGAATAACTGAGTCGACTTTGTAACACTTACATCACTAATAGTTTTTAAAAGAGGAAAACTAAGTTTCTGGAACTAATTGCTCCCATCTTCAGTTCCAGTTCGACTGCCGGCCTTGTTCTTTGTGGTGGTTTGCTTTGTCTCTGGTGGCGTTTGGATGAACTTCTGTATTAAGATGTCACTTGGTGGGAGAAACTTAGTTTTCCTCTTTTAAAAACTATTAGTGATGTAAGTGTTACAAAGTCGACTCAGTTATTCTAAACTTATATTAAACATCACTGTTACAAACGTCCACCATATTTAACTAAGAGATAACTTTACTGCATATGGCCTTCACATAAATTCTAGAGGCAAAAAGCAGTTTTCGCTCCTTATTGCTGACAGAATCAAGGGCAAGATTCCTATTATTATCAGTATATAGTTACAAGGTCCTGTTTTTTTTAGAGTAAATACTCCTGACCCAGGCCGTAAATTTATCAAGCCAAACTTAATAGCAGTTAATGTTAACTCAAGTAACAATCATAGAAAATGAAGTAAAATTGAATAGTATTCACCAAGCAAAAAACAACCTTTATAATTTTATTAAAATGTTAAGAGTACTGAAAAGTAAAACATATGAATTATTAAACAGCTTAATTTGTGACAATATAAAAGCACACCTCTATCTGAACATCATTTGAAACAACACAAATTAT
The DNA here is from genome assembly GCA_030762175.1 of Metallyticus violacea. Classification (NCBI taxonomy): domain Eukaryota; kingdom Metazoa; phylum Arthropoda; class Insecta; order Mantodea; family Metallyticidae; genus Metallyticus; species Metallyticus violacea. Next base: position 237,187,352 of record CM060846.1, read on the forward strand.
CACAATTGTCATTATATGGTTATTTTTTGGGAGCAAAGTTTCAAGGGAAAAACTACATATTGGAGAAGTTTGCATTTATGTCAGGCTGGATGTACCATATAAAACATTATATATATCAAGATTTAATTCAGAACAGGATATTGAGCTATGCACAATCCAATTGGATAGCAAAAATAAAAAAGTAACTGTGATTGCCATTTATCGCTCACCATTAGGAAACTTCCTAGATAAAACTTGAAGATACCTCAAATGTTTTATTTCTAAGCATGAAACAATTATATTTGGGGACATAAATGTTGATTACTTAATGCCAAATGTCAAAATGGATTGATTAAACTCTCTTCTTGATGTATATAATATGGTGCATACAATTAACTTTCCTGCCAGGATTGATAAAAACTCTAGCATAGCAAAAGACAATATCTTTGTAAATTCAGATAAACTCATCATATTCTCTGTATTGATCAATCATGATACTATGGGTAATAGTCAAAAAGGACTGTACAATAAAACTCAAAGAATGTTATAGCTATATAAAGCTATATAAAATATAGAGATATTAATCATACAAGCCATAGTAAAATGGTGGAGGTACTTCAACAAAAATAGGTTTTTTTTTAATGGCGTTTAACGCTTGTTTTTACTACTGAGGCACCACAGGCAGTTACAAGAATAGTGTAATAGTGTTTACAGTGCAAATAATGGTAACAGTAAATTCAACAATGTTTTACTCATTTTTAAATTGCATTTTGAAGCATATTTCCTACTAACAATTAAAAAAAGAAGTTATAATATTAGTAGAAATTGGCTAAACCAAAGAATTAAAATATCTTGTCAACATAAAAGAAAATTATATAATCTAAAGCTGAGTAAAGATCCTAAATTAAAAATATCTTTTTAAAAGTATTGTAAGATACTTAGAAAAATCATAGAAGCAGTAAAAGTCCTCCATTATCAAAATTTATCAATCAGTAAAAAAACAAAATGAAGACTACTTGAAATGAATGAATAGTGTTTAATGCCCATTTTTGCTACAGAGGCACCACAGACGATGGACACTAATGATACATGAGATGAAATGATATATTGGGAAAGGATTTATTTTTAAGGAAGGAATAGTTCCAAGCGTAAGTTTAGGGTTCCTCCCCAGCATTTGCCATTTATGAGGACTGAGGAAAACCTGGAAAAAACCTCAGTCATGGAGGACAGTCCTGGCAGTATTTGAACCCATACCTCCCGCTCACAAGTCCGCTCCTAAACGACCTTGGTCACCCGTGGTGGTAAGACTGCTTGGGATGTAATGAAACAAGAAATAGGTAAAAATTGCAACAAGTTGATGCAATAATCTTAAGCTATAACAATCAAGAGATAAAACAACTTGCAGATGTAGCAAATGTGTTTAATGATCACTTTCTTAATATAACAAAACATTTAAATATATATTCTAGTGATAAAAGAGATGCATTAAGTATTTTTACAATCATTTCATAGTCAAAATAATGAATTCAAACCAAGTAGCCCTACTCCACTAGAAATTAGTAATATTCTTACAAAACTAAAATCCAAAAAGCCCTTCTGTCTGTGATGAGATCAACAACAAAGTCATAAAGGCCCGTGCAAAGGAAATTAGAACCCATTTAGTCATTTCTGTAATGAGTCTTTTACATCGGGTATATTTCCTGAAAGGCTAAAATATTCAGTAGTGAAGCCTCTGTTCGAAAAGGGAATAAAGATAAATGTCCGTAATTAAAGACCTATAGCTGTTTTACTTACATTTTCTAAGATGTTTGAGAAAGTAATGTACAATAGGCTTTGCCTTGAGAGTAAAAATATTCTAGTTATTGATCAGTTTGCTTTAGAAAAGGAATTTCAATGGAAAATGCAATCTATAAACTCACTAATGAAATTTTAACTGCTATTAATGAAAGAGTACATGTAGAATGAATATTTTGAGATTTAGCAAAGGCTTTCATTTGTGCCAACCATGGAATTCTGATAAATAAATTAACTTTCAATAGAATAAAAAACTGATATTTAAAATAGTTTCCATCCTCCCTTGACAAAAGGAAAGGAAATGTAGTAATAAATTATCCCTTTAAAAATAAAAACAATGCACCAGAGCGGGGAATGATAAACTATGGGGTGCCTCAAGGATCTGTTCTGGGCCCTCTTCTTTTTATGATGTATATAAATGATCTCTCCTTATCTATATAAGATGTAGGAAATATTATTCTATTTGCAGATGACAAAGCATATTGATAAATGGAAATAGCTCTAATGAGTGTGCCATTAAACTAAATGTAGTTCTGAGCGTTTTTTGTGTATGGTTCAAAGCAAACAAAGTGTTTCTAAATCTAGATAAAATGAATGTTATGAAATTCATCACTCACAGATCTTGAATTCCTAATTCTACTATTACAGATAAGATTTGACAACTGAATTGGAAAGATCACATTCATCTTATCATAACCTAAACTTAGCAGTGCATGTTATGCAATACATGCATTACTTTGGAGTCAATTAAGACTTTAAAACTAGTTTATTTTGCTTATTTCAACACAATAATGAAATATGTCTTATATTTTGGGGAAACTCAGTTAAAAGTGAGCTTGTCATCTTATTACAGAAAAAAGCCATAGGAATAATCGCTGGTACACATAAGAGTTCATGTAAAAAGCTTTTTAGGCAATTTGAAATTTTAATTCTTCCAGGTGAATATGTACTATCACTCACAAACTTTTATATAAGAAATAAAGAAATAAGAAATAAAGAAAATATACATGACAAGAATACTAGGCAAAAGCAAATTTACATAGACCGGTTTCAACACTTTCCTGCCATTAAAAAGAAGTTTGTGACGAATGCATTTTAGTACAAAATGCTCTTCCCTCTAGTCTAAAATCCCTAATAAACGATGGTAAACCCTTTAAATCTGCTCTTAGAAAATGCATATGTAAAAAGGCCTATTATTCTGTGAATGAATATGAGTGATAATGTATTACACTGAGTTAAAAACACTGCAGTCATTTTAAATCAATGCATATATAAACATGTATATAGTAAAAATATGTGAGTGAGAGATTTGTCTATTTCTGCTTCTTTGGTTTTGTTGTTTTGGCCAAGTTGTTTTAGGTGTTACTTTTTCATTTTTATTATAACTATTTATGCCATTGTACATGATATTTTTTGTAAATGTAGAATTGGTAATTACTGTGGTAACTGTAAATGACAAATTCTGAATGTTTGTAAATCTCTGTGACTGCTTCACAAACTCACTAAATGCCGCAGGAACTAAATTAAATGGAAAAAGAATTGCTTGGTCACAGAGTGGAATTCTGACATTGGAATAAAAGGGTGCTGTTTATCGGTTCCTTGAATGATTTTTGAAACAAGGCAATTCTTTTCTTTCATTTTCCTCATATTCATCCATCATAAAAAGTTCAAAATAGAAACCAGGACTATTTTCTTCTCCAAAATTGTAAAGTTTCCTGGGTGTAATGATTTTGTTTTCACGTGACCTTGTAAACTTGCTTTAGAAGCAAGTCTCGTGAGTATGCCCACAAATCCATCATGGGTACTTTTGTAATGTACTCTATCAATATGCTACTCTACATCAATTTTGTAATAAATTTTTTTGAAAAATGATGTTCAGATTTTTATATATATATATATATATATATATATATATATATATATATATATATATATATATATCAACACTGCCATCGGAAAGGTAGAAAATCTTTTTCATGTTAGGAAATTTTGATTTCAATGTTGAAATAAACTTGGACTGGAAGACATTAAAGGTCATTGTATTGTGTTCTAAACAGTCTGAAATGAAGACATAATTAAAAGGTTGTGGTTTTTTTTCACATTGTAATACACAACAAAAGGATATAAAATAGCTCAGCTGCTGATCCAGTGATAAGACTGCACTTCATCCTGTAGCACAAATACATAATTTTCAATAAAATCACAGGTTATGAGAATTTTTTTCCTTTGTAAGATATTTCATTTCTCATTATTAACTGTTTTTATTGATTTGCTATGAATACATACATGTAACTTTGATAATATTTCATAAAACTCATTGTAAACTTGTCACTTTTTTTTTAACAACAGTCTCTAGTGCGTATCTGTCTACTTAAGTCCACTTTCTATATTTACCTGCTCAATGATCTCATAAATTTTTTATTAGCACACATCTTATTTAATTTGATCCGGCACATTCTCGACACTCGTTCATATGGCATTCAGCAGTCAGGGGGATTGCACATTATTTTGGCTAGAAATGCTTATTATTCTTTCAGTGGATAATGGATGACAAAATTCTGCCTATCAGCACCTCCCATTATTAGCTTGGTTATTTGATGCATAACATTGACACATATGATATATGTGTCACTGTTTTCTGCAAGGATACACTTTTTTGCCCTCAGTTCACAAAACTTGGAGAAATTTATGAGTAGGATACTCACTTTTGAGTTCCTAAATTTCTTTGAGGTTAGCCAAGATCAACTGTTTTTGCACTTGAACTTTGGAATTCCTGTTCATCACTGAAATACAGTCTTTCTTCCCTGGCATCAACTACTGCTTTGGCTATACTTGCATTTGGTGTTCTTCCATACTTAGCATTTGGAGTACTAAAAACACACTTTTCCTCAATTAATTTTTTTGCTACTGGGGCCATGTAGTTCAAAACTGCAAATTCTTGTTCACTTCTTTCAACCATCCTGCTGGCTGGTAAAAGAGAAAGTATCGTCTTTCTAAAAGAAAAAACTACTTTTTTGTAGACTTAACATTTAAAATTCTCCTTCTTTCCCAACCCTAGGTTTTGATGTTTGAGGCTTGGAATGTTCAGAGGGCATTAAGCATTAATTTCACTTCTAGGCCCATTATGATTTTTTCACTTATTTAGTATAAGATTCTATATGTTCTTTTTTTCTTACTGGTGACTCACCAATAGGTTCCAAAGACTTGTTTAAATAAGTAACAGAACATTAGCATCAATACATTCCTAATCTGCATAATCATCACCATTCTCTTTATTTTTGTATGAAGTGTCATCACTTTTATCTGTGATTTCTGAATCATGCTTAAATTCTTTTGAATTCTTTATTCTGCAGTTGTTGCATATTTTGATACCATCTTCTAATCCATAATTTAAAGAACACATCCAGTTGAATACATCCTGTTGATTCTTTCCTACTTTTCAAAGTCCTGTCTGAATGGTTTACAGCACTTATCAGAGTAAACTGCCCACTCTTTTCACTTTTTTCCATTATTTGTTCCCATGATATGTAAAAATTGTAAATAGGCTATATATTTACTTTCAAACGTGGATCTGAAATGTTATTTGAAAGGAATTTACATAATATTTACCCTTTAAAAATAATTTTTTCAGCTCTTTTTGAAACACAATGACAGGAACTTAGTATCAAATGACATTCTTCTTGATAGTACACTAACAGAAAAAATTGGGTAAGATAAATAAGGATATGCATGCTGTAACATGTTGTAACATGCTTCAACATGTCTGAACATGTGAAGCCTCCAGTATTGTGACAAAGAGCTACATGAAAAATATTTTTTTTTCTTCTAGTTTAGCAGTAACCCTATATTGTACTACCATATTTAAAATTATATTTTCCTAAGGACCCATTTTTTTCTCTAATTTAAAATGTCGGCAATTGTAAGTAGAAGTATTTAACAAATACATTTATTTTCTTTAAAAAATATTATAAAAGATGTTTTTGAGTTTGTGAAAAATTATTTATTTTGAAAAAACTAAAAGATCATTACAGCTTTATTATGCTCCACACCAAAATATGTATAATCAAAGATATTTAAAATGACACCTGAATCAGATCTATAGCTCTAATGGTATTCAAGCTACAGCCATTATTATTTTATAGTTTTTCATTTTTTGAAATGTAAAAACACAAAATCTATACACTCAGAAAATCTTAAAATTGGCAGCATTTTTAACATAATGGGTATTTCAAAATCAGGGAAATCTTGGACATCAAGGATGAACAAAATGTATAATTGGTTGATTTGATATGGAATAATCCATTTGAGTAAACCTGCTGGAGTAAAATCAGAGTTCATGTTTGTGTGTGGAGATATAAAAAGGCATGAAATGATTTTTAGTGTTTTACTTTAAATCAAAATAAGATGAAATGACTTGTTTCTGGATGGAGTATCCAAATAATTACAGCACTGAATAACTTTCTCGCAACTATAGTTAAGTGCTAAATGAGATGGGAGTTACCCATGATTCTGTAAAATGAATTGTTTGTGGCATCTTATGGTAATTTACATTATTCTGCTTCACTGTTTGTTAGATATGGGTGTAAAATAAACAAGCACTTTACCTCATTGGCATTTTACTTTATGTTAAAGTATTATGTTAAAGAATTATCTTAACAAATTCCTGTGGAGAAATGCATTCTTGCATACCAGTGTATTTGCATTTTATATGATATGCATTTCCAGTATCTAAAATGTCCGCTAACTTCTTTTCTTGATAAAACATATTCTAATTTTCCTTTTGGCTTGAAAGAAATTGAAAAATTATGGCCACCATTCTATGTATTGTAGCAAGATACCATCAAGGGCACCTGCAGTTATTCACTGCAATCACAGCATCAGTGGCTTCTTTAGGAGGCACCAAGTGTATCACAAAAGAGCATTGGTCCCATGTAATCCACAATTTCTCCACCTCCAATGCTTATTTTGTGATTTTAGTGCTTGCATGTTTTTATAAGGGTTTGAATCTATCCCACCACAATCGCATCAATGGTTATTTTTATGCATTGGTTGGTTGGTATTTTGTTTCCTCTGTATTATAAAATCCACTTCCCCTATATAATGAAAATAACTTATTTACCCTCCTTCAGGTGAGCAGGCTTTTGTAACACTGTTAGTTGCGTTGTCCCTGTTGGACACGTGCGATCCTTTCTGGCAATAATTACTTGTTTGTTTTATCTTTCTTTGTTTTTTTCAATGTTGTCATATTTTATTTTAATATGGCATACACAAAACTGATCATAATCCACATTATATTTTAAACTTAAAATTAAATTTAACATGTTCAATGTAAAAGTATAAAATAGCTAAAATGAAAATAAACTTAAATTATAGATAACTAACTATTCAAATAATGAGAATATGTGGCAGTTTCATCTTTGTTGTCCAAAGACAAACAGTTTTTGCAGACTATTTTTGCATGCTTTTTCAAATATAGGTGTGTTCCACATTTTTCACTTGCATGTTTGCTGAGGCAATCTGTTATTGTCTTCTTGTAGCATTTTTGGCATCTTTTTTTTTTCTTGTTGATAGGTTCTGAAGTAACTTCCATAATATCTTGTTGTAATCCTTTAGTTTTAAATTTTGCCAGTATTGAATTTATTTTGTCTGGTAGACTTGTCATCAGTGCTCTTCTTTGCAGCTGATCCACTAATATCAGCACCAAAGCTTTCAGATTTTCATGCCTTTCAGAATGTTGTATTTTTGTTGCCCAAGAAAATTATTCTTGAATTAATATCTGTAATGTTTACCACATGATAGAAAAGTATAATAAGCCAGTTCCTTGTAGACCTAGCGAAATTATAAGCAGTGCATAGTTTGTCAACTAAATTAACCACAGATTTCATTTGATGACACATGCATACTAGAAAGAAAGACAACTGTTCTGCATTTTTTGGGGCAATAAAAAACAAGTGCTGTCATATTGTGTCCATCCCTTAAGGGAAATGAAATTGGAGGGTAGTTTCTTTTTGTTTTTCCGAACTGTGTGTACAAATGACAACTTCCTGTCCAGTAATTGTTTTGCTAAATTTAAACTGGTGAACCAGTTATCTGCCATGCTGTTTCTTCCAGTTCTATATATTGGCTCAGCAAGCCACAGTACGACTGCATCAGCAGAATTACTATTCTAAAAGGGACCTTCTGGCTGTTGTCCACAATATATCTCCATGCTATAAGTGTAGTACAGATAGCATCGCACAAATAGAAGATTTTGATCCAGGTTTCGATGGTACGACTGGCAAAATCCATATCGGCCATGAAATGCTGGAGGAAGCTGCAAGGAAATGTTCCAAGCCCAAATTGAGGGTACCTCCCTGGAAGGAAGAAATGAATGAATGGTGTTTATCGCCCATTTTTGCTGCAGAGGCACCACAGGCAATGGACACTGACTATACATTGAGATGAGATGATATATTGGGAAAGAATTTATTTTTAAGGAAGGAAACGTTCCAGACCTAAGTTTTACGGTACCTTCCCGACATTTGCCATTTATGATGACTGAGGAAAACCTGGATAAAACCTTAGTCAGGGAGAACAGTCCTGGTGGGATTTGAACCCCATATCTCCTGCTCAGGAGTCGGCGCCTTAACGACCTCGGCCACCCGTGGCGATGTACCTCCCTGGCATTTGCCATTTATGAGGACTGAGGGAAACCTGGAAAAAACCTCAGTCAGGGAGGATGGTCCTGGTGGCATTTAAACCCCAAACCTCCCATTCATGAGTCCGTGCCTTACCGACCTCTGCCACCCATGGCATTAAGATGAGAGATGGTTTATAGAGTCCCAATATAGGTAGTGAAAGAATTTAATTATTTGGGGGCGAGATTGTTAAGAAATGCAAAATGGCAGGTGCAGTCTAAATGTACAGAAGTTAAAAGTAAATTACCTATGAAATCTGCTGAAATAAGTTGTTATAAAATTCTCATATTATGAATGAATTGGCTAGAAAGACTATATGAAGATAAAAGATGATGTATGGAGTTGAAATTTGAGGAGGTTTAAAGGGATGAACAAAGATTGATGTGGTACATAGAAAGCTTTGTAGAGAGGTTCAAGGGCTACCAAAAAGTTTGCAGAAGGGAGTGAGTTTGACAGAACAAGGAAGGAAAGGTATAATAGTGGAGAGAATGTTGAAATTATTGTACTAAAAGAATGTCTTAATCGCTGAAGAGATGTGTTGGTAAGAGAGAGTTGGTTTGAGAAGTTAGGGAATCTATTTGAAGATACTGGAATGAGGAATTTTTTTGTGGTGACTGGGTGAAAATAATGATAGTCGATTTTGGAAAGAAGTGAGGCAAAGGGTAGAAGATAGAGAACAGGAGATTTTGGGCTACTTTGAGGATGAAAGTTCTTTAGACTTACATAAAATATTAAAAGAAATTGGGAACAGGAAAAATATATAGATAATTGTGATTAATTCCAAAGATGCATATAGGGGCATTGAAAGTGGATAGTGCTTTCGATTGTTTAGTAGAATGTGAAATGGTAAAAATGTGGAGGGAGGATATGTGGGGTAAAAGTTGAACAAACTTCAACAAAATACAGGAGCAATTAAATGTTGATAGATATGAAGGTAGAGTAAATAAACAAAATTGAGGAATGCTTAGTAAAAGTAAGGAATAAGTGTGCGCAAATTATAAGGAAGGAGATTGAGGGCGCACTCAATTGTGAAAATGGTGATTGTTTTTGAGATTCTTTACGATAATATAAAGTTTTTTAAATGGTTCAAAGTTTTTATTCACTAATTATATGCAGTTTGTACATTTGGCTCCATCAGTTTGTATTAATACATAACTACAAATTTATTACACACATATATAACTCAGTAATTTCGTTTCGAAGAATTCCTCCAAAATAGAAAAATTGTTTTAACAATATGTTTTAATGCCTTTTTAAAATTTTGTGCTTGAAATGCTTTCAAATGAGTTTGTTTAATTTATTATACAGGATTGCACCTTTATGTGACATATAACATGCTTTTTGAAAGTTTGTGATATTGTTAATGTACTAACCCAGCTGATCTAGTCTAATGCACATCACAGTTTTCATTATTCTTAATATCTGTTTTTTATTATGAACAAAATATACAACTTCTAATATATATAATAAAAATGACAAATAATATAACTCTTACAATAATGAAACTAAAGTAACACAAATTAGAGTAGCAGAAATAGGTAAAATCCCTTAGTCACACAATTAGGAAAATTGTGTGATTTTTTTTTTAAATCTATTTCTGCTTCTGTAGTTCTTGTTATTTAACATGGATGGTAATGATAGAACATTTAATTCCTTAAAGTTTGGTTTGCTGGGAGTTTGGGAAGTTAATTGCGTAATATTTTCTTTTGTCATTTAAAAACCATAGATATTGAGCTCGCTCCCCAAAATAGCATACTATAAGCTAATATAGAGTATACGTAACCAAAATATACTATTCTCAAAGTATCTTTAACACAATTCCTACCTAATACTTGTATTGCATAAGACACTAGGCTTAATTTATTACATAAGGTAAAAATGTGTTCATTCCAAGAGCAGTATTGGGCCAATTATATATACTGTTAAGATTTTTCATAGGTGTATTTTAAACTTTTATTTCTGTATGAATAATTAAGGGTAGTAGGTGTATTAAAGTTTATGTAGTTAATCTTATCAATATCTAATGTTAAGTAATTCGATTTTAACCAACTTTTTAAATTTTGCATTGCATCGCTGTGATGCAAAGTTAACTTAACTTGGGTTCCTAAATATAAGATTGGCATCATCAGCAAACAGAACCATATTTGAAGGTGAAGCTAGTGCTGGAAAATCATTAATATAGATTACAACTAAAACTAATCCCAATATTACGCCTTGTGATGTACCAAACTTGGTCAACAGGGGAGCAGATTGCATTCCATCTAAATCTACAAATTGGGTTTTAAATCTAATATATGTAGCAAACCACTCATTTTCAATACCCCTTACACCATAGGCTTTGAGTTTTTTTAACAAGATGTCATGGTCCACCACATCAAAGGCTTTAGTAATATTTACAAATAGACATAGAACATTATCTTTATTGTGTTTTGCATTTAAGATATTTCCCAAAAAAGAGAATATTATATTATTTATTGGTTTGCCTTTCTGAAAATCAAATTTTGAGTGTGTAATTATATAATATTTTTCCAGAAAAGGTACCAGACACTTACATAAGTTTTTTGATTATTTTTGGAAAATACAGACAATAAAGATATTGGCCTATAGTTATTTTTTGTTTTATCCCCTCTTTTAAATATTTTAATTTTTTGCTACCTTTCGTGCTCTGGGGAAACAACCAGTTAAAAATTATATGTTACAATATTAGTCAGAGATTTAATAAAATATTCTGCTCACTGTTTTACACAGTCTGGAGTTTCATTATAGTCACTGCATTCTTAAGGTTGTTTAATAAGTTGTAACATCTCATTTTCAGGTACAGCATAATAAGGCATTGGTAGTTACAATCAGAGAAATACTGATATTATTTTTATCTTGTTCCTTTTTTTCAATTCTGGTAGCTATATGAGCAAAATATTCTTTAAAAATAGAAGTTTTTTTGAATCGGTAATAACATTTTTTTAAGATAATATAATTTTATCACTAGTGTTTGTAGTACTATTTGTTTTTCTTTTAACTACATCCCACATTTTGTTATGTTTTTTATTGCTTCCTTTCATAATCCTATTATTTCCCAGCTTTTTACTTATGCAATGACTTTGTTTAGAACATTGCAATAATGTTAAAATAATTTCTAAAATTTTAATTATTGGTGGTATTGTTGATTTCCCTAGGTAAAATTTTCTTACACAATATTAAAATCCCTTTTGTAAACCATTTTCTTTTTTCTTTTTCAATTGGCAGGAATAGGAAAGATTTTAACCAAAAATACTATATTGTAATTATGGATCACAGTATCCAGCAACCTACTAATTTGTACATTTACATCATTAACATTTAAATCAGACCAAGTTTCCTTACTCAGTATAATGAATAAAGGATGAGAAATATTGTAATATGATCTGATATTCTGGCATCTTTGTTATTTATTATAACCAGGTAGTTAACATACGGGAGAACCATAGTTTGGACAATGCTAAATTCTTACGTATTATATTTTTCGTTAACCTGTTTTTTGATTAATATAAGGGCAAATGGATAGCTTAGAAATAAGGGAATTATTAGTTTGTAGGAGTTGTAGGTAATTGATAAAAGTAATTGTTAATTGTTTATGTAGGGATATTGTTGATTAATAAAAATTCATCCATTCCTACTTCACATAACCTTACATGACAATTAGAGTTCAAATTAATTAATGATAAAGAAATCCATACTCTGTGTGTTATGTGTGTTATAATGGAAACATTGTTTCTGGAAAAAACAATAGTGTATGCAATGGAGCATGCTGATAAATTGGGTTAGGATTTTCAGAGGCAATTTTCAGAAGAAAAAATGGAAAAGGACTAAATGAAACAAAAACTTTTGGTCTGGTAATTTTATTTGAAGTTTGATGTAACATTACAGAATAGGTTATTGTTTTTATTTATTAATAACTAATTATTAATATTAAAGTTATAGATACAGAGATAGTTGTATTCAGTAAGTTACATACCAATATCATTCACCAAAATTAGGGAAAAGAAATAAAGTTGTTGTATCTCACAATATTAAGTATCTCTTAAGTTTTTAAAAGTGAGTTTGTTTCTGTTTGGAGATAAGATGTCTTTGTAGATGGTAAAATTTCTTTTTACATCAACAGAAGCCAGTGGGTCAAACTTTGTATTCATTTAAATTGGTAACTTTGCAGATGCAGAAAATTCCACAACATCCAGATTTTTCCAAAGATTAGCCTGAATTTTCTTTGGCAAAACCATTTAATTGTTCTCGCATGGGAGTAAAAATATCAAATTTATTTGCATTTTCAAGGCCTTGTTGTTTCAAGCTTTTTAATGACTGCCATCAGGTACTTTTAATCATAGACACAAATTTGTCTGCAAATCATGTGTTTTTTCTAATAGCAGAAGATGCTGCATCTTTCAAATTGCACCTGTGTTGACTGGGTTCAAATAAAGCACAAACTCTTGGTCTAGTCAAAATTCTTACACAAGAAAGCAGGATACACCATCATATGTCAAGAAATCATCTCTGTGTGGTCAGATCTTTGGCAAGTCCTGAAGGCTCTAGCTCCATTCTTATAGATATTAACAAATAGTAAGATTTCTCTTTTCGGCATTCCAGAAAGAGGAATACTTGCCACACTCCTTTATATATTATAAATTACTTAAATATCTACCAATTAAAGGAATATACTAGAATAACAAATTCTCCAAATTCTATACATAATTTCAACAAATTTTAGCATTTCCTACATTGCACCCAAAGTAACTTGTTATTTCTATAAGGAATAAATAACAACAATAATAATAATAATAATAATAACAACAACAATTATCATTATTAAATTATTTTATTATTATTATTATTATTATTAAGTAATTACAGAGTCACAGGCTGCACACTGAAACTGGCCCTGACCATTTCTTCAGTTAGGGAGCCATGTGTATTACAAACTACATACAAACATTATATACATCAGTTTTCTGTATACCTATACAAGCACACTTATGTATTTAATTATCATTCTTTTTTTTTAACTGTCCATTTCCGTTTGATTTTTACTTTGAATAAGTATTGACCAAAGTGCTTATAACTTTTTTCAAAGATATGCTTTATAGTAATTGTTCTATTCATTTTAAACCATGTTTTTTGCCTACACTTTTCCTTTAATCCATATCTCAGTTTCATTACAGTCAAACACTATATATTCTACATTTTCTCTTCCCGTACATAAAGAACATTTGCCTTGCATGTATCCATTTCTTTGCCCTTTTAACCCACATGTATCCATTTCTTTGCCCTTACAACTTCCACACTCCAGTTTTTAATCATGCAATCCCCTCTCTTTATTCTTTACTTATGTTATATATATATCTTTCTCTTTCCCATCTGTTTTTCATTGGTACATAGAACACCAGTGACCTCTTCTCTATTAGTTTACTAAATAGTTTTTGTTCCTCCATATTTTCAAATTTTTTTCCTATACTCCTACAGAAGTGCTTTAATTTGATTTCTGTCTTTCTTTTTACTTCTCCAAAGCTATTATTTTCCAAATGGATTCTTAGATCTCTTGTCCAACTTTTGTTTTGCCTTGATAATTTAAACTTGTTTTAATAAATCCTCATCTAAATTCAGGTTCCTATTGCAATACTTCAAAGCTCTTTCTATAATTAATTCTTTTTTTGCTACTCTTCCCATTTCAATTCATGCAACTTCTTTGACTACTGCAACTGGCAATCCTAGAACCTTCTTACAAAACATCCTATGTACTAGGTCTAAAATTTCTCATGTGTCATTAAGACCCCATAATTCATACCATGTAACATCTGAATCTCTATTGCTGTACCATACACCCTTTCCAACCATTTCACCTCCAAATTTGGTATTGAGTATAGGCATCCATTTATAACTCTGGAACAGTTTTATTAATGGTGAAGGTTTTATTATTTATGGGGATTTTAATTTGATGGTATTTAATTTTTGAAAATGCTGAATAATTAATTAGATCATCAAATGATCTACTTGCATTGCCTCAGCTCTTGAAGTCTGGAGTTCGATGTTTCCTATTTCTCTGGTCCCAAAGCAGAGGATAGGGATCTCAGAGGAATTTGGACTGTTTTTAATGACTTGAGGTCATTAGGGAAGAAAGGGAATTCTTCACTGGAATAATACAATTTCAGTTCTAATTGAATTTTTAATTTGTTGGACAATTGAAGGATTTAGGAACATGCTGTGCATCTGTCATGTGGTTATAGTTCTGGTATTTACTGTATAGTTGCCCTTAAGCTAAAGTTCACCATTCAAAGATTTAAATACACTATTCATGTCATTTTAATTTTAACTGCACTCCTCCATAATAAGTTCACACCTGACTCGCTGATAATTTTGCTGTAACACTTTCTAAAAGCACTGATCACTTCAATGTAAGGGCTTTACCATAAGAATAAACTGACTATTGTAACTTTTACACTGATTTAACAAGACTTGTATATTATCTTAATGATGTGTTTCTTTAATTGAACTTTTATATCTTTCAATTATTCACTACCTTACTAATATCACTGTATTTTTCCACCCCATCCTGAACTCAGTGTCATTATCCTTTATACTGTCCCATTACTCTATCTCTCTATATCCTTCGGTTACTCTTACACTTCTATCCTAACTTCTGTTTTTCTCCTGCTCAAACTTGCTTCTTAAAGTTCATATTAAATCTATTATGTCAATTTTCTCCGCCCCCTGCAAACATTTATTTCTTAAAATGTTCTAGAAATCGACTCAACTCTAACCTCCTTTTGGCTATTACATGATTATCACAATCGACTCAACTCTAACCTCCTTTTGGCTATTACATGATTATCACATCATCCAATTTTGGGGGGTGTTTATTGGTTGAAGTTTTTTCTTCCCTGCTACTTTTTTTTAATTTCTTAACACCCAGATCCACACACTAAAGTTTTGTGATAAGGCATGTTTCGGCCATATAAGCGGTATTTCTCTGAAACTGTCGTAAATAGCTATTTTTTTTTTTTAAAGACACCTGTTTTCACATGCAGATTGAAATCATATTTCTTGCTACACCCCAATTTAAAGTATAATAAAACATTTTTTCTGATCAGTAGGCCTGTCTTAAAGGATTTACTAAAGGGTAAAATGGGCCCAGTGTTAACAAAAGGCTAGGCTACCCTCTTTCGGGGCGATGCCATTGTTCTCTTCCTAACCTTACCAGCAAATGACCAGCATGTCCTATGGTTACACAGTCTGCATTTTTGACAGATTTTCAGAAATGTAACCCTTGTCTAAATATTACTTATTGAACAAAAAGACGCGCAAACACACACACTTTATATATATATATATATATATATATATATATATATACACACACTAACAATTATAATATTGAAATCCTGATCATAATTGTAATATGGTACCTTTGATTATTGCATGATTCTTGATGTTATTAAACAATACCTGAAATCAAATTATATTATTATTATTGCCATCAAAGTAATTATTATTGAAACAGAAGTTTTTGTGAAACAATTTCTGTTTCACTCCCATTGCTGCTTTTCTTTTTACCAGTACTTATCTCTCTTGTCTCTCCAATTTACCTTCATCTATTTTGATTCCCAAGTATGTGTGTGTGTGAGAAAGAGAAAGGAGATCATTTGTTTACTCCCTTTCTGGAACACTACAATTTGTGTTTTTTCTTTATTTCCTTCAATCCCCATTCTGTGCTGAATTCTTTATTTCTTGTAGGGAAAGTTTTAAATTGTTTACAGTGATAGATCCAACTATCAAATCAACAGCATAAAGTATCCCAGGAATCTGTATAATTTTTGTTACTGGCAGGAAGGTTATTCCTGCTGTATATCATATAGAATCCGTGCCTTAATGACCTCGATCACCCGTGGCGGTAAACTTCTTTAATGAGGGATCTTAAAAATATGTATTTGGGTGAATATGAACCTACAATTATTTTGTAGATTGAACAATGTTTAGCTTGGTAAATGTACATTTGAAAAATAAAATTCACAAAAAAACTGTTTAAAAAAACTAAATACAAAATACATACAGTTTTTATACAAAAACAAGTTTAATTAAGTTTTGCTTTAATTCATGCATGTATATCAACCATCGGTTGACCTCTGATGTAGCCCTTCCATTTCATATTGTATATGTACATTCATCCTGCCACTTCTGTGACTTGTTTCACAAACCTCTCTGTAGACATGCCCCATTGTGGAACTTGCATGGGCTCATTAATGAACTTTTTTACTGCAAATTTAATCAATGGATACATCAAATGAGGTTTGTGTACTCTGTCAAACCAGTCTTATCAGCTGCAACAGGGATCAATTAAGCATTGAAATTGATGGAAGAGTTTTCCTAGGACATACAGAAAGATCTCCAAGTATAACATCATTTCCTTGTCTAAAGTCAATTATCTTTTGGACACCAGCTCCTCTCCTCATTGTTGTTTGAACACAAGAATGTCTGGATTATCATTTTGCTGAATGATAGTTGGCATATGCATTATAGTTTTATTTTGCAGCCTAGCTTGCCACCACTGAAACAATATGTGATGTGGGCCTCTATTCAAGGATGTTTTATTTTAATGTTGAATCAGCAAGGGTGGTACATACCAACAGTATATTCCATTGTCATCTCAAATGAAATGTTTTGCCTATTGCCTGGACCAAAAGCCAAATCTATGGAAAGTTTTCCTTTCTTTATGGCATATGTGATCCTGTAGCCATATGCTGCAGAATATGTGGATGTGTCTTCTACAACTTTGTCACTAATGAAATAAGAGGTTCTCCAAGTGCAATTTTTGTGAATGAAGGATCAATTAATGTTTTGTTGCCTTATTTAATATTTTGCCAATGTTACCTGTGGACAATGTTTTACCTGCAAGTGCTGTGATTAAGTGTTGCTGTGACAATTCGTCATTTGGAGAGCACAATCCAACCAACCACATCAGCTTAAGATGGAGTTTATCCTTTACCCAATGCCTAATACCATAATAGATTTTAATGTCAGCTATTAATGTTTCTAGTGGTTCAAGACTTAATACACCACTACAGTGGCCGAAGTCATTAAGGCATGGACTCATGAGTGGGACGACTGGGGTTCAGTTCCCACCAGGACCGTCCTTCCTGACTGAGGTTTTTTCCAGGTTTTTTTTACTCCTCATAAAGGGCAAAAGCCAAGGCAGTACCCTAAAACTTAGGCCTGGAACATTTCCTTCCTTTAAAAAAAAATCCTTTCCCAATTTATCATTTCATCTTAGGTTTCATCAGTGTCCACAGCCTGTGGTGCCTCAGTAGTAAAAATGGGTGTCAAACAAAAAAAAAAAGACTTAAATCTTAGGCAACCAATGGAAAAAAATGAAATGAAATTTTTATAGTAGGATACATGTATGAGTTTCGTGAATATGCCAACTCTGCATCATTATTCGTCAAAAAAATTATAATAGCAAATGTCATGAGTAGAAACCATTTTTAGTTTTTACTGCAATTCTGGCATTTTAATGATAATGAACTTTGCTCTGGATGTGATTGTTTGTTCAAAGTACAGCCAGTTGCAGATATATTCATTGAAATATTTCAGGATGCTTATATGCCTGATCAAGTAACTATAGATGAGTCATTAGTACTATTCAAAAATTGTATGATGATAAAGCAATACATCCCACAAAAGGCATGGAGTAAAACTGTTCAAACTATGCTGTAAGGGAGGGTATATATGGAATTTAAAAAATTATGCAGTAGAAGAAGAAGTCTGGCAGCTATATACCAACATATATCATCATGAATTTATCTAAAATTCTCCTGAATACAGGAAGAACAGCTGTATCTGATGATGATGATGATGATGATGATGATGATGATGATGATGATGATGATGATAAGAAGAAGAAGAAGAAATGTTTCTTGTAAATTTTGATTTGTAGAAACCCAGTAAGTCTTTTAAATTTGCTATCAGGTCTCATTTTTTATTAATATTTGATTCTGGACTATAGCAAAATTAATATGTAAGGTATATACTAAGGATTTGTTACTTAAATTTTGCAGAATGGATACTAAATAAATCATTTTACCCAGTTTTAAACATAATTATTATGCGTGATTATATTTATACTTAGCAAGTTCTCTAATTCCTAAACTTATTTTATACATCATGTACAACTTTATTACCAAAAGTCCCTTGTTGGGATGGGAATGGAAATTTGCATTGAAAGAAGTGTAAACCTTTAGAGGTAAATATGGCAAATATGTTATTGATTCTTTTAAAATTTTTCTGAGAGAAACTTTTGCTTGGAGTTTTAGTTTAATGATTTAGTCTAGTACTGCTGTTCTTTGAAGCAAGATAACAGCTGTTCTTTGAAGCAAGATAATGGTAGGTTATTGTTGATTGGTGCAGTGACATTATTCTTTGTTCAGCATGGATAAAACTGACAAGACATCAATGTCATAATCATCCAGATAATTGTTGTTATGATTATGGAAAGTTCATGCCAATATCCCAAAACAAATCTATAAAATTACAAAAACAGCTTGCTTTCACTATTTTGGTTACAAAATTGGTAATCGAGATAAAAATATTGTTGCATTACTTCTATAACTAAATTGAGAAAGTGGTTATATGGGAAATTAAAATTGCTCATCATTTGCCATACCTGTGATTTGGCAGGAACAACAAAGATTGACTGTTATTTCTATATGGTAAAAGTTTATCATGTTCGACTAAGAAAACAAAACCCAATGTTATTTATTTAAATAGGCCATCAGCAATTAGACCGGTCTCTCATAGCAAAACTTGACCAGTACCAGTACCTGCAAAGTCATTTGAAGAAACTGATAATATCAGCAGTGAAGATTCAAAACAGCCCTTAAGTTCAAATGATACAACTTACGAGCCCTTCACCACTAGAATGAGGTACAGCTGTTCGATCAATCAAGTTTAGATTATTTAGTGTAAAATTTAAATTTGGGGAAAAACAAGCAGTGTTCTTGGGCATGAGGTTGCAACAGCAGAATGTGCTTGCTGGAACTGACAGAATTATAGAGTGTAGGAAATGGCAAAAAGCTTTTGTAAAATTGTTTGAACTTTAATACATATTTTTCTAATGATGTCAATGATCTAATGACTGAACTACCAATCCAACATAATCCAAATGAGTGGTGATATTTACCAACTCCTCAAAGTTCAGTTTAAAAGTGGTTTTGCTGCATAATGGCAATATATTTCCCTCAGTCCCTTTACTATACTATACACTTAAAAGAATCACATAAATGAAACAATTTCCACGATCCCTAGTTTAATGAATAATGAGCCATATTTATGAAAAATATGTGGCAACTTTAAAGTGATTGGACTGTTTGTAGGAATATAGGAAAGGTTCACCAAATACTGTTGCTTCATGTATTTGTGGGGCAGTCATGATAAAGAAAAATAATATGACGTTAAATATTGGAAAACTAGACAGGAATTCATTCCTGTTCAATGTAATGTGACACATAATCCACTTGAGTGCCACCAATGTTTTCTTGCCCCCTCTGCATGTAAAATTGGAATTAATGAAACAGTTTGTCCAAGGATGGAATAGAGAGGGCAGGTTTTTATTATCTGCAAAAATTATTTTGCAATTTGACATATGCAAAGCTAAAGGAGAGTATTTTCATTGGCCCACATAGAAAGCTTTTAAAGGATGAAGTTTTTGAAAATAAGTTACAAATGTGGAACTGGCAGCCTGGCGTGCTTTCAAGGCAGTGGTAAAAGAGTTTTTTGACAACAGGAAGGATGAACAATGAATCTTATGGACAGATTACTGCAATGTTATAAAGAAATGGGCTGTAAGATGTTATTAATAGTGCATTTCCTCCATTCACACTTTGACTTTTTTCTGAAAATTTGTGCTGCAAGTAAATCAGGGAGAGTGTTTCATCAGGACATAGCCACAATGAAAAAACGTGATCAAGGTCATTAGAATCCTGCAATGTTGGGAGATTATTGCTGTTTCTGAAGAGGGGCAGTAACTCTGACTATAAGAGAAAGCCATCAATGAGCAATAATTTTTAGGACCTATGAATAAATGTGTTTTGTTACTTCTATTGTTATGTTGTAATCAATTTATTAAATTCATTTTATTGCTGTTTTGATTAACAATACCGTTCATTATCCTAAAAATATCAAGTATCAATTGACATTTAAATTGCCAATTAAAAATTGCAGACTTTGATTTTACTTGGATATCTTTTGAACTAAGTCAGATAGAAAATGTTCCAAAGTAATTTTTGGAATCCGTACATAATTTTCCATAAGAATCAGAAATTTTCACTTTGGAGGTATAACCCCCCAAAAAAATGTTTTTAGTGTAATTAGCATACAAATATGGAACTAGCAAATAAATAAGTTCCTTGACAGAATAACCTGCCTGACAGGAATGCTAAGAGCTAATAGAAAAGCGAATCTGCAGGAAGTAGTATCTAAGAAACTGAAATAGAGAAAAATGATTGCCTAAGATAATAATAGCTGTGCTTTCATTTTAAAGTGGAGCGATTGGTGAAATATTTCCGTGCTCTAAATAAAAAGATGATCAAATTGTAACAGTAAATAGGCATACAGGTCCAATTAAAAAACCTCTTGTGGTAATGGATTATAATTTAATGAAAAGTTCTGTAGATGTTTCGGATCAAATGGGGAGCAACACAGCTCTGAGAACATGAAAATGGTAGTAAAAAGTTGCTGTTGAGCTCATATTTGGCATAACAGTTGTAATTTTTCATTATCTTTACAAATCTCCTCCATGTGCATCTCAGGAATTCAGAGAAAAATAATAGAAATACTGTTATTTTAAAATGAAAAGCTCTGAGTGATTGTTCTGAACAACCACAAATATTGGTTTCTAGGAAAAAGAAATCCAAATATTCATACCCTAAAGAAGTTAGAAGGGCCAAAAGTACTGTAAAGCAGCAAGAAAAAATACACCTTTGCTGAAATAGTTTACTAATTTTCATCACTGTTCTAATAATGGATATTTTTGTATTAGAGCTGAATTCAATAATCAGTTTCCTTATTAGCCTGTCTATTTTTTATTGCAAAACTATATTTACATATAATTCATAATAAAGTTTGTTGTTCATGTAGGCATGTATTTTATATTCATATATACACTCTAAAAATGCGCCAACTCTTAACCCAGTGGTAGTAACATTTAGATTCAGGCCATAGGGTTTCACTCCATAAGTAGAATTCAGGTTTGCAGTGAACCATTGGCTTGTAAATAACTTAAGAGTAGCAACCTGTCAATCATATGGGCTGCCATGGGATGTTAAAAATTACCAATAGCAGACCCCAGGCACTCTGGCACTTAACATGTTCAGAGAAAAGTCTTTCATTTTGGTTGCATTTCCTCACTTTATTTCTAGGTGATTCACATTAACCAAGGTTTTATTTAAGTACATAATTGAGTAGGAATAAGTCTTGTAACATATATAAATAATGCAAGTATTCCACTCAGAAAAATGAGAATTAAAATATGATCAATAACTCTTAATTTTTAAAATTTTCCCTTAAAATCTTTTAGAGCAAATATCAGATTTTTCCAATAAGAAATTATTTACTTGCTAGCTTTTAACAAAATGAAATCATTTTTTTAAGAATTTGCTTCAATTATACTTTCAATAACTCTCAAGCTTTTAATGCCTCATGTATAATATTGCCTGCAAAATAGGCAGAAAATTGGTCCACTATAATAATAAATTAAATTCATTGGAATGCTAAGCAAAATATAAAATGCAATGTGGCCTCCAGCTAATTTTGACCTAGGCCATTCTTAGATGTAGCTACCTGGTTTTCCCAGATTTTCCTTAGTCAACAATGACAAATGTGAGGAAGATGCCGAAAACTTAGGCCTGGAGTGCTTCCTTCTTTTAAAAAAAACTCCTTTCCCAACTTCCATCTCATGTATCATAATGTCCACAGCCTGTTCTGCCTCTGCAGCAAAAATGGATGTTTAACACTATTAAAAAAATTTAAGGGACATTTTCTCCAATAATGACTAATATAATTATCCATATCAGTAGTTCCCAAACATTGAACCGGGACCCCTAGGAGGTCATGATGGATATGGGGTAATTAATCTTATTTAAGAGCTAATGCATTTTCATGTCTGTTGTTATTAAGAATGTTTAACTGATTACTGTTTTATGATTATTTATACCAGTTATACAGTGGCGCAACAATGGCTATTGTGATTAAATAGATGTATTATTGTTGAAATGTGTGCATGAACTTGCAAATTAATTATTATTAAGCAACAAAGTGAATGGAGGTGTCTCCAATAATTTTGTTCTCGAGAAAGGGGTCATGCTTGCAAGAAGTTTGCGAACTGCTGGTCTATAAATACGTATCTTCAAATCTTCGTCTAATTTTCCTGTAAACTCTTTACAACATTCCTTTTTTAACAAAACTTCTCTCATCCTATTCTTTGCCAACTGTTCTAAATATTACCTACCCATCATCTATTATCCACACATTGTTCATGATACTTCAAACACTCTTTTAACCCTCCTAGTGCCATTGGGTTCAATATGACTCCAAAAGTAAATTTGAAACAATGATCTCTAATGTTTTTAAAACTATAATTTTCAAAATTGATGACTTTATCCATCTGAGTCAACTGTTTCCAATGATATTTTGTTAATTTTTATATTTTCAATACGTTAAAATGCATTAATTATTTTTGCACTGACCGCCATTGGGGTCTATATGGCTCCATTCAAAATTGGCATTTTTCTTTGAATGTAACATTATGCAAGTAGTAAATCACCTGTAAGTAGTAACTTTGAACATCTCTTATATGAAACACATGCAACAAGGAAATTAAAATTTCCCACATATTTGTTATCTGTTGTTAATGCTTGTTGGCTCGGTTGTTATTAGTGTTTTGCCTTATTGTGTTGTAGAATTACATTATGAGTAGAATTTGAGTAGTCCAGAAATAGAAGCAATTTTGAATGAAGAAGAGAAATATAGTGAAGAAACGTCTAATGATGATAAAGAGATTGACACTATTACAACTGAAGACAGTGAGTTGGCTGAATATCTGATGATTTTGGAGATTTAGAAACAACTCTTCCTGAAGTTTGTGACATCTCAATTTGAATGTTTTCAAGTAAGTGCTCTGGGATGGGAGGCGCAAAACATGGGCAGTGGCACGTATGTGAATGTTCTGTGGGCAGAAAACATCCATAAAATGTTGTTCTTTCTTCTGTAAACAACAACAACATTAAGATAAATTTAAGGACTTTTAAGATGGAGGAATGAAGACAAAGTGTAAAAATTGTGCAGTTGTCCTATTTTTAAGGTAAAAATGTGTGTTTTTTCACCATTTCATTAAAAGATTTGCAATTCTATATATCACATGTGAGTTACTTGGGCTTTTTATGACCCTAGTGCTACTCAGTGTAATAAACCTGGTAGTAGGAAGTTTATGATGCACCCTTCTGGCAACTGACCCAGGCTAAAACACTCTTTTCATCGCCATACCCAATCTAACTTTCCCCATTTCCATAATAGCTACTATGCTGGCAGTATTCATAACTGGATGCATAGACTTTTGTGGCCTGTGTCACTGGTGTAGTGAGCTTCCAAATAAGGCCGTATCTTGTTGCGAGTTAAAACTGACGTTTCACCCAAAATTTTGAGAATTTCTTTTAGATTGCTGTTAGGTTATGCTCATTTATATATCCAAGAGCAAGGTAAATGTACTACCTTTTTACTTTTCATTGTTTGCATTTGGCCAATGAAGGAATGTCCTGTTAATAGCATTTTTCAGATGCTGTGGGGCAGTCTGCCTCTGTTTATATTATTTGGTTCATTGAATAATTTTATGCTTTCATGTATCATCTAATACTACCTTACATAACATTTTTAATATTACGTCCAATTTTTTCCCAGCCTTCATTGTTCAACTCTGCAAGACCATTGGGATTCTGTCAGCTTTAAATAGCCACATTAGATCCATTTTCAGTGTAATTAACAAAAATTTTCAATACTTTCACAGCAGATTTCGCTTTAGCCAGTGCCTTTGTATGTGTTTATTCGGATCTCCTAGACTGTTTATTTTAATTCCTAAATGAATAAAATCCTGAACATGCTGTATTTCTTTTCTCCCCAAAATGAGTTTATCTTAAATTTATTTCCATTTTTAAATGCTACTACCACTTTATTTTTTTACCTATATTAATTTACAAACTCCATTCCTTACAATATCTCTCAAATTTTCCTTCATTGTGTGATTGAGAAGTGTAGCTTTAAAAGACCTAATTGCTAAATCATCTGCATAAAGCAGCCTTGTGATTTCTATAATATTTTTAATTACTGGCATTTGTTTATTGACCTTCTTTAACCCCACTATTATATCATGAATGAAAATGGTAAAAGGAATTGGACTTAATTTTCAGCACTGGCACAGCCACACTCCTATTTTGCTTCCAGCATTACTTCCTCATTCCCATATTTTAAACGTATAATGTTTAATGTTTAAAATGTATTGGAATGATATAGTGCTTGTAGTATCTTAATGATCTCTCATCCCCTAATCTTGCAACATATACAACAATACTTCCTGTATAGTTTTAACATATGCTTTTTCCAAGTCCATGAATATCCTCCACAGCCTGCTACATTTCCTTGCCAAATATTTATCTATTAACAATTTCATTTTCATTGTATTACCAGTTCTTCCGTCTTTCTGGAACTGAATTGAAGTGGATATAGTTATTTCTTCTCCACCCAATTTTAAATTCTTTCTGCTAACGTCCGTGTGAAAATTTTCTTGAAATTAGATAAAAGTGCCATACTGCTGTAGCTGCTAGGAATTTCTCCTCTGTCCTTTACCTTGTAAATGAGATTAAATAATTACTACTTTCCAATTCTTTGGTATAGTCTTTTTTATTTAATTACATTCATCATTTTATCATACTTGGAAGATTTTTCTGATCCTTAACCAAATTTTAAAAAATACGCAGTGCATATGCCATCTTTACCTGCTGTTTTATTATTTTTAAATCTGTTCACTTGATTTAGAATCTCAATTTCCAAGAGCCCTATCTACCTTGTCTTTCGTTGCCTTGTAATCAGTTTCATGACAGCTGGCAGTCTGAACAGTAACTCCCAGTGAAGCAAATTTAATATCTGTGCAAATGAACCAATTCTCATGATTACAATTACAATGAAAATAAACATGTACCTTATGACAGGAGACGATGGAAATGTTGTACTATACCCATACATTTCTGGCATATTTTTTAGAAAATGGTTATTCACATGCATCAATTCATCTTCAGAAATTTAGTCAAATTAAACATGAATGCATACAAGGGCACTGTTGTTCACAAGTTTCTGGCAGGTAAAACTGATATTTGGGTAAATGTTTGTGATTGGATGTTAGAGAATGTTAATGATAGAGTAGTTGATCCATGCTTAATATTCTTTATTGATGAACCATATATCACTAATTTCTTTCGTGGTCCCGATCAATAAAGCGAACATTAACATTATCCAATACCCATTTGCAGAAATTGCAGAGGTTTGCAAAATTCCTGATTCCTGTGCAAGCTTTCTCAGAGATTTCTTTGGATTTAATGTAACTTTTCTCTGATGTGATCGAGTTTTTCCTCTGTAAGAACACGGCGTTTTACTTTCGACTTCTTATCAAGCACAGATCTTGTTTCACTAAATCTATTCACAAGATTGTGAATCGTTTCTCTGTGAGACCACAAACAGTAGAGAATCTGTCTATTCGGCGTCTCACTTCTCTACAAGAGTTTGTCTCGTAGAAATCATACATGAAGACTCTGTGTGCTAAAGTAGACGGACATTTTGGTATTATAACAGTACTAACACATATATCACCGAAATACGTGGCCTCACAACGCTAACCCTAGTAGAGCCAAAGACTTCGCGTCAACTGATTAGCCAGCACACGTTGGGCGGGAAAGTGGAAGGGGAAACAGAACCGGTTAGAAACAGGGCAGGCAAAGCCCCTTTAAGCCGACCACGCGTCCAAATGAAGGCAATGTAGATGACATTTAGAAAGTAAAAGAAATGGAGTGTAAGATTGAGGCGGTGAAATTAATAAAATATTGGCAATAGTAATGATTATTAAACCCGGGTCTAAGCAGAACAATATTGAGCCAGGAAGGATTGTTAGGGGCAAGAACATTGCGTTTGCAGAGAGATTGGGGAAAACAGGATACAAAGTATATAGTTATTTTGGACCACACATTCACTCCGAAGAATTAGTGGAGCAAATCAGGAATCTAAGTGAGGAAAGCGGGTGGAATAGATGGAATTGTAGGTTAATTTTGGAAAGCTTGGTGCGAGAATGAAAATAAAATTAATGCATTGGTGAGTGCGCTGAATCTGCTGTTTAAAAATGAAATCGCTAATAGTTGGTGACAGGCAACAGCTGTCCCAGTCTACAAAGGCAAGGGTGACATTAACAGTCCATCAAATTACAGGACAATTAGTGTATCAATCCTCGGAATATTTTTACTGGGGCCGTAGCAGCAATATTACAGATATAGGCTGAATCAGAGGGTAAACTCTCAAGGTTTTAAGTAGGATTCAGAAGAGATAGCAGAGAAATTTACATTTTTTAACACTCAGGTCTCAAACACATACGTGGGATAAATCATGGCACCTACTTTTTTTCTTGCCAACAAGGGACAATACGAAAAATTTAAATATACGATTGAAAGTATACAGCATTTACTGCCGAGGGTGCCATCAACGGAAGACTGGATGTAGGCGGCCCTCGTAGGGAGGAAGTAAAACCGGACAACATTGGTTTATTATGCCATGAGCAAAAGTTAATACACAATTACTTCCACAGGGTTGCAAATCCGTCACAGGAAGGGTCTCCCAAGTAATCCACGGTGTTTGGCAGCCTTCGAAGTAGCCTCCGTTGCCATCGATGGAGAAGGCGCGGAATGCTATACATTGCATAAAAGATGCTAACGTGAGCCACCTCGAATCAAAGTGTTGTCATAATGTCCGTTTTGTTAGCTAAAGGCTTCCCACGCAATGGCTGCTTCACTTTAGGTATGAGATCATAATCACGGGAACTGAGATCGGGCGAATATGGCGGGTGTGGAAGAATTTTCGATCCCCACCACTGTAAAAGACATTTGACACTGTTGTGTGAGCTGCCGCGTTATCGTGGAGAATAATGACGTTCATACGCCAGAATGACCATGACTTTCGTTGGTGAAGAAGTTTGGCAAAACTTGTGTTTGCGTGGTGACGCCATTCATTGGATTGTCGCTTGAGTTCTGGTTCATACGCCGTTGCCCACGTTTAATTAATTGCAACGGTGCGATTCTACATGGCATCCCCTTTCTGAAATCTGCAAGATTGATGTTTCGTAACGAGTTCACATCTGCACGTCACTTAATTGATGTGGCACCCACTTCGTAATCAGGTCCTCCCGTAAAATGCGTTGCATTTTTTTTTTTTTGCCGCAATTCCTGTTTGTTCTAATTCCACAAGTGTCCAAAGCCTATCGCGTAAGCACTCCTCCACCACTATCACCCCTGCAGCCTTGTCCACGGACACAGGATGCCCACTGCGTGGCACATCGGCAGTCGACATTCTACCCGTTTGAAGGTCTGTCCACCTCGCCACTGTTCGATAGTGCAGGGCACGCGCATCCAGTGCTTCCCGTAGCTCTGTATGGCATTCCTGCCATGGAGAAATGTCATTTTCACATACGCACGTTGATCACTCTTCATGACCGCTATTCTTCACCACTGTCGCTCACCAGCTGAACTTTGGGGCATGATGAGACACGCAGGTCTGCTCACATACACCATCTAGTGACTTATTCAAAATTATATTCCATACACTTTCAATAGTATATCTTATTTTTCGTGTCGTCTGTTGTTCTCGAGGGGCGGGCTGCCATTACTTACGATTTATTCTTCATAAACACTAATCTAATAAGGGAGGCAAGTTACATATGTGAGGTGGTATCCAGAATATTCGGGACTGGTGCTGCCATCTGGTCAGAAACTAGCTTTGAGAATAATGGCAGCCGTCACCTTCGAAGTAGTTCCCTTCCATACGTACACACCGGTCCCAGCGATTCTGCAATTTTCCAATTGCATCTGGAAGCCATGTTCTTTGAGGGTGTTTAGCACAGGCAGTGTTTCTTCTTGAATCCTCTCAATTGTGTCGAACCGACGTTCTTTCAATTTGATTTTCAGTTTGGGGAATAGAGCGAAGTGACAGGGTGCCAAATCGGGCGAGTACGGTGGGTGGGGGACAACAGTCATGTTTTTCGTCAAAAAGCTCCTGGTGAACATGGAATTGTGACAGCGCATTATCGTGATGCAACTGCCAGTTCCCTTGCCGCCAACGTTCGAGTCGTCGTCTCCAAACATTTTCACGGAGCCTTCGCAAAACGTCACAGTATTACGGGAATTCACTGTTTGATTTGGTGAGACGAATTCTTTGTGCACAATCCCCTTGGTTATCAAAGAAAACGAGAAGCATGCTCTTGACTTTGCTCTTCATTTGTCTCGCTTTTTTGGTCTTGGTGAGTTCGGACTCTTCCACTGGGAGGATTGTTGTTTTGTCTCAGGGTCATAAGCATACATCCTGCTCTCGTCGCCTTGATGACCCTAGACAAGAAGGTTGGCGAAACTCCGTGCAAACTTTAACACACTGCCCCTTCTGATCAGCAGTCAGGATCCTTGGCACAAATTTTGCGGCGACACGATGCATGCCCAATAATCAGTTAAAATTTGTTGGCATGTCCCATAACCAATTCCCACTTCATGAGCAAGGTCTTCAATGGTCGACATCGATCCTTACGAACGAGGTGTTGAACTTTGGCAACAATGTCAGGCGTTGTGCAGCTGAAGGGCCTACCGGTGTAAGCATCATCTTCAATAGCTGTACGGCCGGCCCTGAACCGAGCATGCCACTCAAACACACATATACGACTTATACTTTGTCCCACAAATACTTGTTGAATCATTGTGAGGGTCTGAGTAGCATTTTTTCAAAGATTTGCACAGAATTTGATGCTCACTCTCTGTTCTAATCTTGGAACCATCGTAAAATCGCCACACACTACACACAGAGTATCATGTAAAGTACTATAGAATCTCAACACATCTACCCAGCTGCATGAAACTGTAAACACTCACTCATCAGATGTGCTAGTGTTGCCACCTAGCAGTACAAAACTCTACCGCAACTACTGTCGAGATAGCAGCACCAGTCCTGAATATTGTGGATACCCCCTGTATGTTATTTGTAGATCTGGAAAAACTTTTGATACTAATACTTGGGAAGTCTTATGGAGAAAATTGTGTGTATATATAAAAGGAGTAAGGCCTAAGGTGATTATTGTAATACAAGAAAAACATCTGAATGATTTGTGCATTAAATTAGGAAATGATACGTTAACAATAGACATGCCAAATAATTTGGGTGCTAGGCATTGATGTAAACTAAACCCAGTTTTGTTCCATTTATTTATGTCTTGGAAGAGGTACACAAATGAAATCCACATATGTCAGTAGTAAAGAATGAGGAAATACATGGATTGCTCTTTGCTGACAATTTTGTTGTAAGCTTTGTATTAGTGATTGGATTAAAAAGGGCAATTGAAACAATAGGTGAGTTTTGTAAGAAATGGAGCCTGTGAACAAATAAAACCAAGTCTAAAAAGAAAAGCTCAAAACTGAGTGAAGATGAGATATGCCAGTGCAAAGGGGATGAAATTGAGATAGTTAGAATGTATGATTATGTGGGTGAAGGCTAAGCAGTAATGAGTGGTTGGAATGAACAGAACAGAAAATATTATTGACTAAAGGAAACACTAAAGGTAGTGAAGCTTGTTTAAAGAAAATGCCAGAAACTAGAATAAAGTGGTTGGAAAGAATGTACCAGGCATTAGTTGAGCAAAGGATCCTGTTATGGTGTGGAAGTATAGGGGTTGAAACTGGATGGGTGAATGTCGGTTGTTCAGAAACTATAGTAAACAGTTATTGGGTTTACCAAGAGCATCTCCAAATAGTGTAGGATAAGTTAATTAAGGTAGGATAGATAGTAAAGGTATTATAAAACTTGTTCCAATATTTTTATTAGAACAAGTTTTAAAATACTGGGGTAGGATCATCATTCTAGAAGATTAGGCAATATACATTTCTTCAGGAAGAAAGAGTAAATACTATTTGGATTTCAAAGTTATATAAATTCCTTGAGGAAGTTGATAAAGGAGAAATGTTGAAGAGAAAATTTTTAGTGAATGAGAGCTTTTAGAAGCATGTAAGACTAAGGGTGGAAGATATAGAAAGTTATGAAATCATGACAATTCTTAGAGATAAAAAATCCTTGAGATTGTATACAAGTATGAAATATTATTGGGAATAGACAGAGTGTGTATATATGTTAAGCAAAGGAAGGAATGTTTCACATGTTCAGGAGTTTTATGCATAAAAGGCATTAGGAGTGATATTAGATTTTTTTTAATGGTGTTTAACACCCATTTTTACTACTGAAGCACCACAGGCGGTGAACAGTAGTGATACATGAAATGAAATGATATATTGGGAAAGGATTTTTTTTTTAAAGTAAGGTAACGTTCTGGCCTAAGTTTGGGGTACCTCCCTGGCATTTGCCAGTTATGAGGACTGCGGAAAACCTGGAAAAAACCCCAGCCAGGGTGGATGGTCCTGGCAGGATTTGAACTCCAGACCTCCCGCTCGCGAGTCCACGTCTTAACGACCTTGGCCACCTGTAGCGGTGATATTAGATTTAGTATATGTGTGGAGGAAAGGAGAATGATATACATCATATTTTAAAATTGTCAGGAAACTTGGAGAGAAGAAGTTTGACTTTTATATATATATGGTGTTTAACACCTGTTTATACTCTTAGGCACCACAGGCAGTGGACACTGATGATACATGAGATGAAATGATAAGCTGGGAAAGGAATGAGGCAGAGTGATTGGGATATATTACCATTGGATATAATGGCTGCTAAAATTCTGAAGGTGAAAAGTGGGGATAAAATTATAAATATAGGCAAATATTTAGGAAAAGTAAGAGATAAATTAATGAAAAAATTGCCAGCAGATATAAGTTAGAAATAATTAAGCTAGATTTTGCGAAAGTTCAGTACGTCAATAACCAGGGTGTTTAGGGACTGGGATCAAGTTAATTTAGTTTATGCAACTCTAAGGAGAAAAATATTTATTTTCATTAATTTAATTTTATTTATGCTGGGTTTTTTTTTTTTTTTTTTTTTTTTTACTAAGCTTTGGTTAACATTGGAGCCTGGTTCCCTGGATATTCCAGTAGGTAAATACTGACAACCTGGGGAATAGTGTTTGAGGCAATCAGATTTACTAAAAAAGAAAAACATTTAATTTAGTTAATGAATTGAAATATTCAGAATTAAAATTAATATCTGTATTTGTTTTTTATGAACTAATGGAAAATTGTAAATATTAATTGTAATGTTGCTTGTTTTTGTTGAAATAAATTCTTTCATTGGTATTTAATACTTAGATTCATTATACTTGGTGCTTAGTACATGTTTTCTACTGTTATACTCTGTAGCACTGCAAATCTCTTGCAAATTTGATGAGAAATCAATGTATTTTAACACATTGTCTAAAGTGATACATTAACATACAGAAAAAAAAAAAAAGGCATCAACAGAGAGATGGTGCGTAACATCATAGTTAAAACAGACAGAAGCTTTCTTTATTGTTTTATTGTTCGTAAGGTTTAAAATAAAGAGGTAATAAGGCATCAAATTAAGCATGTGCATCAGAATGAAGACTTGCAAAATGGCTTTCTTAAGGCAGTAGCTTTATAATAATAATTTCAAATGTAATTTACAAGATTTTTCATTTTGTTAAAGCTTCTGTATCAAAATTAAGGAAGCTGAGTTTATCATTATATTGCAGCCCAGGATTAATGTGACTTAAACTTAAATCCTTGAGAGGATTACAACCTTACTGAAAATGTGTTTCTGTTATGTAAAGGTGATTCATCGTGTGAAATGCTAGTCACAATATACCACATATTATACGTTTTACCTTTTTTTCTTAGCTAAATGTGAATGAATGCTATTGACATGTGCAGGAGTTATTCTTCTGGTAATAAAAAGAATTCTGTAAGAAGAAGCACAAGGGGAGGTTTTTTGTAATATGTTTTGTAGCATTAGCAGTAAGCTGTTAGTTTGAAAGCAGTTTTTTAATTGCATCCACTGAATCACATACTTGATCATGGAATATTTGTTTTCTTTGCATACTTAGCAGTTTTGTGGTGTCTAATGAAACCAACTATATAGTTGCTTTATCTGTTTGCAACTCTCATTGTGCATCCTATTGTTTCGTGACAGATAAAATTCACAAGCATATCTTCACCAAGCTAGTTGCTCCACTATTGTAGTACAGAATATCCTTGTTTCTATTTCTGACATAAATTATAGCTCCCCTGCCCTCTTGTTTCATTGTTTCATCTACAAAATATTGCTTCATTTCAGTGACTCTGTAAAACTTTGTGATGCTAACAAGTTATATTAAAGCAGTGAATCTCATATTATTCTTGCCTACTCTATATAGATGTACTCTCTTTTAAGAAAGTAAATCTACAACTTTTGCAGAACAGTATTGTTTAGGTGTGTATGGAGGGCATGAAAATTAAATCAGTTAATCATAGGGCCAGTGTAGCCAGTTCTTGTTTAAAAAATTTTCAAGTCCTTATTTAGTTACCTTGTCATAAGTATATAAGTTCAAAAAGATATTCAAAGAACAAGGAATTATGTTAGCCCCAAAGAACAATTTTAATATAAAGAACTTAATAGGTTGCAGAGTAAAGGACTACATACCAGCAGAACAAAAGTCAGGTATTTATGAAATAAAATGTGCAGATTGCGATAAAAAATACATTGGAAAAACGAAGAGAAATTTGGGAATCTGGAAAAAAGAACACTTTAGAAATATTCGCTTAAAACAAATTGATAAATCAGCAATAGCAGCGCACTTTTGAAATAAAAACCACAAAATTAAACCAGAGATAAAACTACTGAAACAACTTCATAACGCAATAGAACTTTCCACTTTGGAAAACATTTTCATTACAAAAAATAAGGATAATTTGATGAATTTCGATTTCCCTCCAATGGATGAACTCAGCAAATTCCTAATAGAACCAACAGATGTCACCACAAGAACATCAAGAGACCCAACTGCCACGTATAACAACAGTTTATCTACAGGCTGAAGATGGGAGGGATCACTCCCGAAACATATGTCCAGATTTTTATGTAAGTGAATGGAGTTAGTGTGATAAAAACTGTATTACATTGTTTATATATATATACCACTCCTACATTGTTTATATATATACAACTCTATTGTAAACAGCTTCGTAAGTACATTTAATTTAATTAATGACAGTATATCTGTATTGAATATCAAATGAAACAGGGAAAACACTGCACTTGGAGTTCTCATGTAATGAACACGTATCTTAACTATACAAACATGTACAACTGAGCACAATGGCCAAGCGACAAATGCAATGGCACAAGTCTGTGAATTTGCCATAAATCTGGAGTTTGTGTTCTCTGAATCTCACTTCATTTTTATGTTTAATATATTAGCTCTTTCTTATAAGTGGATGCACAACACTATACCATTCCCACTATTTGCAGCATTTTAAACATTCATTTAATTAGTTTGTCAATGCAAGCATCATCCTTATTTTTAGTCTCCTTGGATAGTATGGTTTTATTTCAGTGTTTTGTTAATGTACTATTTAAATCTGTAATTTGGTTAAAATATATCTGTTGAAACACTACAAATAGGTTAGGACTCAAAAGTGAAACTGGCCATTGCAGATTAATTATGGAAATAGTATCAGCAAAACATACATTCAGCTAAATAAAATGAAGTGAACTTTTGTAATAGTGATGTCAAATATTAAAAAGTTGAGTCGAAATTGTAACATATTCATCACTAAGATTTTAATAAAAAGGAAGTGTAGTTTCCGGAGCCATCGCTCCCATCATCAGTTCCTGGTTGACCGTCGGCCTCGCTCCTCATGGTGGATTGATTCGTCTCTGGTGGAGGTTTAATGAACCTCTATATTAGTATATCACTTGGCGGAATTTCAAAATTAAAAACTTTCTGCTTGTTCTTCCAAATATAAATGTTTTCCCAGACTGTAAGTTCAGTTTTCCCTTTAATATTTTTAAGTAGTTTGGGGCTTTTATTAATGCTATGTTGTTCTTTCCAAAAATGCCAGGCCACTGCAGATTTTTCTTCTTTTCTTCTTTGGTTTATATTCCTAATGCGTTCTTTAGCTCTTGTTTTTATATTTCTTTTGCTCTTTCCAACATAAACTTTTTCACAATCATTGAAGTTCATCTGGTATATTGCTGATTTTTGTTGTAAGTTATCTTCTTTTTGTTTTGAGTTGAGGATATTTTTAATTGAATAATTATTTTTTGGAGCCAAAATAATGTTTTATTTTTTAAAAATAAACCTCTTGCTCTAATAGAAAATGACTTCAAGTAAGAGGTTGTACACAAGAAAATAGACAGAGCAAAGAATAAAAAGAAAATTAGAGACACTATTGCACTTACTCCTATCAAAGAAGAAAATAAAATGTACAAAAAATTTTAATGCCACCCATCAACCTTTCATAAATTTCAAAAGATTGTTAAAAAATAAAACATTATTTTGGTTCCAAAAAATAATTATTCCATTAAAAATATCCTCAACTCAAAACAAAAAGAAGATAACTTACAACAAAAATCAGCAATATACCAGATGAACTTCAATGATTGTGAAAAAGTTTATGTTGGAAAGAGCAAAAGAAATATAAAAACAAGAGCTAAAGAACGCATTAGGAATATAAACCAAAGAAGAAAAGAAGAAAAATCTGCAGTGGCCTGGCATTTTTGGAAAGAACAACATAGCATTAATAAAAACCCCAAACTACTTAAAAATATTAAAGGGAAAACTGAACTTACAGTCTGGGAAAATATTTATATTTGGAAGAACAAGCAGAAAGTTTTTAATTTTGAAATCCCGCCAAGTGATATACTAATACAGAGGTTCATTAAACCTCCACCAGAGATGAATCAATCCACCACGAGGAGCGAGGCCGAAAGTCGACCAGGAACTGACGATTGGAGCAATGGCTCCAGAAACTAGTCTTCCTTTTTATTAAAATCTTAGTGATATATATGTTACAATTTCGACTCAACATTTTTAAATGTTAATACATTCAACTACCTCTGACAGGGTAGCTAAGAGGTCTAACAACAATCATTATGTAGAGAGTTTGGTTTGCACCACTGTAATAGAATTTTTATTCTCCTTTTTTGTGTGTTGAATAAAACTTTTACCAGTGCTCTTAAATTATTAAAATTATTTCTGATTTTTGGAAAATACCCAAATGCTCTTTAAAAATAATTATTAAAACATGTTTGTTATCATTATGCAAGGAGTTTAAGCTTCAAACACCAATGACCAAACCTTAAATTTTCCACCAAAGCTATGTTTAGGGCAGCTGTTGTTATTTGGCCCATTCATCTTCCTCCTCCTGGTGTCAGTGTTAGCTATTTCTTCATTATTCTTCAGTTGCAAGCAAGTTCTCTGATGATCTATGAGGCATTTTGGCATTGGTAAGTATGTCCTACAATTTGACCATGCTGAGCTGCTGTAGTTATTCAAAACTGTGAGAATGAGGAATGGACTACAATGGAGTTTTACAATGAATATTTAGAATGTCAGTCTACAAGTAATAAAAAAATAACCATATTTTATGCATGTGCATGAAATGCAAAGAAATTAGCTGAGATAAAAATGTGATGAAATGTTGGAATAGAACAGCAAATTTCTGGATCTTCCAACCACAACAGAACTTATACTGATGCTTTTAACCATGTAGTCAACATGCTAGGTGATAGGTGACCTCTTATACAGTAACAATTTTGTTCCATTGTATTTAGAACTGTATGTGGTCTATGTTAGATTCATGTTCACCTAAATTATATCATCAGTAGTTCAGCTATAGGTAGATTTTAGCTTGAATGTTATTTAGAGCATATTTTGGCATACAAGGGAAAATAAAACCTTGCGCAGGTCAGTATCATACCGTTGTTGTTTTAGTGATTGGTGCTTGAAGGTTAAACTCCATGCATAATAATTACAAACATGTTTTAATACTTATTTTTAAATAGCATTGGGCTCTTTTCTCACAAATCAGAAATAATTTGAACAATTTAATGCTTCATCCATAATAACGTATTCATAAGAATACTGGCAAAGTTTTGCTTAGCACTCAAAAAAGAAGGATAAAAATCTATTGATGGGGCATGAACCACAAACTTCTACATACTGATTGTTGCTCAACTAGCTTTTTAGACAACTTAGCTACCTTGCTAGTGGTAACTGAAACTTTGTTTTGCTGATATCATTTCAGTAATTAATCTGTAATGGTCAGTTTTACTACCCAGTTTATTAAACCTATATATACAAAGGTGTATTTTAACCAGTTTACAGATTTAAATAGCATATTAAGAAAACACTGAAATAAATCCATACAATCCAAGGGGACTAGCAATAAGCAGATGCTTGGCATTGACAAACTCCTAAAAGGAATATTAAGACAGTCAGCCCGCAAATAGTGGGATATTGCTCATCATTTATAAGAAAGAGCTAATATATTAAACATTAAAATTAAGTGGATCTGGAGGACATGAGCTCCATATTTATAACAATGTGGAAGGCTTATGACATGTGTTTGTCCACTGGGCCATCACGCTTGGTTGTAACAATTTGGTATAATTAAGAATACATGATCACTGCATTAGAACTACAGATGTATGAGATATGCCATTTTTAGTTTAGCTTCATGTAAATTTTCATTAGTTTGATGGCATTTAGCATTTTTTTGACATAGCAACTAAATAAGTACATTAGAATTTTCAAAGCAAGCACTGGCTGCAGTGGCTCTGTGAACTTGACAGATTTAATTTTCATATACTCCATACATGCACACCTGAATGGTACCATTCTGCAAATGGTATACATTTACTTTCTGTAAAGATAGTCCTTGTATCTGATATTAGTGATTTTCTGTTTACTGTTTTTTTATATTGTTTATGCAATTCATACCTGCAATATTTATGTGTTGTGTAATTTTAGTGTTGCATATGTAGTGATCAATAACCAAGTTTCATCTAATACTTTCCTTAACTGCATAATTCAGATATAAGACCAAACTTAATCGCCATGGGATTTCCTGCCGAAAAACTGGAGGGTGTATATAGAAATCATATAGATGATGTTGTGAAGTTCTTTGAAGCTCAGCACAAAGATCACTACAAGATTTATAATTTGTGAGTTAATATTATTTTAATTTATGTATATTGTGTGTGGGAAAGGGAGGGTGTTTTTGAAGAACATGCTTTTGGAACTATTGGTGCTATATGTGTGACTATTTCTGCATTTTATTTATTTGTGCTTATCTAGCTATTGTTTCTTATGAGTTACTTTATTTTTAATTTTTAGTATATATGTACATATGCACACACACAGAAAATGGGCCACAAAAGATCACGAAATTTGAAGTACTCCATTTTCTGAAGTACATAATTTATATATGAATAGATTAATAATGGGCCACAGTTATAATGTGTATTTGAGGTTAATTTAAAATCTCAGGGAGGTTCATGCAGCATGATGAAAAAAAAAAATTACAGAAAATGTGCTACTTCAAAATACAAGAATTGAATAATGGAATTAAATTTAATAAATATTCATTTAAATTTGCCCCAAATTTAAATATAAAAGAGAATAAATATCTTAGTGTATAAAGATGTGTGCTATTAAAATGTTGGTTCTGTAGAAGATTGCTGGGCTTTATGTCACCAGAAATGAAAAACAAATCACATAATTCTATATCTAAATCAGTGCAGTGGTAGGGGAGACTGAGAAAGTGAATTTGGCAGAGAATTTGGAATTAAATCTGTGAAGGCATTTAAAAGAGCCTCTGATCCTTATTTAAAAGAACCTCTGATCCTTGAGTCCACAAAACAAAATTATCACCAATTATTAAGTAAGAACAGTTTTATATAGGAGCAGTCATAGCATATGATTGCACTTCTCATGCCATGGCAGTGCCTTTGATTTGTAAATAGAATTTTTCTTCAAAGGTGAACACATTGCAGATGAGGACCACATCAGCTAAGTAACAGATATTGTCAGTGAACGGTGTATGAGTCTCCAGTTGAGAGTCTAGGAAATATCTAATGACTGCAATTCCTTTTATGGGCATACAGTGATATCACATCAGTGGTGGCCAGAATACTCTTGTGTTTCAAAATATCAATGGCTTTTAGAACATTCAAAAAATGGTAGATAATTTAAAGTAGAAAGATCTGGGCATAACATAATTGTAACCAAAAGTTCACAAGAACAGAAATACACTCGGTAGGAGAGTCAAAACAAGCTAGAATCAGGTCTATTTAGAGAATTTTAGGGAGTAAATATATAGTAAGGTTACGAGGAATTTTTGGAGGTGAGGAGAGCAATATCTGGGGGACTAAGTCCCTTCCCTGGAGCCAGAAGAAGTGACAAAAGACTTGTATTTCTTGATTAAATTCAAGCTTGGGGTCAGGCAGAAGTAATTCTTAATTTGTCACATCTTTGAGCTGTTGGTAGTTTTCATTCCTGTAAGAGCAGATGTTGACCCAGGTACCCTTGTCAGGAGAAAAAATTATGATATTGGGACTATGGTGTTGCTTTCTCATGAGAAGATAAATTTTCACTATGGTTGATATAGTCTGAAAATTTGAATCCACTATGGCATTTAAAGATCCATTGATAAACAACTGTAATGGATAACTTGAAGGTAAGGAAAGAGGCTCATGTTTGGAGAGTGGGCAAAATTTAATCAAATGTGGGATGTCGGAATTTAGTAATAGTTTCACCTAATGTTATAGCAAAGCTTTACATCATTGGAAACAAATTTCAAATGGTTGAATTTGGGAGTACAAGTAAATGAAAGGCCATTTAGCAGAAGCCAGGTTTCAGCATGGGTAAGGACATAGAACAAGTTGATGTCTTTTGGTATATCATTTTTTTTTTTTGAATGATTTATTTATGGACGCTCCTTAACAGCTCAGGTCATCAGCGTCCCATTCAACTCGGGGCGTGAAACGGCCGACAAATTTTGCTCAAAGGCCTCTCTTTCAGGTTTGAGGTTCTTTTTCGTGCCGTAAATGTACGACACGGGACCCACGGCTTTGCTTCCCTTCCGAAGGAAGCCATACTTAGGATTTTTATGCCCGAAAAAATCCATCGGTCCTGGCCGGGTTCGAACCCGCGATCTTGGGTTTAGGAGGCAAGTATGGTAACCACTACACCACCAGGACCGACGGTATATCGATTAATGGAATACAAGAAATATGGTCACTTTGGAAAGAATAGAATCAGGTGATGCAGCAAATTCTGAGTAGATGAGGCAATTGGAAACCACATCTGGGGCAGATGAGGCAACTGCCAATACACTGTTACAACATAAATGAGCAAGAATATGATTAGTTTATTGCAGTAAATTTATAAAAAGAATTTGTTTTATGTTAGATGTGGGGAGAGTAGTATCTAGGGAAGCTTCTTAGGTTTGGGGTGTGAGACAAGGGTGGAAATTATGATCCATTCTTTTTAATTTGTTTGTGAATGGTGTACTGGTAGAATTGAAAAAAAATGTAATATACATTTGCCAGTAATAAACAATCCGGAAATTCTGTAATATGCCAATGATCTAATGGTTGCATTTTCTCAGTGATTGGTTTGAAAAATGTTATCCTAGAAATTGAGAGATATTGTGCAAAATAAGATCTTAAAATCAATCAGTAAAATAATTAATTTGGTATTTAAGAAGGTGAATGAACTAAGTAGGAGGATTTGGTTTCCATTTCAAATCAAGTACTCAAGAAAAATTGGAACAGAGTAGGAGCTTAAAAGAGAGCAATAATACAGAAAATAAATAAGGTAAAGAATGGAAAGAAAAAACTACCTGAATGGGTGCCTGAACCTCTGTCCTCTGGAATTCCAGTAGGAGACTACTGATGAGCCTAAGATAGAAGTTAGCAAGGATCGCAGGTATTAGACAGGGGATACTCTACTTATGTTATCATTTTATTTTATATTGCTTAATGAATTGGAATAAGAATAATTATTTTTCATTTATAACTTCGTAAAGAAACTTTTTAAATAAAATTCTAAGGGGTCACACCAAAGAATGGCCAGAGCCAAATAGGTGAAGATCTCTTGTATTCATTTTTTTGTCTTAGCATTTCAATAAATAAATACTGTTACAAAACAGCAGTACAAAAAGCTTATTGAAGGTTACTACCTTGAAATGCAGTAAAGATAAACATAAGAATTTCCTGAGGTGTCTTAAGGTGGAATGATTTCAGTTCATAGTAGAAAATATAAACTTAAAAGTTTCCTTTAAGGTGTCTTAAAGTAGAAAGATTTCATTCACTAGTTAGCACAAGGCAGAATTCTATCAATAACACTGATATGCTTTGAAGAGCAAGCTAAAGAGGAAAACTTCTAATTACAGGAATTGTTATGGACATAAGAATGGCAACAGCATGGGCCATGCACATCTTTTTAAATTTCCTTAATCAGGTAACTTGGCCTCCATTTATATATAAAGCTTGCTGTTGTTCTAGATAAAAATAGAACAAGTGAAGAAAAGCTTTCTTTTCTTTAAACAGGTTTTCCACTTTCTGAAAAGTCAACGAAAAAACATGGAAGTTAACTTTGGTTGGGAAATCGTTTTTTATTCTTGAAATGCCAGAGAAATGTCCCCAATAGTGAAACCTGAAGGAAAAATTTTATGCTCCAACTTGCCATAATTCAGAGTGTAAAATTTTTATTCAAGTAGTCTGTGTAATCACATCAAACCCTCAGTGCATTAGTGCAGTAAGGCAAAAATGTACATCCAGGTTCCACTGTAGACAAGAATAGTGGTTAACTTCCAGAGTGTAAGTCCAAATGAGGGTAACATTAGTGGTAATTAAGCTGGATTCGGAGTAGGGCAATTTGTTTTTATTCACTATGTTTCTAGTGAATGTAATATGCATCAAACAGGCACTAGTACCCATCAAAGCTTATCTGTCATACCACAGCTGATTAGCTGATCTGTTAACGAGGAAAGTTTACTGTTTTTGAACATATAACCTCCTGCACTGCTGGTCTGTAAAATGCTTCTGAGTTAACTCCAGGTGTGCAAAATACATTCTAATGAATGTATATAATGCAAATCTAACTTACTAGACATAAAAAGGTTGGTATTTTTCATATGTAAACGAGGCATTGTGCTGAAGTGGACTTTATGTTCAGACTTTAAGAGTTGTACCATTTTTTTTTTTTGTAAGGTGTACACCCAATGCTTTTAATTTCCAAAAAAGCATCTGAATATGATTCTTCTCCATGAGATTTTAATAGTGACTTTGATATACATAGATTAATTTATACTACATATGGAAGTAATAATGAAATGTGGGTTTTTATTTTATCTTTTAATATTTCATCATTCGCTAATCTCAATTTTGAATTAACAGTAATATACAGAGGGTGTAATATGGTCACTTCTCTCTCACTTTAGTTATGCAACAATTATCACAATGTTTCAGGTTTTGATTTTTCATGCTGAAACAATACTATTATGGCTAAACAGTATACTATTTTCCAAATATTTGTTAGACAGTGAAGTATGTCAGTGAACTTTGGTTAGATATGATGTAAGAGGATCCTTGTTCAGCATATTGTAAACTTTGCTTCACATTTAAATGTAGTAAAATAGATAAGCAAGCTGTGATTTCTCATACTAAGGGACCAAAATATTGGAAGAACATGTCTCATAATTGCAATCAAGTATCGAGTTTTTATATAAAGGGAACTCTTCTTCTGCCTCCTCCTCCTCCTCCTCCTCCTCCTCCTTCTTCGTTAAAGATCCAGCATCATCAAACTGCAATGTCTTCACTCTAATACATACATCACAGCATAAATATATGAAGACTTTTGTCATGAAAGATATCACTTTAGCAGAGGTGAGGGTCATTTGAGAAATTCTCGGATTGAAGCACAAAATGATGGCATAACTTTTTGAAATTCTTATTTTTCATGACACTAATACACTTTTTTCACAATACTCCAAATCTTTATCCCATCATGAAAGTCAGATTTATTCAGGCTTGCAAAATGTACCTGAACCTTACACTCTTCATCAGACAAAAATGTCTTTCCATCAAGAAATTTTCTCAGTTTAGGGAACAAATGGAAGTTAATTGAAGTCAAGTCAGGGGAATAAGAGAGATGTGGCAGCAAATTGTACCCCAATTCATTGATTTTTGCCATTACAATTTGTGAAAGTGAGCATTGTCTTGATACAAGATGACTTTCTTCTTTGATAACCTAGCCTTTTCTCACATATTTTTGTCCTCATTAGGTCCAAGAGATTAGCGTAACATGCTCCATTGATTGGGGGAAAGATAATCAATCAGCAGTACACCCTCGGTATCATATAAAACTGACACCATGATCTTCCCGGCTGATTTCACACCTTTGGCAGTGGAGAAACATGATGCTTCCATTGGTTAGAGGCTGTTTTGTTTTGGGTGTGTAATAGTGCACACTCATCACAAATTGATGCATTAAGTCAATCAGATCTCTCTGAAAATGGGTCAAACTTTGCTCAGAGAGTTGCACTCAGATTCGCTTTTGATTTTGGGTCAGCATTTAATGGCACCTATCTTGCCAATAATTTTTTCAGGCACAATTCTTCCCTCAAAATGTGAAATACACATTCACCTGAAATGCCCAGAACTTCACCAATATTGGACACCTTTAATCAACAATCCTACAGAAATATGTTTTCACCTTATATAATTTATAATGTCCAGACTGATTTTGGCCGTACCTTGCTTAGGTCATCTCCCAAGCTTTCATGGGCATGTTTAAACTCCATTACCCACTTGGAAATATTTTAAATGTTGGTACAGAACCCCCTTGAGTGTTTGTCATACTATATGAATTTCTGTTGCATTCATACCCTTCTTTACCAAGTGCTGAATAACCACACATTGTTCAATATTTGCCATTTTCCCTGTATACACTTCTGCAATGCAAACAAACAGCTGTAGCTGCTATGATTCTTTACCAATTCATATATTATTGCACAGATATTTTTATGGAAGATAACAAAACTGCTTTGGAACTGCTGCTGCAGTCTATGGGTCATTCTGAAAGCTTTTCAAATAATCCTCATAGATTTTCACTCGGAAGATGTCCTTGAATTTGTGTTCAAAGGACCTCTTTGACTTTCAGAAGAATATTTCCTGACAGATTAATTGTATAGAACTTCTTTATAGATTAAACTAAAGGATCATATGTTGTCAACTATGGACAAGTTCTATAGATCATTGATTTGTTTTATTTATGGACACTCCTTAACACCTCAGGTCATCAGCATCCTATTCAATTTAGGGCGTGAAATGGCTGACAAATTTTGCTCAGAGGCCTCTTTTTTCAGACTTGAGATTCTTTTTCGTGCCATAAATGTATAACATGGGACCCACGGTTTTACTTTCCTTCCAAAGGAAGCCATACTTAGGATTTTTACGCCCCGAAAAAATCCATTGATCCTGGCCAGTAGTTTCTTAGACTGCTGATAGAAGAATTTGAGGAGCTACATTGATTATCTAATATTTCACTGAATCTAAATAAAATGGGACAAAGGGATCATATTGAAATGGTGGTATGGTTTATAAATGTTAACCAGTAAAAGGTTTGTACCTTCCACCAAATTAATTAACTTGAGAAAGAAACAAATTATTGTAATGAATTTCAGTTCTTCCTGGAACAGTGTTTTTTAGGATTGTCATCAGTGAAACATTTTTGTTAGGAAAACATGTACAAGTTTTGATAGATATCGATGTATGTAGTTACACAACAGTTAATGGTATCATTAATATGGATCACTTGAAATCTGTGCCTGGCAACAAGAGTCATCATTAGTGTTGGAAGCTGCGAAAGAC
This sequence comes from Metallyticus violacea, assembly GCA_030762175.1. NCBI lineage: Eukaryota > Metazoa > Arthropoda > Insecta > Mantodea > Metallyticidae > Metallyticus > Metallyticus violacea. Next base: position 237,231,973 of record CM060846.1, read on the forward strand.
CCACTTGTGAAAGCTAAGCTTTTTGCATTCAAAGTGCCCTGAATGATTGTGGGTCAAGTTCCAAGCTTTTAGTACTTTTGCTATTCTCATCACTTGAAGTTCTGAGGAATCTTGTAGAAAGATTTGTGAAGCAAGAAAAGATTTTACAGGCTTAGGAATTTGGATTTTATGCAATGAAAATATCATTTCAGTTGAAAAAGTATACATTAAGAAGCTCTTAAAAGAGGCCAGGTGTGCTGACCAAGAGAAATTGTTTTTAAAAACCAAATTTAAAAATTGCTAATGAGTATAGTGCAAAAACTGAAAGAAAGAACTCCATTGGAATTATAATCTTGCACAAATCTTAATATTTTTTGATCCTAAAATCACATTCCTTCGTTCAAATCTTGATTCGAAAGAAGTTGATATTATTTGAGAACAATTGCAGGGGACAAAAAAGTGTGCAAAACTGTGGCATAGAGGGATAAGAACTGTTGATCAGTGATTTGTAATGAAACTTTGTTTCAGTCGATCATATAGGAATGTTTCTGTTTAAAACAGCTTTTCTGTCAGCAAAAATATTTTCATTCAAAACCTAACAGAAAAATCTTAAATAGCTCAGATGCTGTGGACCAGGAGAGGTGCCAGTAACCAGAAGTATGCATATTTCTATTACCGCTTCAAGGAACTTGATAAGAAAAATATGAAGAAGAAGACAAAAAGAGAAAAGGAAAATGAACCAAGAACTAAGAGATCTTGAGGAAAAGAATAAAAGAACTAAAATTCAGGGAGATAAGGAGCATATTTAGATAAACCAAAGAAAGAAGTGCTGGAAAAAGATTAAAAATAGTATTTAAAATAAAATGAAAATATTCTATAATTAACAATTTCTGCTCCTGGAAAGAATGGAAAGTATATGTTAAGAACATATTCTACATCTAGAAAGTTAGCTGCAGTCATTTCCCGCTTGCAAACCCTAATTAGTATTTGCAACACCGACAAAGTATATACTGATGCATGCACTTCAAACCCCTCTATTCAAGATTGCATTTATCCATCACTAACATCCCTGTTCTAGACTTAATATTTTTGCTCATAGATATGTGAAAAGTAGCTGTTAAATAAAATAAAAATAACCTAGGCCAAACAATTCCTGCAATGTTAGTTTGTAATGAAAAAATATGTAATTTACTTAGTGTTTAAAATATATTTTAAAAATCATGAAAAGTCTGGAAGTGAAGAGAGAAGTAGGCCAGCTCTGGAAATGGTGAAAGCTGGATTCCCTTGATTGTTTTTCTGAAAGAAAAAGGAGAAAGCTTAACATTCTGTGTTCTGAAAGCAAAATTAAAAATTTACTCAGGGAAAAGACATGGAATTCATATTTCAAAATAGTGTGTGCACAGTGTTATGTGTCAGAGTTATTTGTTTTGATAATTTGACTGAAATTGCACAACAGCATATTCCATCCCTAAAATAAGATAAACATTATAACAGTTGTTCTTGTCTTTGTAATAATTCAGTAAATATTATGTGATTATGATAGTTTATCAGAATAGCGTTAAGGTCTCTTAAGAATTTACTTATATGTATTTAGAACCCCTAAACAGGAACAACAAAAGAAAAGAAAGTTGTTCTTCCAATTCTTTCTGGAGCAATACATTAAATCTAATTCATTTCCGTAATTTAGCAATTATAGTGTTGAAAGTACTTATTGAAACCACACTGATGAAAAAGATACCCACTACACACTATACGATTATCACTTTTCCAGCTAGAAGTTAATGACACTGGTGACTACTGCAAGATATTTGGGGCAAAGATTTGCCTGTTAGCGTGCATCTAATGAAGGCAGATGAACCAGACTGTATAACCATTTGGAAAATGTCATTAAAAATGTTGGTTTTGTAGTACTGGTTACAATGAAAATAATTTGTACCCTTATCTGTAAAACACCTAACCCACTGCTTTCTTATGGTAAATATGACTAATTCAGAATCAAAATACAATTATAGAAAAATATATGACTCATAATAGTGATGATGTATACTTTTTGGGCTGCAAGAGAAATATAATAATCTTAGAATGTGTTCCTTATTTGAGTTAAAATAATTTTGTTGATTACCAGCAAAGTTTGGTTTGTAAATGAATATGAATTTTTTTTCCATGATAATAAGAAAAACCAGTTTGATGTCAACTGGAGATACTTGTTTATGACAAGGCACTTTCAGATACTTTTTTTTTAATGGTGTTTAACGCCCATTTTTACTACTCAGGCACCACAGATGGTGGACACTGATAATAAATACATGAGATGAAATGATATATTGGGAAATGATTTTTTAAGGAAGGAAACATTCCAGGCCTGAGTTTAGAGTACCTTTCCTGGCATTTGCCATTTATGAGGACAGGAAAACCTGAGAAAAACCTCAATCAGGGAGGATGGTCCTGGCCAGATTCGAACCCCAGACCTCCCGCTAAGGAGTCTGCGCCACAACAACCTCGACCATCTGTGACAGTTTTAGGTACTGTGGAAACTATAATGCTTTCATTGTGTCTTTTAACAATAACACATCTGTTTGGAAAGCCTATTCCAATTCAATGAAGGAAATTGTAATTATTTTTAAAATGCCTATTTCATATATACTGTGTCTTTGGTAGTCTTACATTCTTATGCTAATGCTGAGGCATTTATTTCTCAGGTGCTCGGAGCGATCATATGATGTTGGAAAATTTCATCAGAGAGTTGCCAATTATCCTTTCGATGATCATAATCCTCCCAAAATGGAGCTTATTAGGCCATTTTGTGATGATGTGCATAAGTGGCTGACCAGGGATGCTAGAAATGTAGCAGCAGTGCACTGTAAGGCAGGAAAGGTAAGTAACAATCTTGTTGAAAAATTAATCACTTATATTACTAATGGAAATAAGAGAAAATATTTTATACATGTTATTCCTCATATATATTTACACACTAGGTATCCCAGAATTCAACCGCACACATTGCAAGGATTGTGAAGGGGTTCTAGATAAGCATTTTGAGATGGGGAACTTATGATCGCTTTTGTAACTTTCAAAGTTATGACCCTTTTTGAAATTGGATATCCGAGCTGATAAATCAATATAACATAGTGAGTGAATTAGATTATCATTCTGAATGCTCACGTCTTGTCAAAGCAGTTGTGAAAAGGTAGAGCTAATTCACAGTAGATGGGAAATTGGAAATTATTGACTTTGCTACTGCGGTGAAATTGTTCATTCTGCAAGGGTATGCACGCCTATGGTAATAGTTCAGAAGTGCTATAAAGTAAATTGTGCATGCGCAAAGTATCTAGCATACCACACCTGAGACTTGACATTAAAAAACAGACCCTGTCCTGTGATAAAGCAGAATTTCGTTTGGACGGCAGGCTAGTTAGAAAGTGTTAGTGTTGAGCTCTGTTGTTGTTGTTGTTATTGTTATTATTATTATTATTATTATTATTATTATTATTATTATTATTATTATTATTATTATTATTATTATTATTATTATTATGTGTTATACCCAAACCTTTTTTTTTTTTTTTTTTTTTTTTTTTGTGGCTAAACCTATACTAAACTAACCTAATGTAGCCTATGAAAAAGTAAAAAGTAAAAGTAGTAAACTATTAAAAAGATCACAAGTGAGGGGGGGAAAAAAGGTTACACTGAGGGGTACGAACCCATGACTTTCATATCATTAGAACAGGTCTACATGATGATCAATGAAATTATCCGTCTAAAGTAATCCCTACTATAAAATCGTAACCAATCAGCTCTCTTCTCTACAGTTCGAGACTGCTGCCGGGTAAAGTAAGGTCATTTGAGTGGTTGATGGGTCATTTGAGTGGTTGATGGGTCATTTTCTGCTTTGTGTATCAAATGCAATATACTGTTTACAGTTGCATCAGAACATGAGAAAGGAATTTTCATTTACCCAGCTTGCGGATATGCATTTGATTTATGGTGCAGCAAGAGGACATGCATCTGTAGCTGCACAGCTGTACAGGGATAGATTTCCAGACAGATCTTCATCCTTATTGCTCAACCTTCCAAAATGTCCATCAGTGTTTACAGGAAACTGGATCTTTAATGGTGCACATACTAGATGCATCACACCCCAGCCTTTGATGAAGAGGTGCTTACCAAGGTTTGGGCGTAAACTTTGACCAGCATCTGAGCAATTGCCAGGGCCTTGAAAATGAACAAGTCCAGTGTGTATCCGGTCCTGCACGAAGAGCAACTATTTCCTTATCATCTGCTTGAAGTGCAGGCATTGGGGCCAGTGGAACTCAGTCCCAGACTAGAGTTCTGTAGGTGGGCCTTGCAGTGGCAGAATGAACAGCCTGACTTCTTCTCCTCCATTCTCTTCACTGACGAGGCAATGTTCATAAGAGGTGGGCTAATTCTTAACCATAGGAGCAGTTATTTATGGCGGTATGAGCAGCCACATACAGTGTTAAAGGCTGGTTATCACCACTGATTCAGCATCAATATGTGGGCAGGCATCATGTCCAATCATATAATTGGCCACATCTACTTTTACATGGTTAAATGGACATGTGTATCTTCAGTTCCTCACCCGTATTTTTGCCTATGTTTTTGAGAAGACGTCCCTCTGATTATCCAACATCAAATGTGGTTATGTAGCTCCTCCCCATTTCAGTGTGGAAGTATGGGATTATTTCAATGGTGTGCTTCCTGGGCAGTGAATTGAAAGAGGTGGTCCTGTAGATTGGCCACTGCATTCTCTGCACCTCAATCCCCTAGATTTGTTTTTATGGGAACATTTAAAGAGTCTTGTGTACATATCATCAGTTTACAATGATGTTTCATCAGAAATCTCTTGCCTGCCAGCATAGCTCAGCATGATCATTTCTCTCTATTCAATCTCATAAAAGAATGTGAAAAAAACGAATGAATGAATGGTTTATAATGCCCGATTTTGCTACAGAGGCACAACAGGTGATGGACACTGAATGATACATTGGGAAAGGATTTATTTTTAAGGAAGGAATTGTTCCAGGCCTAAGTCTAGGGTACCCCCCCCCTGGCATTTGCCATTTATGAGGACTGAGGAAAACCTTGGAAAAAAACTCAGTCAGGGAGGACGGTCCTGGCAGGATTCAAACTCCAGACCTCCCGCTCATGAGTCCGTGCCTTAATGACCTCGACCACCCGTAGTGGTGCACGTAAAGAAATGTGGTAGATACTTTTCCCGTTATTATTGTGTACCTTTACATTCAGTATGTATATATGTCTATGATTCCCCCTCCTCACAGAGGGGGCAAAACTTTCCTTCATAGTCGTCGGTGATCTTAACCATCTGCCAAGTTGTCCATATTTTGATGCACTCTCCATCCCGATCGTAATGAAAACTCTGGGGTTACCTGCTTGTTTGAGGTTCTTAAAACTCCATATCTTTTTGAAAAGGTGTGAGCATAATTTTTCCACAGATGCACTCTTTGCAGGGATGTTGCAGATCGACACATCAAACAATATCTCTTGTTTTATTTTTTGCACTTAAAATACCTTTTTTTTAATCCAACTTTTTTTTTTATTTGGTTTTTATTCAAGGTGAAAAGTTAGAATGCAGTTTACTTTATTTTTCTTAAGTATTCGGTTTTATTCAGAAGAAAGTAATTTATTTTTACTTTTAATTACTTACTATGTCTACGAGCATTGGCTAGAGTGCAGGAAACATTTTGTAAATTTTGAAATGTACCCTGCACATACAATACTGCAAGTACATCATAGGCTGAGGTGATAACACTTGGGTAATGCCTTTACTCTTGCAAATTTAGTGTTACTATTTTATTCGTTAAACACATTGTAACCTAAATTACAAAATATTTTTTAAAAAAGAAACTTATTTTAAAAAATATATGGAGCTAACACAGTGAAGCAAGGTCATATGAATAAAATCGTGTGATATATGTCGTACTAAACACTCATATTGCTTCACTTACTTGTGTGATATTTGGAACTGGTTTCGAAGACCTTTGTCTTCATCTTCAGCCAAGGGTACTTGTTGGAGTGAAAGTGGTGAAGATTATGTAGATCTGTGAGTTATGAAACTTAGGTGCTATAATTTTAATTAGTTCTCAACCATTGCAAGGAAAAGTGTTTTGAATATATTGCTCCTAATTATCAAATCGAACTACTTAATCCTTTTGTACTGTGAAAACAAATATGTTCTCACGATGCATTCTTAAATCTGGAAATGCCAATGTGAAAGCAATACCAAAGAAACCATGCATGCATAAATTGTTTTATTTTCTAACAAGGAACAGTCTCAAGTTTGAACAAACAGAACTGCACCAAAATTATGTTACAGGTTATTAATTTACCTGTGAATTCAATGGTTATATTCATTTGTCTGCAAAATGCAACAGTTCATAAGAGATCTCTGAAACAAGTGCTACTTTGAAGCTTAAAGAGTGGATCTGCACTAAAATAATTATGTGCATAGAAATTGATTTTTTTCACTTCATTATGAATGACCAGGGCATGTAAGAGTTCAAAGACTAATGCAGTAAAAGCTTTCTTAAAAAATTACATGGCGCAAATTACATTGTATCTAGAACTCATCCAATCTCAATATATTAACTGAATAGCAGGTAAGCAAAAAGTGGCTAAAGACCCTGTAGTAAGCAACTGAGATGTTATTCAGCAAAACAAAAATCACCATTGAATTCAGAGGTAAGTAAATGGCCAATAACTGAATTTTGATACAGTAATTTGTGTTCAAACTCAAAGGTGTTCCTTGTAACTATTGGTGAACTGAAGGCATAGATATGTCAAATTATTAATATATATCAAGACACAATGAAGAAACTTAGGTAATCCAAGGAAAAATGTTAAGGCAGCTTTCAAGGGAGATTCTGTGCATAGAATAATTGTGTGTGCGTGCGTGTAACATACACACACACATTTTAGAGTTCAGGGGTTTTTATTCACAATAAAAAGAGCAGTTTAAAATTTCTGGCCTCAGAGCTTACATACCTATATAATTATCGTATACACATAATTTCAACATCTTTAAGATTCACTTACACTGAGCTTTAGAAAGCCAAAAGCTTATTTATTTGTATTTTGAATGCACCAAAAATAATTATGAGACTCCAATATATAGGGCCACCAGAATATGTCCTTACCACTCACACAGGGTTTTGCATTTCAACAGCTGGACATGCCACAGCCAGCTGTGCCTTATTAAACTTGCACTAATTGCACAGGAACTCCAATTTTCCTATCATAGTAGTATAGTATAGTAGTATAGTAGTTTTTAGTATACAACTTGGACTTTCAGAATACCAATAGCGAATGTGGTGAGTGTTCACATGACCATCTTGGTGGAATCACATCTCGTCTAAAAAGTACACAAGCTGTGTGTGTGTATTTTTTTTTAAATAGTGTTTAATGCCCGTTTTTACTACTGAGGCATCATAGGTGGTGGACACTATGATACATGAAATTAAATGATAAATTTGGAAAGGATTTTCTTTTTTTTAAAGGAAGGAAACGTTCCAGGTATTTGCCATTTATGAGGACTGAGGAAAGCCTGGAAAATACCTCAGTCCGGAAGGACGGTCCTGGTGGGATTCGAACCCTGCTCATGAATCTGCGCTTTAATGGCCTAGGCCAACCATGGTGGTACAAGCTGTGTGTCAATTGACCTTTCAATCACTGTTGCAAAAACACTTCAATAAAGCACATGTGCTATGGGAATTCCTTGTTGTATACAGTAGACACATGTACACTTGTAAGGTTTTGAGTTTTAACAATTTTGTTGCTGTATGTGCAGAAGACACTGAAATCTCAACTTGTGTGCTAATTTTGGTAAATAATTTATTGGCAAAAGTTTGCTTTAGTTTTGTTTAATCTGTCTTATGTTAAATCTGTACATTTTTGCATGTGATTGTTTTGCACTAAACCAGTTGTATCAAGTTTATTCACAAGATCATGAATTACAGTTCTGCTAGTAGGCAATTGTCCAGGGAACTTCCAAATAAATTCCTCATGAATGCAACATGCTAATTCATATTTATAATAACATTTACCCACGAAAATACATTGATTTTAAGTCTTTGTGAGTGAATGTACATTGGTGACAGCTTGGAAGTTCAAGGACGAGCAGGTAGGCAGACCATAAGTGAGGAGGGAAGCCTCCCTTGACTGAGGTACAAAACTCCATGGGATTGTGTGAACACATTTTGGAAGCCTGTTTGAATAAATATGTATTGCTAAATAATGAGAACTAGAGAATCAGAAATAAAATGGTTACATAAATACACAAACAGATATCAGATATTTAACTTTATAAAAAAAATAGATGCTTTTCAAAAGCACTTTTATCTCAAAAACCAGATCAGTTAAATCTTTCCTCACCATAAAATATAAGTAGTATAGTTATAATTGCTAAAATCATATAAGTTTTGTAGAATATTTCTTATCTACAAAATATGATCTTGGTTATCACAACTTATGGGGAAGTATAATGCAAGGGCATAGTGCATAAAATGGCTTTAATGTGAAAGTTGTATAAACTTTTATTGAAGAATTAAAGAAAGTTAATTTTTCTTGTGCAATAGCTACTAATTCTATGATAAAAATATTCATGTATGATCATATATTTTGAGGTAGGCTACTTAAAAAATTATTTATATTTCAAGCATGCATTGCAAGTGTTAACATTTCAAAATGTAATTAAGAGCATGGAAGGTCCTATGTGGTCTTGAGTTACACTGGATGGCTCAAGAAATGCTGGCCCAACCACAGTGAATTCGCCTTGAGTGTGCACATAGCCAAGGTCATGGCAAGCCATGTAAATGAAACAGTACTGATTGAGTGAGGAAAGGAAAATAATTTTCTTTTTAATGACTGTTTCAGTGTTTCTGTCTATACTACGAAATAGTTTGTGCTGTGAGGAAGTATTCACAGCAGTGTCATGTGAGATATATTCTCTGAAACAAAGAATTACAATGGGAAGAGCACATGTGCATACCATTCCATTAAGAAAATACGAAATAATTTTGCAGCCAAATTTCCTGGCATTAGTGTTCCTTCAAGGAGCAGTATATAAGATTTGGTCAAAAAGTAGTTGATTTAGTTTATTTACAGATGCTCTTTAATATCTCAGGTCATCAGAATCCCTTTCAATTCAGGTTGTGAAATGGCCGATAAATTTTGCTCAGAAGCCTCTCTTTCAGGCTTGAGGTTCTTTTACTTTCTGTAAATCTATGTCATGGGATCCATGGCTCTACTTCCCTTCCAAAGGAAGCCATACTTAAGAGTTTTACTTGTGAAAAAATATCAACCTTGGCCAGAATTGAACCCAATCTTGGGTCTAGGAGGCAAGTATGACTACCACTAGACCACAAGGACAAACTGGCCAAAAGTGGCGTATAATTTGTGAATGTGTAGACAAAACAGGTACAATGCCCACTTTAGTTTATGAGGAAAGGGCTGGGTTTTGTTAAAGTAAAGCATCAGTACTATGTAATCCTTGGTTCATGATGATGATGATGATGATGATGATGATGATGATGATGATGATGTAGTGAATTTGATAAAGTGTGAGGTTGAACAGAGTCGCACCGATAAAGGTTTTTTTTTTTTTTTTTTTTTTTTTTTTTTGAATAGTGTCTAACACCAGTTTTTACTGCTGAGGCACCACAGGCTGTACCAATAAAGGATTTTTTTTATTTGTTTTATTTATGGAATGCTCTTTAACATCACAGGTCATCAATGTCCCATTCAAATCAGGGCATGAAATGGCTGACAAATTTTGCTCAGATGCCTCTTCTTTCAGGCTTGAGGTTCTTTATCATGCTGTAAATGAATGACACCAGACCCATGGCTTTACTTCCCTTCCAAAGGAAGTCATACTTAGGAATTTTACACCCAGAAAAAATCCATCAATCCTGGCCAGGTGAACTCGCGATCTTGGGTTTAGAAGGCAAGTTTAGTTACCACTACACCACCAGGACTGACCCCAACCAATAAAGGATAATTATTGTCAGACTGCATTGGTTTCCTGTGTTGCATCTAGGAGTGTGTCTGCCTTGAATTAACTTTTGCTGCCATTCATTTAAGAACTTTCGAAAAATAAAACATTTTTAAAAAATTCTGTTGGATCTTACATAGTGAAGCTTGTTAAATGTAAATGTAATTAATCTGTCGTCTAACACACTCGTATGCTTCACTTACTTTTAAATACGGTGGGACCGGTTTCGAAGAGACATCCTCTCCATCTTCAACCAACTTGAAGTTGTCGAGTGTAAGTGAAGCATAAGAATGTGCCAGACAACAGATTAATTATATTTACATTTTTCTGCCCTGTACATTGAACTATTGCACAGAAACATTTGGTCACTTCCCTTATAGAAGCACCAGTCCCATGCTAATGATATGACCTCTCAAACTGGTATCAAGCTGAGTGCTCATGCTAGGCAAATAAAGTGGAGGATGGTTTCTTTGCAAAATGGTCATTATATTAATGAAGTTAAGTAGTTAGAGAAGGAAATTTTAGTTTGGAAAATGGGATTGAAATGATTATTCCATTCAGTAGTTATTGCAGTGTATCAGGTTTTTAAAGCAAAACCTGTTTCTTCTATGGTTTATATATTGCATCCAGGGATTAACATGAAGAAGTAAAATAATAATACTTGCTTATTGGCTAGTAATACATTCTTGTACTTGCAGCCTAAACAGTTGAAAGTAGAAAGCATAAATGTAAAATATATACAGACAATAAAAAAATATATTTTTGTGATTCCAGAAAGTGATGAAATGCATAATGCCCTTTAGACCATTCTGTACACATATATATGTATTATACGTTAATCTTCATTGCATCATGAACTTCAAGAATGGGGCCTAAGGCTTGTTCAAAAGCTTTTCTCATTACGTGGGCACTTGATTCCTTAGCAATGTGGTCAGCATTATGCATGGTCACTGCCAATTAGACAACATACAGACAACTCATGCATGCATTCATGCAAATACGTGTGTGAAAGAGGGAGAAAAAAATCACTCATATAGAATAATATAACTAACTAACAAGAACAAAATGTTCAGATATAAAGAGACACTGAAAGCAGCCATGTTTATTATATTATATATTGAATAAGTGTGTATCGCTCACAGGTCATTCCAGTGACCAAACATATATAACAGCTCTCAAATATTCAAGAGAAATAACATTTTATTTTTTGAGGATACCCACAGATGAAATTTCTAAATCTTATCATTTTCAAATAAATTTCTTTAAATTTGTATCACAGGCTGCTTACTTGTAATGCACATGTTCATTTTTCCATATTAAAATATCTAATAATTTTCAGTAATATTTATATTTACTTTTATATATTAATGTGTTGAAATGTTCCAACAATGCAGATTTTACAATTTTGACCCAATTAAAAATATTAACTTAATTTCATTTTGAGAAAAAAATTTGCCATATAGGATTTTTGTATTGTTCTTGGTGTCTCAGAAAATTTTGTAAACTTTGTAATAGAACATTTTTCTCATTTTTTCGTAATTGATTATAATTCATCAAATTAATTATCTTATATCATTTCCCACAGGTGGTAAACTAGAAAAAGTGTAAACATAGGGAGTCTATAAATTTACATTTTGTTTAAGATTTGCATTTTTGCAAAGTATATCTGCAGCTTGTTTCTTATGGTCACGTTTAGTTCTTGTTTATTTACCAAACTACTTAGTATGTTTTATTTGTTTATGGAAAAGTAGCAAATATGCATTTTGATCAGTTTACCACAGCCAATTGAACAATAAACCAAAACTGAGAAAAGAGGGTTCCCCTCCCCTCCCTACCTACAGTAACTCATTAACACACAGACAGACATGCAGCAGAATGAGATTGAACATAGAAGTTACAGAATGTGTAGTCGTATTAGTTATATACATTTTCCTTATGTAAAATTTAATAATTGTGATTTATTGTTATATTAGTTTTATTACCATTTCTTATATACAATTATATAAATACATTTGTTGAAAATATATTCACTCATTTTCTCACTGTTTCTTTCTGTCTTTATGTTTATCTACTTTCTTTTGCTTGTTGATGTTATTTGGTTTCAAATAGCTTGCCAATAATGACTGTAAATTTGAGGTACACAAATGTAACACAAACACTAGGATCTTAACAGTAATGCTGCATGTTTGACTGTTTTAATATGGTTTGGTTTGGAGAAAAACTTATATACATATGTCTATCCAGAAGTTGTAGTAAGACACAAACAGGCAAATACCTGGAAATGATGTTTCTGGTATTGACTTATATAACTCCAGCTGACTTCCCAGATGTTCACAAAGGAGAGTTGATTTGTAAATTAGTTAAGTTCTAATTTCAGAGCACTATTTGCATTTATGGCTGGACAAAAATGGGGTTATTGAAAAGCAGACATTCATAATCCATTGCATTTAAATCCCTAAATCTGTTATCAAATAATTCGGAAGGACTTCTATTAGCAATTTATACTTGTTGTTAACAGTACTCTTTTATTACTGATTGCAGACTTTCAAAGTGGCACAAATCAACTTGTTCAATGTGACAACTCCTCATTGTAAACTTTTCCATGATTTTTAAGATTAATAATTACATTTTTTTTTCCTTGTAAACCTAGGTTCAGGTCATTCAAATGTGAAATCTACCAAGTATGCTAGATAACATATCCATTCATAATTAGATAGTTCTCAAATTGTCTCTGTTTAGAAATTCCTTAATATCTTTATGAAGATTAAAAAGTGTTTCAGCATATTGCCTAAACTAAACCAACTTACATGGCTATAGTAAGTTAAATCATGATAATCAGAGGCAATGTTTTGAAGAAATTCTGAAACTGACTATTAATGAATCACATTAACTGTATGAACAACTACTTACATTACTTGTTCCAAGGTGACAGATTGCACACATAGTGCCTCATGGTAAATAATGCAATGGATCACTATAACATTATCTGTAGGAATCCCATTCCATATTAAGCTTTTTCTCAGTTTTCCCACAAATTTATTTTCCTATTCTATTATAGATGGTGCTCCATCTGTTGCAACAGAGAACAACTTTTCCAACAGATGCTCACATTTTTTCACTATATTTAGACATGCTTCAAAAATATTTTCTCTATTTCTGTGATCTTTAGAGATACCAAATCTAATAGTTCTTCAAATGGATTAAAACCAGAATCAGTGCCCCTAATGAAAATGACTATTTGTGCCATGGCTTTCCAATCTATAGTATCATATATGCTAATGAATAAAACATTAAGCTTTTTTAAGTTTGGATGACAATTGCTGTTCTAGAATATAAGCCATTTCCAATATTCTGTCTGCAGCTGTAAACAAACTTAAATCTTTGAAGGCATTTATTAGTGAAAGAAAAAATTCTTCTGCAGCTATCAATATGCATTTCTTCACAAATTCACTTTCTGAAAAAGATTTTGATGCCTCTGCAATATCTTTTGCAATTTGTAACTGACATGGACAGCCCCTGTAATATTTACCTCTTTAGAATGAGCATCATCTAGGCACCTGTTAAATTTTGCCTTTAGTTAATCAAAAGCTTTTTGTTAAATTTCTTCTGATGTTAATTAATTATGTGCATATTAAATTTAAAATTAATTTCATGTCGGAACTACTACAGTGAAGCAATTAATTTATTCTTAATTAGCTAATTGGAAGAACTTCTCAGTGGGAAAGAATACATGAAGATAAAACCAGATCCTTTGAAGAAATGCACACAGTCAATAACAAATCGGTCAACAAAAGCATAATCATATCACCCAAGGAGAAACCAAAATTAAAAGCAGACAATGCCACAATAGCAAGGATACACGGCCAACTGAAAATCATAAACTGTGAGACCAATAATCAATTGTAGAAACACACCTTCCTACAAAAGAGTAAGATGGCTCCTCCAGAAATTTAAAAAATTCCTAGATTTGTTAGCTTAGGTGTAGGTAATTCCAAAGAACTGGGGGAGAAAATTAAAGATCTGGTTCTCCAAATGGATGATCTTCTAGTGTCCTTTGATGTAAATTCACTCTTTCCCAGCATATCAAAATGCAAACTCCCGACATCCCTTCGGAAATGGTACAGTCTCTGAAACTAAGCAACAAGGAGATTGAGGAATACTCCCAACTAGCCTAAGTCTGTATCAGTCAGAATTTGTTCAGGTTCAATGGTAAATTTCACAAACAAGAAGCAGGTTTATCTATGGGGAATCCACTATCACCTTTTCTGCCTGTTTTATATATAAGTAGTTTAGAAATGCACATCACCAAATCATTTCCATAACATTTGTAAAGTCTAACGCAGATATGTGGATGATTAATAGAAGTGGTTAATAGAAACACTTGGGCAATACTTTGAAATTACTAAACCTACAAGATAAGGAAATTAAATCTTCTGAAACAGAACAAGACTACATAATTCCTTTCCTTGACTAAAAAGATTATAAGAACAGGCAATATTTGAAATTTGGAATATACAGAAAGGATACACAGAATGAAAATTACAACATAAAGGCCAGTGGCTTCAGTCCCACAGCACACAAACATGCAGTTCTCAACAGCTTAGCACATAGACTGATTAACATACCCATGAATGAGTTGAATACAGCGAAGAGTACTCTCTCGTAATACAAATGGCAAAAAGCAATGGGTTTGGCCAAGAAATTATAGACAAAAAAATCAAGAAATTCAAACGAGGGAATAGATTAAAACAGGTCGTCAGCAAGAAAAGAAACAAAAAATTTACTTATCATCCTTGGTCCACCAAAAAATTTCAGAAAATACTCGGAGAGTTTGTGATTACTTTGTTTCCAGTGAATAAATTCAGCCTTTGTTGCTCAACTCCAGTAATAATGGTAGAATACCTAATGAGAAGAAGTCAGGAATTTATAAAATCAACTGTTCAGAATGCAACACAGTATATATTAGCAAAACAAAAAGAAGCATTGGAATTACACTAAAGGAACACTGGATAAATGTCAGGTACAACCACATAGGTAAATCAGTGGTTGCACATCACTTTTGGAGATGTAAATATAATATAGAAATGGAAGTCAAAATATTGAAAGTTGTAGATAGACCCTGGGAATATGGGATAACAATTTTATAAAAAAAATATTAAGGTATGGTTATGAACTTCGAGATCCCAACAGAAGACAAATAAATCCAAAGGTTCATAAAATGTCCATGAGAGCTACACCAAGTCCATCCAACCAACAACTAATTCTGCAATTGACTCACAGCTGCTGATGTGGGCAAAAAGCCTGTGAAACTTGTTCTGTGTAATTCAGTGGTAAGTGGAACATAGGGTATTAAATCGACTCACTGGCCAATTAAGAATAAAATACCTGCATATTATTTGCAAATATTGTGCACATATCAAATTTTGAGTATTACTGTCTTTCAGGACAAAACAATATTTGTTTCACTGCTGAAAATTTGTTTTTCAGTCTTTGTTAAAGTTGAAGCCGAAGCCCTCATGTCTTGTTTTCACCAACTTACCAGCACATTCTACCACAGCAATATAACTGAGCCATATGCTTCATTTGAGTGGCTACAAAGGGAGAGGGAGGAGGGAAATGAACTTCACAGCTTGGGTATGCTGCTCCACAGGTGTGGTATACCATAATTGAAGACTACATGTTCACTATGACAAAGTAACAAAAGTGTCACATTTTGCTGTTTGTAATCTTATAGCTGTTAGTTCTCAGCATTCTCACATCATAGCAAAGTAACAAATTTGCTATTAATTAAATAATTGAAATCATAGTATGATTGAGTCAAACTAAACACTCTTATTGCTCCACCTACTTGTCTATAAATGTAGAACATATTTCACAAACCTTGGTTTGCATCTTCAGTTAGAAAGTTGACTGCTGGATACTTTGTTATGCTGTCTGAATGTGTATTCTGCTCTGCAGCAGGTGTGATGAACTTAAAGTTTATGTTTCCATCCCTGGAAGTGTTCATTAAATTGTTATTATATTTGTATATGTTAATTTTTTCCCAAGCTGCTAATTCTGTAGGTCCTTGTATGATTTCATTAATTTTGCTCTATTCAGTATGTTGTGGTTTTCTGTCCAGAAATGAAATGCTACTGCTACTTTCTCCATTTGCTTGTATTTTATGTTCCTGGAATGTTCCTTTTAACTGTGTGCATATGTTTCTCTTTGTTTTTCCAATTTAGATTTTTTCACATTCTGCATAATTTATGTTGCAAATACCTGCTTTTTTCTCCTGTGGAATACTGTCATTAACATTTTCTATCAGGAGATTTTTTACATTAAATACATTTACCAGGGCTAACCTGATATTAAAATCTTTAAGAATATTCTGAAACTTTTTTATGGCCCATGGATGATATGTGAATTTTTTAAAAAATAGTTTATCTTTTTTTGCTGAAAGTGTTGTGATTTCTTTAAAGAGTTTCTCTCTCATGAATTTTTGTACTTTTTTTTGTGTACTAGTGCTCTCTTAAAAACATTTTTAGCCTCTGTATTTTCTATTTGTTTGCATTCTTTGAAGTATTCTTCTTTGCTAATTTGTAGGTTAACTAGCTGGTGTATTCAACTGTTAATAATTGCATGTTTATGAGTCGTGGGGTTAAAACTGTCAGCTTTGATGTGATTGTCTGCATGTGTATTCTTTCTATATATTCCAATTCTAGGTTTCCTTGACGCTTCATAATTTTGATGTCTAAGAATGGTAACATGTTATCTGTTTCAGTTTTGTATGTGAACCAAATGTTTCTATCTTGTACATTCATGACTTCTCCAATGAGTTTTTTCTTAACTATGGCAAATGTATCGTCAACATATCTGTACCATGTTTTAAATATGTAGGGAATGCTGAGTTGATGTGTGTTTCAAATGTGCTCATGGAGAGGTTAAATAAAATGGGCATAAGAGGCTGCCCATATTAAGTCCTGATCGTTGTATATAAATTTTGCCCCTGAAAGAAAAGTAGGATGGGTTTATGCAAATTTTGGTGAGTTTAATATATTCTTTTACATGTGCATCATTAATTCCACTTTTTCTTAACCAATCATTTAGATAAATTAGGAGTTTTTCTATGATTTTGGTTTCATTGTACAAGTTCCAATTAGCATCTCTAGAAATTTGTTATTAGTGTGGAAACTATATTACCACAGCTTATTTCTTGTAGATGAGGCAACAATCAAAATTTCAAGATTGTTTATTCCTTAAAAAAAAATTCTAAACTTGACAGGGTTTTAGCTACATTCATAGAGGGGTACGTTCTACAATTTGCTTTGGAAATGTTGCCACAACCCTTCAATTTTACTATAATAATATTTCAACAATAATTAGTCCAACTCCAAGTGTGTTAAACATAATTCAAGTAAGTTATTGCTATATTCAAATATTTTAATTACTGATATAATTTATACTGTTATGAAACTTAGTTTGTAATTTCTTTATGCTATAATCCTAATAGAATATATGAAAAATAAAAAGAAGAGCACTAAATAAAACCAAGAAACAAGGAACATGAGAGGACATGAAAGGAAAGCATGAATCAAAGAACATGCTTAAAATAGAAAATGACAGTTTCATTACAGAACACATTTTGTCATTCCTGAGTGTAACAATGCAATATTGTTGAAAGAAACTTAAATACAGATACCAAAATCTCAGCTTAAACGCTGCAAAAGTGTATGAGCTTTACAAAGAGAAATGTCAAGTATCAGAAAAGGGGTATACAAATGTTGAAAAGTATAGAGGATATTCAATGCATACAAACTTACATTCCATGTTGCTAGGAAATATCACTGCAAAATTTGTTCAAAATATGAACAAAAAGGGAAGATAGGCAAAATAAAAGAAATATTTAGAAAACACTTGGGAAGGAAAGAAGCTGCCATTAAAGATATGACAAAAATTCACAATGATGGTGGTGGTGGTAGTAGTAGTGGTAGTGGTAATATTTATTTCACATATATATCATACATACAGTGTGAATTTTGATTCTTAATTTCTTTACAAAAAAATTCACTTCTTTAGTTCAGCTTACTGCTAAACCCCAGTCTTTTGGCTTATATCCAGAAGCCTTGAGCTGAGCTATACTATTATTTACACTGTATATAAAATACCTAGTTTAAAAAGTAGTTTACATAGAAAAACTTTTACATTCAAAAATATATATAATATATCTCAAAGCATTCATACAATATATTTAAGTTACATTTCATACAATAACAAACCTTCAACTTATGTATTCACTTTTTTACACTTTACTCCATTCACTTACACAAAAGTAAGATGCGTTTCGGGAGAATCTCGCCGATCTTCAGTTGCTTACTGAACCGCCAGTACTCGAAACTATGGCTGGACAAATGGATGTTCCTGTAGTGGCCTCTGTTGGTTGAAGTAGGAAGTTGTTGAGCTCGTCCATGGGAGGAAACTCGAAATTCATTAGGTTTTCTCTATTTTTTAATAAGAAAATTTTTTCCCAAGTGGATAACTCCAATGGGCTGTGAAGATGTTTCAGCAGTTTTATTCCTGGTTTTATTTCATGGTTTTTAGTCCAAAAGTGAGCTGCTACTGCTGATTTATCCATCTGTTTAAACCGAATATTTCTAAAATGTTCTTTCCTCTGAATTTCCAAATTTCTTTTTGTTTTGCCTATGTAGCTCTGTTCACAATCTGCACATTTTATTTCGTGAATTCCTGATTTCTGTTCTGGTGGTATGGAGTCTTTTACTGTGCAACCTAATAAATTCTTGATGTTGTATCTGTTCTTTGGGGCTAACATTCCACAACATTTTCTTGAACTTGTTGTGGTAAATTGGATGGTAGGTGAAACTTTTGAATTTGTATTCTTCTTTTGTGTTTTTCAGTGTGGAAACTTCCCTTATCCCTTTTTGTCTTTTAGATTTATTGATAATTTTTATCATGTGTCTTTGTTGAAACCATTCATTATAGCTGTCTGTATTATTTGTTTGTATTCCATTTTGTACTCTGCTTCTGTGAGTGGAATATTCATCAGTTTGTGTGCCAAACTGTGAAAAATTGCATATTTATGTGCAATGGGGTTATAACTCTAATTTTTTATGTAGTTTTCTCTGCATGTTTCTTTTCTGTAAATTCCAAAATTCAAACTATCTCCATTTCTTATAATTTTTAAATCTAGAAATGGTAGCCACCCATTTCTTTCATCTTCTATAGTAAATTGTATGGATTTGTGTTGCAAATTAAGAAGTTTCAGGGCATCTGTTGAGTGTTTCTTCGGTATTATTGCAAAAATGTCATCCACATACGTATACCATGACTTGAAAATTAAAGGGAAGACTTTTGTGATGTGTATTTCAAATGAGCTCATGAATAATTCTTCTAGAAAAGGTGACAAAGGGTTTCCCATAGCTAGGTCTGAAACTTGTTGGTTATATTTTTTGTTGAAGCTGTAGTAATTTTGTTGAATGCAAACACTAGTAAGCCTTAATAAGTCCTCCATTTCTTCTATTTTTAAATTTATTGATGTTAACCATTTCTTTAGCATAAGCATGAGTTTCTCTGTAGGAGAATGAAACCATTATATCTCCAGCCATAATTCTGCTATTTTCAAATTTTTTAACTAGGTCAACTGAATTTTTAATGCTCAAACTTTGGAATCTCTTAAAAGAATTGAAGACTTTGATAAATTTTTTTGCTACCTGGTATGTGGGTGAATTGATATTGTTTATTATTGGTCTCGTGCTGTTATCATTTTTATGGAACTTAGGTAGTGCATAAAGCCTGGGTAGTATTGGATTACTCTGTGTGATATTCTGTTTTACAGTAGTGTATAGTGTTTTGACTTTATTTAATGTTTTGTTTAACATTTTATTGCATTTATTGAGAGGATTCTTTTCATTTGGTTTGTAGTCTTTTCCTTTTAACATAATTTCAACCCTATTTATGTAAAGATTTTAATATCAGGTTGGTACCGTTTAACAGATTTAATGTTAAAAACATACTGAGAGACAATGTTAATGACAGTATTCTACAAGAGATAAAAGTAGATATTTACAAAATAAATTGTGCAGCGTGTGAAAAACTCTACATTGGAAAACAAAGAGAAATATAGGCACACAGTTAAAGGAAAATTTCAGGAACATAAAGTACAAGCAAATAGAAAAATCAGCAGTAGCATATCATTTTTGGACACAAAATCACACTTAATGAATAAAACAAAGTTATTAAAATCATACAAGGACCTACAGAAGTAGCAACTTGGGAGAAAATCTACATCTACAAATAAAAGACAGTCTAATGAACTTTGACACTGCCAGGGATGAAAACATAACTACAAGTTTATCACATTGCCACCAGAACAGAATACAGTTTCCCAAAGCTTAACGAATTATCCAACAGTTGAATTTTAGCCAAGCTGATGATAAGAACGAAATGTTCTCGAAACCAGTTCTGTATATTATGACAAGTAAGTGAAGCATTAAGAGTGTGTAGTTCAACTAAATCATACAATAATATCAATACATGATTGGCTTCACTGAGCAAGTTTCAATTTACATTTTAATTATGTTTGGATATATTAATCCTGCTAACTTATCTACATTTGCTGAGTTTGATTTTACTCCTCTCTAAGAAGGCTACAGTAGGATTTTTGTGTTATGGAGAATGTATTTAGTTGATATTGATAGCTCTCCCTTAAGTGGTGTTATAACACTTAACACATTGAGGACAAGGAATGATAACTATGGGATTTAGTGCAGATGAATCCAGATCTTCAAAAATTTTCACTTTTCATTCTGGAATGGCATGTCTATAAATTACAGTAATATTTTAATAATAATTGAGGTTGCATATTAACACGGTCTAATTAATTTCTTCGGTGTAACTTTATTTTAATTTTTTCAAATTTTGTGCCAACAATGTAGGATCTGAAATCACATTACAATAGTATTAAGTATTACAAGCATTCATGAACGAACCTTGACAAAGTGTCCTTTGATGTAAATTCACTCTTTCCCATCATACCAAATTGCAAATTCCCAACATCCCTTTGAAAATAGTTGCAGTCTTTGAAATGGAATAACTTATTTTATAAACCAGTCAAGCGCCAAAATAAGAAAAAATGAGTTAATAGCAGAATATGTTTCTATGATGGTGTATACACATTTTAGTGTACATATCAGTCAAACACCATGTTCCTGTAATGGTCAGGCATGACAGTGAATTTCATGTTAAAGTCACAATCCAGTCAAGCGATACTGCTTGACTGCTTTCTGCTGTAAACTGTGGATACATTTTGTGTTTTTGTTACCCATTGGTAAACAAACTGATCCTTTATAGTAATGATCCATCAGAACAAAATAAGAAATGCACAGTTGTTAGATTTTTTATATCATTTTATGATAAAGGGCAATTTGACAGAATCACCCACAACTTCCCTGTTTGTATTTACAGTGTGTAAGACTTTGGGGCTGTAAAGCATCTGCTGAAAAAAGTTAATTGTATTTATACTCCAGAGAAACATATGGAATGTATACTGAAATATACAAATTGTTTTACTGTTCGCAAAGATATCTCCCAAGATGTCAGAAGTTTGAAAACATAGTGGCCTCTTTCATACTAAAAGCTTATTAACTCAGACAAAACCTCTGGTAGAAGAGTTCCTTAAGACTAAAATGAGAGCTTCAAGATATCAACATACAAACAGTTTTGTTGCAATGAGAACACTTGTGGAATCATTAATTAACTTTCACTCTGCTGAAAACAGATCATGCTCCTAACTTACCCACCCAGATGTCCTACCCTTCAGGAAAAGTGAAGTTTATAAATATAATTTATTAGACTTGCTTACCAAATGATAATTATGCTTACATTCTTTCATTCCAAATTTTATCAAAATCTAAAATATATTGCAGCCTAAATGTATTGGACACTCTTCATTCATGTTTTGGTCTGAGCCCTAAATTTCTTTGTTATTGTTCAAAGCTCCCATCAATATCAAAAAGATACAAGATCTAAATGCCCTAAAATTTGGTGGGATATGAGCACTTTTATGATAGCATTTTACAATGGCCTAATACAGAGGCAGAATGTGCCAATGAGTTTGTTTATAAGGATTGATTAGCTCCTGTCATGATGAGGAGGCATTGCTGAATTCGTCCTTTTAGTTATCTCTGTATTAATACTGTAGTTTAAATTTAATTATTAATATTTTCTTTTTCCACAAGTATGGGTTTTATGACAAAATCATAAAAAATTTGAGAATTATGCCATAAAATTTCATTTGTACCACTCATTTATTGCAGAAACCAGTTAAGTGCAAAACATTTTAGTTTTTTTACTGCAAAGTTAAAAAACACAAAATAAATATATTTAGATAAAAAGTATTGAAATATATACTACTTTCAGCAAAAAATATTAAAACCACTACCAAATCATTTAGAGTGATGCTAAGACTGTTTTTTTTTAATTGTTTTTTAACCAAAATTGGTGCTTGACTGCTTTCTGAAATAAACTATTTAAGCAACAAGAGGAATATATTCAACTAACCTAAGTCAGAATTTTTCAGGTTCAATGGTAAATTTCATAAACAAGAATCAGTTTAAATATGGGAAATCCACTATCACATTTTCTAGCTGATTTATGTATGAGCAGTTAAAAATGCACATCACCAAATCATTCCCAATATTTTTAAAATCTGGCACAGATACATGGATGATATCTTTGAGGTGGTTAATTGGAAACACTTGTATGTTGCTTTCAAATTGCAAACCTAGAAGATATAGTAATTAAATTCACATCTGAAACAGAACAAGACAGCAGATTCCTTTCCTTGACTTAAATATTATAAAAATAGACAATAGTTTAAAATTTGGAATATACAGAAAGGATATGCAGACTGAAAGTGACATAAAGGCAAATGGCTTCAATCTCACAGCATACAAACATGCAATCCTCAGCAGTTTAGTATATAGACTTGTTAATAACATACCCATGAATGCAGTGAAGAGTACTCACACATTATACAAACAGCAAAAACCAGTAGGTATGGCTAAGAAATTGTAGACAAGAAAATCAAGAAATTCAAACAAGAGAAGAGGTTAAGACAGGTTACAACATTGACAGCAAAAAAAGAAACAACCATTCACAGAAAATTTACTAATCATTCTTGGGCCACCAAAAATTGAAAAAAATAATCACAGAGTTTGGTATTACTTGTTGAAATTAAACACAGAGAAATTAGAGAAGTAAAGCAATATTGGTCAAGTGCACTAGCGGAAAATTATGAAGTACCTAAAGGTTCTATATTAGGTCCTATACTTTTCTTGCTATTCATTAATGACTTCATTTTAGCTGATGATTCTGCAAAGTCCTACCTATTTGCAGATGACACAAATGTCCTGGTAAGGGCAGTAAACAAAGAAAACTTCTTAAAATCAATTCACCAAGTAACAGACAAAATTAACTATTTCATAGAAAACAATCTCATAATAAATGTTAATAACACAGTAGCAATAGACATTCATACAAAAGAAAATATGGAATATATAGCTCAACAAATTAAACTCCTAAATCAGACAATTGGAAAGTAGAATCCACCAAATTTCTTGGCCAATGGGTTCAAAGCAACCTAAATTGGAATATCCGGACAAATCACATAAACAAAAAATTTGGCAGCGGGATATACAAGGCGGAGACTATTAGAATGTCTTACTTCACATATGTACACTGCTTGTTGAAGTATGGCATAATATTCTGGGGGAATCAATTGCAAGTAAGGTATCTTTCCTAATGCAAAAAGAAGTAAAAAAATTAATAAATAAATGAAAAATAATTAGAGCTATTATAGGAGCAAGTTCAAGAACAGCATGTAAACCACTTTTTAAAAAATAGGTATTCTTCATATTCTTTGTATCTGCATATTCAAAATAATGTTTATCTGTAAAACCATCAATTATACAGATTCACCCTTCATTCAGAATAAAATGGTCCATCAATACAATACAAGACAAAATTCAAACCTACATATATATTTAAACATAATATCTCCTTATACCAAAAAGGTATATTGCACTGTGGCATAAAGATATACCCAATCCTTGTACTTAGTTCAAGATTGCAAGTGCTAAGACAGCAGTGGAAGAAAGAGGATGCGCATGAAACTATCTCCTGGAGTTACAGGAAAAACAGAATAAAAACAACAGGAGAAATTATTGAAGCATACAGAGGAAGAATTGGGACTTTTAATAGGATAAAGGGGAATGGAGTCAAAATATGACAAGGAGAAAAAGAGGTAGCAAATATGTTTCTTATGCTAAGTGTTATTGGTACATTATTGGTATTTGGGGGAATGAAAATCAACCCTGGACCTGTTGGAATACAAGCCATAATGGAGGAGATTTTATCTAGAAGTAAAGAACATGGATGATAGAATGGGAAACAAATGAATGGAGTAGAAAAGGATTAATGGAAATTAAGGGTGAAATAAGACATGAAGTGCAAGATATGAGAACAGAAGTGCAGAATATTAGAAGAAGAGTGTAGGGCATGCAAGTGAGAGATATCAAAGGTTTAACCTAGTTATTGCTGGAGTCAAGAAAAGGAGTGGAAAGTGGCCCATACAAGAAGTTAGATTTTGGAAGTAAGATAAGAGATGGTGTTACAGGGATGGGAGACTGTTGAAGCTTACAGAGTGGGAAGATCAGGAAGAAATACAATTATACTCGTAAGATTTATATCTGTTCAGTTTGTGTATGAAGTCTTGAAAGCAAAGCAACAGAAAGGAACTGATATTTTCATCAACATGGATTTATCAGTGGAACGATTAGCCCTTAAGAAGTTAATATAGCAATTGAAGATAGCAAGATCAGAGGGGAAATGGGCTTTCATTTGCAATTTACATTTGTAGATTAATGGGTAAATGGTGGCTATGCAGGAAAATGAAATAAGCAATGTAAGATCATGTCAAAAGGAAATGAATCAGCTAGATGCACCCATTGCTGTGGGGCTGCAAACAACACTGACAGGATGTTCAAAGGCTGGGCAGAGATTCAACCATTGGGAGAGGATGAATCATTTGAGTTTAGGAGAAGTACGCGAGAGGAAGGAGGCAAGGAGAATATTACATCAAACAAGATGGTGGAAGATGACACGGGGGGTATGTCATGAAGGAATGAAGTGAAAGAGACTGAAACAAGGAAAGTGGTATGGCCAAGGAGAGAGAAAGTGAAACTAGTATGTGGACTGGCAAAGAGAGCGAAGAAGGCTTGGTTGCAGAGCAGTGAGTGAGGGCGGCATGGAAGAGAACAGCATCATATTGACTCCAAATGGCAACATTCTCATGCTAGATAAAGATAAGGCAGCATCTTCAAGAGAGGAAATCAAGCTACAGAGTAAGAATGTGCTAGAACAATTCAGAAAAACAGGAAGGAATTGCAATAGGGCATGGGGAAGCAAGGAGGTTAGGGTTTTGGAACTGTGAAGATTTAAAAAATAAAACCTGTATAGGGAAGCTGAAACAACTATTAGGAAAGATAGATTATTTGGGCTAGTAGAAATGTGACTAATGGAAGAGAATGTAGAGGTGAATGATTTCATATATGTTGGAATAAAAGGAGAAGTGGTGGCAAAGAAGTGAAGACCATCAGGAGGTTTGGGCTTTTTCATGACTTTAATTATTTTTTTGTGCATTATGAAACATACCTTAGGTGTAGTTGTTGAGAAAAGTTAAAAGAGAAACATAGCCAAAAAATGCTTTATGGGTTGAAATGCATGATAAACTGATGGATGAAAATGTTATATGCCTAGGAGTAGTGCATAATCCAGTGGGATCCTCACAGTACCATAACCCTGAGCTGCTTAAGCATTTGGAAAGTGATGCAGAGAGTTTAAGAGGGAAGTATCTGAATGCAGAGCTTATAATAAAGGGGGTATTTTAACTTCAGAGTAGGTAAGGAAGACGTGGATTTTGGGACTGATATGGTATGGGATAACGACAAAAAAAGATATAATAAGTTATAGCAAAGATAAGTACAGCAATAGAGGTAGCAAACATTTATTGAATATTTTGAAGTGAAGCACTAGACATTTTGAATGATAAATATGGTGAAGATGTATTGGGGAAATTTACTTTTGTTAATAATAAGGGCCAGATTGTTATGTATTATGGCCAGACATCATGGGATATATCTTGAATAATTTTAAGGTACTTAATTTCAACTCAAGTAATGGTCATTTCCCACAGGTAGTGGACATAAAAATTCAATCAGGGCATGTAGTGATTAATTTAGAGGATGGAAAAAATGGTACTAGGCAATAGACTTTAAATTGGAAGGAGGAACAGAGGAATAAATTTAAACAGACTCTGCAATTGTATGGCCAAATATGCCAACATAGAATAAGTTATATTTTTAAAAAATAACAAAGTAGAGAAGGCAACCAATAGCATAAATACATTAATGCAAAGAGCTGGAGATGGGATGGAAAAGGGGTGGGATGTGTGAATAGGGGCAAGGAGTAGTATATTGAATGTAAAGTAGCAAAAAAAGTTTTGAAACAAATGCTGATAAAATGGAGAGATGCATGGGATGAGGAGTCAAAGAAAGAATACTTACATGGAAAAGTATGTTATAACTGCTGATAGAGAGCAAGAAACATGAATGGAGAAGGAAAAATGAGGAAAATATAATCAAGATGTTAAGTGAAGGAATGGTTGTAGGATATGGAAAATGTAAAAAATAATATAACAAGTGTAACTAAATCCAACATCAATCCAGAAGAGTGAATAGGTTATTTTAGAACTCTTTTTGGCAAGCAACTCCAAAGTTAGGACTGTTTAACTTAATTATGACAAAGAAAAATGTACCAGAAAATTGGAGGAAAGCAATAATTTACCCAATATATAAAGACAAGGGATATGTAGATATACCAAAAAATTGCAATTGCATTATTATCAAATTTTGGAAAAGTTTTTACAGACATTTTGACATATGGGCTACAAAATTGGATTGAAGAATACAAAATTATCTTGGAATTTCAAATGGGATTTCATAGGGGCAGATGCATGGTGGAAAATATATTCATTATAAAAACTTTAGTGGATAAATACTTAAAGGACAAGAGAGGAAAACTGTACATGGCATTTGTTGACTTAAAGAAAGCATATAATTCCATGGAGTTAAAATTGCTTTGGAATATATAACTGAGTAAGGGAGTGAATTTTCATATGGTGAATATTCTTAAAGCATTATGCAAGAGAAATACCTTCTGTGTGAAAACAAGGGAAGGAGTGGTAACAAGAGAAATAAATGAATAGAAGGGGTTACAGCAAGGGTGTAAGTTAAGCCCAGTGTTATTTAATTTGTTTTTGATGACATATTAACTGAGATAGGAAAGAGTAACAATTCTTTGCCAGTCATTGTTACAATCCCAGGTTTATTATTTGCAGATGACTTATTTGGAGGATCCATCTCAACAATTGGCTTAGTGAAATCCTTGAAGCAAACAGATAAATATTGTAATAACTGGAGCTTGAAAGAAAATCAGGAGAAGACTCAAATAGTAGTATTCAAGAAGGGGGAAAAATTTAGTAAATATGAGAAGTGGGGGAAAGGAGATAAAGAATATAAAGTAATTAGGGATTGCATTTATTTAGGAACTAAAATAGATGGGGGTTGGCAAAAGAGAAGAGTAGAAAAAATTAGCTTTCGCATAAGGGAAAGGAGCAATGGCAGAGTTGTGAATATAGAATACCAGATATAAATGTTAAGTGACTAGAAAAATATGAAATATCCTGGTTGAGGCAATAATGTATGGAATTGAAATATGGAGAATGGAGGGAGGATGAGAAATGTGGATGTTGTGCATAGGAAGTTTGCAGGGAAATTTTAGGCCTACCAAGCACAACAACAATGGAATTTGCACACACTGAAATGGTAAGAGTGGCAAGGAAAGGTGTGATTATGGAGAGAACTCATAAATATTGGTTTCAGATTCTAAATTTAAATGAAAGAAATTTGTTAAGGAAATGCTTAGAATTTCAGAATTACGTCTAAGGAGCAATGGGTGAAGTAATAGTCTTAGGATAATTTTGGAGAACAATGGAATGAGGGATATTTTGATAAGGAGGGAGAACAATGTAAATGGTTTTTGGAAAACTGTAAGAAGAAGATTGGAACATCTAGAAATACAAAAACTGTTTAGTAAGATAGCATATAAAAGATCTTAATATTTTATATACTAATAAAAAATAAATGGGAAAGAGATAGTTATATTGATAAATAAAATAAAGAACAAAGAGATAGTATTGCATTGGTAAGAGCAGGTGTGTGGAGATTAAAAGGAATAAGGAAAGGGTTTCCTCAGATTCAATGACCATGTGGGGGAAAGAAAGATATGGAACATATAATGTATGAATGCAAAGGGATGAGATTCTGGAGAAAGAGTTTATAAACTAGAAAAGGTTTAAATTAGATACAAAAATAGCTTTAATGAAAATCTTCAGTAAGAAAGCAGGAATGTTGGAGAGTTCCTGAGTAAAGTTAAAAATAAATGGAATTGGCTACTGAGAAGGGAACTAAATCAAATAATTTTAAAGGGTGGTACCTTGTTTAAATTATATTAGAATTTAGATAAAGTTATTATGGAGGGAGTTAAATTTGATTAAATTATTAAACTTGTGATGGGAAGTTGCTTTTATAAGATGAATAAATGTAGAATTATAGTAGGCATTTGAGAAATAAGTGAATCAGTAGTTTGTAGAGACTTAAACTAGCTAACAAAATAATGGCACAGGTAGAGTAATTGAAAACCTGTATTTTAGGACCTTGGATTGGGTTGGAGCCCAGTCCCTTGGAATTTCAATAAGCTGCTGCTGATGAACTGGGGACTGGGGGCTATGCAATAAAGTTGGAGATTTTGTATTTTGTATATTTATATTAGAATTTAGATAAATGTGATATTATAAAATCAATAAAATAATATTTAAATTTTTTGTAAATTTGAGGGGTTATACCCAAAATGGCCTGGACCAGATAGGTGGAGGCCCCTTTATAGTTTGTATTTTATATTTTTTTGTAGTATTTCAATAAATTCAAATTTAAAATTTCCTTGAAATGATGATAAATATTTATTTCATAACTGCACTATGTCCTAACAGTGTGAGAATGACAATGTATTTCATCTAAATACTACCTTGATATTATTGTATACACCTAATTTCTTCTTGTTTATTACTTTGATATTCTTGTATGTAATTCAGTATTTTATTAAGACGTGTCCAACATCAGTTCTACTTCTATGTACTAAAGTAATCAACTGGATCAATAAACTATAAATACTTTATCCCCAGCGAAAAAATTCAGCCTAAATAGTCGACTCAACTCTGGTGATAACAGAATTTCTGATGAAAAGAAACCAGGAATCTATAAAATCAACTGCTCATATGCAACAAAGTATGTTTGGGCAAAACAAAAATAGCATTGTAATTAGGCTCAAAGAACACTGGAGAAATATCAAGTACAATGAGATAGATAAATCAGCAGTTGCACATCACTTTGAACATATAAACATGATATAGAAATGGAAACAAAATTAGTGAAATTCATAGATAGACCTTTGGAGCTGGAAATATGGAAAAAATTGTTATAAAAATATGAAGAAAAGGTTATGAACTTTGAGATACCAGCACAAGACAAATTAATCCAAAAGTTCATAAAATGTATACAAGAGGTACAGGTCTGTCCAACCAGTAATGAATCTAGCAGTCGACTCACAGCTGTTGATGTGGGCAATGGCCTGTGAAACATGTTATGTATAATTCAATGGTAAGTGGAGCATAAGAGTATTAAATCGACTCATCAGCTAATTAAGAATATATAAATTGCTTCACTGTATTAGTTCTGACAAAATTAGTTTTAAATTTAGAACATTGACAAGTTTTCTCTCCTAATTAACCATTACCAAAATTTTTCTTTTCTGCTATGGAATAGGTTAGTGCATATGAAAATGTAATACTCTCTTGTGATTAGCTGGTGAGTAAGTTAATGAATAAAATATCAAGGAAAAATGCACATACAATTCCTGGTCCTATATGTGAAAGAATTGGGATAAGGCAAAACAATGTTAAAAGAAAGATGGTCATAACTATGGAAAAAATAATATGCAAAATATGTCTTTTTTTATGTAGGTTGAAATATGCAACCTTTTTTACAACAGGACAGACTTTATCATGGCAAAGAAAATATCATTTGAGAACTGGCATTCATAATAGAAAGAAAATAATAAAAATAAAGTTTTCTTTCAAAAGAATCAAAGATATTTTATGTGATTGTTGCACAAAATATACCCTATGAGAAAGACACCTCTAGTCCCGAGTTTATGCATCTTTGTGGTTTTGTTTGTAATGGTTGGGATATTCACACATGGTTGTGCCTCCCAATTTCTGCTTGCATCTGAATACCCCATGTTTAGTTCTTGTTATTTATGAGCATTGGATTAATGATTTAGTATAAAAATATCATATTTTAATATTATTTATCATATTATCTGAGCATATTATTTGTTACAGATGCCTAAGACTTGTCTACTGCCAAGGCATCTTGGATAGAAGCATAATTGTGGGCTGCTCTGGATGCAGTTAGAAAAGGAGAAAAAATATAAACCCTTGAGCAAAGGTTTAATATTCATGAAACTACATTACAAAAAATACTTGAGGTAGATTTAGAAAGAGGCTCAGATATGGGGGGGGGGGGAAATTCATTGCAATGCAGAAAGTAGTAGTTCAATGTCATTAATTGCCTTTGGCCAAAATTATTAATGGTATATGAGTATGCAGGACAGAATAAAATCAAACATAATTTAAATAAGACAAAAAAACTAGCTGGGAAAGACTGGGCATAAGTGTTCCTTTGAAAGAAATCCCCGGCTCACCTTTGAGGAGGTTCAAGGCAACTTTCACTCTGTGGATTCTTGCTTATAATAAAAAAAAGTAGTTAAGAATAAATATATAGAAATAGTTCTTTCACACTAGCCATGTGTAGGATATTAGCTGGAAATGAAGAATCATACTTGAAAAATTTGGGTAACAGCTGGAACCCAAAACATGGATATTTGGCCTTTCATGCTGACACTGTAACTGAGCTACCATCCAAATACAAAGTCACAACTCTTTCTCATCTGACTATATATCCTGAGACTTTCATATGGTTTTCTCTACTAAGAAATATTAATTCCTTCAGAATCAAATTAAAAATGCTACTGGTATTTTAGACCCAGGCTCCTAGTTTAACGATCAACTATGTAAACGTTACTTTATATAGAAATAGTTCTTTCACACTGGCCAAGTATAGGACATTAGTTACAAAGGAAAAATCATACTTGAAAAATTTATGGGTCACAGCCAGAATTCAAACCCAGAATCTTCAGCCTTCCGTGAGAATGCTCTAACCAACTGAACTACCATGTCTTCTTCTGAGTGTAAAACCACAAACCTCTCTCATCTGACTGTATATTTTGGAGATGTCCCTAAGGTTTTCTCTACTACAAGAGATTTATTCCTTAAAAGGCAGCCCAAAATTCTTTAAGTAATTTAGACCCAGACTCCTATTTTAACCACCAACATTGTAAGGGTTAATTTTATATGTAGAAATTGTTCTTTCATGCCAGCCATGTGTATGACACTAATTAGAAAGGAGGAATCATACTTGGGTCACCTCTTAAGGAAGAAACCTCTCATAGTAGAAAAAACCTTAGTGAGATATACAGAGTCAGATAAGATAAGGGAAGTTTTTGTTTTCATATTTGGAAAACAGGGGTATAGCATTAGGTCTTGCAGGGCCTGAGTTTTAAGGGACTCACAGACACCATGCAAAATAATAAATAAATAATTAAAAAGTATGTATATTAATATATAATAGCCAAATCAAATGCCAGCCTGCATGGAAGTGGTCAGATCATGACAATTTCATAGAATCTTACCATCTTGTAACACATACATTTGGTGAGCAGTGTGCTCCTCAGTCCTCAGAAAAGTGCAGTGCAAAGTTATTTAACAATGACAACAATGAAAATTGATACCAACATATATTTTAGTTAGAAAATTATATTTTCTTGATGTGTAGTGTACCTAAGATCATATTATTCACAACTCTTTCTGAACATTTAATTTTTGTCATATTTATTTCACAACAGAATGGATTTTTTTTTCAAGTTTATAATGCCAATTCTCCAATAATATTGATGCCATGCAATAACAATCAGTCAACTCAGTTTCGAACAAGCTCTCTTTCAGTACTGTAGTTACTGAAAAATGAAACCAAACTAATTATGAACATCTAAGTGGCACATAAAGAGAAAGAAGTGAGAGTTAAAAAGGAAACAAACAAATTAGCTCAACAGCTACAGTTACAGATGTTTGCAGTGCCACAAGTGAGTGCACCTCTGAAGTGAAAAGTCATATAGAAATAGATGTTAGTAGAGACAGCAATTGTGAAAGCGAAAACAAATATTATAACAAAATCTCCATAAATATAACTATGCCTATCAATATCGCTGAGTGTTCAAATTATTATGCAGATTATCTGTTAAATGTAGATAATGGTATTAAAAAGTTCTATTTTAGACAAAAGCCTTATCAGCCAGCAGGTTCTTTCCCTAAAGATGCTAAGCAGGATAACAGATCCTTTTCCACAAAATATTACAAAAAGTTCACATTAACTGGCAAAGAATGTGTATATAATAGTTGTGTTACTTAGGATTCATCTAAAAATGACTCAGTTTATTGTAAACAGTGTTGACTCTTTAGTGCACAGAAATGATCTTCAGCTTGGAGGAAAGGAGTCTGAGATTAGAGATGGTTAACCAAAGGTAAAGTGCTATATGAAACTGGTTACTCACATTTGAACACATGCATTATTTTCAATTCTTAGTGTAAAGAAAACACAGTTGATTTGGGTATGAATTCAGAACTAAAGAAAAATGAGAACATATGGAAACAGGTCCTTGAGAAAATTCTAAATGTGACGATAACACTGGCATCCAACAATAATCCAACTTTACAGGGACATAGGAAAGAAATTGGAAAATCAAACAGTGAGAACTTTTTAGCAATCATTGAACTTCTCCAAAATATGATCTTGTATTATGCAACCTCATAAATAAACCAAAATGTATACAAAAGTACTGAAGCCCTTCAATTCAAAATGAGTTAATAACTGTTCTATCCCATGCACTTGAAAATAAATTATTAATGACAGTAAAGCTGCCTTATTCTTTTCTATTATTACAAATGGAACACAGGATATAATAAAAACAGAACAATTAACTCAGATATTTAAATACATTACAATTTCACATGATGTAACTGGAAAGTCATATGACATGAAAATAAATGAAAGCTGCTTAGGTTTTCATGAAATAAAATTTCAAAGTTCATTAGTAATGGTGAAGTACATACTCAGTGCAGTGCAAAAAGGACTCTTATTAACTAAATGCCATGATCAGGGATTGACGGTTGTGCCAATATGTCAGGCTTATGCAAAGGTGTCAGAATGAGAATTGAACAAAGACAAAGAACTAAAAAATATGTACATTGTGCAACCCATGATTTAAATTTAGAATTTAACGATACTGTCCATTGTCAGGCAAATGAAAAATACATATTCAAGTGTGTTGCAGCTGATATGCAGAAGAATGGAGATTTATTAATGATGTGAGGTTGTATGAGAGACAACAGGACTGTGCTTCATGTATATTATAATGAACAGAGCTAAATATGTAAAAGGGGTCTGCCATCTAAGAAGCAGCTTCTGAAAAGACAAAAGGAATAAATGTCCCAGAAGAACAATTTGTCTAGTCATAAATAATGACAGTCTTCAGTGTTTCTTGGAACATAATATCCTCTCCGTTGGTCTGTAAGGTGTCTCTTTCTCAATGCCATTTAAAAATGTGTGAAAGCTCAATCAGATGGTGTTTAAAGGGGAGAACTGCACTATGAATAAAATGTTAGAGAAAGGTATTTATTATTCAGACTTGATTTATTCATTGCAAGACAAACTAAAATGTTTACGGTTTCAAGATTAAACACATTGTAATATGCTGTTAAATTTTCTAGAATAATGAAGATGAATTCCAAAAAGCAACATCTACCATATAAAAGTGTTTAAAGATAATAAATAATATGTCTACAATGTTGAACTGAATAAACCAAAAGTAATGCTTTTTAAGGGAAATGACCAGTAAAGTTGATAATTGTTGCACAGAGTCATGTACTTGAACAAGTATCACCCTTTTTATTTGGTTTATTTATGAATGCTCTTTAACATCTCAGATCATCAGCATCCCATTCAATTCAGGGCATGAAATGGCCAACAAATTTTGCTCAGAGGCCTCTTTTTTCAAGCTTGAGGTCTTTATCGTGCCATAAATGTATGACATGGGACCCGGCTTTACTTCCCTTCCAAAGGAAGCCATACTTAGGGTTTTTACACCCGAAAAAATCCATCGGTCCTGGCTGGGATTGAACCCGCGATCTTGGGTTTAGGAGGCAAGTATGATCACATTTTAAATATCTAGAATGCACAATAGTATATGAGGAACATTTTCACAAAACTCAAAGTCTACAAAATTTTTATTCTATTAAAATGTTTCAAAATTTTATATCTACAAAAGCTAAGTTTTTATAAAATTAAGTATATGTTTGGACACTTAATTTAATGATACCTAATGGATTATTGCAAAATGTTATAAATGTGTATCATGTCACTTTGTTACAAATAGCATGTGTTCACTGTATGCCTACTCTTCTAGGACTCACTCATGTAGCAGTCCTTGCAAGTTTTGATACAGTGTGCATGAAATAGAAAGCAGAAGGAAAATATGGCAGAGGGAGAGTAGAATTCAGAAGAAAAAATGCAAGTATGGAGAGCTGGCTTATTTTAAATCCTTTATATTGTGTGAGCAGGAATTAACTTATGATAAGGCCATCATTAAGCATAGTGATTATAGTGTAGCTGATTTAACTCATAATGACCTAACAAGTTTTATACAGATGTTTTACAAAAATGAAACAAAAGTTTAATATAAATTTTTATTGAAAAAATGTTTAAGAGTTACAGAACCTGATAAAAAAGAACTATACAAAATGAAGAAGAACAAAGAATGAGAACAGCACCCTTATCATACTATGTTCACATGACTATTGGTGAAGATGTCTTTGTTTGTTTGACCTCTTTTATAAATATTCGGGGTGTATCACATCAAGGTACTATTAGGCTTCCTAAGAATTATGTGATGGCCAAAGTGATGCCACATTAGGGATGTGAGAAATGGCGACACTGCATATGTGATTAAGAACAAACTACAGAATCAAGAAAGACATTTTAGTGTAAATGTTGTGAAGTTCGCTATTCTTAATGAAAGACTTGTTGATTCTACTTACCACCATAGCTTAATATTAAGAGGATATGGCAAAACTGTTATGACTAATGTGCCCACACTGGTGCACTTAAGTGCTTCTTATTCAAATAAAAATCAGTATTCTATTCATGTTTCAATCTAGTCTTTTGCAATCCTAAAAGTGAAACTTTCTCAATTTGTTCAAAATTCCTCCTTAAAATTAAAATACTTGTAAGGAGAAGAGAAAGAGAAACTGCTTCTAGAATACTAAAAATACAATACTGCAAAGTTACCATCAATGAGATCACAAAGAACAGATGTGCTTTGATTACTAGCTACTAAGTTTCTACTGTTGAAATATTTTATAGTTTACAGGTTTGGTTATACAGGTGTATATTCATTAAGATTGGAGCCAAGAATATAAATATAAATAAACATTTGATATGCTGCTACCCTGCACTGAAACACTACATTTCATAGCTAGAAAAACAATGCAAAAAAGAGAGAGAGAAGAAGACTGTTTCTCCATCTATTTTCTGACTATAGCTCTCAAAAAACTTGGCAATGATGACTACTTTAATAAGAAATTAAAAGTTTTTATTAAAATTCTACACTATTTTCCAATCATAGGACAT